>JARQOC010000003.1:538321834-538921834 GCA_033576535.1 Allobates femoralis
TGCCTCATATGCAGCAAATACTACAAACCGCTGATGTGAAAGCACCCGTGAGCATCAAAATCACTTCAGCTACAGAGGGTAGCAGACTATTTCTGTGGGTTGACTTTGTTTACAAGTCAGAGGTTAAGTGGATAGAGTAAATTTAAAACATCACTTTCAATCTATTAAAAGAACCCTCGTTAATGTAGAGACACATGAAACCATACAAAACACATACTAACAACATTTTAAAAGGTTTCATGTTAATCACTTAATGCATTATGGCATACTATGTCCATCATGAGGTCATCTCTCTGCCTTTGATGCTTGCTCACATATCACCCGGCATGTCTCTAAGGCTGGAAACACACTGTCAATGTGATATGCGAGTCACTCAGACGAGTGTCGGATCATTAACCCTGAACGACCTCTCCCTGTCATGATGGGAGTGTCGAGTTGCTGACAGGGAGAGGTCATTCAGAGTTAATGATCCGACACACGTCCAAGTGACTCATATATCACACGGACAGTGTGTTTCTAGCCTAAGGCCTCGGTTCCACTAACATTTACAACAGATGAGTAAATTTGATAAAACATCAGATTGCACTCACACCATTGTTAAACAGTGAGGCAGTGTCCATCTGCAAATTTTTTCTCATACCTAATTGGCATGAGAAAAAAATTGCAGCATGCTGCATTGAGCAGTGAGTCTGCGATCACACGCACCCATACAAGTCTATGGGTGCATGTGGAACATCGCACTGCATGATAGCATCTGAGAATACCAATGGAGAAAAAGGAGAGTTTAATCTCTCCCTCTTCTCCACACCTATGATCCGATCACAAAATCGGATTACAGTTACCTGACTGCTTGCAGCAGAGCCTGAACAGAGGGGTCATTAGCATATCGAATTCAATGCTCACGCCAATCCATCCACAGCTGTTAACCAGGTAAATTCTGCTGTCAGTCTCTGGGGAGTGCGTCATTTCCCACTCCCATTGGCGGCCCCATGATGTGATTGTGAGGCACCAATGGATTGTCATGACAGCCAGGGGTTAGTTAAAGACCGCTGTTTCTGTCATTACGATCCCCTGGTGAATGCTGTCTGTGAGCCAGCGTTCATAGGAGATGATAGTTTCTGCTGTACTGAGCAGTGCTAATGCACTGCTCTGTACAGCACAAGTGATTGGATGGTTGCAGCTTCAAGTGCCCTAAGGGAACTAGTAAAAACAACAAAAGTTAAAAAAAAGTTTTGAAAATGTGAAAAACACAAGTTCAAATCACACCCCTTTTTGCCCCATTGAAAAGAAAGCAACTAAAAAAAAATACACATTATTGGTATCACTGCATTCAGAAATGTCCGATCTATCAAAATATAAAACTACACTGCTCAAAAAGCAAGCAATCACACAGACCTAGAAACTAAAAATTGAAAACGTTATGGCTCTCACAAAGCAGTGACCCAAGCAAGATTTTAGATTTTCAAAAATGTAAGAATTTATTTCACCACTTAAATAAATAGAAAAAAATATAAGTATTTGGTACCTGCGTAATCGTACTGACCTGGAGAATCATACTGCCAGGTCAAGTCAGTTTTATGTTAAAATGAATGATATATATATACTGCATATCTGGACGCATCGGTCAGGTTCAGAACACTACTCATCTGCAGACTCACCCTGTATCTGCAGATTAATGCATTGATGATCGTTTTTCTCTTTGTACTTTTTTTTCTTCAAAGTATACTGGACTGCAGTTGCACAATAAGTTTTGAGACTTTTGTTGTTGTTTTGGAAAGTACGCTATGTGCATTATATTCTTGTATTTTCCAGTGCTTAGTCTACTTACTCTTCAAAACACGCTGTGCCATTAATCCACAGTGCATTTAATGGAATATATTCACTCCCCCACCACCCTGCTCTCTTAGGCTGGCTTCACACTGCGGTCAGATCAGGTCACTTCAGGTCAGGTTTTGTGTTCCAAAACCAGGAGTGACTCCAAAACCTAGAACAGGTGTCAATCTTTCAATTATACTTTTTCTCTGCAAGTTCCTCTCTGGTTTTGGAACACAAAACCTGACCTGATCTGACCTGACCTGACCGCAGTGTGAAGCCAGCCTTAGTGCTTATAATGGATCCTCCCTATATTTTCCTAGGTTTCTCTCGCACACACAGGCTAGGAAAAATGATATGCCTGTATTTTTTTGGATTATGGGTGGAAAATTATACTCAGAAGAATCTAATTACAGTTAGGTATTAAACAGACTTTTCTCAATGCTGACAGACGGGAGTGAGATAAGAAGCCAGACATTCCAGTAAAGACCTGCAGATCAGTGATTTCAATCACATGATCATATTGATTTTTTAATAAATTGTAAAAAGTTAACATATTGTATTCAATGTGTGTCTTATGGAAGGTAAATCAGGAAACTACACAATATTTGTTTTAATATATTACGACAGATTTGAGTTCTTGCTTTTTGGGCTTTCTTCATCACACACTATGATTACTGTGGAAATATACCCTTTTTTGATCATTTGTTTTAAAATATGTTAAATCTTTATTTTATTTTTTATTTTGGATCTGTTGGACTTCTAGTCTTAATTTCTTCTCATAGAAACATTAATGTAAACATTTATATTCTTGCTTTTATTTATCTTGGCCTTCTCTGCACTTTGTCCACTTTCAGGGTATCATTTTAATGAATCAGAGCCTACATCAGTGCTATATAAATGGTCAAAAATTACTTGCTTCAAAAGGAAATCTCTCACCAGGACTTTGCTACTCCATCTGAAAGCTGGATTTGGTAGGAGTAGAGACCCTGATTCCAGCAATGTGTCACTTACTGGGCAGCTTTGATTAAAAACTGTTTTCTCACGGTCAGATTCCCTCCTTCGAGGAATTACAATCGAAATCATCAGCGACATCTCTAAGTTGGTATGAATATGTACAATTTCAGGGTCATTTCTTTGGTCAGCGGTGGGTGGCTGCCGGGTGCGGGAGGAATGCACTCTGTTAGAGAGTGTTTTTATGTAGGACTCCCCTCCGAATCATAGGATTTCTGACATGTACCGCTTTATCATGGAAGTGAAGAGGGGGGAGAAACTCCATTTTAAGATATTATGGGAAAGGGAGTTGGACAGAGAGATCTCAGGAGCCGATTGGGAGAAGTGTTTTCACCCATAGTTTGGCCACTTGTGCAGCCCAAGAAAAAATCTATAAAATATTGACATGGTGGTATCTCTGTCCTGCAGACTTGCATGCTATCTTCCCCTTGGCTTCCGAGATGTGTTGGAGGTGCGGTGCTGCTAAAGGCACGATGCTTCACATTTGTTGGAGTTGCCCTGAGATCGAGAACTTTTGGTCACGGGTGTTCACTTACTACACTTTGATTACAGGCAGACGGGTGGTTTCTGATCGTTCTGGCATTGGAGGGCTGTGTAACCCGATATGTAGATTTATTGATCACTACTTAAGACCGATGGTGGAGACACTGCCCTCTTATGTCCGGGACACGACGGACGTCCTGATGAGGATTGACGGCATCTCTGTGGATAAGGGTACTCTTTTGGTAACAGCTGACGTTGAGTCCCTGTACACCTACATATGTCACGAGGATGGTCTGAGGGCGGTTGAGTTTTTCTTCCAGACCAGCGAGCAAGATGGCGCGATGTGTGAACTTATCCTTGAGCTGCTCCACTTTGCGCTAACTCATAATTTCTTTGTTTTTAAAGATAATTATTATTTACAGATACGCGGCACTGCAATCGGCGCAGCCTGCGCACCTTCGTACGCAAACCTCTTCCTAGGTTACTGGGAGAGGGGCCTCCTTTGTGACGGGGGTGGGCCGGCCGATGCCCATGTGCAGTGTTGGTTGAGGTACATTGATGACCTCCTCATTCTATGGGAGGGCACAGTGGAGCAGCTTGACGAGTTCATGGGTGGATTAGCGGAAAATGAGGTCAATATCAAACTAACATACAAATCTGATACCTGCAAAGTTGACTTTCTGAATGTCTGTATGGAGTTCGGGAAAGACGGCACCATGCAAACAGATATTTTCCGAAAGTCAACAGAAGTGAACTCCTTATTGCACGCAATGTCAGCCCATGATTGGTCCACCATCCGTGCTGTCCCTACTGGCCAATTTATTTGGATGAAGCGTATTTACTCATCCGGGGAATTGTTTGAGAAGCAAGCCCTTGATTTGAAAAACGCTTCCTAGAAAGGGATTACAGCAACAGGCCAATTAAAAGGGCCTATTTGCGAGCTAAGAACACTCCTCGTAATGCATTACTCTATGATCCAAAAAAAATTGTTGAGACAGTTTCTATTCAGCCCATTCGTTTCATATTAACTTTTTACCAGGAGTGGATGCATTACGTGGAATTTTGAGCAAGCACTGGCTGATCCTGCAGTCTGACCCTTTCCTGAGGGATTCTCTGTTTGCGTGACCTTTTATGACCGCCAGACGTGCAAGCAATTTGAGAGATGTACTTGTACATAGTCACCATGTTCCTGTAACACCAAATCTGTTTGGATCCCGGGGCCCTCTAAAGGGTTGTTTCCACTGTGGTCACTGTGTGGCCTGCAGAAATGTCCAGCACATTGCAATCTTCACCTCCTCCGATGGCTCCCGCAACTATGATATCTGGCAATATATATCCTGTGGTACAAGCTGTGTGGTATATTATGCCATGTGTGCTTGTCCACGGATATATGACGAGAGGACCTGTAGGGACATGAGGATGTAGAATGTCTGACTCTAGCTCCTCACCCTCCATAGCATGTAATGAGCACCAACTGTTTTTTCTATTTCAGGCATTTGAATATGTGCCTTTACTGAAACAGATTTTAGTGATGAATTGAGAGTGAAAGATCAGTCTAGAAAGAGAAAGAAGCAGATTTTTCTAACAAGATTTATTCCAAAATTGCTTATTTTCATGTTTACTATTAATTAATTAAATTAAAATGATAATGATTGTTACTATTTAACTTTCTATTAACTAAATGCCAATGTAGACAGCTTAGGCTGGCTTCACACCACGGTTTTGGATCTCTCAGGCTGTATCCGGTGTTTTACTGGATGCATTGGACACAGCCTGACAGCCCCGGACAAACAGAACTGGAGGGCAAATATGCTCTCTGATTCTGTTTTCTGCCGGATTCAGGATTTTGCGGCTGATTCCGCTGTCCAGGTGCAGAAATTTCAAATCTCAGCGGGGAGTTCTCCAGGTGCTGAAGTTCATCACCGGGCGTCCGGGAACAGGATCCGATTTTCTGTCGGGTCCAGCGCAATCCGGCACCCATTGACTCCCAGGTTGGATCCAGTTTTGTTTAACTTTTTGACCTGGACACAAAAATGCTGCAAGCTACGATTTTGTGTATGGGGCAAAAATCGAAAGCAGCCTGATGCTGCCAGACAGGGACAAACCCGGATGGCAAATCACTGCCATCCGGCCCTATCCGGCACCATAGGGATACATTATGTCCTAAATCGGGTCTGGGGCTGTCGAGTTCACATCGGACAGCCCCGGAACTGAAAAAAACGTGGTGTGAAGCCGGCCTTAGGCTAGTTTCACACTGCAGTTTTTTCCTGATCAGGATTCATCAGGTCTGTGAGCCAAAACCAGGAGTGAAACTTGCAGAGAAGAATTGAAAGATTGACACTTGTTCTGAGTTTTGGAGGCACTCCTGGTTTTGGCACAAAAACCTGATGAACCTTGATCACTAACGATATCATTGTAACGTCACCGGTTTTGTGAAGTTGCAGCGACCTCATAGCAATGCCGCTGCGTGTGAAATGTACCAACGACCAGCGATTAGCTCACTGATTGTTGGTAAATGGCCAGGACCATTTTTTGATCGTTGGTGTCCCACTGGGCGGCCAGCATCCGTGTGTGTGACAGCAGGAGACCACCGATCAACGACCTCCCGGCCGATGCCCAGCGCCGCACAGGCACACTGGGACCCTGGTAACCAGGGTAAACATTGGGTAACTTCCTCTTCAGACTGTCCCAATGTTGTTGAAGCATGTCGATATAATGAAGCTTAATAAAGCTTTTTCCAGATTTTTGTGGGGGGGCAAGAAACCCAGGCTGGCCTTTAGAGCCCTGATTCAACCCAAACAGGAAGGAGGCTTACAACTCCCAGACATCAGGGGATACAATTTAGCGTGCATTTTACGAAATGTACTGGACTGGATTAAAGGCACAAACAGATTTTCAGATATAAAACTGGAGGGAGGATGGGCCAGGCCCTGGGACTTGTCCGCCTTATTACACTCCCCATTTACCTTGTCTTCCTGACAATCTGAAAAATACAGTAATATACAGGGATACTATTATAACGTGGAAAGAGGTTAGGAAGAAGCTTGAACTATCGTGGAGGATCTCTAAACGACTTAACCCATGGAGATGCCCGGCTTTCCCACTGGGACGAGAAAACTCCCTGTTTAAGATTTGGAGAGATAAAGGTGTCCATATATTGGAGGACCTCATGAATTTTGAGGAAAAAAGATGGTTGACTGAGAGGGAGGTATTGTCTGTTTATGATCTACCCCAGTTCCATGTCATACAGTTTCGCTAGTTGAATCACCACCTCCTTTCCCAACTGCGGGACCTTTCCGGAGAAATCGATAATAAATTATGGTCTGAATTACTAGACATACCGGAATGCGATGTGTCGATTACCTCATTATATGCCAAATTACAACAGGTTCTAAGACCGCAGAGGGGAGGGAGGTTCTTTGGTAGCTGGCGTAAACATATAAATGACCCAGAACTCCCTCAGAAAATTCTGGAAGGGTGGGGACTTGTCAGACGCTATATAATAAATGAGAGATGGAGAGATTCTCAATTTAGAATCATGCACGGTACTATTAGGGGTTTTAATATACCTCCTTCTCAGACTAACCAGGGGAGATGGGTTCATTGCCCAAAATGCAAGACATCAATGACGGACCTGGAACATGGCCTGTGGTCCTGTCCTGACTCACAGAGGTTTTGGAAAGGGATAGAACAGTGGACCAAGGAAATATGTGGCGATATGGAGAGCTTAGACCCGTTGCGTTGTATTTTTCATTATCAAACAAATCCTGACACTAGCAGACACCCACATATTTTATGGCATTATATTGCATTGATAGCCAAGAGGCTTCTCCTCCAACATTGGCTCAACGATAGACCCCCAGACTTGTCTCAGGTCAGAAATTTGATGCGTCACACATTGACACTTGAGTCTCTAGACACATTACGTAACCCAAGTAAATTAACAGAAAAAAATTTTTCAAATGGAGAACATTCACTGTAAAAGAATTCACAGACGGTGAAATAGATAATTTTATGAGACCTTTCCGTTCCACAGAGTGGTATGCCTTGGAGGATTTGGGTGGAACATTAGGCAGACTGAGATGTGATGTTTAGGTGAATCCAGTGAGAATAGATGTCTTATAATACAAGTTCAATAATGATATAATACAATATTTTGTATTTTTGTTAAGTAAAAATGTCATAACTTAAAGGAGATATCCAGGGGAAGGGGGAGGGAGGGTTAATAAAAACCATTGTTCATGTTTGTAAACAGATGTATATCTATGTACCTAATTGCTATATTCAGTTTCTACGCAATTTTTGTTGGATATATGTATTAAGATTTTTAAAATTCTTTGAACTGTGTTTATATGCAAAATTCTAATAAAAAGATGGTTAAAAAAAAAAAACATTGGGTAACTTAGCGCAGCGCTATGCTTAGTTGCCCGATGTTTACCCTGGTTACCAGCGTTCTCGCTGGTTGCTAATCGCTGGTGAGTCTGCCTGTGTAACAGCTCACTAGCGATCAGATAGCGATGTCCCAGGGATCCCAATCGTTGGTGGGATCGCTGGGACATCACAGCGTGTAACGGGGCCTTTAGTAGGGTTGATCAATCTGTTTCATTCCATTTAACATGACAAGGACCACACATCACAAATATACATCACACACAAACCACACATTACATACACACCACTCATTAAAATATGAAAAACTATTCATATCATGTGAACTTTTCCATATTTTTTATGTTAAACCCACAAACTGAAATGTATTTTATTGGGATTTTATGTGATGTACCAACACTAAGTAGCAAGTATTTGTACACCTCAAGTTGTACACTCACAGCAGCGATTGATGCAGTTGCCCCTCTCTTTCACGGCAGAACACGACGAATCAACAGACAATCCTGGCACACATACACCACTAAAAAGCTGCGGCGAGAGTCTAGGGTTGCTGAGTGGTGCTGGAAGAAAACACATTTGCAAGAACACTACACAGCATTCAAACACGCACTTCTCAAATTCAAGTCAGCACTCACCACCACTAAACAGAATTACTTAATTACCCTCATATCCTCTTTATCCCACAACCCCAAGCAGTTATTCAACATATTTAACTCCCTCCTTCGCCCCCACTGCACGTATTTCTGCAGAAGACTTCGCAACACACTTCACCAACAAGATCGATCAGATCAGACATGTCTTTGCTACCCAACCATCACAACCCCTATGTATACCATACCACTCCCTTCCCCCACTAACCCTCCTCCCCTCAATCACTGAAGGAGAACTTGCACATCTCCTCTCCAAATCGCACCTTACCACTTTGCATCAGACCCCCTCCCATCCCACTTCCTTTCCAACCTCACCACCACGCTTATCCCAGCTCTTACCCACCTCTTCAATCTATCACTAACCTCCGGTACCTTTCCTTCCACTTTCAAACATGCAACAATTTCACCTATCTTGAAAATGCCGTCTCTCGACCCGACCTCTACATCCAGCTACCACACCATATTGCTGCTCCCGTTCGCCTCCAAACTTCTTGAAAAGCATGCCCACACTGTACTCTCATCCTACCTCTCATCCAACTCTCTCTTTGACAACCTTCAATCTGGCTTCCGCCCCCACCACTTCACCGAAACCGCCTTAAGCAAAATTACTAACGACCTACGAGAATCTGTGATACGACTTGAAAATTGCTGTTCACAGACACTCTCCATCCAATCTCTCTGAGCTAGAACTATTTTGCAAAGAAAATAGGAAAAAGTTCAGCATCTAGATGTGTAAAGCTGGTAGAGACATAGCAGGAAAGACTTGCAGCAGTTATACAAAGCATTGACTCAGGGAAGCTGAATACAAATACATGTCACAATTTTCAGATTTGTTATTAAAGTATTCAGAAAACCATGCATCATTTCCTTTACACTTCTCAAATATTTTCTAGTTAGTATTGGTATATCACATACAATCTAATAAAATACAATTAAAGGCTATATCCGAGATTAAAAAAAAAAATAATAATAACAATAATAATGTGCCCAATCACTAACAGGCAGGTAGTTGCCACCTACCTGCCTGTTGTGCTCGGCGCCATTCCTGGGGGCACACAGTGGTCACAGACCGCTCCTGCTGGGGACAATTGGGCTAGTTAAACAGAGCGGCGGCTTCTTTCCCCTCTGCTCTGTGGAAGGGGCGGGGTAACCAACTTACCGCTGATTGACAGCCGCCTCTCCACTACCTAATTGGGGAAGCCGGCTGTCAATAAGCATGACGTCAGCTATGGCGCCCATCAACAGAGTGGAAAAGTTGCCTCTCTGTAGACATGACTTCAGCGGAAGCTGCAAAATCACCAACAGGAGTGGTCTAAGGGTATGTGCCCACAGGATGTTTTTTGTGCATTCATGAACGCAGGAAAACCTGAAGGATCCTAGAGTCCTTGACAGGAGAAATGCTAAGATCTTGTCTGCGTTTTTTGCGCGTTTTTACTGCGTTTTTTGTGCGTTTTTCCTGCGTTTTTGATGCTGCGTTTTTCCTGCTTTTTCCCATTGACTGCACCAAAAACGCAGAAAGAATGAACATGTCAATTGTTTGCTATCCGCACCAAAAACGCAGGTATTTGACAGTTCTTGACACTTGCAAAACCAATGTGTGTGCACAGCGTTTTTGTAAACACATTGGTTTTGCTGGGAAGCCCAACCGCAGAAACAGATTAGCATACATTAACATAAAACCAATGGTTTTCTGCATGCGGAAACCGCAGGAAAACAGCGGCAAAAAGCCCTGTGGGCACATACCCTAAGACTGCTCTGTGTCAGTGGTGAACTGCGCTGGGCACAACAGACAGGTAGGTGGCAGCTACCTGCCTGTTAGTGCTTAGGTACAGTTTTTTTTTTAATCCCAGGTAACCCCTTAAAGTTTACAGTGTAACCTGAAAAAATGTGGAAAATAGATCACATACACCACACATTACAGACACATCACACACCTCACATTACACATCACACACACTTTCACATACACCAAACATTACACACATCACAAACACTACACATATCACACACACATTAAACACCACATATTACAGACACAAACACATCACACATATGCAACGGCCTCAAGGGACGAGGTACTCTGTAGCTGTGCCGACAATCTGTTAGGGAGGTCAGGGTGGCTTTGTCCCAGCCCTGTGGCCCTGGCCGTACAGTGATGGGGTTTATTTACAAGGGATTATGAGTCTTTACATGTCGCTACCTGTGGTACCTGGTCATGGGTGACCAGTGCTGCTATTGTTGGGCCTCTGCGGTAGATAGTTCTTCAGCCGGCATAGTATCGCTCCCCATAGGTGGAGCAGGGCCCCAGGGTTGGTATGAGAGTCTATGGGGATGATGGAAGTCATTGGCTATGGTGCAGGAGATGGTACGGAAGGCACAGGAAATAACAGGAGGACACAAAGGTTACAGTTCCTTTACCTTTAATGGTGGTTCTCAGCAGTTCCAGTCCAGCCAGGGCACCGTGTCCTTCAGGTCAGCAATCTGGTCAACTCCCAGGCAATTCCGGTCCACTCCGAGACACCTTTCTGTATGCCTTTACAGGTTGCCCTTCCCTGCACTGGTTTACTCGGCACTCCTGCCCTGTGCCTTCATGCAACAGTGTCCCAGGCAGGTGGCTGCGGGCCTTACGAGTGACGGTTAACACTTCTTCTGACCCTAAGTCTAGCCACTGTTTTGCGATTGTCCACAGTAGTTGGCCACTGCACATGCAGCTCAGCAGCCTCTGGTTTCCTGGTTCAACCTTACAGTGTTGTTTTTCTTGCAACCAGTTCCTTCAACTACACCCTCAAAGGCGATTACTGGAACGGGGTCCCTCTGGCCAGGGTTCTGTGACAACCTGCCCACTGGTCCCACTCCTCCATTGGCGCAAACCTCCTCTAGAACTCTCTTGGTGTTCCTCTCAGGCTCACTAACTACCAACTCACTGAACTGAATTCACTTTTCTCTTCCAGCTCTGTTTTCTACTCTCTGTTCCCACCCTCTCTGCCTATTCCCTCCTCCTGCCAGTGATGGAGTCTGCTCAGCTAGAGTATCTTCTGCCCTTTATCTCCTGGCCTGGAGTTTGGATGGATGTTGGGTGCAGGTGTGTGTGTCTCAGTATTATGTCCTCTTCTTACCTGGGAGTGGGATACCACACCTATGGATTAGGTGCAGTATCCCTGTGGCGATGAGACCGCAGTGGCGCCACATACCCCCTCGTTAAACACAGCACATCTGTGGCCTGAAAAGACACTACAGGGGTGTTAAACAAATATTAAGAACATGCATCATTTTCCATCTTCAGATTTAACAAATAACATCTTCCCTTTATGGCAGGCACCTTGTGCTTGAACGTTACATCAATTTTAAAAAAGTAGAAAATGCAAAAATTCAAAAACAGTAATAACTCTAGTTACTTCCTGCAGTGACACCAGTCCAGTGTGTCACACTACAGGGCTTTCAAGTGCAACTTGGTGGGAACCACTCCAACACACCGTAAACTTCATCCCTGGGTGTGGCTACAGGGCTCAAAGACCATGGGCCTGACCTGGCTGTTTGGCCACACGGATGGTTATTTTATGGTCAGGATGAGTGTAACACTTCCAGTTCTGCACTCTACCATGCTGGTCCGGAAACCAACAAAGATCACATCATTGTCCTATGACCACATCGTCCATCATTATTAAATGCACAATACCTGGCCTGTTGAACTAAGACAACTATATATATTTGTACATTAGTCTAGAGTCTAGCCAGGCTAACTAAACACTATGGTCTACACATTATGAACCTAGCGGGGTTACTTACTATCTAAGGCATAATAGCTATACACATTTAACACTTATCTAACATACTAGTATTACCTTATCTAGGTACTTTCTTATAAAAAATAACTAACTATATACAAATGCAATATACACCTTTTACTTTTTCTGTTTCCAAGGCAGTATGTTGGCTAACTGGCAACCTCTGCCTGAGAGAAGTTGTAAGTCACCTCCGGGTCCTTTGTGCCAGAGTATACTTGTCCACAACCTCGCCGACGAGGGGATAGCATTTTTACTCCCCAGCTCCTTAGTGTCTCTCTGACCCTCTGATTCTTTTTGCATTCCTCATCCTCCTAAGACTGATCAGAAGCAGGTCCAGTTGGTCGGCCAGACCTAGTAGCAAGAGGTGGTATGGCTAGGGTTGATACCGCAGCCGGAGCTGATGCTGGTCACGGCACCTCAGGTTCAGGGGCTGTAGGATTTAGGGACTGCACCTGAGCAGACATCTTCCGAACATTAAGGGCGTACCACCCGTGATGGCCCACATGCCGGATGTACTTTACCCACTCTCCAGGGTATAGGTCTCGGCCGAGGGACCCTGTGGGCAGGTGAGATTCTACGTCCCTTCTATTAACAAATATCTCATTGATCATGTGAGGTTCTTTGATAAAACCCCACCCTTTGTGGAGATTAAAGTTTAAGACTGAGCCCCTTCTCCTTTCAGGACTTTAACGTTTGAGTCCTCTAGGACCCCTTGCCTAGCCTGGCTCTCCCTTTCTTTGGCTTCCTCTACTGCCTGTTGCTGCCGGCGGTATTCCCCCTCTGATATGACTTCCAACAAGTCTCCGATACCCGCCAATCCAGCTTGGCCTCCCCGGGGAACCCCATCAAGGCATTTCCCCAGCGTACCTAGCAGAAATGGACAGTCTCAGCCTGGGCCCCCTTGATGTCATGTGAGAGTTCAGGCTGCAGCGGGGTCAGTAACCGCTCCACAGAGACAGTTCTGTTTTCCCAGTCTAGTTTTTAGGCGACCCTGGCCGGGGGGCCCTCTTGCACTTACTGAACTTGGCTGTCTGCACTTTGTAGAGCTGCCAACTCAGCTCCTCGACTTCCGCTTTCTGGAGCTCCGGGACCATAGGCGTCAGTGGATCCGAAGACATACACAGGCCACCGGGGGAATCCATTTCCTCGTACACATGGAGCTGTGCACTGCTCCTGCTGTAGCATCTCCTCTCTCCCACCCTTTTGTGGGTGGTTCCTGCTCCCTCCACTGTTGGCCACACCAGGTGGTGGATTGGTTTGGCTGACCAGCTGTTCATAACAGATTACAGTCAATTACAATCAATGTAGGGGGCGAGTGCGAGTTTTGGCTCCACTGGCCGGTCTGGCCCACGATGGGAGGGCTGGACACTCCTCTTGGCCAGCACATGGCAGTTGCCATTACACAGGTCCATCAAACACAGTCTTTAGCACACCGGACCTGGTGCTACCGGGGTTCTGAAATCCTGTTAGTGAGCCAAATGCAACAAGGGGTACTTGGTAGCCAGGCCAGCTGACTTTCAGGGAGGTTACGGTGGCTGTGGCTCAGCTCTGCGGCCCTGGCTGTGCACTGATGGGGGTTATTTAAAGGGGATGATGAGTTTGGACATGACGCCACCTTTGGTACATGGTCATGGGTGACCAGCGCTGCTATTTTTGGGCCTCTGGGGCAGATGGTGCTGCAGCAGGGATGGTAACGCTCCCCACAGGTGGATCCGGGCCCCTGGGTTGGTATGAGAGTCTATAGAGAGTGACGGGAGTTGTTGGTTAGGGTGCAAGAGGTGGCAAGGAGGGCGTGGGAAATAACTGGAGGACACAAAGGTTGCCGTTCCTATACCTTTACTGGTGGTTCTCAGCAGTTCCAGCCCAGCTTGGGCACTGTGCCCTTCGGGTCAGCAATCCGGTCAACTCCCAGGCAATTCGGGTCCACTCCTCTGAAACACCTTTCTGTATGCCTTTCCAGGTTGCCCTTCCCTGCGCTGGTTTACTCATTACTCCTGCCCTGCGCCTTAGTGCGACAGTGTTCCAATTAGGTGGGTGCAGGCCCTGTCGAGCGACAGTCAACACGTCCTCTGACTGTAGGACTAGCCACCGTTTTGCAGATTGTCCACGGTAGTTGACCACTGCGCATACAGCTCAGCAGCCTCTGGTTTCCTGGTTCAACAGTACAGTGTTGTTGCCATATTGGGGCCGGTCCCCTCTTGAAACCAGTTCCTCCATCAACATCCTCAAAGGTGACTGCTGGAAAGAGGTCCCTCTGGCCAGGATCCCTTGGTGACCTACCCACTGTCTCCACTCCCCTGGTGCAAGCCTTCCCTAGAACTCCATCTCTTTTGGTGTTCCTCTCAGGCTAACTAACTCCAAACTCACTGAACTGAACTCACTCCTCTGTTTTCTAATCTCTGTTCCCACCCCCTCTGCCTATTCCTTCCTCCTGCCAGCAATGGGTTCTGCTCAGCTAGAGTATCTTCCGCTATTCATCTTCTGACCTGGAGTTAGGATAGGTGTTGGGTGCAGATGTGTGTGTGTCTTGGTATTGTGTCCCCTTCTTACCTGGTAGTGGGATATCACACCTATGGATTAGGTGCAGTACCTCTGTGGTGACCAGATCGCAGGGGCGCCACACATATATCACGCAAATTAGACACAAACATATCACACACGTCACCCACATATTACACAGACACATATCATACAAACACATCACACATACTGCCATTATTCAGAATAAAAATAAGTGTCAAATACCTCAAATAAACTGTAAATGAAATGTTCTTGCCAACTATGCTTGTACTCAATTTACAAGATTAGGCTGTAATGCTAGATCAAATACTCCACACTAAAGTATTTCACATTTTTTAACCAGTGCTTTGTGAGCCGCAGAATAGATTTCATCATCATTTATTTGAAGTGAGGACACAGGTCTGGGATGTTTTAATGCAGAATTTAGTCTTTTACTCACAGTACTGTATTTGCAGGTAGATATGACAGAAGGCAAAATCTGCATTTGCTGTGATGAAACTCAGGCTTCCAAGTGCTTGGAAAAAGAAAATGTCCTGAAGTTGGTCATGATCCACTCCTGTAATGCTGTTCATCTTTTACTCAAGGTAATGTGGCTGAACGAGATTAAGCAATGTTTGTAAGTACTTATAACGGCTACTTGTTTTTGTCACGGACGGGGAGAGGTGAAGCCGCTAGTTCCAATTACCATCTGTCCCTGCCTACTTGTAAGACTCGCCCTAAGCGTGATCCCCAACGGGCGATGGTCCCTGCTCTTTCTAAGTGCTTGTACCTACAGGAACCGATAAAGGGAGCAATCTAACTGTAACCAAACAGACTCAACTACAAGAAGACTGATGGTATTAAACAGATACCAATACTGGAAGAACTGACCCCAAGCCAAGGTACAGAACTAGGAGGGAAAACAGGGCAAACTCAAATCAGTCAGGAGTCTCACCAAGAGATCTGATGGAATGACATGGAGATACAGACATCCCAAGGAGTCTTAACAGTTTTGCATAAAAGGGGTTGTACACTTAGGATGTTGGTTCCTGAGGTATGCTTCCGGGATTTCCTCAGTTTGCTGCAGGTTATATGTATCCAGAGTATTTTTATTATAAGTATTTTAAAACAGGGAAAAGGACATAAATAAAGGGAGGATAAGGAATATACAAACAAAAAAAAAAAGAATGAACAAATCACGCATGAAGTATCTCATAATGTTATATACAAGGTATAAAATAATGACACAGGTTAATAATTGTCCTATTTTTACAAACAAATCAAATAACATAGGTAATGCCTAGATAAGTGATAATAATAATAATACAAAAATTGTAATAAAACAATGTCAATTAGTCCTCGGGGTTAGATTAGGAGTATAAGTCTAGACCATATTTCCCATCATTACCTATATTTATTAAAGTTTCTATTTCGTAAAGAAAATTAAATTCATAACTATTATGGAGTGTAATTTTATTGGTTAAATCTGTGATGTGGGAGGCTCTGGGTGTTTCCATCTAGAGGCAATTAGAAGTTTAGTTAAAATGAGAATTAAGCATATTAGATGTCTTAAATCTGCAGGAAGTCATCTATTCCTAGTGAAATTAGGAACAGTGATGGGGTCAAAGAAATAGGCCTGTAAGGTTAAGAATTATTTATTTAATATCAGACCAAAAGCCAAGGAGTTTTGGACAACTCCAAAAGAAATTGGAAATGGAACAATTTTTCCACAATTCCTCCAACATTGTGGAGAAAGGGTTATGTGCAGGTTATATGTAGTCTTATACAGCATCAATCAAATTCAGTGGCTAACAGTACATTGTGTGGTTTCTTTAACTCCTCCAGATTGTGCCTTTCATAGGAATTGTGAGAATAAATTCACTTTAATGACAAATTTACCCACAATGCACGCAGCAGAGCTGTTGAGTCGGAGTCGTGGAGCGGAGTCAGTGTTCATTTTGGTGGAGTCAGTATAAAATGGACCGAGTCCGACTCCTAAAATATATAATAAATTTGATACATTAGTTCAATGTAGTAATGTTCTGAGTATCTTTATTATTAATTATTATTATGTTCCACTAAATGACTTGAATATTAATTTTTTATTGACTGGCAACTCAATCACTGATGCCAATACAAAATGTAACACATCCTCCGAAAATAAACCCTAGGGTATATTTTAGAGCCAAAATTGATATAAGACCCTGTCTTATTTTTGGGGAGCCACGGTATCTTCACATTAAGACACCTACTGTATGTTTACAGTTCAAACACATCTAAACTTCTTTCAAGTGCACAGCCTTTTTAACAAAAAGTTAGTTATTTTTTAAAGTGAGTTGGCTTATTGTTAAAAAAAAGTTTTGTTCTCCTTATAATAAAGATTGCCCCCAGTGCGGCATGCTGGCCTTCATTTCAAGGGAAAATATACATCTGTGGTCTGTATATGATAACCATAGAGGCAGCATGTATCATTTACATAGTGTTGGCTATATTCTATGCACAAATCAGTGATCTCTAACCATGGACAGGTTAAAATTAGAAGCAATCTTGTCTTGAATATGTGTCCCTAGAGCTTTGCTTTATATCTTTAATTTTGCACTAAACCATCTACAAAAAGTTGTATTTTGCAGATTAAGATCCTGTCATTGTTAGGCTGTAATTGATTCAGGGCTTCTGTCGAGAATCTCAGATAGTATCTTATTACACTATATATTAGCCATGTCAGGAACACATTGACCTTCCTGTTATATAAGACAAAGAAGCTGATTTGAGTCTTATGTTCCAGGAACTTGCTAGGCATCTTAATTTACCAATAGGCAGTGCTGACATTGCACACTTGAAAGTCTAATAAAGGTTAGATCTCTGCAACCTCCAGTAGTGTATTCATTGTTCAGTTTTCCGTTGCGCAGCTGTCTTTCATGATTCTCAATACCGGTATATTGAGCATCCTTAGAAAACAAACACGGTTTTAAATGTATGGAATCCATCTTTTGTCCTTGTGTTGTCAGTAATTTTTTTGAGGATTACCACAGTGGGAAGGTAATATGGAAAAGCAATCCATTAAAAACCTCTGTTTTGAAGAGTATACTGTATACACTCGAGTATAAGCTGACCCGAATATAAGTCAAGGCCTCTAATTTTACCAAAAAAAATTGGGAAAACTTATTGACTCGAGCCTAGGGTGGGAAATACAGCAGTTCCCCAACCTGGTATATAGCCACTCCTCACTGTATATAGCCCCCATCAATGTATATAGCCCATCATCACGGTATATAGACCATCCTGGTATATAGCCCCCCTCATTACAGTATATAGCATCTCATCATGGTATATAGCCCCTGTCCTGGTATAAAGCCTCCTCACCACTGTATATATCCCCATATCACTGTATATAGCCCCTCATCACTGAATATAGCCCCCATCACAATATGTGGCCCCCCCCAATCACTTTATGTGGCCCCCTTCACTATATGTACCCTCATCACAGTATGTGGCCCTCCCACCACTTTAAGTGGCTCACCATCACAGGATGCGGCCCTATGCTGCCGCACACAAGAAAATAATAAACATTTTAACTTACGTCACTCTCCTGCAGCACTGTCTCTCCTCCGGACTTCCTGTTTATGCCATCATATGAGCAGCGCGTGCAGTGATGAAGTCACTCTGCTACACCGTTCACATGATCAGATGCCCGGGACAGATGGGAAAACTGGAGGAGAGATGGTGTTGCAGGACAGCAATAAATAGATAAATTAAATTGTTTATTATCTTCTTGTGTGTAGCAACATGGGGGCACATACTGTGATAGGGGGGCACATACAGTTAGGGCCAGAAATATTTGGACAGTGACACAATTTTTGCGAGTTGGGCTCTGCATGCCACCACATTGGATATGAAATGAAACCTCTACAACAGAATTCAAGTGCAGATTGTAACGTTTAATTTGAAGGGTTGAACAAAAATATCTGATAGAAAATGTAGGAATTGTACACATTTCTTTACAAACACTCCACATTTTAGGAGGTCAAAAGTAATTGGACAAATAAACATAACCCAAATAAAATATTTTTATTTTCAATATTTTGTTGCGAATCCTTTGGAGGCAATCACTGCCTTAAGTCTGGAACCAATGGACATCACCAAACGCTGGGTTTCCTCCTTCTTAATGCTTTGCCAGGCCTTTACAGCCGCAGCCTTCAGGTCTTGCTTGTTTGTGGGTCTTTCCGTCTTAAGTCTGGATTTGAGCAAGTGAAATGCATGCTCAATTGGGTTAAGATCTGGTGATTGACTTGGCCATTGCAGAGTGTTCCACTTATTTGCACTCATGAACTCCTGGGTAGCTTTGGCTGTATGCTTGGGGTCATTGTCCATCTGTACTATGAAGCGCTGTCCAATTAACTTTGCAGCATTTGGCTGAATCTGGGCTGAAAGTATATCCCGGTACACTTCAGAATTCATCCGGCTACTCTTGTCTGCTGTTATGTCATCAATAAACACAAGTGACCCAGTGCCATTGAAAGCCATGCATACCCATGCCATCACGTTGCCTCCACCATGTTTTACAGAGGATGTGGTGTGCCTTGGATCATGTGCCGTTCCCTTTCTTCTCCAAACTTTTTTCTTCCCATCATTCTGGTACAGGTTGATCTTTGTCTCATCTGTCCATAGAATACTTTTCCAGAACTGAGCTGGCTTCTTGAGGTGTTTTTCAGCAAATTTAACTATGGCCTGTCTATTTTTGGAATTGATGAATAGTTTGCATCTAGATGTGAACCCTTTGTATTTACTGTCATGGAGTCTTCTCTTTACTGTTGACTTAGAGACAGATACACCTACTTCACTGAGAGTGTTCTGGACTTCAGTTGATGTTGTGAACGGGTTCTTCTTCACCAAATAAAGTATGCGGCGATCATCCACCACTGTTGTCATCCGTGGACGCCCAGGCCTTTTAGAGTTCCCAAGCTCACCAGTCAATTCCTTTTTTCTCAGAATGTACCCAACTGTTGATTTTGCTACTCCAAGCATGTCTGCTATCTCTCTGATGGATTTTTTCTTTTTTTTCAGCCTCAGAATGTTCTGCTTCACCTCAATTCAGAGTTCCTTTGACCGCATGTTGTCTGGTCACAGCAACAGCTTCCAAATGCAAAACCACACACCTGGAATCCACCCCTGACCTTTTAACTACTTCATTGATTACAGGTTAACGAGGGAGACGCCTTCAGAGTTAATTGCAGCCCTTAGAGTCCATTGTCCAATTACTTTTGGTCCCTTGAAAAAGAGGAGGCTATGCATTACAGAGCTATGATTCCTAAACCTTTTCTCCGATTTGGATGTGGAAACTCTCATATTGCAGCTGGGAGTGTGCACTTTCAGCCCATATTATATATATAATTGTATTTCTGAACATGTTTTTGTAAACAGCTAAAATAACAAAACTTGTGTCACTGTCCAAATATTTCTGGCCCTAACTGTACATTGATGGGGGGTGTATACTTAGTGTAATGTAATATGCAGCACTTACACAAACACCCCTTCCCCACCTCCCTGCACCAGTATTAGCACTGAGAGGTGTCACATGGTGGTATAGCAGTTTGGGAGACAGGAGGTAAGATGGGCAAGGTGTTCAGGGGAGCTAGTCTGACCCTTAGACTGGGATTCCCTAATTCATCCTATTCCCAGAGGTACCCAGGATGGTGGGGAGGTCTGGATCACCACCCTAGCCCTTCGCTCCTTAGGCTAAGATCGCCTACCTCCACCCATGGACTGGGAAAAGCTAATCACTTCAATAAAAGTGAACAGCAGCAGCTCCAGCAAACACGTCTGCACAGCACGGGTCCTAGAAGAGAAATTAACTCTTTCTGCGACACCCAGTGGAGAAAGCTGGAACTACTTTTAGGCTGACGGAGTGGAGATCAGAATGCTAAGACACACCCCTATACCTCACCTCCACCTAAAAGCTATGACACACCCCTGCACCTGCAGAGCCACCGATCCGGTGAGGGTGAGTAAGGCCCATCTGTCTTATTAGGGCAGAGACACACTATGCAACCTGCATGCGAATGTCTCGCATGCATATCACATGACTCATCCGGCCCAGCCCCTGCCTCTCTGAACGGGAGCGTGGAACTGATTTTGTTTCTTTAGAGCTCAACGCTCCCATTTAGAAAGGCAGATGCCGGGCTGAGTGACTCATGCAAGATGCATGCAAGATGATCGCATGCAGCTCTCATAGTGTGTTTCCACACTTAAAAACAAAATGCAACCAGGGAAAAGGGGTTTTCTGAGAGGGAAAACCCTTCTAAAGTCTTCTCAACAAGAACTGAAATAAATATACAGACAATCAAATTCAGTTGACTAGTTGTTTACAATTTTCAGCTTTACAGTAACACTTAACATGCAGGATACATCTTACAGAGCTCATACTTTTATAATGTTTTCCTTTTTACAGAATGTTCTGTATCTTACGTTTACTGAACAGAATTGTATTCTTCCTGTAGAAAGTGTTCTTTGCCCTATGTGCCTTGAATGCCCTGACAACCACGGTGTGCCTAGTAGCAGCTGCCTTACGTTACCTGCAACTCCTAACTACTAGAAGACCCTGCACAGTAAGTGAGTGGAAAGTTTACTAACATTTTTTTGTGTATTTAATGTATTAATAACTCTCAATTGAGCATATATTACACATCTACTTAATGAAAATCTGTCACCAGGTTTTAGTTACGCCATCTAAAGGTAGCATGACAAAGGGGCAGAAACCCTGATCCCAGCAATGTGTCACTTACTGAGCTTCTTGCTATCATTTTCATAAAAGAGCTGTTTTATCTATGATCCAGCAGTTATCTGAATGCTGAGCTCTGCATAACCAGGCCCACACCTGATTGGCAGGTTCTGCCAAATCAGATTGTACACAGAAATCTGTATTCAGTGAAGACTTTCCCATTACTGAGATAGGAGATGGTAGCTGTTACTGAGGAGATTCTATGATGAGAGGAAGGAGGAGCTAGAGGAAGAGGGAAGAGTTAGAGGCAGAGGGAGGCATTAAAGGCCAAGCTCCTCCCTCTTCTATCTACATAGAATTTTCTCAGTAACAACTTTCATCTCCTATCTCAGGATTGGGAAAGTCTTCACTGAATACAGATTTTACCTCAGGAGGAGCTATAGGCAAAGCTCTGCCCCTCTTCCTCTAGCTCCTTCCTCTTCATCATAGAATCTCATCAGTAACAGCTGCCATCTCCTATCTTAGGCTGCTTTCACATCAGTGATTTTCGCTGATCGCAGCAGTTGCGGTGAAAAAAACGCAACTGCAACGATTACCACATAACGGCCGCACTTGCGGTTCACTTGCGGCAAGCCCCATACAATGTCTTTGGAGCTTGCGGCAGGTGCGGCAAGTGCGGTATTGGCACTTGCGGCAGGTGCGGCCACGAAAAAAACGCGGCTGACCGCGTTTTTTTCGTGGCCGCTAGTGCCAAAATCGCACCTGCCACACACTTATTGCAAGCCCCATATACATTGTATGGGGCTTGCTGCAAGTCAACCGCAAGTGCGGCCGTTATGTGGTAATCACGGCAGTTGCATTTTTTTCACCGCTACTGCCGCGATCAGCGAAAACCGCTGATGTGAAAGCAGCCTTAGTAGTGGGAATGACTTCACTGAATACAGATTTTATCTCAGAATTGAGAATTTTAATGACTGGCAAAGAAAGAAGCAAATGTGTCTGATAAGATATATTACACAGTTGCTTATTTTCCTGTGTACTATCGATGTATGAAATAAAAATTATAACAACAATTACGCTTTAATGATTTTTATGTATTTATTCTTTCCAAAAGGATGAGTCCCAAATCTCTGTAGAGGATGCTGAAGAGCAAGATCGAGAGCCAGAGTTTGAAGATTTTGTGGCACCTGCTCCTCCTCCTTCTTACTTTTCTACATTTTATTCAAACACCCCCAGAATGAGTCAGAGGTAAGTGATATATGTTCTGTTTACCAAAAAACTCCTTCTAGACACAGGCAACACTTGCACATGCTGCAAATCCATTTCCTTTAGGGGTATCCTAAGTATGCAAAATGTCTGTGCAGACAATCGCACTTGGCAGCTGCTTTCCTCAACTATAAGGCCATGTGCACACATTGAGTATTTGGTCAGCTTTTTTACCTCAGTATTTGAAGCTAAAACCAGGAGTGGAACAATGTGGAACATGTGCACCACTTCTGTATTTATCACCCACTCCTGGATTCACAAAAACAGAGGTGACAAAACTATCCAAATACCCCACGTGTGCATGAGGCCTAAATTTTATTCTCAAAAACTACAGTTGTGCTCCTCACTTTACCAAACCGTCTTCACCACCCTCATCTCCTTATATACCAGTAATCCAATGTGACTCATTGTCACTTCTCCCTCCACAGCCCTTATAGTGTTGGTGCTTATCACGCTTCAGCTTGCATCAACGACAAAATTTACAGAGGAAGGTCAGTGAAAGAAGAGGAAGAGAGCCAGAAAAGTTGTAAGTGCAGTCACCGCCCTCCTGCACTTGCAATTCGTTTGCATAACAGTTCAGAATTACAATCCCTTTATATAGATAGCATTAGTAGGTGGTACATAAAAACCTGATGACAATTTCCCTTTACTCTGACTCCTTCTTATCAAATCTTTTTTCTTCCTTTTTCTGATTTGCTATTATTATCCCCATTACAAAAAAAAGTTTATTGACCCATTATTTTCTGATAATTTCCTGCAATGCATGGTCTACTCTCACCTAAACCACCTTATTTCTTATTTCTTACTCTTCTTGACCCTATAACATCTGGTTTCCTTACTTTCAGGGTTTAGTTCTAAATTCCCATCTCTTTTCTCTGTGCACATCCTCTATTTGATAAACTGTTATCAGATTGGCTTTTAGTGATATCTCTTTGCCGATGACTCACTAATATACTTATTCTCCTGACATGACTGCACTACTGCAAAATACCAGTAAATCTATGTCTTCTATCTCTAACATCTTGTTCTATTTTAATCTGAAACTTAATTTCTCCTTAACAGAACTTCTTGTATTCCCTCCTTCTACTAACCTAATTGAACCTGACATTTTCATTTCCATGTGTAGTGCTACCATAACTCCCAGGCACTATGTCATCTGTCTTGGGTGATATTTGACTCAGGTCATTTCTTTGCTCCTTATATTTAATCCTGCACCTCAAAAAGTCTGTAGAATCTTAACTTTTCTTACCTTCAAAGCTGCAAACGTCTTGCTGTTGCTTTCATTCATTTGATTTGTTCTCATCCTTATTACTGCACCTCTTCTTCTCCAATCCATTTTGAGTAGATCAGCCAGGGTCATATTTCGGTGCAGCCACTACACCAATGCTTTTACCTTGTACCAGTCATTGCACAGGTTGCCCATATGTTTGGGTCTGACTCCACTGAGCTTGGTCATAATGGCGACCAATTGGCACGGAGGTTTGCCTAGCTGGTGGGCTGCCCTTAGCAGAATAAAAAGTGGTGGAAGTTGTGGATGGGGGCAGAATCTGCTCGTCTCAATAAGCAATGTTCAGGCCTCAGGTGCAACTGAAAAGCTCACTTTTACTGGAGCAGTTGACAATAATGATGAGTAGAGCTCTCCAGTTATTCAGTACTCAAAGTCAACAGCCCTTATTGTGTAATGATCCCAGATCTTTTCCGGCAATGTGTAGCAGCTCTCCTCATTCCCGCTGGTTATAGCACTATATATGCACTAAAATGTCTCCTCTCAGCCTGGACCTTGGCATCCACAGCACCTCAGGCTTACAGGAAAAGTACCTCAGCTCTCTTCCAACCGCTGGCAACTCAGAACCATGTCAAAACATCCCTCTTCTGAACCCTTACTGGCATTGTGTGGCAGTTGGGCACTTCTTGGACCACGCAGGTCCCTATGTTTCACACAGCTAAACAGACTTCACTGGAAATCCCGACAGTGACCACAGAGAAGGCACTGGTTAGCCTCCTTGATCTACAGTACCAAACAATCCAAGGGCAGCAGCGTTGCTTTTCATGAGCTCGTTGTTCTCCTGTAGAGGCTGCTATCCACCAGACATTGCCCTTTTAAATCGGGTCTCTCTCATCATTGGGGGGCATGCTTACAAGATAAGGAGAGAGGATTAGTTTCAGGAAATCAATGCTCCACTTGATCAATGACAGGTTTGCACAATGGGAACGCCATGTTAAAAGTTGATTTTACAGTTATTGAGGTGTTGCAAAGGCATGAAAATTAGCTAGTTAGAATGTAGATAAAGGGTTCAATAGAGACATGTTGAATTTTTGGGGGAAATGAGGTTGGTATTTAGTGGTTTGGTAACAATAAACACTACCTGGTTAAAGAACTGTGTTCCCATATTGTGGCTTTCTATATAAACCAGTAATAAGCTTTTTTCTTGAATTTATCTTTCTTTTAAACGTAAATACAGAAAAGGAAATTTCTTCATCTTCTTTGTCAACTATAAATTGTAAATTTCAGTCATTATTATTAATGTATTGGGTGAACAAGGGAATACACAGCAAATCTCGACTGAAGATTAAAATCAGGTCATCTATGTATCACCCATGCCAGTCAATATAGTCTCTTTAAAGGTGTTTGCTTATCAGCCAGCCAATCAGCGACCCATGAGGAACATCAGCCCCAAAATCACTGGTGTGGAACCGGTTTTACTTTGAGCATACTGTACATGTTTTGAGTATACATGTTTTTATTTTTTGTTGACCCTTGAATTAATTACACAGGGGCTTAGGCTGGGTTCACATTTGTGGACCCCTCCGCAGCGTTCTGCGGAGGGGTCCGCAATGTGACCGCAGCGGCCGCGAGCTCCTATCTTTATAATGGGAGCGCACGGTGCTGCGCTTGACTGCGCATGACCGTGCGCACCCATTCACTCCCATATGTGATCTGTGCGCAGGCGAAATGTTGCGTCCCTGGTGCGGGCGAGAGTGTGTGATTTGTGCGCAGACATCCGCCTGCGCACAGATCACATATGGGAGTGAATGGGTGCACACGGTCATGCGCAGTCAAGCGCAGCACCGTGCGCTCCTATTATAAAGATAGGAGCTCGCGGCCACTGCGGTCACATTGCGGTCCGCAAATGTGAAGGCAGCCTTACTCAGCGATGGACGACTCTTTTCAGTGTTTTAAATTTTTTTTTTAATTTTGCTCAATGCTGCAGCATGGTTCAGATTGATGCACAGAGGTCAGCCAATAGTTATTTCAAGCTTAGATTAGACAATCTAAAGATACCCCAAAATCAACGAAAAAACATTTAGTGAAAAATTAGAACAGATAAGTATATCTCCTCTATTGTTTTATTTTGTTTGTTTTGTTGTTTTGTTTTGTTTTTACGAATACTTTGATAAACTAAAAAGTTACAATATTTAGAACTTTTAACTTTCAGGCTATAAATCTCACCATCTACTTAAGCTATGAGCATGAGACCACCATCATTTTATGGATCATCATCTTGACCATGTCATCCAAAAATGTGACTAGCAATATGATTAATTGTACAGATTCTTGCCATGTCACCGCATTGTTACTGTTTTGCGTCTGGTGTTTGAAAAATCTTTTTCTGGTCATCACAATGGGAGACCCAGACAATGGGGTTTAGGGCACTGCCCTCCGGAGGTCACACTAGGTACTACAAGTTTGTAGACACCGCCTCCTCCGCTTATAAACCCCTACCGCAGGGAACATCCTCAGTTTTAAACTTAGTGTGCTCGGAGGATCACGCTTTGCTTGCACTTCACTGCATTCTCACAGCTTACGTGATGGCGTCTGAAGACAAGGTAAAAAGGTTCCAGTCGGGACCTGCGACAGCCTCCCCGCTCACCCTTGTGGAACACGCAGGTGGAGGTACCGGAGGGCCTAGGGCCTGGACACTTTGTGTTCTCCCGGTACGCTGTTGCACTCCTTTCCATCCCTCTCTGGGGGGCTCTGGAGAGTGGGAGATGGGAGCCTTGCACAGCTCCGCTCCGTCCGAGGCCTCCCTAAATGGTGCTTACAGACCGGACTGGAGCCAGCCCAGTCCGAGGCCTCCCTAAATGGTGCTTACACTCCGGACTGGTGCTGCACCCCCGTCCGAGGCCTCCCTAAATGGTGCTTACAGACCGGACCGGCACTGAGGCACTCTGTGTCTCCTGTGTGCCTGGGGGTAGTGTCTGTCACTTTATGTGGCCTGACACTCAGACCGCGCGTTACCCTCGGGTCCGCGGTTCTGCGGGTGTACCCTGTGCTGGGGTCACCCTGGCTGACCGCCCTGTGTGTCACAGGGGCTGAGGCCGTGGGCTGCGGATGTTTGTTTGTACATGCAGTCTGTGTATAACTTGTTACACCTTTTCCCGCGCTGCGGGCTCCGGCTCCCTCATGCTGAGGCTGCTTGGAGGATGGGAAGCAGCCCGTGCGGTGACGTCATCGATGGGCGTGTGTGTGTGTTTCCCGCGTGTCTTCGGCGCCGCCCACAGTTTCACTGTCGGCGGCCATCTTTACCCTCACTTCCCGGTTGGGATTTGTATGCAGCGTGCGCCTGCACTCCAAGAGGGGAGACCGGAAACCGTCGCGGAGGTCACACACACACACCGCTTCCTCATACCGCTTTACTGCGGTCGGTAAGCCACCGGGACTCCCGGTTTTGTTGTCTGCATTTTGGCTTATCTCCCCCTACTGTGGCGATGTCCTCAGCCGGGAAGCGTGCTGCTAGGGCGGCAGAGACCACCATTACCTGTGCTACATGCAATGGAACACTGGTGGAGGGGTCCTGCAATAACTGCGGACGCCCAGAGGCCCGGGCTGGCACTGTTGAGTCAGCAGCTCCGGTGCTATACCCTGAGGTTCAGGTGATCTCAGGGCTATGGGAGACTCAGAATAAGATCAATGAAAATCTGTTGTCTCAGCTGTCCTCCATGTCGCAATCCCTGGAGGCACTTAATAGGAGGCTGGATAGCCCAGCTACTCCGTCCAGTTACCCCCGGGTGTCTCCCTCTTCTGCTGTGAGACCCCTTAAGCGGGCTCGTCGTGAGGAGTCACCCGAGCTCCAGGCTCTCTCTGAGGAGGAGCGTTCCTCTGATGGTGAGGACGATGATGGGGGTTCACATTTCGGGTCTGTGTCCGTATCTGAACCACCAGATGGGGTGGAGGATCTGGTGTCCTCTATCAACGAGACTTTACGTCTCGTGACACCCCCTGAGGAGGTGACGGTGCACCCGAAGGAGGTCTATCAATGGCTGCGGCCTGAGGCTAGACCAAGTGGCTCCTTCATGGACCACACTCATTTTGGAAGGGTGGTTAGAGCTCCCAGGTTACATCCTGGGCGGCGTTATGTCCGTAAAACCAAGGACAATCGCTTCCCCTTCCCCCAGGAGGTGCTTCAGGAGTGGTCGCAGTCCCCGAAGGTGGACGCTTCCATGACCAGGATTGCTGCACGCTCCCTTTTCTCTGCCTCTGATAGCTCCTCACTGAAGGATGCGACGGATAGACAGGTCGAGCAGCTCGCCAAGTCTTCCTATGAGGCTGTGGGGTCTTCATTTGCCCCTAATTTTGCCACGGTCTGGACCTTACAAGCGATTACTACCTGCTTGGATGGTATCTCTGACATGGCAAGATCCAGTCCAGAGGTCTAGCACTTACCGAAAGGGCAAGGGCCTATGCGGACTACGCCAGGACGGCGACTCTGGAAACTGCCACTCGCTCAGCCGTGGCTTCGGCCAATGCTATAGCGATCCGCAGGTTGTTGTGGCTGCGTCTTTGGGACTCAGATGCCACATCCAAGAAGATTTTGCAGAATCTTCCGTTTGCTGGTGACAGGCTTTTTGGCACCGAACTGGACAAGCTGATTAAGGATTCTGCTGAGTCTAAGATACCGCAGAATAAGCCTAAGCCACGGTATACCGTTAAAAGGAACCCAAAACAGTGGTCCTTTCGTTCCAGCTCGCAGTCATCAGCACCGTCCGCTCGCACGGACCGAGGGGGAAAGCCCGCTTCCCAGTGGCGCTCTAAGAGTCGTCCAAAGAAGCCGGCGGGGGCGGCAGCTGCCACCCCCAAACCCGCCTCTACATGACTCGCTCTCTCATCCTGCCTCCCCACAGGTGGGGGGCCGCTTGTCTCGCTTTCAGGACAAGTGGCTGCTTCACGTTCAAGATCAGTGGGTTCGAGACGTGATCTCGCGAGGGTACAGGATAGAGCTGACGTCAAAGCCGATATCCCGATTCCATCGGTCGGTTCCGTCACCAGAAAAGGCTCAGGCCTTTCACCTGGTGTTGGAGGGTCTCCGCAGAGACGGAGTGGTGGTCCCGGTGCCTTCCGGAGAGAGGTTCAGGGGTTTTTACTCCAACCTCTTTATCGTCCCAAAGAAGGACGGATCCTTCCACCCAGTACTGGACCTGAAGTTGTTCAACCGTCACGTGTTGGTTCGGAAGTTCCGTATGGAATCACTGCGCTCCGTGATCGCAGCTGTGTCACAGGGGGACTTCCTAGCATCCATAGATATCAGAGACGCTTACCTTCACGTGCCCATTGCACCGGCTCATCAGCGCTGGTTGAGATTCGCAGTGGGGGAAGAACACTTCCAATTTGTGGCGCTGCCGTTCGGGTTGGCCTCGGCACCGCGGGTGTTCACAAAAGTGATGGCCTCCATGATGGCTCTCCTGCACATGCAGGGACATGCCGTCATTCCCTATTTAGACGACCTGCTGGTCAGGGCGCCATCAGAACACCTCTGTCAAGAGAGCCTGGATGTGACCATGCGGTCTCTGGAACAGTTCGGTTGGCTCCTCAATATTCAGAAGTCAACGCTAGTTCCGACCCAGTCTTTGACATATCTGGGCATGGACTTCAACACAGCCTCAGCCCTGGTGTCTCTGCCACGAGTCAAACAGATGGCGATCCAATCAGGAGTACAAGCAGTCCTCCTGTCACCACAATCATCCCTACGGGTGTTGATGAAGCTGGTGGGGCGCATGGTGGCAGCAATAGAGGCGGTGCCGTTCGCACAATTTCGCCTCCGTACTCTTCAGCTGGAGATTCTCCGCAGGTGGGACAAGAGGACGATCTCTCTGAATCGGCTGGTGACACTTTCCCAACCGACCAGGGATTCCCTGCAGTGGTGGCTACAGCCACATCACTTGTCTCGGGGCCGGTCCTTCATCAAACCGTCATGGTTAGTGGTGACCACCGACGCCAGTCTGAAGGGCTGGGGGGCGGTGTTCTTGCACCACAGGGCCCAAGGCATCTGGACTCAGTCGGAGTCGGCGTTGCAGATCAACGTACTGGAGATCAAGGCGATCTATCTGGCACTCCTGGCTTTTCAGAGATTCCTCTCAGGACAACCCATTCGGGTTCAGTCCGACAATGCGACGGCCGTCGCTTATATAAATCATCAAGGAGGAACCAGGAGTGCAGAGGCTCTGGCCGAAGTCCACCGCATCCTGTCCTGGACGGAGGACAACAACTGCCTGATCTCCGCAGTTCACATCCCAGGGGTCGAAAACTGGGAGGCCGACTATCTGAGCCGGCAGGGGATGGACGCCGGAGAGTGGTCTCTTCATCCAGACGTCTTCCAGGACATCTGCAGCAGATGGGGCACTCCGGACGTGGATCTGATGGCCTCACGGCTGAATCATCAGGTTCCGCAATACATGGCGAGGTCATGGGACCCCCAGTCTCTGGGAGCGGACGCCCTGATCTTGACTTGGTCCAGATTCCATCTACCATATGTGTTCCCGCCTCTGGCTCTGATTCCCAGGGTGCTGTGGAAAATCAGGTCGGAGTGCAGCGTAGCCATTCTAGTGGCTCCAGACTGGCCCAGGAGGTCCTGGTATCCGGACCTGTGGCAACTGTCAGGCGGACACAGGTGGGCTCTTCCAGAACGCGCAGATTTACTCGCGCAAGGCCCATTCTTCCACCTCAATTCCAGGGCCCTCAGATTGACTGCATGGCTCTTGAGGCCTGGCTGCTGACATCCAGGGGTTTCTCCCCTACGGTGGTTGCCACTATGAATCGGGCTAGGAAGCCAGTTTCCAGGAAGATGTACCACAGAACGTGGAAAATCTTTTTTACTTGGTGTGCCTCTGGCGGACGGTCTCTGTGGCCCTTGTCCATCCCGACGTTGTTGGCTTTCCTACAGTCGGGTTTGGAATTGGGATTATCCCTTGGCTCTTTGAAAGGTCAAGTATCAGCACTTTCTGTGCTGTTTGACAGGCGATTGGCGCTCCTCCCGAAGGTCCGTCAATTTCTGCAGGGGGTGTCACGGATGGTTCCGCCCTTCAAGAGACCTCTAGACCCTTGGGACCTTAACATGGTCCTAGCGGCATTGCAGAAACCGCCGTTTGAGCCTCTGAGGGAGGTTTCTCTATCTCGTCTATCCCAGAAAGTGACCTTTCTGGTGGCGATTACATCTCTGAGGAGGGTCTCAGAATTGGCTGCACTATCGTGCAAGTCACCCTTTCTGGTGGTTCACCAAGACAAGGTGGTGTTGCGTCCACGGCCAGAATTCTTGCCGAAGGTGGTTTCAACTTTCCACCTGAGCCAGGAGATTGTTCTCCCATCATTTTGCCCCGCTCCCGTTCATCAGGTTGAACGCGACCTCCATACTCTGGATCTCGTGAGAGCTATACGCATTTATGTGTCTAGGACCGCCTCCTTTAGGAGTTCGGATTCCTTATTTGTTCTTACGACAGGTCGCTGTAAGGGGTCTGCGGCGTCGAAATCGACATTGGCCAGATGGATTAAGGCATCCATCCAGGAGGCTTACCGGACTTCTGGTTTGCCTCTCCCGGTGGGATTGAAGGCTCACTCTACCAGAGCTGTTGGTGCCTCCTGGGCTTTGCGACATCGAGCGTCTGCTCTACAGGTGTGTCAGGCAGCCACCTGGTCCAGCCTGCACACTTTCTCTAAGCACTATATGGTGCATGCCCATGCCTCTGCGGATGCAAGTTTGGGCAGGCGGGTTCTCCAGGCGGCGGTTGCCCACCTTTAAAGGGAACCATGTGTTATCCGTCTTGTTGAGGAACTTTTCCCGCCCTGGGGTATTGCTTTAGGACATCCCCATTGTCTGGGTCTCCCATTGTGATGACCAGAAAAAAGAGAATTTTGTTTACGTACCGTAAATTCTTTTTTCTTTAATCATCAATGGGAGACCCAGCACCCACCCAGTTGTTCCTTTGCATGTTTTGCATTTGCTCTGTTCTCTGTTGAGACAGTGTTTGCCGGGTTGTTGAACCGTTTTGTGTACGGCATTCTTCCCGATGTTTCGGGTGTGGTTTATTTCCTCCTCGCAGCTTGTAGACCAAACTGAGGATGTTCCCTGCGGTAGGGGTTTATAAGCGGAGGAGGCGGTGTCTACAAACTTGTAGTACCTAGTGTGACCTCCGGAGGGCAGTGCCCTAAACCCCATTGTCTGGGTCTCCCATTGATGATTAAAGAAAAAAGAATTTACGGTACGTAAACAAAATTCTCTTTTTCTTCCTGTATACTACAAGTTACAATCTGTTTTCACATTTCCTAATAGCTCAGCGTTATTTGGTTGATTACCAAGTGAAAGGTCACTGGTTTGAATAGTTGATCAGCCTTGATGAAGATTTCCCAGGTCATCATTTGCGGCGTCTTGGCCAAGAAAACTGCCAAACTGCTTCATGTGAGTACCATGACAGTTGGAAGAATATGAAATGAAGTCTATCCATACATTCAAAAGGTGGACATCCATGCAAAATATCAAAGTCAACAAATCAGCTCATCACACAGTCAATCAGCTCTGGCTCAACAAACACGGCAGTGGAGGTGACTGGTAAGATTCGTAATGCTGACATCAAAGACATCCATGCTAGCATGATGGGAAAAAAAGGGCTAACATATTGATAAATTGAATGAACAGTAAAGTTAGGTGGAGAAAGCCTGATTATATTGACTTGTTTCACAGCCAAAGGTGTTGGATACTTTTCCAAGAGAGATGGTGGTCTCATTGCTGCGCTACATGCAAGTATCCTACAAGACAAGTTACTCATGGGTATGAAAAGGATGACAAAGTGTTCCAGCAGGACAACGACCAGAAGCATATGTCAGAATTGAAATTGAAGAAATGGTATAATGACAATGAAATAGAGCTGCTGGATTGGCCCCCACAGTCCCCAAATCTCAACCCAATCATACACTTGTGGGTAAAGTTGAAGAAGAAGCTGTATACATACCCAAGTCATTCAATCAGTATGCACCAACATTGGAAACGTGTTGAAGAGACCTGGGATCAGATTTCAATCAAGACATGCTTGAATCTGATCAATAACATGCCCAGAAGGATTGAGGCAGTGTTACAGTCAGAGGTGATTTAAATAAAATACTAAAAAAAATAATAAAAATCATTTTTTAATAAAAAATTTAATTTAGATGTTAAAGAAGCAAAACCGTAACAATGTAGTGGCAGTAGCTGCAAGTCAAATTTATGTACAAGATAGCCAAGATGATTGTCAATAAAATGAAGGTAGTCTCATGCTCACAGATGTTGAGGATGGAGAGATATAGAGCCTGAAAGTCAAATGTTCAAAACATTGCTACCCTTTTGCTCATCAGTGTACATGGCCTCATAAAGCCTATCAGAGTAAACGCCGTTTGCTTGTGCGTCAGCAAAATGTCTATACATACTCAAGGTAGAGTTCTCATATTTGCAGGGAGTAGAAGCTTAACTTGTAGGTGATAGTGTCCTTTATAATTAATGCAAAAAATGTACTTGTGGGTGTCATTACATACCTCTACATAAAACCACAATTTTCTAAAAATTTCATGGCTGTGCCAATAAGCTTGTGCTTTCTAGCGTGGACATATTGTCATGGCAAGGTTTCTTCATGTCATTAGAAAGACTGATTTTAATACAGACTCATTTGGCTAGAATAGTATTTTAAGAGGATTGCTGAAGTCCAACATTCTTTGCCATTAAGTATGGAACAGATGTTTATGTAGTTTGAACATTTAATTATTTTAATTGCTTCTTTTGGCATTCAATCTCTGTTTCTGGATCTTTTAAGCATTAATCTTCTGTTAGTACCTAAAATTAGACTTATAGATATGTCTGCCTAATAAAAATAGCAACACAAAAATAATATATAATATCACATTGACAGAAACTATTGGTTTCTTGTCAGTAGCGGACCTTGTGCCAGCTGCTGAGATGCGAGGAGGCAGGGGGAGGGTGCTAGCGGATGTCGGCGGGGAGGGGTGCTAGCAGGACGTTCGGGAGGAGCGGGGGGGGGGGATGGTGCTATAGGTGCTGTGGCTCCTACCTGCGCCTGGCCGCGCAGTCCTGGGAGCCTGGGCGGCAGAGGAGAGGAGGGGTGGGATCAGCCAAGGGAAGCAGGAAGCTTCCTTCAGTTAACCCCCTCTCCTCTGACACAGGGTCATGGGGGTCGGCTGGGTTCCCCCCTGCAGGCTTGAGGCGCCCCCTAGCCGGTCAGGGCCCTGGTGCAGCTGAACCAGCTGCACCACGGTAGGTCCGTCCCTGTTTCTTGTTCAAGAACAAATGAAAGGAAAATAGATTCATTTTTTACAATTTTTTTATTGGGTGTTCTATGTATTTATCAACAAAAGATGTAATTTTACTGTTTACCAATAAATCTGCATTCATAAGGCAAAAATTCCAAGTTTTGTAAACTAAATTTCTTCTATACCAGTGTGTCTGTCATTCAGAGCCCTTAATTAAACAAAGTCGTAATTGGTTTACTATGTACTGTTTTTCCAATTGTTTCGGCTAAAGATAATCCTACATCATTTTTTTCCCAGAATGATTGGTAATGATGTGATTCCACTTCCACACATTTATGGATCCAGGTTTAAAGGGGTTGAAGTGTTTTGCCCTATAGAGCCGCCTCCACCATATGAATCTGTGGTTAGCCAAAGTAATTCACTAGAGGTAACTATTACTATTAGCAATATATAATCTTACCTATATATACTATAGTCTTGGCCAAAAGTGTTGGCACCCTTGAAATTGTTCCATAAAATGAACTATTTGTACTAGAATAGTATTGAAATTACACATGTTTTGTTATACATATATTTATTTCCTTTGTGTATATTGGAACAACGAAAAAAAAAAATGAGAAAAAAGTCAAATTGGAAATAATTTCACAAAAAAAATTCCAAAAATGGGCTGAACGTAATATTTGGTTGTACATCCTTTGGAATAAATAACTGCAATCAGTTAGTTGCTATAACCATCTCCAAGCTTCTTACACCTCTCAACTGGAATTTTGGACCACTCTTCTTTTTGCAAACTGCTCCAGGTCCCTCATTTTTCCAGGATGCCTTCTCCCAACAGCATTTTTAATGTTATGCTTGTCCCTTACTTAAGATAACCTGTCCACAGGGTTTATCACTATAAAATACAGCCATTGCCATAATGACACTGTGATGTTGATTAAATACATACCTGTAGTGAAGAAATCCGACGCTTAGTTGCTGAATAATCTGCGTCTAAAGTTTTCAGAATGTCATCTGTGAATCCCTTGTGAATCACAGCAGTACTTCGGGGTAGGGTTTTATTTTTCTCTTCTCTGCCTGTCTCCCTTTTTTTTATTGAGAATTCCATTCCGCCACTGCCATCATTGTGGTGGGCGGCGCATGCGCAGCAGGATACTCTTTGGTGGACTGCAAATTTTCAATAAAATGGCACCAAAATCAGCGCATGCCCAGACTGAGATCTCTGGAACCATTTTATTGAAGACAATCACTAGGTCTCTTACAAAATGACGCTGACGGTAACGCATGCGCGGTCGTATCTTAAAGTCTATACTAATTCTAACTCTGCGCTGCTGCTGGTGCCATTTTGTTAGAGACCTTTTGCTTCTACAAACTATTTTCAATAAAATATCATCGCAGATCTCTTTCTGCACCTTTGCTGCCTCTATGATTGGGTCATTCCATATCAAGTGATCCAAATATGAATATTTTTTTACCTGATGTCTTTAGATTTTTTTTTATTTTTTTTTCTATATGAAGTTCAACTTTAGTTAATTAGGCCCCTTTCACATCAGTGGTAAACAATGTTCGCGGCAGTTGCGGTGAAAAAAACGCAACTGCCGTGATTACCGCATAACGGCCGCTTGCGGCAAGTTCCATACCATGTCTATGGGGCTTGCGGTAAGTGTGCGGCAGGTGCGGTTTCGGCACTTGCGGCAGGTGCGGCCGCAGAAAAACTGCGGTATCCTGCCGCAAGTGCCGAAACCGCACCTGCCGCACACTTACCGCAAGCCCCATAGACATTGTATGGGGCTTGCCGCAAGTGTGCTGCGAATGCGGCCGTTATGCGGTAATCGCGGCAGTTGCATTTTTTTCACCGCAACTGCCGCGATCAACGTTTACCGCTGATGTGAAAGCAGCCTTACAAATTAAAAGTTTTGAAAAATTTTCTTTATCAATTCATTTTTTACAGACTTTTAAAGTTTTAAAAAAGCACCAATTTTGGCCTGGTATGGCTTTACATTTATCATCAGATCTCGGGCTAGAATTAAGATAATGAGGTGGGAGAGGCATCATTTTTCTCAGAACGGTACCCGCTTTCATTTGATATGTCACAATACTATGTTTGTTTATATTTTGTTTTGGAGAAATCAAATTCAAAATTTTGATGGGCAATTGTGAAAAAAATGTTTGTTTTAAAATTGTGAAAAAATGCCTGTGTGTTACTTGTGTTCTTGGTTATATTTGTACAGGGATTCAACTTGAGACCTATCAAATTTATATTTTTTATTACTTTATGTTTGTATGAGTTTCTTCTTTTTTTCTTTTCAAATTACAACTTATTGAATTCAACATTTATATGCAACAATAAAGAACCACAAAAAACAAATACCGCCAGTGCCAGGATAAATACATCTTAATCATCATAACACAACTTGCTCAGCATTTTCAACCTGAATGCATTGAACAAACCAAAAGAAGAAAAGTGATCATATCCTCAAGTGTGATTGCACAAGATAAAAAAAAAAACAAATAATATTTTTAACACCTATTTATATGAGGCGGTCGAAAGGGTAGGGGGTACTTGGGTACCGGGGCTGATGGCAACTTGGATGGGAGATCACAGCTGGTCGGTCACTGGTCCCGTGCCCTGGACCCTCAATGGTGGGGAATGGTGGGGGATGATGGTGGTGAAGGGGGATTGTTTACGTGACACCACCTGTGGTACCTGGTAAAGTGTATACCTAGTACATAAACACAGCTTTTTGACACTAGGCTCCACATTGTGACCTAAAATTTTATGATGCTTTGCACACAATCAAGGCATACAGTGCAAGAGGCAGGAAAACAACCCCAAATTGTCTTTGAGCCTCCACTATATTTGACTATAATTACTGTGTTCCTTTCTCTCCATTTTATCATTTAATGCTCTATTAGGTTTAAAAAAAAACAAAACAAAAAACAGAATAAACCAAAAACATATGATGCATTCAACATATTATTCCAATAGTGTTTGAAATATACTGGTTAAGTATATGCATCCTTATCCAATCTTAACATAGGGAAGAAAGTAGCTTAAGAGGAAAAAGTGAAAAACAAAACAAAAAAGAAGGGGAAGAGAAAGTACCAGATAGGGAATAAGAGAATAAAGTAATGTGGTAGCTTGGAGCATGGAGGCCAGTTAAACCATCGTGGCGGCTGGGATGTCAAATAGTAAATGGCTTAATGAAGTAAGCGAAGGGAATCTATAACTTTGATTTATTACTTTCAAATTTCCTTGTAAAGCGGAGAGGTACAGAAGGACTCCCAATTAAACCATTTAGTGGCTGTGGAGGTCTTGTCTTGTGGTGCTTTAGTGGCGATGACTGACTTATAAGATAAAACAAAGCATCTGCTCCATTTAATTTGTTTTCACAAACGCTACAGAAGGGGGCAGAGTCCCCAGATCAGTCTCAAAATTAATGCTCGGTATGGCATGCGGAGGGTTTGAAGGAGCAGTGCACATCCTCCAATAAGCTGATAATGGACGAAAGATCTGTGGGCCAATGGAGAAGGTCTGGGTAGTTTTGGTTTGTCCTTAATGATAGAAGGAAGTTGTTGTAGCTTCCTATTCACAAGTATTGGATAAGCGACTATTTGTTACCATGTAGGCAGGAGCGTGCAGAAGATCCTGCTAGGAAATTGGGGTTGTCCATTATCGGCTGTAGAGGTCCCTCGGGTCTCTCAAGAGTCCCTTAACTGATGGGTTATAAATTGTATTTAAGGTTTGCTTGAGCGTGTAAGACATAGGTACTTTATTCTGACATATAGAATGCCATGTCCATGGACCCATTGCAACTGAGTGGGAAAACATCTTGAGCAATTTTCACCCAAAGCTTGGTGGGATAACCGTGTAAAAATTGAGTATTTTAGCATGTGCCGCTGCATGATTGTAGCAGGGGCAGTCGGGCTGTCCAATTCCTCCTGCTGTTTTCGAGCAGGTAAGGGTAGAAAGTCGGATTCTAAGGCGTTTGGTCGACCATACAAACAATTTAAAGTTTCGCTGCAATTTGAACCAAAAGGAGGATGATATGTTAATTGGGATGGTCTGAAGTGCAAATAACAGGTGGGATAGAATTGTCATCTTTGTAATATTTATCTTACCATGAGAATTCACCCTTATGCCACAATGTTAAGTTCTCTTCTAATCTTTTAAGGTAAGAGAGGAAGTTAAGGGAAAATAGTTTGGATAGGTCACTGGAAATAGAGATTTCTAAATAATTTATAGTGTTGTTTGAGGGTCATCTAAAGGGAAAATTGGTCTTTAAATTGTCCACTAGTTGTTGAGAAAGTGATATGTTTAATGCTTCTGATTTTTCCACATTTATTTTAAATTTGGACCACTTCCCAAAACGTGACAGCTCGGACATCAATAGATTGTTGCCAAAAGCAGACTATTTATATTCTTAACCAGCAATTTTTACTCCCCTTATGTCCGGATTTGAGCATAAGGGCTGCATGAGATATACCATGATTAGCACATAGAGAAGTAGGGACAGTGGGCAGCCCTGACAGGTTCCATTATAAATGGGGAGTGGGGCAGACAGCAAACCATTCACCTTGAGTCTCACAGAAGGGTAAGGGTACAATGCGAGGATTTTGGAGGAGAACTGTTCTCCCTGTCTCATGCAGTTTAAAATGAAATCCATGTCACAGTGCTGGCATAAACATTTTTGAAAGCTAAACTCAATTTCTTCCCATCTAATCCTGATTGACATCACCTCAGTGTCCAACCTCCCTCCTGCTGCTGAGTTCTCACACTTCTCGCTACAAGCTGCAGTTGTCATGCTGGTTGGGTGTATTCCCATTTGGATACACTTTTTATAGGTGAATTCATAAAATCGTGAAAAATCTAGCACAAAAGTCTTGAATAATTTCCCCCATGTATGTCTAATCCTATCTGTTCATATGATTATTTTCAAGATTCAGTCTATTGTTTTATCACAAAACGTCTAATTATCATTTCAAGGAAACAGATTTGGAAGTCACAGACTGTGGAGCGGATGCCACAGTGGCACTGCCTAGAATACCAAGCACATCAGGTAGGTAGCAATGTGGTAAGAATTATGAAAGTTAAAAAAAAAGCCCATCCTCTCTGTTACTGTTATGTACTGTTACTGTTATGTACTGTTTTTTATTTTATATTGTCATTTTGATTTGTGTTTTGTGTCTGTGTGATATATCAAAAGGCATGTTCATGATATAACAGACAATGTTGGTTCTTTTACATTTTGTGTTTAGTCCCCCTCGGCTACTGCTTAGTTGCTGGTTCTTAGTCCTGACTTTCCAACAGCAATGTCATGTATTGACCTTTGTAGACACTCACTGGCCTTAGCAGTCCCATGACATACTTAGTGGAATGACAGTTACGTTATAGCTGCTGGAATGTAAACAAATACCGAAGGGAGGGGAACCGCTGGAACAGCATAGCTAGAGTGGAAGGAGACTTAAGAAATGGTTTATATACAGTCATGGCCAAAAGTATTGACACCCCTGCAATTCTGTCAGATAATACTCAGTTTCTTCCAGAAAATGATTGCAATCACAAATTCTTTGGTATTATTATCTTCATTTAATTTGTCTTCAATGAAAAAAACACAAAAAGATTTGTCCTAAAGCCAAATTGGATACACTTCCACACCAAACATAAAAAAGGGGGTGGACAAAAGTATTGGCACCCTTAGAAAAATCATGTGATGCTTCTCTAATTTGTGTAATTAACAGCACCTGTAACTTACCTGTGGCACCTAACAGGTGTTGGCAATAACTAAATCACACTTGCAGCCAGTTGACATGGATTAAAGTTAACTCAACCTCTGTCCTGTGTTCTTGTGTGTACCACACTGAGCATGGAGAAAAGAAAGAAGACCAAAGAACTGTCTGAGGATTTGAGAAACCAAATTGTCAGGAAGCATGAGCAATCTCAAGGCTACAAGTCGATCTCCAAAGACCTGAATGTTCCTGTGTCTACCGTGCGCAGTGTCATCAAGAAGTTTAAAGCCCATGGCACTGTGGCTAACTTCCCTAGATGTGGACGGAAAAGAAAAATTGACAAGAGATTTCAACGCAAGATTGTGCGGATGGTGGATAAAGAACCTCGACAAACATCTAAACAAGTTCAAACTGCCCTGCAGTCCGAGGGTACAAGAGTGTCAACCCGTACTATCCGTCGGTGTCTGAATGAAAAGGGACTGTATGGTAGGAGACCCAGGAAGACCCCACTTCTTACCCAGAAACATAAAAAAGCCAGGCTGGAGTTTGCCAACACTTACCTGAGAAAGCCTAAAACGTTTTGGAAGAATGTTCTCTCTTTTTGGGCAAAGGCATCAACATAGAGTTTATAGAAGAAAAAAAGAGGCATTCAAAGAAAAGAACACGGTCCCTACAGTCAAACATGGCGGAGGTTCCCTGTTGTTTTGGGGTTTGCTTTGCTGCTCTGGCACTGGACTGCTTGACCGGGCATGCATTATGAAGTCTGAAGACTACCAACAAATTTTGCAGCATAATGTAGGGCCCAGTGTGAGAAAGCTGGGTCTCCCTCAGAGGTCATGGGTCTTCCAGCAGGACAATGACCCAAAACACACTTCAAAAAGCACTAGAAAATGGTTTGAGAGAAAGCACTGGAGACTTCTAAGGTGGCCAGCAATGAGTCCAGACCGAATCCCATAGAACACCTGTGGAGAGATCTAAAAATGGCAGTTTGGAGACGGCACCCTTCAAATATCAGGGACCTGGAGCAGTTTGCCAAAGAAAAATGGTCTAAAATTCCAGCAGAGCATTGTAAGAAACTCATTGATGGTTACCGGAAGCGGTTGATCGCAGTTATTTTGGCTAAAGGTTGTGCAACCAAGTATTAGGCTGAGGGTGCCAATACTTTTGTCCGGCCCATTTTTGGAGTTTTGTGTGAAATGATCAATGTTTTACTTTTTGCTTCATTCTCTTTTGTGTTTTTTCATTGAAGACAAATTAAATGAAGATAATAATACCAAGGAATTTGTGATTGCAATCATTTTCAGGAAGAAACTAAGTATTATCTGACAGAATTGCAGGGGTGTCAATACTTTTGACCAACACTGTATCTTTATTTAAATGTGCTGTTTTCTTTGTCTGTTTTCAGCCATGAGGTTTTTATGCACTCTAGGAAATCTAATGACAAAAGAGTTTACAACGGCATTAAACTGTATTTTTGCCCGACCACATTCCAAGCTCCATAAATTTATTTACTTATGTTCTGTTTATTAAATGTTAAATATTGCTTTGGAAATTTTTTTTTAATTTCTTGATATATTGTTTTATCCATTTTTTTAACCCCTTAAGGGCAGATTTAATTTTTTTCTTCTGTGCTCTTGTTTTTACCACCCCTTATTCCAAGAACCGTAACCTTTTTATTTTTCCATCGACATAGCCGAGTGAGGGGCTTGTTTTTTGCAGGAGTTGTACTTTTGATTGACACTATTCATTTTACCATATAAAGTAAGCTAGCAAAAAATTCCAAGCATGTCAAAATATATAAAGATTGTAATTTTGAAATAGTTTTTTGTTTTTTTTATTGAAAGCTTTCATTTTACCATACAGCTAACCTGGCAGTATGATTCTTAAGGTCTGTATGATTAAACAGCTTCCAAACACGTGTAGTTTTTGTTTCATTTAAGTCGTGAAAGCAAAAATCGGATTTTTTTTGAAAAACAAAACCCTTGTGTGTGCCATGACTTTCCGAGAGCTGTAATGTTTTCAATTTTTGGGATATGAAGTTGTGTGAGGACATTTTATTGGCGCACCGAGCAGGTGTTTTCATTGTACCTTTTTTGCAGTATATAGATGTTATGATCACCTGTTATTTTCAATTTTTTCTGTTGTTGCTGTGGTTGAGAGATTCTGGGGTTTAGATTTTTTTTTTCTCCTTAGGCTGTTTTTCCGATTGGATTCATTTATTTAATATTTTCATAGATTGCACATTTCTGAACGCATTGATACCAAATATGTGTATTTTTTCTTTTGTTTTGTTTTATTTTCAAGACAGCAAACTTAAAGGGGAATGATTAAAACTTTTGTGTTTTTTTTCTAATATTTTTAAAAACTTACTCTTTTACTGCTTTTACTCTTCCCCTTAGTTGACTTAAAACTGCGATCATCATCATAATCATACCATACAAAGCAGTGCATCACTGCCTCGTATGAACTCAGGCTCGCAGTTGATTCGTAATGACAGACATAGGGGTCATCTGCTGACCCCTGCCTGTAATGACAACCCAATCATGTCACTGGAGCACCCATGGGAACTGGGAATGATGCGCCCCTCTGCCAGCTTGTGATAGATCTTGCTGTCCTAGATTTACAGTGGTATTTAACTGTTTAACAGCCGCGGGTGGATCCATGTTAGAGGCACATGTCAAGGTGATCAAATCAGCCAAAATGTACATGAAAAGTTGTGGTCTAGGCGTGCCAGCCCACATAAAAGACAGGGAAACGACTCATAATGTACATAGCATATCAGGGGTCGTTAAGGAATTAAATGTTTTTGAACATACATGTTAAATTAAATGTTTTAAATTCAATGGTATAGCTATTAAAGGCACTTTTGATGGGCTATCGTTAAAATAGGTCAACAACATTTGATTGGTTGGGGTACAACATCATACAGTTAGGTCCAGAAATGTTTGGACAGTTTTGGCATTTCAGCTGTTTTACTAAAACATATTCAAGATACAGTTATATAATCAATATTTGCTTAAAGTTCAGATTCTTAGCTTCAATTGAGAGTACTCACATTCTAATTGGAGTAAGGGTTTAGGAAGTACAGCTCTTTAACCCCCTCCTGATCTTTGACGTTGTACAACGTCATTAGTTTTGGGTACTTCCCGACCTTTGACGTTGAACAACGTCATGGTGGGATCGCGGTCCTGTAGCCCCGGTGACCGGGGTCGGTGAACAGTCTCCGTAGCTACAAATAGGAGGGGAACAGCGATTGTCACTCTCCAGCTATGGAAGGTGCTGTCATAGCCCCTTTCATAGGATGGAGAGCTGGAAGGGGCGAGTATAGCCCCCTCCAGCACTGATGGGAGTGATCTGATGGGCAGGATCACTCCCATCAGCGCAAGCATGGCGGTGGTGCCGCCACTCCACAGCCTTAGCTTGCCACTTCAGTTCTCCTGTATCCGCTGTCCTCCTGTGTCAGCTCACCTCCCCTCCTCCTTCCGTCCCCTCTGATCCTGTGCCCGCCTGCCACCCCTCTTAAAGGGGTTAATTCCAGCTTTGTATTGGCAGCTGGCACTAAGCCCGAGATTAATAATGTCAGGCCAATGTTAGACCAATTTCCAATTGAGAGTTCCCTTGCCTGTTTAAGATCATTGTGTTAAAGAAATATATCACGGCTGCAAAGAAAACTGCAACCTAAGCGCAATATGAAAAATTGATAACAAATATGCCAGGATTAATTGAGATGTGCACAAGAAATATCCTAAGGCTTTTGTTAAAAATACAGTTTAAATGTATCTTAAGCATCCTATAAGAAACGTAATACTATTGGATAAATAAAAAAATTGCATAATATACAGTAGAAAACCAGAAGTTTACATATACAGTGATACCTCGGTTTTTGTCCATAATCTGTCCGAAAACTATTGACGACAACCGAGGCAATGATTTTCATAGGAAACAATGTAAAATCAATTAACTTGTTTTAGACAGTCCAAAATACACACAAAAAAAACACATACAATAGATAATAAAGATAGCTAGATACTAGAAACACTTAGAAATGACTATGAAATTACTATGAAATACTAAATAAAAATTTAATTTGGTATTTTATTTTTATAAACACTCTTTTTGGCGAATGGAAGATGTCAAAGGAGATAGAGGGGTGCACATACTATTTTTTGGAAGGGGATCATGTGGGTCACCATTTTTTATTACAATATTACGGTAGCAGCAAAGGATCTATGAAAACCAACAAAACTGGAGGCGTCGACAAAAACCGAGACACATTTTTCATTGAAAAAAATAGACAAAAAATCGAATAGACGATTACCGATGTCAACGAAAACCAAGCTATCACTGCACTATATAAAAAGACATATATTCATGTTTTCCTCACTATCTGACATGAAATCAGAATATTGATTGCACATGCACAATCATGGAGCACCTATATGTTGTCATGACAGGGAGGTGGTCTTCTGTGAAGTTCGAGTGAATGCTGAGCACCGTCATTCACAGATGATCAGCATTTCTGCTGTTCAGAGGGATGCTAAAGCAACTCTCTTAACAGCAGAACCGATCTACAAAATATAAACTTAGTTAATCTGATCTGTAAACTGCATAATGGAAAAAAAGTCAAAACACCAAAATTCAATTTTTTGTCACCACAAAAATGCAATAACAGATGATCAAAACATCGCATTTACCCAAAAATGGTATGAGCAAAAGCGTTAGCTCAAGACGCAAAAAATAAGCTGTCATACAATCCCAGATCCGAAAAATGCAAATGCTAGAGGTCTAGGAAAATAGTGGCAAAAGCAGTTCTTTTTTTTGATAAATTCTAAAAAAAATTTTCACCAATTAGTTAAAAGTAAAACTATACATGTTTGGGATCAACGAACTTGTACCAACCAATGGGAATCATACTGTCAGTTCAGTTTTACCATAAAGTGAACATTGTAATAAAAAACTATTGTGAAATTGCACTTTTTTGCAATTTCACTGCACTTGGATTTTTTTTCCTGTTTTGCAATACACTATACGGTAAAATTAATGATGTCATTTAAAAGTACAACTTATCTCGCAAAAAAAAAAACCTTCGTATGGCTATATTTATGGAAGATAAAAAAGTTATGGGTCTTGGAAGAAGAGGAGGGAAAACGAAAAACCGGAAATTCACCCGGGGGTCAAAAGGGTTAATGAAATGTAGCTCCCCGACACCAGCATCACTCATGTAGCCCCACATATGCATGCTGCCACCACCAGGTTTCACTGTAGGCACCATGCATTTTTATAAATTAATTTCACAGCTCAACTTGTCAGAGTTAGGCCCCTTTCACATCAGCGGTAAACACTGATCGCGACAGTTGCGGTGAAAGAATACGCAACTGCCGCGATTACCGCATGTGGCAAGCCCCATACAATACGCGAGCACTCATAACCGCCGCGTAAACACGGGGTTATGTGGGAATTACGCCGCGTCTGAACATAGCCTAAGGCTGCATTCACATCAGCGGTAATCGCTGATCGCGGCAATAAAAACGCAACTGCCGCGATTACCGCATAACGGCCGCAATCGTGGCTCACTTGCGGCAAGCCCCATACAATGTCTATGGGGCTTGCGGTAAGTGTGTGGCAGGTGCGGCAAGTGCAGTTGCGGCAGGTGCGGTCGCGAAAAAAACGCGGCATACTGCGTTTTTTTCGCAGCCGCACCTGCCGCAAATGCCGAAACCGCACCTGCCGCACACTTACTGCAAGCCCCATAGACATTGTATGGGGCTTGCCGCAAATGAGCCACGATTGCGGCCGTTATGCGTAATCGCGGCAGTTGCGTATTTTTTGCCGCGATCAGCGATTACCGCTGATGTGAAAGCAGCCTTAGGCTATGTTTAGACGCGGCGTAATTCCCACATAACCCCGTGTTTACGCAGCGGTTATGAGTGCTCGCGTATTGTATGGGGCTTGCCACATGCGGTATTCGCGGCAGTTGCGTTGCTGAAAGGGGTTCAGACGCCGCGTATTCTGGCGTCTTTTTGCGGACACGCTTTCACTGCAAAGCTCATCCGCAAAAAGAATGAACATGGCAATTCTTTGCACCTTTTTTGGCATGCTTTTCCCATAGGCCACACAATAAAATGGCCTCAGGAAAAGCATGGTGTCTGAATATAGTTGCGCTTTTTTGCACTAAGCACGCGTAAAAAAGCACCACTGCAAAATTAAGCGGAAATTATGACATATCTGAACTTAGCCTTAAACATACTTGGCTAAAATCATGGAGCCAGTGTCTGGTTATGCTGCCGTGGACCGGTCAGCATGTATCATCTGTCAGGTTCCCTGTAAGAAATATTCAATGAACATATACTGAAATGTGATTGGGTTATTGAACAATGCACTTTGCATACAGAAGGCACCGAAAATGTTTTACATATAAGGGCCCTTTCACATCAGCGGTTTTCGCTGATGTGCGGCAGATCCGGATGGATCTGCCGCCTAACGGCCGACTTGCGGCCTGGATCCAGCAAGCCCATGCATTGTCTATGGAACTTGTGGTCCGATGCGGCAAGTGCGGTACTGCCGGATGTGGCAGATCTAGCACTTGCACTCGTGAAAAAAAACTGCTGCTTGCAGTGTCCGCAAAAAACTGCTGCTCTGCAGCATCTGACTGAACCGCACTTGCTGCACATGGACCGCAAGCCCCTAAACAATGCATGGGGATTGCTGGATCCGGGGTGCAAGTCGGCCATTAGGCGGCAGATCCGGCAGATGCGGGCCACCTGTCGGGTCTGATGCACATCAGCGTAAACTGCTGATGTTAAAGGAGCCTAAAATGTTATTGCTGATTAGTTTGTTAGAAATAAATGATTTACCAATACATTCTTACCAATGTAGTGAACCTGAGCTGTGATTTTCTTTACAGATGTTGCTGCCTGTTCTAATACAGAAGTTATATCTCTACCTTCATCAACTGTACAACAAAGTGCAGAGGGGGATCCCACAAATAAACCGCAACGTAAGAGATCTCACAGTGATCCAATTATCCATGATTTTCCGCTAAGAGGTAATTTTGAGAAAAAGACAAGATAATTGTGTATCTCTATAATGTATTTAGCAATGACATGATGGGCAATATGTAATTTTGTTTCCTTAGCAATCATATACCAACCCAGACCAGCACACGGAGGCTTCGTTCAGACACGCGTAATTCCCGTTTAATCGCGCATTTACGCGGCGCTTATAAGTGCTCGTGTAAATGGGCTCACAAGAAAGCTGGATACACCTTCCAGCAAAAGCTATGTCTTTTGCTGAAACACGTCCAGATGTTGCATATTCTGGTGTCTTTTTGCGGACGTGCTTTCACTGCAAAGCGCATCCGGAAAAAAGAATGAACATGGCAATTCTTTGTGCCTTTTTCGGCGCGCGTCTGAATACAGTCAGGCTTTTTTGTGTGAAATGTGTGCAAAAAAGTGCCACTGCAAAATTACACTGGGATTACACTGCATCTGAACGAAGCCTAAGATGTCTCAGAAAGTCTCTCTGGCCACTGTGAGACTAGTGCTATAAATCAACCCAGAGCTCTTAAGCTATATTTTTGCCTCCACTTTAACACGCAAATTGCCTCTTCAAGAGAAGAAGAGGACTTGGAATCCAGTGCGGCGTATTGGAAGGATCAATCCTAAAAGTTAAAATTGACCCTTTAACCCCTTCACCCCCCGGGCCTATTTTGACCCTAATGACCTGGTCATTTTTTGTAATTCTGACCAGTGTCCCTTTATGAGGTAATAACTGTAGAACGCTTCAATGGATCCTAGCGATTCTGAGATTTTTTTTTGTGACATATTAGGCTTCATGTTAGTACATTTAGGTTGATAATTTTTGCGTTTATTTGTGAAAAAATCAAAAATTTGGTGGAAATTTTGAAAATGTTGAAATTTTCAAATTTTGAATTTTTATTCTGTTAAACCAGAGAGCTATGTGACACAAAATAGTTAATAAATAACGTTTCCCACATGTCTTCTTTACAACAGCACAATTTTGTGGGAAAATTTTTTTTTTCTTCAAAGTTGATCAGCGATTTTCATTTTTCCTGCAATATTTACAAAACCATTTTTTTAGGGACCACATCATATTTGAAGTCCCTTTGAGGGGCGTACATGACAGAAACCATCCAAAAGTGAGACATTTCAAAAACTGCACCCCTCAAGCTACTCAAAACTACATTCAAGAAGATTATTAACCCTTCAGGCGCTTCACAGGAACTAAAGCAACAGGGAAGGAAAAAATTGACATTTTAATTTTCCAACAAAAACGTTCTTTTAGCTTCAATTTTTTCATTTTCACATGGGCAACAGGATAAAATGGATCCTAAAATTTGTTGGGCAAAGTGGCAAACTGGGTAATAAAGGGGTTAATGCCAGCTATTTTATTGGCAGCTGGCACTAAGCCTGAGATTCATAATGTCGGGTCAATGTTAGACCCAGCCATTAGGAATCTCAACTGAATAGTAAAATAAATACACCACACAGAGAAAAATATTTTTATTAGAAAAAAAAAACACAAACACAAATTGAGACTCCATCTTTATTACTCCATACCCTCCAACGTAGTCCACAAAGATGGTCCCACTCGATCGCCTCTACTACATCCAGAGACTGCAGCACGGGATCAAGTGTCCTCTTCTTGCTGTCTCTAGGGATACACTGATGGTGCACTGTATGGCAATGATCTGCCATACAGTACACCATGACTCTGACCCCAGAGACTACACCAAGAGGACACTTGATCCCTTGTTGTAGTCTCTGGGGTCACAGTCATGGTACAGTGTATGGCAGATCATTGCCATACAGTGCACCATCACTGTGGCAAACCCAAGTCTCAGAGATCATATGATCTCTGAGGCTTGGGTCTGGTGACTGGATGTTGTCATGGCAACGTGAGGTTGCCATAGCAACATCGGGTTACTATGGTGATCGGCTCATTACGATGAACTGATTACCATGGGGAGAGGTACCAGACTGTGCTCCCTCTCCCCGGACCCTAAGTACTGTGACCGGTAAGATCACAGCACTTAGGGGGTGTCACAGAGCCACGGCACAGTGATAACACATTTCGCTGTACCTGGCTATCACATCGCTCCTCTGCAGCGTCATCTCCATGCAGGGAGATGACGCTGCAGAGAATGCTGGCACAGGCGGCAGGGAGGCACAGGAGGGGAGGGGGTGACCAGAGATGGAAGAGGGCATAGGAGCGCAGGGATACAAGGGTGCAGGAGTGCAGGGTTCAGGGCACAGGGACACAAGGACGCATGGTATAGGGACACAAGGGTGTAGGAGCGCAGGGCAAGGAGTGCAGGGACACAAGGATGCAGGGCACATGGGTGCAGGGTGAAGGGTGCAGGAGCGCAGGGGTGCAGGACGAAGGGCACAGGAGCACAGAGACACAGGACGTAGAGCGAATGGCAAAGGAGTGCAGGGTGCAGGATGCAGAGATGCAGGGAAGAAGGGCTGTGGGTTGCAGGAATGCAGGATTGCAGGATACAGGGACGCAGGGGTGCGGGCTGCAGGGCCCCGGGTGCGGTCTGCAGGAATGCAGGGGTGGGGTTTGCAGGGCACAGGATTGCGGGATGCAGGTCACAGGGGTGCAGGGACACCGGGTCACAGCGCTGCATCAGTGCGGGCTGCAGGAACGCAGGAGTGGGAGCTGCAGGGCACAGGGTTGCGGGCTGCAGGGCACAGGGGTGCAGGGACGCAAGGCTGTGGGCTGCAGGGCACATGGGTGTGGGCTGCAGGGACGCAGGGGTGCGGGCTGCAGGGACGCAGGAGTGCGGCCTGCAGGGGTGCAGGCTGCAGGACATAGGGGTGTGGGGTGCAAGGATGTAGGGCTGCAGGTTGCAGGGATGCAGGTCTTCAGGGCACATGGGTGCATGGTGCGGGCTGCAGGGATGCAGGAATGCAGGGCTGAAGGGGTGTGGGCTGCAAGGATGCAGATCACAGGGGTGCTGGGACGCAGGGCTGTGGGGTGTGGGCTGCAGGGCACAGAGGGGGCTCAGGGGTGCAGGGTCGCAGGGGTGTGGCCTGCTGGGATGCAAGGATGTGGGCTGCAGGGCACAAGAGTGCAGGGACGCAGGGGTGCGGGCTGCAGGGACGCAGTGGTGCGGGCTGGAGGGCACAGAGACGCAGTCCTGCAAGCTGCAAGGCTGTGGGCTGCAGGGTGCAGGGACGCAGGGGTGTGGGCTGCAGGGACGCAGGGGTGCGGGCTGCAGGGCACAGGGGTGCAGGGGTGTAGAGATGCAGGGCTGCAGAGTGTGGGGTGCAGGGATGCAGGGTGCGGGCTCAGGGCACAGAGGTGCGGGGCGCAAGGGTGCGGGGTTGCAGGGCTCAAGTGTGCAGGGCATAGGGGGTGCAGGACTGCAGGGGTGCAGCCCCTGAGGAGACTGGACGCAGTGTGGAGCAGCAATGATAGGAGTGATCAATCCCATCAAATCACTCCCAGATCACTCCCATCATCACTGGAAGGGACAGGTATAGCCCCTTCCAGTGATGATGAGAGTGATCTGGGAGTGATCTTATGGGATTGATCATTCCCATCATTGCCGCTCCTGTACCCGCTCTCCTGTGTCTTATGGCCCTCCGCTCCTGAGTCTCCTCCGATCCCCCGCACCTGTGGCCGCTCTCTCTGGTTTTCCCGTTCCTGCTCTCCTGAGTCTCTCGCTCCTGAGTCTTCTCCGGTCCTCCTGCTCCCGCTCTCCTGAGTCTCCTCCGATCCTCCGCACCTGTCGCTGCTCTCCTCCAGTCCTCCCGCTCCCGGAGGAGAGCGGACACAGCAAGGCACAGGAATGGGAGGACGGGAGGAGAAGGGGCACAGAACGGAGGACCGGAGGAGACTGGAGAGCAGGCTCCTGAGCGGCCAAGATGGGAGTGATATGGAAGTGATCACTCCCATCATCACTGGAGGGAACGATATCCGCCCCCTCCAGCGCTCCATGCTGTGCCAGCCCCTTCCATAGTTAACAGTCATAATTATTGTGATTGGCTTCTGGAAGTTCCAACAGCCAATCACAGTGATCGCAGACGAGGGGTGGAAAAGCCATCCCCCTGACGTCACCCTAAGGTCCCCTGCTTCCTGTAGCCCCAGTGAGATTTCGCCAATGCTGGTCACCGGGGCTACAAGACGGGGATCACGCCATTATGTTGTGGGACGTCACAGGTCGGGAAGGCACCGACTTCTATGACGTCCCACAACGTCATAGGTCAGCAAGGGGTTAATGAACCTTGCCATATGACTTAGGATAAAAGCCAAACCAGACATTTTGTTTGCAGGCATGTGTTTCAGGGGATTTTCCCCATCTAAGTGCAACAAAGTGATCTTACCCCTTAACCTGATAACAACAGCCTTACGTCTACCGACGTCGGAAAAAAAGGGTACTTATGCCCAGCCAACGTCTGTAGACGTCAGGCATGAATAAGCCCTGTAGCGCCGCCCCTGTAGCTAAAATCTCTAGGGTGTCAGCATGCCGATTGTAGCTGAGACCCTAGAGATTAGGAATTAGCTGGTGTTTTACCAGCACCAGTAATGTGATGACCGGTAAGCACCGTTTACCGGTCATCACATTAGAAAAAGTGTAAGTGTCGGTAAAAAGTACTTTCATTTTGATCCGACATGAAAACACATGTCGGATCAAAGTGAAAGCGTTAACCCCTTACTGCCCCAAGACCCCCAGTACTGGGGATTACCCCCCACCCCCGGCGGTAAAAACCCACTGCCTCCGCTACATCTCTATGCGTTCTGACAGGTCAGATCGCATAGAGATGCCGCCTTTCCTGGGGGTCCCCTCAGTGACCCCCCATTGTCATTTACCCCCCCCCCCCCACCCGCGATCTCCGCTCCCCCCTTGGTAAATCCCCGTTCCGCCTGATCCGCACCCCTGTGGCCATTCCCCGCCCCCCCATGGCCCCACCCCTTCCCCGCATCCCCTCCTCCGATTTGCACCATCCCCGCTCTGCTCCGCTCCCCCCAAGCCCTCTTCCCTGCTTTCATATGTACCCGTCCTGCAGCGTCGCCGTCCGTCTTCTCTCTGCTCTCGTCCCGGTGCTGCTGCTCTGCGTGCGCCGGGACAGAGGCAGCGTTAACCCCTGAATGACCACACAGGGGTGATCTGCAGTTAACCCCCTGTGTGGTCACAAGTGGTTAACTGCAGAACATCCCTGTGTGGTCACAAGGGGTTACCTTATCTGCAGTTAACCCCTTGTGACCACACAGGGATGATGATCTGCAGTTAACCCCTTGTGGTTAACTGCAGATCATCATCCTTCTGTGTTCACAAGGGGTTACCTGATCTGCTATTAACCCCTTGTGACCACACAGGGATGATGATCTGCAGTTAACCCTTTGTGGTTAACTGCAGATCATCATCCCTGTGTGGTCGCAAGGGTTACCTGATCTGCCGTTAACCTCTTTGTGACCACACAGGGGGTTAACTTCAGATGATCATCTGAATGAGAATCGTCGTGGGACCTCCCTCTGGACTACGTCGGACGTCACAGTAATAAAGATGGGGTCTAAATATGTGTTTGTGTTTTTTTCTCCAATAAAAATATTTTTCTCTGTGTTGTGTTTTCTTTATAATTTACTAGAGATTCCTAATGGTCCGGTCTAATATTGGCCAGACTTTATGAATCTCGGGCTTAGTGCCAGCTCGTCAAAAAGCTGGCATTAACCCCTTATTACCCAGTCTGCCACCGCTACACGGCAGCTGGAAGAGCTGGATACAGCGCCAGAAAATGGCGCTTCTATAAATGCGCCATTTTCTGGGCGGCTGTGGGCTGCAATTTGCAGCGGGGGGGGGCCAGAAAGCTTGGGCCTCCCTACGCTGAGGATTCCAGCTCCCAGCTGCCTAGTTGTACCTGGCAGGCCCAAAAATGTGGCGAAGCCCACACCATTTTTTTTTTTTTTTAATTATCTCAAGTCATAATTTAAAAAAAAAAAAGGGCTTCCCTATATTTTTGGTTACCAGCCAGGTAAAACTAGGCAGAAGGGGTTGGTGGCAGCCCGTAGCTGCTTGCTGTACCTGGCTGGACCAAAAATATGGCGATGCACCACGTTGTTGTTTTTTTTTTTTTTAATAAAGAAATACTAAAAAAAAATGCAGGAGAGGAGACGACAAGGACACGGTGTCTCCATATCTTGTGCACATGCTCTAAGAGTGAGAAATTGTGTGAAAAAAAGAAAATGTTCAATATGACGTTATCAAAATCTGTGAAGTAGCTGTAGGTTCCAAATGATCACTATACCCCTAGATATAATCCTTGAGGCGTCTAGTTTCCAAAATGGGGTCACCAATGTTTAGGCACATAGGGGCTCCCCATATGCGACATGGTGTCCGCTAACTATTGGAGCTAATTTTCCATTCAAATTGTTAGCCGACACCATGTCGCATATGGAGAGCCCCTGTGTGCCTAAACATTGGAGCTCCCCCACATGTGACCCCATTTTGGAAACTAGACCCCCCAAGGAACTTCTCTACATGCATAGTGAGCACTTTGAACCCTCTGATGCTTTACAAATTGATCCGTAAAATTGAAAAAGTACTTTCTTTTCCACAAAAAGGTTCTTTTTTCATTTTTACGGATTCATTTGTCAAGCACCTGGGGGTTCAAAGTGCTCACCACCCATCTAGATAAGTTCCTTTCGGGGTCTAGTTTTCAAAATGGGGTCACTTGTGGGGGAGCTCCAATGTTTAGGCACACAGGGGCTCTCCATACGCGACATGGTGTCCGCTAACAATTGGAGCTAATTTTCCGTTCAAATTGTTAGCGGATACTATGTCGCATATGGAGAGCCCCTGTGTGCCTAAACATTCGAGCTCCCCCACATGTGACCCCATTTTGGAAACTAGACCCCCCCCAAGGAACTTCTCTACATGCATAGTGAGCACTTTGAACCCTCTGATGCTTTACAAATTGATCCGTAAAAATGATAAAGTACTTTTTTTTTTCACAAAAAATTTTTTGTCCTCAATTTTTTCATTTTCACATGAGCAACAGGATAAAATGCATCCTAAAATTTGTTGGGCAATTTCTCCTGAGTACACCGATACCTCATATGTGGTCATAAACCACTGTTTGGGTGCACAGCAGGGCTCGAAAGGGAAGGAGCAACATTTGACTTTTTGAATGGTAAATTAGCTCCAAAAGTCAAATTGCGCTCCCTCCCTTCTGAGCCCTGCCGGGTGCCCAAACAGTGGTTAATGTAATGACCACATATGAAGTATCGGTGTACTCAGGAGAAATTGCCCAACAAATTTTAGGATCCATTTTATCTGGTTGCCCATGTGAAAATGAAAAAATTGAGGCTAAAAAACATTTTTGTTGGAAAAATTAAAATGTCCATTTTGGTTTCCACTTTGCTTTAGTTCCTGTGAAGCACCTGAAGGGTTAATAATCTTCCTGAATGTAGTTTTGAGTAGCTTGAGGGGTGCAGTTTTTGGAATGGTGTCACTTTTGGGTGTTTTCTGTCATGTACACCCCTCAAAGGAACTTCAAATGTGATGTGGTCACTAAAAAAATGGTTTTGTAAATTTTGCTGGAAAAATGAAAAAAAAGCTGATGAACTTTGAACTCTTATAACTTCCTAACCGAAAAAAAAAAATTTTTTCCCAAAATTGTGCTGATGTGAAGTAGACATGTGGGAAATGTTATTTATTAACTATTTTGTGTCACATAACTCTCCGGTTTAACAGAATAAAAATAAAACATTTGAAAATTGTGAAATTTTCAACATTTTTGCCAATTTTTTTATATTTTCACAAATAAACGCAAAAATTATAAACCTAAATTTACCACTAACATGAAGCCCAATATGTCACGAAAAAACAATCTCAGAATCGCTAGGATCCATTGAAGCGTTCCAGAGTTATTACCTCATAAAGGGAGAGTGGTCAGAATTACAAAAAACGGTCTGGTCATTAAGGTGGAAATTGGCTCCATCACTAAAGGTACCTTTACACGCCGCTACAGAAGGTTGAAAACAACCGGGTTACGGAGACAAATGTATCTTGCACCGTCAAATCAACTCGAGGTAGTGGCGTGTAAAGTAGCTTGTTGCCGCCCGTCACTTTCGGCACCTGTTTCAGAGCAGTGCTCTAAAACAGGTTGATTTCAACCGGATGGTAGCGGCGTGTAAATCAGGTACAGGAAGGTTTTTTCGCCACCTAGTGAACTCCCTGGGGCGTGACACAGCCTCCGGGAAAACGCCCCCCTTCACCCGGTTGTTTCTAACCTTCTGTAGCGGCGTGTAAAGGTACCTTAAGGGATTAACATAGTATTCTTTGTATCTATTCCCTACGTTTTGGCTATTTACAAAATACTAAAAACATTGCTAGTACTCATTTAACCTGATATCAGTGGCAGTAATGTAAAAGAGATTCCAAATATGTTATACATTTCTTAGTGGGAGAGAAAACATTGTGTCCATAGGTGCTGCTGTAAGTTGTGTTTAGTCGTCTGCCTGTAATAATGGAACAGAAAGTTAAATATGATTACACATATCTATAAAGGTGGAACAGTGCTGTTTCAGAATTATGCAACAAAATTTGGATTTTTATTTCATATATAACAAAGATAAATTTTCTTTTTACATCAATCAATTTAATCCAACAGTGTAATGTGTTCAGTGCTGGTGAAGACACCATAGTACCTCCGTCCTCCTATAATAAGGAGGGAGGTATTGATAAATAGTTGGTCTTGAATATTTCTAGCAGACAAAAACAAATTCTGTTGCTATGGAAACTAGTATTAACTTTGACAAGTGCACGTGCTATGTTTTAGCAGAAAAGGTTATGTCATTTTAAAATTATGACTAAGAAAAATTAATCTTATTAGGTGAACATTGGAACTTCAGCGGGAACGCTAGGGATAGAAAATGTTTTAGTACAATTCCCCTGCCCTGCTACATGATGAAGCAGAGCTGTACACTGCAGTTCTAGGATCTATAGATCGCTTATAATTCAATAAAATCAAACCTGCTCCTCTGATCTCCCCCCTCACTCATTGGACATAAAATTTCAACCTGATAGTTTTCTGCAGCAGTAGAGAGCAAGAGGTGTGTCAGGGGCGTAGATGCTGGGAGCTGCAGGATCATCCTACATTCCAGTGAAGAGTGATGATGATGATCCATTGAAGGCTGTAGGGATAGGAAGCTATCCTGTTCCTATGGGGGAGGGGTGAGCATGCAAAGCTAAATTAATCATTGATTTGCCTCTGCTTCTAGCAGATCTCATATATATCTATAACATCATATCTGCTTCTCAGCCTTTTCAAAGGCGTCGTATTTTTGAAGGACAAGGGCCCACCCATGAGTTTTGCATTGGCTTGTAAAAATCTAATCAGCTTTGAAATTAGAGATCATCTCTCATATTCTTCTCATATGGCCCAATCTGATTATAATCTCTTTCCAAAACTTAAAAAAAAGCATTGATGGGATGGAGATTTATGACAAATGAGATAGCAATTAATGCTGAGGAGTTGTGATTTGCAGAACAGAATAATGTGTTTTTCCGAAAGGATTAGAATTACTTTTAATTGATGATCGAAATGTATAGAGGTGAGAGTTGATTGTGTTGAATAAATTAAATAGCTGAGAATCCGGGCACCACACCTACTCAAGCTTTTTAAAATTGCCATCTTGCTGTATACGAATGGCACATTTCAATAGTTCGTACTTGTCATGGGGTGCTACCCATAAACATCATTTAGCAAAAAGGAAAGAAAAAAGGTGCACTTACCAGTATATGATATTTGCACAAAGAGCTTTTATTTCGGTGAAGGGTTACATGATCATGTAACCCTTCACCAAAATAAAAGCTCTTAGTGCAAATGTCATATACTGGTGAGTGCACCTTTTTTCTTTCCTTTGTGCTCAATTATGTTGATTAAATTAGTTTTCATTTGAAAATATAGTTAGATTTTTTTAGATGAGACCAACTATATATCCACACCCAGTTAGGCAGTGTCATACGTTCGTGTTTCCAGGACATGTGGCATCCGTTTTTACACGTAAACACACAGGCACAGTTATATCTATAGGAATCCCCTGCTGAATCGTGATGAGGTTTGCTGTTGACAGGGCGGCCAGACATGATAGGCCTCTGATGATCCTTCACCTCTTGGCGGCATTGTCCTTTTTTGTGGTGAGGTCAGCAACAGAGGCTCACATCTATACATCTCCCCCTGATCTCCCCCAGTTTGGGCAGACATACTGCGGACAGGCACTAAGGTGGGGTCCATGAGATGGGCTTCCATAAACTTCTTACTATCAATCTCCTCCCAGTCAATGGCCACAGTCTGGTTAGGTTTACTAACCGTTTTTGGCTCAGAGGATGGTGAAGGCTGGGAATGTGAGTTATCCTCAGAAAGGGTAGAGGGAATCCCATCAGAATGCTGCTTGGCTTGCATGTGGGTGATGGCTGTGGCAAACTGGCTGGATAGTCCTTGTCCCAGGTTATTTAAAAAAAAAAATAACTGGTGTGGGGAGGCCATCCATGAGCCCCACTTTAACTTCCTCCTGGTTAACCCCTGAAACTCCTTTGTCTCACCCCTCTGCCAAGCCCTTCACTGGCTCCCCGCCTCCAAGAGATCCCAATTCCAAACACTAACCATGTCATACAAAGCCATACACAACCTGGCCCCACATCTCTGACCTGGTCTCCCGATACCTATCCTCGCGCAACCTCCGCTCCTCCCAAGAACTCCTCCTCTGCTCCCCCCTCATCACCTCTTCGCACAACCGAGTCCAGGACTTCTCCCGGGCATCTGCCTTACTCTGGAACTCCCTGCCCGAACACGTCAGACACTCTCCTACCCTGAGAAGCTTCAAGTGTCACCTGAAGACTCACCTATTCTGTCAAGCCTACAACCTGCCATGAGACCCAGGCGACCGCCCCATACCTGACATGCCCCCATCCTACTGTATCCCAACCCGCCCCTCGTAGGCTGTGAGCCCTCGTGGACAGGGTCCCTGCCCCTCCTGTACCTGTACGTCTGATCACCCAGATTTAGTGTACTTGTTCTTGTCTCCCTCATCCTCAAGTAAAGCGCCATGGAACCTAATGGCGCTATATAAATAAATAATAATAATAATAAATAACAGGTGTGGGGACGCTGTCCACAAGCCCCATATCGACCTCCTCTTCATCAGTCCCCAAAATAACAGGTGTGGGGACGCTGTCTACAAGTCTCACACCGACCTCTTCATGGTCAGTCTCCCCAATAATAGATGTGGGAACGCTGTCCATAAGTTCCATGTCGACCTCTTTCTGGTCAGTCCCCCAGTCCAGCTGCACACATGCCAGTGGGATGCCAAATGCTGACCTTCAGCCTGGAGATGGTTACTTGGCAACCTAGTAAATGGTCTTCTGGGTGAACAATGTCTAAGCTTACCAGGGTGATGGCAGAATCAGTGTCTCATAGTCCCTGGTCCTGTATGTCACCGAGCTTGACAGGCTGGGCTGGCAGTTGGGCTCTAGACATGGGACCCCGGCTTTGGACAAAATCTTTATCCATATGTCCATGGCGCCCACACGTATAAGAGCGCCTAGGATTGGACAAGTCACAGGCCCTGCTTGTAAACCTTTGTCCTGGTGGGGTTTCGGCTGGGTAGCGGGATAATCCTTCTCAAGGAGCTGGTGCTAGTAGTAGGTTAGCTGGAATTCCCAAAACAAATTCCAGAACACAAGCCTTCTGTTCTCTTGAGAATTTGGACCCCAATGCAGACAACAACTCTTTGACCTCAGGCTGCTTGGGACTAGCTTGATTCCAAACTGTCACTGGATCCATGATGTGGCACACAGTTTAAATTCTCTAGTTCATTACCAACAGGGTCCTCATGACCCTCCACATCATTCTAAGCATGCCAACAGACCAATTTCTGGATCAATACCAACCGGGTGTCAGTGTTTTTGACTTCGACCTATCAAAACCGACACAGATCCTGTAGTTGCAGTTTCTTGTGATGGCTGTATATCCACTCTGGTCCTTGTCCCATGGCTGATGATGTGGGGTTGGACATGTGGTGTCTAAAATCTGTATGCCTCACCTATGGCCTGCTGAATATGCCTTCATGCTGCCCTGGTTGTTGAGCCCCTGGTCCGGTGTCCACGAACACAAGTTCCCTTTAGCTCCCCTTGATGAACCAGGCTGAGTAGTATCCCAATGCTGCCACCAATTGTGGAGACACGGGGGTCAGTGAGTGCTTTCGTCCGCTGGCCCAGCCGCCTTTGTAAAGACTGCATGGACCAGGGCTCATTTCAACGGAACGCCTAAACTCCTTAACCATGGGCAGAGCATTACTCGGACAACACAATGGGGAACCACACAATGGTATTGGATCACCAACAGTCAAAGGCATATAACACATAACCAAGCAAAACACAATGCAACAGGCAACAGAGTCTCACCCTTCCACTGGCTCACCAGAGATTAGAATCTTTGTTCCTTTGGGACTTTCAGGGCCACTTACTCCAATCCAGCAGCATCCAGCTTTTGTCGGGCACCCACCGATAAAGGAATAGTGGAAGCTGACCGAGCACAGCAAAGTCTATAGCCAAGTGACTGAATTGTCCCAACCTAGGTTTCTTTCATAGTCTCTGATATTCCTGCCAAATCCGAACTCATGCAGAATATAATCCAGTTTTGGTGCTCCTCCAATAGGACCTGAAGCTCCTGATTGAGACCATGCAAAGTATGAAACATAATAGTATCCTGACAGCCGGATATTAAAATTCCTAGGCTGCAGTTATGGTCTTACAACCAGGACCGCAGCCACTAGACTGAAGCCATGCAGCATATAAACTACTAGTGAATATCTCGAGTACTCATCTCAGGGCATTGTGGTCTTCCACGATTGGTGGAATAAAGCTGTGCTCTTATTGGCTGGATTTGAAGCCGCATACTTAATTCTCCTTTGAGTATTTTAGTCAGAGGGAGTGAGGGGGTGATTTACATTAAATTAGCAGTAGACAAACTTGGATGAAAGAAGACTTTGAATAGTCTGGCAATAAACAATGACTTTACAAACATGAGCTAACAAACAAAATACCAGTACATCTGGCCAAATTAAGAACCCACACCATGCATTGAGAAAAGATGTGTCTTCACACACACACACACACACAACCACTTTTCCCCCATTAAAAAAGAGATATTAAAAAACAACAAATATATGTGTGATCACAATATGCCCATAAAATCCTATCTAAAAAATATTAATCAATTAACCAGAGCTGTTAACAGTGTAACAGGAAAAACAAATGTCAGAATTGCATTTTTTTATCCGCCACCACAGTACTGCAAAAGATGCAATGAAACATGATCAAAACATTGTATCTACCCCTACATGGTATCAATAATAACATCGGCACAGGAAAAACCAAGCCCTCAAACATCACCTGCAGCTGACAATTGACAACTTTACTGGTGTCAGAAAATAATAGCACAGACAAAATAGTTTTTTTTTCTTAAAAAACTGATATTTTTTTCATCACTCAAATAAACAGAAACTATGCATGTTTGGTATCTCTGTAGTTTTACTGACCTGAACAATCAAATTGATGAGTAATTTTCACGGTAAAATAAATAAAACTAATTGTGGAATTGCGCTTATTTGCAGTTTTGCAGTACTTCAGTTTTTTTTCCCGCTTTCCAGTACATCACATATGAATGGTGTCAATCAAAAGTACAACTCGTCCTGCAAAAACAAAAAGTCCTCATGGCTTTATGGATGGATAAAAAAGTAATGGCTCTTGAGAGGAAAAAACAAAACTGAAAATAGCCATGTCGAGACAGGGTCAATGCATCATGTGTCCAATGCTACATGAAAGACGTGGTTTAAGGTCATCTTTAAATGTATGGCTTCATGATTATTTATGCTACTAAAATCAATTGACTGATCAGTATGAGAGCGTGGAGAAATATATTCTCTCATTTCTTTTACATAGTTGCAGTTCCAAGCTGTGAAGCAGCCACTCAAACAGAACTCCGGCCACCATTGATGACCGTTACCATGAGACGTGCTTTAAGGGCAAAAGCTGTTCGATCAAGACCCCGGTCATTAGTTGATTACAGATCATACATGGACACTAAGCTTCTGGTGACCAGGTTTTTAGAGGAGCCATCTTGTCACATGTCTGCAGATGTCCGTGAACTAGTAGAAAGCATCAAAACCGTTTTAAAATCAGATGAAGAACATATGGATGAAGCCATTTTAAGTGCCAACTTCCTTGAACAGGTTAGTTAACCTTTTTCAAGCTTTTTTGCCAGCGATTCAAAAACAATGATTATACACTCATTAAAATTGCAACATTAAGAAGAAAATCTAATAGAATTATGAAAACCACAGGGTCAATAGACATGATAATCCTATGTAATTGATGAAAAAATGGAAACAAAAATGTAGAAATATCTTGAATTATTCAAAATTGATTATGAGTTTCACTCACAGAAATACACTCACTTAGAAGTGCATGCAGCATGGCAGAATAGTCCTCAGTCAACCATTAATAACCTCATTGATAACATGTGTGAGGCAGCAACCGGGGAACCCGCTTGCAAAACAACAACAAACACGTGTTTATAAGTTTAACCAATGTCTACCCGTTTATTTTTCACATATAATAACATAACCCGGGTAGCATGTTTGACACATAGCACATTGATTAACAACACTTTACATAAATACACCATACATTTACATTTAACATCACATAACACGTATATTGCACATAACATCTTATAGTAACCCGGGACCTGTAACCATCTCTGTCCCCATTGGAGCTCTACTAACAGCTCCCGTGGTGGCTACGGCCTCCGGCCTACTCACACTATACACACACGTTACAGTACGACGATGACCCCTCCGGGTTCATAACAGGGATTGAGCAACCTGAGTACCGGGTATGTCATGTATCCCCAAGGGGCTCTTTCCTGGACGCATCTCCGCCTATGTCCCGGTCAGAGTCCACCTGGTTCAACCATGGTGTCCCCACTCTAGGAGCCCTTTTTAACCCCTGCTTCTGACCTTCGTTACATACGCCTCAACGGGCCCTGTGGGTCCCAATGGCGGTACCTGCCGCCTGGCTTTAGTCCCCCAGCATGATGATATACATTCACCCGTAGTCAGGATTCCTGCCTGACCGGGACCTTACATACCGTATGTGATCCATCATTCAAACGTCCATGGATCACACACCTGCTCACAGCCCACATCCATGGACTGTGGCCCTTCCATGGCCCATTACAGGGACTGGCAAACCATAGTACACGGGAACCTCATCCGATACCTACTAGGAGCCCTATTACCCCTGTGTCTGGCACCACAGGCACACCCACACCATTAGAGGTCGTGGTTGAGGGACGGGTACCCTCTGCAAGCAGCAGGGCAAGCCTCCCTCTCGTGCCACAGGGACGGAACGCCTCCAACATCATCCATACTAGCTGGGTCACTCTCTCCCCACATCATTATACATGGGTCTTACATATAGGCCATCATCTCTCATTCCGGGCCATTACCTAAGCCCTCATACACATAGTTAAACACGTTCTGTTTCATCAGGTCCTTTAACTGAGCACTCTGACTCGGACCCAAAGGCGGTCTATGCCCGCCTGGCACCCTACATACGATTGCCTCCAAAGGCTACATACATTCGCCTCCCGAAGGGCTACATTCATTCCGGTTCATCAGGACCTTTATGTGACTCCACTGAGTCGGTCCCAAGGGCGGTCTATACTCGCCTAGCATGATTTACACACACGGTGCACAGTTCCCACAATCATTCAGGAACTGCTTTTCTTACCGGGCACGGATCCGGGTCTCGCTACCTGTGTCACAGGTTCCACCAGGCATCGCCACAGGCTCCTTCCCGGACGTGAGGTGAACCACGTCCGGTCTAGCGTCCACGGGTCAACCACAGCTTCCCCCTCCAGGTGCGGACACGACCACGGACCTCGGCACCGGCATGGAGCTAGCATGCTCCCGTGTCCACACACCGAGCCTTGGACTGCTCTGCACTCAGGCTGCTCTCAGCCCACATGCTCTCAGGCTGGCAATCTCTGGATGAATCTCAGCAGGATCTCAGCTTCCAGAATCAATCCCAATCTGAATGACTCAATCACTCACCTGGCTGCCTCTTATCGTGCCAGCCACTCCCACATGGACACACCCCCTTAGCTGCTGATAAACAGCCTTTCACACAGCTCAGGTTAACTCCCTGTGTTCCGGGTTGTCAGCACTCAGCCCTTACCTTCCTTAGGGCCTCATCGATCTCATACCACTCTCACTGCCGCTCATTAGGCTCATGAAACCCTGTGTCTCACAGTTGGTTCACACAGCATTATCAGTCAAACCGGCCAGTGTGCACAGGATCATACCTCGATCCTGCATGTGACGCGCCCCGGCCATGAGGATCATGCCGGCGGTGCCTCACACATGGCAAGCGTGAAAGAGTAGGTATGTCTGTACATGGTGCTCATTCGATACTGAATAAATTTAGATATTTTGAGATTTTTTTAAAGTTTTTCATCATCTGCATATCACTATAAAAAATGTTTAATAATTCTACAATTTCAACAATTACTGTATATTTTGTAATATAAAACACATCGGACCAGGAGATGCACCCAGGTCTTAGAGGAGGAAAATAGGAATAAAAAATTGAAGCAAAAACTGTGGTCTTAATACACTATTATGGGGAGTGGTGCTGCTAACACTGTTATGGAGATAATGGTCCCAAATTCTGTACTAATTTTCCCCATCCTGGGCCCTTTCCAGGTATATGTGTCCACATCCTGGCATATCTTTCTCATCCTGATATTTATGTCCTCCAGTCTCGTATGTGTTCCCCATCCTCCTTTTTGGTATATGATCCGCATCCTTCTATATGATTCCCATTCTGGTATATGTTCCCCATCCAGGTATAAATAATCCCCATCCTGGTATATGGACCCTATCCTGGTATATATGATCTCCCATCCTGAAATGTAGCCTCCATCTTGGTATATATGGTCCCCATCCTAGAATATGACCACCATCGTGGTATATATGATTTCGCATTCTGGTATATGGCCCCCATACTGGTATATATGGCCCTGTCCTGGTATGTATGGCCACCATTCTGGTATATGGCCCCATACTGGTATATATGATCTCCCATCCTGAAATATGATTCTCATTCTGGTGTATGTCCACCACCCAGTTATATATCATCCCCCATCCTAGTATATGGACCCTATCCTGGTGTATATGATCTCCCATCCTGGAATATTGCGTCCACGCTTGTATATATGGCCCCCCTCCTGGTATATGGCCTCCATCCTGATATATATATGATCTCCCATCCTGAAATATGGCCTCCATCTTGGTATATATGGCCCTCATCCTGGAATATGACCACCATCCTGGTATATATGATTCCGCATCCTAGTATATTGCCCCCGTACTGGTATATATGGCCCCTGTCCTGGGATATATGGACAACATTCTGGTATATGGTCCACATCCTGAAATATGGCTCCCATCCTGGTATATACTATCCCCCATCCTGGTATATGGCCCCATCCTTGTATATTTAGCTCCAATCCTTGCATATATTGCATGCATGCTGATATATATGATCCCTCCTCCTGATATATATGATCCCTCATCCTGGTATATATGGCCTCCATCATGGCGCAGATTCAAAAAAATGAATGATTATACTCACCGACCATCAATCCCAGCAGCATGACTTCCTCTTCTCATGCCGGCAGCTGACCAGCGTGTAAGTCCACAGCGCATGACATTACTGTCATGTGCCATGCTCCCACATGCTACCAGCTGCTGGCATGAGAAGAGGAAGTCACGCTGCTCGGGAGCGACGGACGGTGGGTATACCCGTCCATCCTCTGCCAGGAAATTAACTGCTCCCAGACCCGGATGATGAGCATGAAAAGCAGTGAATATCCACTTTCTTTAAAAGCTGGTGGATTTGATTACTCACAGCTGCAGCATTGGTGGGTAATCACATGTGTCCACTGTTTAAAAAAATGTAACATGCACTGCTCCCCCTGCCTATAATCCTGCCCACCTCTCAGCATAAACTTCAGTGCTGAAAGGTGATGGGCGGGGTAGCAGTGCATATTACTATTTCTTAAACAGCAGGCACAAGTGATCACTTGCAGAATGCTACTGCCTCTGGTGACCCGCCCCTGCCTCCGGAGACCCACTGCACCACTGTCGCCACCGTCCACACAACCGCATACAGGTACCGAACATCTGGGCTTTGAGACGCACGCCCACTTTGCGCCAAACCTTTGGCGGGAAAAAGTGTGTCTTATTGTCCGAAAAATACAGTACATTACTTTTTACAACTGTGAAGAAATGATTCTTAAAAGATTGAAAATGTGAACGGTAAGTTCTTTTCACATAGTAATAAATAGGAAGATGGAGAGTTTTTTGAGCAAACTCGCTCCATACCTGTCTGTAAAAAAAAGGGTGAACACATCCTTAGTTGTTAGAAATTGGACAGATTAGAAACTATTTGTTACCTTTGCATCTTTCTGTATTAATCTAATGGTCTTTCATGATTATCTTTATTCTTATGCACACAGGTAATGGGGCCAAGCCAACAAACTGTATCGGCAACACAGAGAAGGCAAAGCAGACGACAGCCAGGAGTTCTACATTTAGACAGCTGTGGGGATTTAAGCACTTTTTGCACTACACAAACCCAGAGGGACAATAGTATGAGAAGACAAAGGACTGCCAGAGAAAGACCTCACAGTCTTATTGGAGTTGTGCGTGAAACTATACTATAACAAAGATGAAAGCCATTGGATACGCAAGAGGGGTCCAGGTGCCTCAAAAGACTAAGGCATGCAGCTTTCCTTGAACTTGCCAATTATGAAGTCCTCATACATATCTCCTGCTGAATAGTTAATTGGAATTTGGTTTCTTTGGCCATAACCAAAGATCCATCAACACACTGAGGATTGTAAAGTATTTTGGCGTATATAGAGCATAGGCAAGTGTGCACTGTTCAATTGTTTAATGCCCTGAAGCCTAGTAGTACATATAATTGTATACATTAAGTATAACTTACAGGAGCCTCAGGGGTACTCAGTGCCAAGATATGGTAACATACTGTATGTGGCATTGTAATAAAATAAATGAACTTGCAGTCTACTTTTCATCATTGTATCTTTACAGAGTCAGGTTTAGTCTCATCTACAATGCCTTAAAAAAGTATTCATATCCCATGAACTTTTTCATGTTATACCCGCAAAGTTAATTGTATTGGCATTTTAAGTCATATACCAACACAAAGTAACAAGTATTTGTGAAGTGTAAAGGAAATAACACTTGTTTTTCTATATTATTTTTATAACTTAAATCTGAAAATTGAGACATGCATTTGTATTTGGCCCCCTGTAGTCTGATATAAAAAAAAAATTGCTCCAGCTCTGAAGATCTCATGGAACACTGTTCAATCCGTCATCCAAAAATGGAAAGAGTATGGCACAACTGCAAACCTGCCACTTAAACTGATATCCTAAGCAAAGAGAGCACTATTAGGGAAGCAGCCAAGAGGCCCAGAGTCACTCTGTTGGACCAGAGATCCACAACTCAGTTGCATTAGTCAATTATTAGTCGTGTACTCCACAAATCTGGCCTTTATAGAGGAGTGACAAGAAGAAAAATGTATTTTTAAAAGCAAGCCATAAGAAGTCCTGTTTGCATTTTGCAAAAGCCATGTTGAGGATACAATTAGCATGTGGAACAAGATGCTCTGGTCAGATGAAACAAAAGTAGAACTTTTAGACTAAATGCAAAATGATATGTGTGACAGAAAACTAACAATGTACTATAAATTCCCCTGAAAACACCATCCTCACCGTCAAACATGGTAGCAGCATCATGCTGAGGAGATGCTTTTCTTTAGGAAAAACAGGTAAACCGGTCACAATTTATGGTAGGATGGGTGGAGCTAAATACAGGGCAAATCCTGGAAGAAAACTTGTTAGAGGCTTCAGAAGACTTCAGACTGGAGGGTAGGTTCACCTTCCAGCATGACAACGATCATATTGCCAGAGCTACAATGGAATGGTTTACATCAAAGTATATTCATGTGTGTGAATGGCCCAGTCACAATCCAGGCCTAAATCCGACAAGACTTGAAAATTGTTGTTCATTGATGCGCTCTATACAATCTCAGTGAGCTACAACTATTTTGCAAAGGCAATAATTTCAATCTTTTGATGTGTAAAGGTGGTAGAGACATACCCCAAAAGACTTTTAGCAATAATTGCAGTGACATGGCATCTTACAAAGTATTAATGCAGATGGCTGAATACAAATGCACCTCATAATTTTCAGATTGATATTTTTTAAATAAAAAAAACTGTAATTTCCTTTACCCTTTAAAAATAATTGCAATTTTGTGTTAGTATATCACATAAAACTCCCCAAAAATACATTCAAATTTGTGGGTGTAACATGAAAAAAATCAATAAAGGTTCATGAGTATGAATACCGTACTTTTTCAAGGCATTTAATGTGTACTAAGACATCTGAAGCATGACCATGAGCTGACAGTACTAAATAGGATTTGATTTGGGTTAGTTTATGAGAATTACATTGCTTTTGCATAGTGTCCCAGTAGTTCCCAAACTCCAGTCCTCATGGCCCCCAACAGATCATGTTTTCAGGATTTCCTTAGTATTACACAGGTGATGGCATCATGATCAAGGAATTATCTGTGCAATACTAAGGAAATCCTGAAAACATGATCTGTTGGGAGGCCGTGAGGACTGGAGTTTGTGAACTACTGGAAGTGGAAAACCCGAAAACTTACTCCACTATGGGAACAACACTTACACTTACTTAGGGTATTCTAAACCATGTCAGCTTTATTTGAGGTATTTATTGCACTATTTTCAGGTATTAATAATTTTTTTGTTGATGTGGATTTTTTTTGAGTGAGAAATGAAAAAAAAATAGCAAACCCAACATTGATTTTTAGATTTCGTTTTCATGGTGTCCACAGTGTTGTTAAATGGAATCTGTCAGGTCAAAAATCCATATGTAACTGATACCATTTTCTAATTACTTTGGTGAAGCCCTTTCTATTCATGTATTTTTTTATGCCCACTCCCTATCCTCTGTAAACTGCAAAAAATGGAATTAGATTTAACGCTAATTCTCTTTCTGGGAATCCTCCATGACAGCACACAGGAGGTTGCCTCGCAGCCCTAATAGGGGCAGGAAACACAAGAGGTTAAGTTGCCCCTCCTATCACTAGTGTTTTTCAAGAACCCATGGAAAAATGAAGTTCGAAGATACACAAGGAGGAAGTGGTGTATAACCACAAAAGAAAAACCTGAAAAAATTGGGTGGGAATTACTTGAGCTGTTGTGGTAGGTTTCCAGAAAGAGAATTACCAGTAAGTCTAATTCTGTTTCTCCTCTCACCTTCTACGACAGCACACAGGAGTAATGCCAAAGAAAAAATTGTAGGGAGGGACCGCAGCTTGAAGGAATTTCCTCCCAAAGGCCAGATCACTGTTTCTAATGACATCTAGCCTGTAATGCTTAGTGAAGGTATGGATCAAGGACCAGGTGGCAGTTCTGTAGATTTGCTCGATGAAAGCGTCCGCCTTCTCAGCCCAGAAGACAGACACGGCTTGTGTGTAGTGTGCTTTCAGGTTTTCTGGAGGAGACAGTTCTTGCCTATAGATTTGGCTATATGCTTCAGAAATGGCATTCTTGATCCAGCAAGATATAGAACTTCTGGATACCTTTTTCACCTTTTCCGACCTCCATACTGTACAAACAGATTATGCTCTAATCTCCAAGCTTGAGTCTGCTGGAGATAAAAAATGATCCCAGTGGGGAAAGGTACTGATCTTCGTCGGGCAAATTTGTGATGCTGATCTCATGAATCTCTGATCAGATCCACCTATGGGCAGCAGGACTCTGGTCAAAATATGAGCTGAGGGCTGAAACCTGTACCTTGAGGGTACAAACCCTTTTCTAGACCCTCCTGTAGGAAGTCCAGGATCTTGGTGATATTGGGGTGAAACAGATTTGGAGAAGAAGGACACACAGGTATTAAAGACTTTCCAAACTTTTGCATAAATTTCATTCGTCACCAGCTTCCTGCTTTTCTGAAGAGTGTTTACTACCCTGTCTGATAAAGCGCTCATCTTCAAAATCTTGGCTTCAGTAAACAGGGAGAAATATGGAGTTTCTCTGGAGCCGGGTGGAGGATTGTATCCTGATGTACAAGGTCTTCTGTCAGGGGAAGCATAATCGGTTCTTCTGCCTTCATCATATGCAGAGTTGCGAACCAACTCCTCTTTGCACAGTATGGTGTTATAAGGATTGTGTTCACTCGTTCTGTTCTGATCTTTTGGATTGTTCTTGGAAGGAGAGGAATTTGAAGGAAGGCGTAAGTGAGACTGAATCTCCATGGATGAGCCAAGGCACCTACCACGAGGCATTGGTTATCCTGATGGAGAGAAAAATATTGAGTTGTTTTGGTATTTTCATGATCTGCAAAAAAGTCCACTTCTGAAAACTTCTGGTTAACATGCGAAACATCTTTGGATTGAGGCACCCATTCTCCCTGGAGAAGGTCCTTTTTGCTTGAATATTTGTTGGAACCTTTAAGTAAAGAGCTGAAGGGGACAGTAGATTTTGTCCTGCCCAGAAGAAGATTCTGGATGAGATTTCTTGTAGGCTCGTGTATTTTGTGCCTCCCTAATGGCGGAGATAAGCCACAGTTGTAATGTTATCTGAAAAAATGTTATGTGTTTTCCTTGAATCAACGATTTTGACTCCGTGAGAGCCTCCTCGACTGCTCGTAACTCCCTACGATTCAAGGAACGGTCTCTTATCTGTTGTGACCAGAGGCTCTGGAAACCAAATTCGGAGACTATAGCTCCTGAGCCTCTTTTGCTAGCATCTGTACATATTGTTATCATAGGAGATGTATTCATGGGATCCCGTTCCTTAGATTTTTTGGATTGAGACACCAGTCTGGAGAGATCTTTACTACCCAGGAAAGCTGAATTCTTCTGTTCAGATCTGAGGGAAGACCATTCCACTGTGATAAGATGTGAGACTGGAGAGTCCTTGTGTGGGCTTGAGACCATAGGATCATTTGGATGCATGAATTCATTGACCCTATAGCTGACATGGCTGGACAGATTGAAACTGATCATTTTTTCTGTAGAGACCAGAGCTGAATCTTTGAAGAATTTGCTTGTCTAGGGGAAGAAAACAAGGAGGACCCTCTGGATCGCGACACTGAACTCTCATAGTCAAGCACCGACAAGGTAAGAGCTATACCGGGATTCACGTGGTACAGCACCAGGAGGTCAAAATGCTGTGAATCCCAGACCAGAGGGGCGATCCGTACAGACCGAGAGACAGTGGAACACTGGCTGTTTGTGGAGAGGACCCTGGGAGCTCCATGTAGTCCTGGAAAGGCTGATCCAGCCGGTAGAGGTATCCAGATGACTTTCTGAGGAGAGGCTTGGCCATCCCAGGGTGGGATCCAGAATGTCCACAGAGATCCAGGATAAGGAATTGCCAGCAAAGGATTCTGTGGTCTTCTGACAGGAAGTACCTGGATAGCATGTTAACCTTGATATTCTTCTCTGAAGGACAGAAATAGAGAGGGAAATTGAACTGAGCTAAGAATAAGGACCAACAAGCCTGGCGAGGGTTGAGTCCTTGAGCAGACTGGAGATACAACAGATTGTTACGATCATTGCAAATGATGACCAGATGAACTGTGCCCTCAAGCAGATATTGCAATTCCTCTATGGCTTACTTAATTGCTATAAAAAGGGAAATGGAGCGCACATAGAGTAATTTCCTTTTGTACAATTATCCTCAGTGCCCCCCTTTAGTGGAAGGACTCACCTGATTTGGTTGTGCAAGTCACAACCAACTAACTCCGCTCTCTCTTATGGTCGCAGCAGGTGCCCAGCAAAAGTAAGGATCCAAAGGGTTAACAGAAAGTGCTGGGTTTCATAGATCCACCGCGCTGACCTCCAGTGAAGACAAACAGAGTGATGTATAAAACTCTGTTTAATGGGTAATTTGCCAGCACTTTCTGTTAACCCTTTGGATCCTTACTTAATTGCTAGTAACTCTATCCCTAATTGAGTAGTTACATTCACAGGGCAAGAATGCCTTTTAGAAAAAATCACAGGTCACCATCTTACCAGTAGGCAGCTTTTGTGTGAGGGCTGCTCTGGCTCCGGATGAAGAAGAGTCTACTTCTAGGAAAAACTGCTTGTTGAATCTGTGAAGGGCTGGATGGGTTGAGTAGACTTGTTTGAGGGAAGTGAAAGCTGACTCAGCCTCAGGAGTCCAAACCTTTGGTTTGGAACCTTTACAAGTCAGGGTGGTGAGTGGTCTTACCAGAGAAGAGACATGGGGGATGAATTGCTCATAGTAGTTGACGAATCCCAGGAACTGCTGCATGGCCTTGATTCCCTCTGGTCGAGACCAATTACACACGGTGGAGACCTTCCCTGGATCCATTTTGAGACCTGTATTGGAAATTATATAGCCAAGAAAGGGTAAATACCTCTGCTCAAATGGACATTTCTCAAACTTAGTGTAGAGACAATTCTCCCTTAATCTTTGAAGAGCAAGAGGAACATTCCTCCTACATGTTGGTAAGTCAGGGGAAAACACCAGGATGTCGTCCAAATATGCCACCACACAAACATAGAGCAGGTCACGGAATACATCGTTGACAAACTCTTGGAAGATGGCAGATGCATTGCTTAATCCGAAGGGAATCATCCGATATTAGTAGTGATCATCTCACATGTTGAAGGCAGTTTTTCACTCATTCCCAGATCGTATCCTGATGAAGTTGTAAGCCCTACGGAGATCCAACTTGGGGATAATCCTGGAACCTCAAAGATGATGAAAGAGCTCTAGAATTAAGAGAAGAGGGTATTTTGTTCTTTACCTTTATTAGATTGAGACCAAGATAATCGATACACAGTGCGAAGAGACCCATCTTCTTCACGAAGAAGAACCAAGCTCCAGCCGGGTAGGAGGATTTCTGGATAAACCCTCGGGCCAAATTCTCCTTGATGTAATTGGACATGTCTTGAGTCTCTGTGGGAGAAAGAGGATAGTTCCTACCTCAAGGTGGAGTAGATCCAGGAATTACATCAATGGGAGAATCGTAAGGCCTGTGTGGAGGGAGAGTCTCAGCTTCTTTCTTGTTAAATACATCTGCAAAGGATCAGTAGGCAGAAGGTAAACCAGGTAAATGCTGCAGGAGGCCATAGGGTAGAACTAGGCCGTACTGGTTTAAGGCAGTGATCATGACAAGAATGACCCCATCGAAAGACACTTCTGGATAGCCCATGGAGACACATCCATGTAAGTCCTAGTAGAAATGGTGGAGAAAGATTCGGTAACACACAGAAAGTAATTTTCTCTTTGTGGAGTGCTCCGATTTGAAGCTCCACCTCTTAGGGCCCTTTCACATCAGCGTTTTTTGAAATTTGCGGCAGATGCGGTGAAAAAAACGCATCTGCCGCAATTACCACATACCGGCTGCACTTGCGGCGCAGTTGCGGTAAACGCCATGCAAAGTATAGGTGTACTTGCGGCAGGTGCGGCAAGTGCGGTTTTGCACTTGCGGCAGGTGCGGCAGCGAAAAAAACCGCGGCTTGGATACACAAGGATATTTAAATAACAATTACTTGTGATTGACTTTTCTGCAGTGCAAGTAATGGACTGAACTAGTGCAGCCAGCTGCCTGCAGGATGTGAAGATGTGTATAGCAACAAAACTACAGGGGGTACAGTAATGATTTTTTCATGTTTTAAAAGGGTTGCACTATTCAAGGCTACTATTAGTATCATACTGAAAAATGACCTGACAGAGTCCCTTTAAACTGAAGGGGAACTTGGTCATTATGATTACTTCAATACCAAATTTATATCTTCTTTATGTTTGACTACTTTTTACACAAAAATAAGCCTTTAAACAAATTATATTTTTATGTCACTATCTTCTGAGAGTTATATCTTTTCATTTTTCTGTTGATAAAACTAAATCCGGGATTATTTTATTGTAAGCTAAGTTCACAATTCCAATGCTTCCATTTTGGGGTATTGTAGACTTTTTTCCATTCACTTTTGAGACTCAGGATGAATAAAAATGAACAATTCTCTATTTGTTTCTCTATTTGTTAATTTTCTTTTTACTCTATTAACTGTGAGGCATGAGCAACATTGTAGCTACAGTATATTCCTTTGCTCAGTATGATTATATTGATACCATATTTACATTTTTATTATGGTTTGAAACTTTAGCACCAAAGAAACTTTTTCATGCATAATATTTTATGTCACAATATTCTAAGAACTTTAACTTTTTTTTCTATTGAAAAATCTGAGTGGGGGCTTTTTTTAGGGAAGAGTTTAAGTATGTGTTGGTACTATTTTAATGGTGGATAATTCTTGATTGCTTTTTATTCTAATTTTTAGGCAAATTAAATATAAAAACAACAATTCTATTTTTTTTTGTGCCTCTCACTATTCTACTAGTTATTAAGATTAAGGCAATACCAGACATATATACAGATGCATCTCAATAAATCATCAAAAAGTAATTTTTTTTCAGTGATTCAATACTAAAAGTGAAATGCATATAGTTTACATAGAGTCATTACAAACAGAGTGATCTATTTTAAGTGTTTATTTCTGTAAATGTTGATGATTATGGCTTACAGCCAATAAAAACCCAAATGTCATTATCTCAGAAAATTAAATTAGGGAGGATGAAGGATTAAAAACTGCGCTACCATATTCCATAAGACATCAAAGGGTGCATCAAAGGATGAATATACCATATCTTTCGGACTATAAGATGCACTGAACTATAAGACGCAGCCAGATTTTAGAGGACGAAAATAGGGGAAAAAAATTCAGCAAAAAGTTATTGGGGTAATGTCTCCATCCCTGGCCCTGTCCAGGTAATATATAGCCTCCCATCCTGATATATAGCCCTCATCCTGGTATATAGCCTCTCATCCTTGTGTATAGCCCCCCATCCTAGTATATAGCCTTCCATCCTGGTATATAGCCCCCATCCTGGTATATAGCCTCCGATCCTGGCATATCACCCCCCCCCAATCCTGGGATATTGCACCCCCATCACTGTATGTGCAACCGATCCTGGGATATTGAACCCCCATCACTGGGTGTGGTCCCCATCCTGGGATATTGCAGCCCCCCTTCCTGGGATATTGCATCCCCCATCACTGTATATGTCCCCCATCCTGGGATATTGCACCCCATCCGTATATATGGCCCCCATACTGGAATATTACAGCCTCCCATCACTGGATATGGCCCCATCCTTGAATATTGCAGCCCCCCATCACTGGATATGGCCCCCATCCTAGGATATTGCACCCCTTATCAGTGGATATGGCCCCCATCCTGGGATATTGCAGTCCCCTTCACTGGATATGGCCCCCATCCTTGAATATTGCAGCCCCCCATCACTGGATATGGTCCCCATCCTGGGATATTGCAGCACCCCATCACCGGATATGCCCCCCTGCTGCCGCTCACATTAAAATAATAAACGCTTTAACATACCTGTCAGCAACTCTTACTCTTCTCATCTCTCCCTCTGTAACCGCATTGATCTCTTCCTGTCTGTGCAACGCATCCCTAGGTCATGCGATCATGTGACCGGGATGTGCAGTGATAACATCACTGTGCTGTGGCGGGTCACTTGACAGGACGCCGGCTCGCACAGACAGGAAGATATCGATGCATCTGCAGAGAGAGAGATGTAAGGGAGTGGCGGACAGGTAATTTAAAACAATTATTATTTTAGCGTGAACAGCATCAGGGAGCTGCAATATCCCAGGATTGGGGGGGTTAGTACACTTAGTATACTGTAATATACACTGCTTCCCACCACCGCTCATCTCTAGCTTCAGCATTGAGAAGTGGACAGCAGGATGCAGTGAATATTACAGTAGACTAATGAGTGGGGACATGTCATCATGGGCCGCAGCTGCAGCCTGCTCCTGCCTTCTCCAGCCGCTCTAGAGCCTCCCACCTTCCAGCACAGCACCACAGCCCCTGTAAATATTCAGACCATAAGACGCTCCCTACTTACCCCCACAATCTGGGGGGGTAAAAGTGTGTCTTATAGTCCGAAAAATACGGTAATATTGATATATTAAGTCAGGGGTCTCAAACTCGGTTGGGTTGGTGGGCCGCACGTAGAAAAAAATTGATATCGGAGGGACGCATTGCTTGTAGGACTAAGGGTACCGTTACACGTCGCAACATTGCATGCAATTTCACTGGCAATTTGCTGGTTGCAGTGAAATCATGGACACATTGTTACATTTTACACAGCAAGAAAATAGAACAATGTGTCCATGATTTCACTGCAACCAGCAAATTGCCAGTGAAATTGCATGCAATGTTGCGACGTGTAACGGTACCCTAAGTGACGTTTTAGCAATACCAGAATTTTTTGCTCAATCTAGTAAAATACAAATTATGATCTTCTTGTAGGAATGTCCCCATCCTGGTCCTCCTCTTGTAATAATGTACCCGCCCTGGTCTCTATCTCGTAGTAATGTCCCCATCCTGGTCCTCCTCTTGTAGTAATGTCCCAATCCTGGTCCTCCTCTTGTAGTAATGTCCCCGTCCTGGTCTCCATCTTGTAGTAATGTCCCCATCCTGATCCTCGTCTTGTAGTAATGTCCCCGCCCTGGTCTCTAACTTGTAGTAATGTCCCCATCCTGGTCCTCCTCTTGTAGTAATGTCCCCACCCTGGTCTCCATCTTGTAGTAATGTCCCCATCCTGGTCCCCATAATATATTAATGTCTCCCATCCTGGTCCCCATCTTATATTAATGTCTCCCATCCTGGTCCCCATCCTATATTAATGTTTCCCATCCTGGTCCTCATCGTGTAGTAATGTCCCAATCTTTTAGTAATGTTCCCTCCCTTGTCATCTTGTAGTAATGTCCTGGTCTCTGTTCTTTTTGTTCTCTCGCTCACACACTCACATAGGGCTTGCCCACACACCTGCGCTCTCAGTATTTAGCGCTTCTGCGCTAAATACTTAGGCTTTGACAGAGAAGCGTAGGTGCGTGTATGCGGCCGCTTTCAGCAGACGCTGTCCCTAGTTACCCGATGTGTATCGTGGTAACCAGTTCATACAGCAGCCTGCATAGTGTGCGCTTATCCAGAGCGCACAGGGAAACGCTGCAAGCAGCGTTTCCCTGTGCGCTCGAGATAAGCGGACAGTGGGCAGCCTGCTGTATGAACTGGTTACCACGATACACATCGGGTAACCAGGGACAGCGTCTGCTGAAAGCGGCCGCATACACGCACCTACGCTTCTCTGTCAACACCTAAGTATTTAGCGCAGAAGCGCTAAATACTGAGAGCGCAGGTGTGTGGGCAAGCCCATATATACACACCCGCACATTCACACACACTCACATACATCCACACATACATCCTCAGACATATTCACACAAACACATACACACTCACACATTGACACACTTACATAGGGCCATACTTGGAGCTCCTGCCGCCCTAGGCACTTTCAGCGGTCACGTTCCCCTTCCCCCCAGACTGCTATCTTCGGCTGTAACAGCGCCTTACCTGACTCCACTCTTCTCATTCCGGCAGCTTCTTCCTCTGTGGCTCCCAGTCTTCCGCTTGCCAGCAGCAGCCGGCACCAGCCTGCACCCGGCAGCTGGCACCAGCCAGCACGTGGCACCAGCCTGCACGTGGCACCAGCCTGCACCCGGCAGCTGGCACCAGCCAGCACGTAGCACCAGCCTGCACCCGGCAGCCGGCACCAGCCAGCACGTGGCACCAGCCTGCACCCGGCACCAGCCAGCACGCGGCACCAGCCGCCAGCGATGTGCCGCTCAGGCGGCGCGGGAATACCCTCACACATATACATACACTCACACACATATACACACTCACATACAAATATACATGCACACAAACATACACACTCAGAAATATTCACACACACATACACTCACACATATACAGTCACTCACATATACACACAAATACACTCACTATTATACACACACTCACATATACACACAAATACACTCACTATTAACACATGCACACACTCACATATACACACAAATACACTCACTATTATACACATACACACTCACATATACACAAATACACTCACTATTATACACACAAATACACTCACTATTTTACACATACACACACTCACATACACACACAAATACACTCACTATTATACACATACACACTCACTCACATATACACAAATACACTCACTATTATACACACAAATACACTCACTATTATACACATACACACACTCACATATACACACAAATACACTCACTATTATACACATACACACACTCACATATACACACAAATACACTCACTATTATACACATACACACACTCACTCACATATACACACAAATACACTTACTATTATACACACACTCACTATTATACACACAAATACACTCACTATTATACACATACACACACTCACATATACACACAAATACACTCACTATTATACACATATACACTCACTATTATACGCACACTCACATATACACACAAATACACTCACTATTATACACATACACACACTCACATATACACACAAATACACTCATTATTATACACATATACACTCACTATTATACGCACACTCACTATTATACACACAAATACACTCACTATTATACACACACTCACATATACACACAAATACACTCACTATTATACACATACACACTCACATATACACAAATACACTCACTATTATACACACAAATACACTCACTATTATACACACAAATACACTCACTATTATACACATACACACACTCACATACACACACAAATACACTTACTATTATACACATACACACTCACTACATATACACAAATACACTCACTATTATACACACAATACACTCACTATTATACACATACACACACTCAACATATACACACAATACATCACTATTTACACATACACACACTCACATATACACACAAAACACTCACATTATACAATTCACACACTCACATATACACACAAATACACTTACTATTATACACACACTCACTATTATACACAAATACACTCACTATTATACACATACACACACTCAATATACACACAAATACACTCACTATTATACACATATACACTCACTATTATACGCACACTCACATATACACACAAATACACTCACTATTATACACATACACACACTCACATATACACACAAATACACTCATTATTATACACATATACACTCACTATTATACGCACACTCACTATTATACACACAAATACACTCACTATTATACACACACTCACATATACACACAAATACACTCACTATTATACATATACACACAAGTACACTCACTATTATACACATACACACACTCACATATACACACAAATACACTCACTATTATACACATACACACTCACATATACACACAAATGCACTCACTATTATACACATACACACTCACATATACACTCACACATACTCACACTCTCTCTCTAACACTCACTCATACACACCTGATGCCCCGGGCCATTATACATGGAGCCGCTGCGGTACCGCTTTACTGTGACGGTACCGCCGGCACAGTTCAAACAAGCGCCTTCGCGCCTGTACATTCATGAAAGCAGGCGGCCGGTGGACCAATCAGAAGCCTCCTGTGACGTCACAGGAGGCTTCTGATTGGTCCACCAGCCGCCTGCTTGCGTGAATTACAGGCGCGAAGGCGCTTGTTTGAGCTGAGCCGGCGGTACCCGTCACAGTAAAGCGGTACTGCGGCGGCTCCATGTATAATGGCCCGGGGCATGCATTTTTCTTTCATGGTGTCCTAGGCCGCACTGGGGAGCGTGGCGGGCCGCTTGCGGCCAGGTGGCCGCGAGTTTGAGACCCCTGTATTAAGTCAATGCATTTCAGGGCTCCTTGAAACGCCCTGAAACATGGCAATATGATATTGATTAGTCCTGAACAAGGGCCAGGGAGCCGTGAAATGCATTGACTAATAAATCAATATCATATTCACCCTTTGATGTCTCGTAGAATATGGCAGCACGGTTTTTAACCCTTCATCCTCCCTACTCTATATGCACCACGATGGGGACTGCAGCAGCCGTGATATGCTTTTATAGTGGTTGCTGTGACTGTCACAACCACACAAGGTGAAGCCTCTGATACTTATTTAGGTAATGTTTTATCTCAGACCCTTCATCCTCCCTACTTTAATTTTCTGAGATAATGATCTTTGGGTTTTCATTGGCTGTAAACCATAATCAACAACATTAACAGAAATAAACACTTGATATACACTGTGTGCAGAATTATTAGGCAAATCAGTATTTTGATCACATGATACTTTTTATACATGTTGTCCTACTCCAAGCTGTATAGGCTTGAAAGACAACTACCAATTAAGTAAATCAGGTGATGTGCATCTCTGTAATGAGGAGGGGTGTGGTGTAATGACATCAACACCCTATATAAGGTGTGCTTTATTATTAGGCAAATGTCTTTCCTTTGGCAAAATGGGTCAGAAGAGAGATTTGACGGGCCCTGAAAAGTCCAAAATTGTGAGATGTCTTGCAGTGGGATGCAGCAGTCTTGAAATTGCCAAACTTTTGAAGCGTGATCACCGAACAATCAAGCGTTTCATGGCAAATACCCAACAGGGTCGCAAGAAGCGTGTTGGGCAAAAAAAGCACAAAATAACTGACCATGAATTTAGGAAAATCAAGCGTGAAGCTGCCAAGATGCCATTTGCCACCAGTTTTGCAATATTTCAGAGCTGCAACGATACTGGAGTATCAAAAATCACAAGGTGTGCTATACTCAGGGACATGGCCAAGGTAAGAAAGGCTGAAAAACGACCACCTTTGAACAAGAAACAAAAGATAAAACGTCAAGACAGGGCCAAGAAATATCTTAAGACTGATTTTTCAAAGGTTTTATGGCATAAATCACTTAAATATTCTGCAAAGTTTATCTGCTCCAGTTGCCTTTAAAATGATCTTCGACTTGTATCAAGAAAATCTCCTAATCAGGAGTAAGTATCCTTAAAGTTATGGTTTGAAGGCCAAAATAATATTCATCTAAATCTCTATTTAGGGTCACTCACAGAATGCAAATAATTTCTCTTGCCTTCAGCTCCACATCACAGCAGAGAGAGAGGCTGGATCCTGGAGCCTGCAAAACAACACGCCCTCAGGGCTAAAGAATTCTTTAGCCCCTACTAATTATAATGCCTAACGAGTATGGACACATTGATTCACTGGCGTATCTAACTTCTGCTGTAGTATCCAATCACTGTGTGCCTTTCATATAATGCATGGTATGGACTCATTGATTTACTGGCGTATCTAACTTCTGCTGTAGTATCCAATCACTGTGTGCCTTTCATACAATGCATGGTATGGACACATTGATTTACTGGCGTATCTAACTTCTGCTGTAGTACCAATCATTGTGTGCCTTTCATATAATGCATGTATGGCATATTCCCCCATATCCTTGTACCTTAGAAATATCCATTTATTCCAACTTGCTCTGTCTCTCCCTCCTGCTGATCTGGCCCAAATGTTTCTCTTAACAGCAATTTGTTAATTGTACCTTGGTGTGCTGTGTCCCTGTCTCTCCTCTGACCCCTCCCCTCTATATACCTGGCATATTATCTGCTGACCACAATAGCTATAAATTGCAAGGCACAAGGCCTATGTGCCTTGGCCTGTGTGATTTGCCAAAGTGGGATTTGAAATGTGGCAGCAGAAATATTCCAGAGATAAGCCAGAGGTAACCAGAAGATAACAAATCTACCCGTCTACTAACTGTCTTAATATTACTTTGACCAACATATCCAAATGTCCTTCAGTACAATGCCTTTTTAACTATGTGCGTTAGTCATCCAGTTTTACCGCCCCATTCCTCCTCCATCACTCTTTATCCACATCAGCCCCTCTCTACTTCCCTTTACTAAGCCCTCAAGACCACATAAGTAGCCCCTACCAGTTACCCACACAAGGCTAAGACCTGCACCACAGACATTACTGTTCCTCTACATGACCAACCCCAACGGGAAAAACCCAACCAAATACCCCCCAAGCCCGAAAACAATGCGTACAAAGCGAGCCACAATAAGAGAAACTAACCCAAAGCCAATATCACAGTTATTCCCACAACACAACAAACCCACAGCCCACTAAATGCCACCCACCCAAGCAACCCCATCAAAGCAGGGAGACCCACCAAAAGCCCCCAACAAACTGGAAGCAGCCCCCCACAGAATGCACCCCTGACGGGTATGGAGGAACTTCTGACATCTATCAAAAAGACCTTCAGAACCGAGCTCTCCACCGCAGTCGACAATTTCACACGCCAACTTCAAGACATCACTCAACGCACCGACGATCTAGAAAGACATATGGACAACACAGCTGGTGCTATAGAGACCGGACAGGAAGCTACTCCAAGAACAAGACGCCAGAAGATTGGCGCTGAAATGCGAGGACATGGAAAATCGATCAAGGAGAGGAAACATTAGAATTAAAGGCCTCCTCAAAAACGATACAAACCTAAAACCAACAGACTCCAAACTCTTCCCATTTCTACTTCCTCAAGCAGACCCCAATTTCTTCCAAATAACCAGAATACACAGAGCTTTAGGAAAACCCAGATCGGATGCATCACGAAGAGATGTGGTTCATAAACTACACCACAAAGAATCAAGAGACCTGATCCTCACAGCCGTACGCAACAGACCTACTCTGCCAGGACTACCAGACACAGTTGCTCTATTCCCGGACATCTGCCCAGCGACCCTAATGAGAAGGAGAGCAATGAAAGGCACCACAACAGAGCTATAAAAGCAAATATCAAATACAAGCGGGGCATTCCACATGCCCTGATCTTTCACTACAGCAACAAAACCTACTCACCGAGAACGGAAGAAAAAGGCCAACAAGCCCCAACAACATGCCCCCTTCCCCCCGTCCGCACACCAAATGCCCAATCCTACCTACTACTAAGAGGACTCCAAAACAAAGCAGCAAACCTCCAACCCCTACCCCACAAAAACCACCATGCAGAGATTGTACTGTTCCTGGAACCAGATGATTCCTGAAAAAGACAGCAAATCCCCAACCCATACCCCACACGAAACACCCTACAGAGAACACAACAACTCTAGATTAAATGTGCTACCCCAAATTGGGCCAACGCTACCCATGGTCATAACCTCAAGAGACCTGAACACTCTGGTCCTAAAAACCAACGAATATCACCCCTGTTGTACCCGCTATGTCCACCTGCCCATCCGCAACCCCCACCCCCCACAACTCCAAGGTTATCTCTTCTCAAATTAGCCACCTACCATGCTCACCCACCCAGTCCCCGCCCCCCCACAACCCCAAGGTTAACTCCCACCAAATTAATACCCAAACTGACAACCACCATACAACACGGAGACAGACCCCACACAACAGCTAACATGTCCCCCCATATTGCGAATGTATAAGGTACTATCACATAATTTCTGAGGACTCAACTCCCCATTTAAGAGAAAACGAGTGTTCATAGACTATTAAAACACACACCGGACATCATACTACTACAGGACAACACACTTTACAGACCGCTCCTTCCCAAAATTCTTCCATAAGTCATATACTAGATCCCACCTAGCGTCCCATCATAAAAAAACTAGAGGAGTGGCCATCCTATTCCACAACTCCTTCCCATTCGTACAGGAACAAGTGACTGCGGACAAAGAAGGTAGATACCTTATAATACGCGGGACGATCCAATCAAAACAAATCTGTATCATAAATAGCTATGCTCCCCCCCCCGTCGATGCAAATGAAAACGATCCGTACCATAACAAAGCTGATAGGGCACGCAACCTATGACCTACTACTCTGGGGAGGAGATTTCAACATAACCATGGATGCGACATTGGATAGCTCCATCCCAAAATGATCCGATATCACTAACACTGAGAAAAAAACTCTACAAAACCTACTTAAATCCCACCGACTAGTAGACACATGAAGAGAAACCCACACGCACTCGAGGGGCTACACCTTCTTCTCCAAGGCCCACCACTCATACTCCAGAATAGACTGGATACTAACGAACTCCGGCAACCTAACCTCCCTTCTCTACTCTAACACAACCTGTCCTCCTGGTCTGACCATGACTGCGTACTATCAGTATTTAAAACTGATACTGGGACTTCCTCTCTTTACAGATGCGACTAACAAATCTCTGACAACCCCCACACTAGAACGCAGATAGAACAAGGACTCAAAACTTACTTCGCCACAAACAAATCGCCAGAAGTCTCAAAGGCAACATTTGGATGGCCCATAAAAAATACATGACAGGCGTACTTATACGACTGGCCTCCAAAAAAAAGAGAGACAGACTAGAGACACAGGAGGACCTTGAAGACAAGCTCAGTAAACTGGAATTTGCCTACCAATCCCACCCCTCCAAATATCAAACCAAGAAAATACTCGACACAAAACTACAACTCAACACAATACTGAAAACCCGCACTGAAAGAGCCATTAGGTCGACACAAGCGACATTTTATAAACACTCCAATAAGATGGACAGAATGCTTGCACGCAAACTTAGAGACAAAGAACGCCTAAACATGATTTTCTCAAAGATGAACAATCACATACCACTCACAACCCAAATAAAATTTAAGCTGCATTCCACAAATTCTACCAGAATTTATATAATGACAACCCACACTCCACCAAACCCAAAATTGACGAATTCCTAGCCACTATACCACTACCATCCCTAACTCCGAGCTACACGGCAAAACTACACTCACCAATAACAGAAGAAGAGATACTGACCACCATCAAACAACTAAAAGAAGGTAAAGCATCAGACCCGGACGGACTGACCACATTATACTACAAAAAATTCCAGGACACACTGACGAACCACATACACGCATATTGCAACAACTTACTCTCGGGACAAACCATACCCCAAGAATTTTACACCACACATATCGCTTTCATCCCAAAACCAACAAACCACCCACTACTCATCAAAAACTACACGCTCATCTCCCTATTAAATATAGACCTTAAAATCTTCACGTCCATATTAACCAACAGGATAAATACCTGCCTCCCTAACCTTATACACAAAGACCAGGTGGGTTTCATACCTTCTAGACAAGCACCAGACAACATACATAGGAACCTCAATATAATACACAATACCAACAAATCCAACTCACCCCTAACTGTCCTGGCTCTAGACATAGAAAAAGCCTTTAACTCAGTTGCCTGGCCATACCTATTCCAAGTTATATATATATATTTATTCATTTATATCGCACTATTAATTCCATAGCACTTTACATACATGAGTAATGCTGTCTCTCTTGGAGCTCACAATCTAAACATCCTATCAGTATGTCTTTACAATGTGGGAGGAAAACGGAGTGCCCGGAGGAAACCCATGCAAACACAGGGAGAACATACAAACTCCTTGCAGATGTTGTCCTTAGTGTCCTTGGTGGGAATTGAACCCAGGACCTCAGGACCCCAGTGCTGCAAAGGCTGCAGTGCTAACCACTTGAGCCAACGTTCTGAACAGATTGGGGCTACCTCAACAATTGATAAACTCCCTTAAACTCCTCTACAACAACCTGATCGCATACCTAAAACTCCCATCCACCTCACTGAAACCAATACTCATAAAAAGAGGCACGAGGCAGGGATGCCTCCTATCACTGGCCTTATTCGCTATGATCATGGAACCCCTAGCCCAAAAGATATGATCCCATCCACATATCATAGGCCCAAAAATAGGGAAACACACCTATAAAGTAAGCCTCTTCACAGACGACCTCCTACTGACCCTATCGAACCCCCACATATCGCTTCCAAACTTGATAGCCATCCTCAAACAATTCGAGGAGATTTGAGTACTGAAAGTAAACGTGGATAAATCGGAAATAATGTTTATTAACACCCCAGCCAATGACCGAAACCTAATTCTATCCAACTTTAAATTTACACACAAAGAGCACTACATTCTCTATCTCGGAACCAACCTGACATCACATAAAAACACCCTATACAAATATAACTACAGCCCCATATTGCAAAGGTCAACCCCAACGCTCTCCTCTTTAGGGAGAGTTCACACGATAAAGATGGTCACACTACCCAAATTCCTATATCTCTTCCGCTCACTACCAATACCAAAGTCCATAATCAAAATTATCCACTCCCAAATTAACCGATTCATATGGAATCATAAGAGACCACGCATATCCATGCAGACTTCATACACTAGTACAGGGCAGCACAAATGGCACAAATAGCAACAATACATGCAGAGCAGAACACTCCCCTATGGATCCACATAGAGAACGCACAACTAGCCCCATACACCTTGAGAGGTCTCCTCTGGGCTACGGGGACTCTACCAAAAAACCTAAACACGTACTCACCATACACCCTCCACACCCTACAACTATGGAGATCCATAGGATTCCAATACTCCCTCCAATCCCACCCGTCACCACTATTGGAGCTATTTAACAACCCAATGTTTCAACCCGGGGTCTCCTCCAAAAACCACACATGGTGGGAGCAAAACAATGTACACAGACTACAACATCTCCTTAACCACTCGACAATTATGCCTAAGCAAGCAAATATACACTACGCTCAACCACCCAAAGTATAGTCATAAGCTAAAAGCTATGGAGCAATGGGAACTAGACCTGTGAATCACGCTCACACCAGAAAAATGGTACAGATGTCACGAAAGCATCATGAAGGGAAGTCATTAGGTATCACTAACGGTGATGGACATACCCCATCGTAAAATCCCTTTGGAATGACGTCATAATGTTAATCGACTTCACTCTAGATAACAAACTCACTCCACCAGTACTACTGTTTGGGGACAAACCACCTAACGTGAGTAACAAAACACATCGGCTACTCACCTACATAACCATGTCCACTAAAAACCACATAATCAAACAATGGAACACGGACTTGCTATCACTAGAACAAGTAAAGCGCTGCATCCACTCCATAATGCTCTTCGAGAAAATAGAGGCAACCGGAAATGGCACCATGGACCTCTTAAGGGCTATATGGGAACCCTGGATAACTAAAAACGAAGACCATGACCTTCACAGAGTAATGTCACTATCAACATAAAACACACAATAACACTAAGCTCTATAATGAAAGTGAAGCACCTTGATGACCAGATCAATGAACAACCCATAGAATTACCCCCCCCCCCCCCAAAAAAAAGCTAACCCCTGTTGAACTGTTACGAACATGCCGCTTCCCCGCTACCCAAGATACGTTTTTCTCTTTTTTATTTTATTTTTTGTTTTACTTTCTCTTCTCTTAGCATTAACTGCAAATTATAAAGTATGTAACAATGCCTTGCTATATGAACATGAACCGCCGTGTGAGGGGGCCGCTTTATTCGTTTTATTTGTCTTATGTGATTTATTTCCCACTTTTTTTCTCAGATTGCATTGATTAACAATTGTTTGTACGCATCTACTTTTCTTCTGTCACAATAAAATTTTGTTGAAACTAAATCCCTATTTAGTGCCATAATCTAAATTAATTTCTACTATATTTGCATTAAAGGCTTCCTACCATTCCCATAAATACACTATCTAACTGCTATTGTTTTTGTTCCTTACTAAGGCTGGCTTCACACCACTTTTTTTGGGATCCTGTTCTGTCCGTTTTGAAAAGGACAGAACAGGATCTGTTTTTGCCTTCCATGTAGCCCTATGGTGCCAGACTAGCCATAAATGGCCATCCGATTCTGCCAGTTCAGTCCCTGTTTTGTTTCTGTCCTGTTTTTGCTGGATCCGGTGCCCATAGACTCCCATGTTATGGGCGCCAGATCGCACCGGATTTGTTTCTGTCCGATTTGGTCTGGTTTTTTCACCGGAGCCCAGAATTGGAGCAGTCTCTGATCTTGGGCTTCGGTGAAAAACCCGGACCAAACCAGACAGAAACGAATTCGGGGCGATCCGGCGCCCATAACATGGGAGTCTATGGGCAACGGATCCGGGAGAAAACAGGATAGTTTCCCGGATCTGGTTTTAGTGTACTGAGCATGCTCAGTACACTGAAACTGTTCTGTTCCCGTAATTTCACTTCAGCAGTGTATCTACATACACTGCTAATGTGAAATTAAAGAAAGGAATGGTTAAAAATAAAAAAATACATGCTCACCTCTTTGCCGAGTGTCCCGCGACCACCTCCGATGGTTGCAGGACTTTAATCAGCTGACCTGGTGGGGCAACCTGATCAGCTGATGTGTCACTTGACCGCATCAGCTGAGTGGTTTAAACTACTCAGCTGATGCGGTCATGTGACATATCAGCTGATTGGGTTGCCGCCCCTTCTCGGTCAGTTGATTAAGGTCCTTGCAGCCATCAGAGGTGGATGCTTTGCATCGCAGGACACTCAGCGGAGACGTGAGCATTTATTTTTTTATTTTTAACCATTCCTTTCTTTAATTTCACTTTATCAGTGTATGTAGATACACTGCTAAAGTGAAAGTAACAGCTCCATCACCACTTGCCTGACTCGGCTCCCCCAGCTCTTTCTGTTTCCAGATCCCTCAAAATCTCGGATCTGGACACAGAAATGGCATACGGAGTTACCAATCCGGACCTGTCCGTTCCTGTCCATGTGGTCCCGCCAAAAACAGGATCCCCATGGAGAGGAAGAAAACTGGTGTGAAGCCAGCCTTATTCTCTAATGATGCTTTGTTTGAGAATCCCAGTGCATGCTGGGATACTCAAACAAAGCATCATTTGGGGCACAGGCTGAGGTCACTGTCCCTTCTGTCCCTTCCATGAAATGAAGCATCATCTGTGACCCTTGTTTCAGAGGCTGAACTTGTCCCTACACGTTGTGCAATGTGCAGTGACAGCATGCTCTCTGATATAGAAAGTTATTCTGCTGCACACTAGAATACTAGGAGTTAAATAGGACTATGGGCCTTGTATTGCAGGGGGAACATTAGAAAAAAAGGAAAAATACAACTAGCTTACTGCAAGATGGAACAGACAAAATATGACATAGCATTACTGGTGTAGGTATATTTGAATAAAGGAGATACTTAGCTAATGTATTGGCCAATGCATATGAGCCCAATAACCGTGACAAGGTGCATCTCATATATTGGGACCCTAACCTGAAATGCTTCTTTGTGCGATTAGAAATCTGCTTGTGTAGGCTGATATGATCCTAGCTATATAGAAAGATGGTTCCACCATGGTTAATGGGTGGGGGTGCACAGCCAGAAAAAATACTAAAATACTAAAAATTTAACAAAAGACCGACTTGCACACCTAGCAAATGTGAATAGGTGCTAGCAGAAAAAAAACATGACTACAGAAAGTTATTTCACTGCACACTAGAACACTAAGAATTAAATAGGACTATCGCCTTACATTATTGAAGTGGGAACATTAGAAAAAAGGGAAAAATACAATTAGATTACTGCAAAATGGAACAGAGAAAATATGGTATAGCATTACTGCTGAATGTATATATGAATTAAGGAGACGCTGTAGATAGACATTGGCAAACCCATTAGTTGAGCTTCTCCTTGATTCAAACATATCTACAACAGTAATGCTATATCATATTTTCTCTGTTCCATTTGTGAAGTGTCGCTCACTGAGGGTTTTAGGGGATACTTTTTTGGCAGCAGAAGTAAAGCACATAGGAACAGTATAATGTTTAAATCAGTCCAGTTAATTTATTAGCAACCATAAACCGCTGAAGCATAGTTCATACAAATCGAGAGAACATATTCTGGTCTATTCCAAGGGCGATTGTACCTGCATGGCATTTCACACTTAGTTCATTATAGTGTTCATTGACCTTTTAGTCTACCATTCAATAAGCTGCCTATCTTGGATCATAGACTGTTTCAGACCCTCAGCAGGACTGTAGCCTCCTAAACTCTGAAAGCCATCCCGGGTTCTCTAGCCGTGGTCTCCAGCCCTCGAGCCTTCCAGGGATGCTCCTGCTCCCAAGCACAACCTTGTGCCTTTCAGGGATGCCTGCTCCCAAGCACTGTCCATGTGTCTTCCAGGAAGATGGCGACTCCAGCCACTTCCAAGCACTCAGAGACCTTGTTTACATCAGACATGTGACCAAGGAGGAGTCTCACTATATGCATGAGATGACCCAATGGGAAGTATATGCTTAACCAGACCGCCCATCACTATTAGCAAACCCTAAACCCAGCTTGTGGAACAATAAGTTCCAGCAAACATCCTGGATTTAGATTGCAGCAGACCTCAGTCTGTGCGATACATACAGGCCATGTACATTGTTGCTGGTATACCTCACACATTTTGCAGTAAGCTAATTGTATTTTTCCCTTTTTTATAATGTTCCCACTGCCGTAATGTGAGGCCATAGTTCTATTTAACTCTTAGGGCTCTAGTGTGCAGCAAAATAACTTTCTTTATTCATGTTTATTTTCTCTTTCTGCTAGCACCTATTCATATTTTTCAGGTGTGCCAGTCAGTCTTTTGTTAAATTTTTAGTATTTTTTCTGTCTGTGCATCCTATCCCTTTAACTATGGTGGAACCACCTCCCTATATAGCTAGGATCATATCTGCCCATGCAAGCAGATTTTTAATTGCACATAGAAGCATATCAGGTTAGGGTCCCGATATATGAGATCCACCTAGTCGCGGTTATTGGGCTCATATGCATTGGCCAATACATTAGATAAGCGTCTCCTTGATTCAAATATACCTACTTCAGTAATGCTTTGTCATATTTTCCCTGTTTCTTTTTGAAGTAAGCTGTTCTACTGTGCAGTGGAATAACTTTCTGTAGCGCTCTCTCTGTTGTTGGCTCAGATCACTTGTAACGAGCCAGTAACAGTGCGGTGTTAGAATACCCAGCGTGCAGAGATCAGTGCCTGCACTGCAAATTACATCACTGGTCTCTGCATGCCAGATATTCTGACACCTCTCTAATGCTGGCTCATTACAACTGATCTGAGCTAAAAACAGAAAGCACACAGTGCATATAGGCCAGCACCTGAAACGAGCAACGCTGATTATGCTTCATGTCAGCGATGAGGCAGAGACTGAGGCAGTGACCGCAGTCTCTGCACCCTGATGACGCTTTGTTTTAGTATTATTGTATGCACTGGGATTCTCAAATGAAGCGTCATCATAGAGAAAGTAGTGAAATAATACAATAGCAGTTACATAGTGTATTGAGAGAATGGTAGGGAATTTAGATGAAAATTACTTTTGCCTTTGGAATCGAACTCATTCATCAGTCCTTTGAAACATAATACTGCTGAATTTACGATGTTTGTAATTTGTACATTTTAGATTATTTTTTGCCATGTATTTTTAGGCTACGTTCACACACAGCATTTTTGTGAGGATCCGCTTTTGGTGCAAAACTGCACCAAAAATGCATCCTTACAGAACACAGCATTCTGTGTGTGAACAGCCTACGCTTTCTTTCTGCGCTTTTACTTACCTCGTTGCGGTCCCTCAGTGACCACTGGTGTCTTCTGATCCCCTGCCGGGCCGCAGCAAGCGTGGCCTCTAGGACCCTGTAGCACCATGTGACCGGGTGACATCGTCTTCAAGACGCGGTTACAAATGAATCTGCGAGCGCCCTAGCACTTACGGGGTCAGTGAAGCCCCAATCAGCTTCCTGTCCCCGACGTGCCGCTGTCCGATTCTCCTGCAGAGGTCAAAAACTACTCATGAGGCAGCATCAGAAATTTTTTTCTGATGCTGTCTCATGAGTAGTTTTTGTACATATTTTATTAAGACCCGTAAGCATGGGGATCCGTGACGTGGATTACGAGCTTAAGTGTCTTGGCCAATACATGAACCAATACTCCATATAAAAGGTTTTTTGTTTATCATTAAAAACTTTTTGCACTTTTTTATCATTTTCGCAGTGTGTGGTTGGGCCCCATGGGGCGCCATTCATCCAGTGGTGCAGAGAGATCATACTGGACGGCCCGTTTGCTCAGGTGGCAGGACCGATGGGTAGCTATCAGACACTCTGCATCATATATATCAGTGTGGAGGGCATCCTATGCAAGCCCAATATGTGCATGGCAAGTCACCTCCCACATGTCTTTGTAGGTAAAGGTGCAAAGCACTTAATCATTTGGTGAAATAATCTTTTGGGTTGCACAAAAGACCATCGTTCTCAGCAGTGAATTGTTCTGTGTAAAGAGGATCTGTTCTACTGTGGTATGTGGCACTATGTAGGTGCCACAGAGGGGTACTGCATCCATAAAAGCGGTGTAGTCATCCCCACTGCAAGTGGATTTATGGATGGTAGGCGGGACCATAAACCCACATCCCACATTAGATCAGGCAGTGGGAGGGAACCCGAGAGGGTATATAGTAGCCCCCAAAGGGAAAAAGGAGGTCATTCCGCCTGTCTTGGACCGTGGTCCTTTAGACTGGAGGCCTAGAGACCCATCATGGCCTCCAGGGTTAGAGAGAGTTAGTGGAAATCCAGGCTGGGAGCCTGTGGCACGAAGGAGGGTCACCTCGGCTGAGGGTCCCAGGGAAAAACAGAACAGATCCCAGACACAGGAGAGAAAGGAGTAAGAAGCTCGGAGGGAGTTCACTCACAGAAAGAAACAGGGTACCGGAGCCCGCACCTGTAGGAACCTTCACGGCTTGCAGAAAATCCATAGAACGGGCGTGTATCCAGATACGGCCCTGATTCCTAAGCACCCATTAGAGGGGGACCAGACACCGCGGCGACCTACTGCGGTGATCAACAGAAGGTTTTCCCGACGGGAGCAAGGGAAGGAGAAAGAGAAAGTAGGAGGTCAGACTTATTCTTCATGAGGTCAGGCTTCACACCGCTACTGGGAAGCAAGGGATGAGAAGGAACAAGAAAGACATATAAAGGGGGTTCCGTCTATCTACCAGAGATCCGCTTGCAGCCACCCGTAGCCACTCGTCATTGTAACATCATACTGCACTGAGAACTGTAATGACTCTGCTAAGTTCCAGTAAAGTACCCGGTGAAGTGACTTTCACTCTGCTACATCTTTCTTTACATGAACCCATTCTTTTCACAGACTTGCTGCCCCGGAGGTCTCAGTCCTGCCTGCAGAGGACTATACCACCATTGCCGCAATACCACCGACCTCCGGAGGACTATAGCGGCGCTAGTGATATCACCAGGTACTGCAGGTGGCGTCACGACAAACTTGTACATAATCCTTGTAAATAATTCTCCTTTTGAAGAGCATAGCCCCCAGGATACGGGATCAGGCGCAGCCGCCATTCCCCGTGACAAAGTTAACCCCTTTCTGCCGCCTGATACCCGAGTACCCCACACCCTGGGGCGCAACACTACAGAAAACAATAGCGGGTTATACAAACAGAACAATATATTACAGATTATTCAGTGCATCATTTTAATTGTGTTCTGAATATGTAAACAAGCTATTAAATACTATTTAGTACTGGTTGATGGGGTGTGAGGCCCATTAAACTCTATTTAGGGCCATTATACTGTATGGAGCACTGTGTGGTGGGCCACCACATTGTGTAGAGGGCTGTATTGGGTCATTGAGGTCACAATACTTTGTGGGGGTACTGTAGGGTCATCATAATGTGCATGTGGTGGATACAGTGGAGTAATTCACTGTGGAGGTATCATACTATGTTTGGGGAGCACTTTTGTTGGCATAATACTTGAACCCATGGGTGATTTTCCATTTTTAGTTTTACCCTCCTGTTCTTCCAAGAGGTGTAACTTTTTTATTTTTCTGTTAATATAGACATATGAGGGCTTGTTTTTTGCGAGAGGAGTTGTACTTTCAGAAGAAATAATTTATTTTACCATAAAGTGTACAGGGAAATGGGAAACAATTCCAAGTGCGATGAAATTGCAAAGAAAGTGCAATTACATGCTTGTTTTTTTGTTTTTTATTCACCATGTTCACTATATGGTAAAACTGACATGTCGGTGTGATGCCTCAGGCCGGTATGAGCTCATAGATATCAAACATGTATACGGTACTTTGATTGTTATCTATGTAGTGAAAACAATTCTGAATTAAAAAAAAAAAAAAATTGTACCTTTGTCACCATTTTCCACGGCTCGTATCATCCTCATTTTTTGGGATCTGGGGTTGTGTGATAGCCTATTTTTGCGCCTTTTGCTGATGTTTCTAATTATAATATTTTTGTTTGGATACATTGTTTTGATCACCCGTTATTGCATGTTATTTAAATGTTGAAGAGAACAAAAAAACATAAGTTTGGCGTTTGGACTTTTTTATTCGTTACACAGTTTACCGATCTGATGAATTGATTTTATATTTTGATAGACTGGGCATTTCTGAACGTGGCGATACCAAACATGTATTTTATAATTTTTTTTATAGTTTTATTTAAAGGAGACAAAAGGGGAGTGATTTGAAATTTTTGGTTTTTTTTATATTTTTAAAAACTTTTTTTTTATTTTTTCTTTGCTTTACACTTCCCCATAGGGTGCCACAGTGCTGCACTGACCAATCGCTTGTGCTATATAGAGATGAGCTGCAGCTCATCAACCTATTAAAAAAATATATTGATTGAGTTTAAAATTGAACCTTCACCTCAGGTTTGACACAAAACTACAATGGGAAAAAAAAAACAGGATGGAGGCAACTACAGCATGTTCTCACTATGTCTACTCTTATTTATAGTTGTAAGAATACAAGTATAATCAAACTTCTAACCTTACGAAATGTGGATTAAGACAAAAAGAAAACTAAGAGAGTTTGTTCTGTAGCATCATTTAGATATTGAGAAACGTTTCAGCAACTCTACTCAGTAATAGTATCTGACTGGAGCTCGTTCATCTGTGTCCATAGTTATTGTGAGCTACAGTAAGTATTGATCTTTCCTGCTAAAAGCCAAGTCAGAGCATTTAAATCTTTCATATTGAGACACACATAAAGGTCATTCTTCTCACATCTACAGCAGCATAAGATGAGCAGCAGGTCTTTATATTGAATCCCTTGCTCCATATGTTGAAATTTTAATGTTCCCTGTGAAGTGAGCATTTCACATTTTACATTATACATAAGACGGGTTATGAGTTATGAATAGAGGTTGAAGAATCAGCCACCTGACATTTTATAGTGGAACTGAGCGTTGTGAACTTTATTGAATTTTAATAAATCGTTTTATTGACATCTATATTTCTTATATAAGTAAACTAATGGATCACCTTTTAAATGTTAACATATGGTAGCAGTTATATAATAAAGGGGTTTTTCACTACTTGGACAAGCCCTTCTCATTCCCCATGTTTTACCCCATTAAAATTAAAAATCTTATACTCAGGTTTGCTGCCAGCACAGTTCTAGTAGTGATCCAGGGCCTGGGGCTCACACGAGGTTGTGACGTCATGTTAGCCCTGCGCCCAATCACCGTCAGCTTTTCTCTTCCCGCCGTCAGATGTATGAGTAATTAACAGGAAGTGAGAGCTGCGATTGGCCGCTCACTGCTTCTTAATTACTTATACATCCAAAAGCAGGGAGAGAGAAGCAAGCGGTGATTTGGGGAGGAGCTCATGGATGCCATAACCTCACGCCTGGAATGCGAGTACTGGCACCACTAGAACTGTATCGGCAGCCGACTTCAGTATAAGCTTTGTTATTTTAATAGGGAGCACCCATGGGGAATGAGAAGGGTTTGTCCTAGTTGTGAACAACCCCTTTATTATATGAAAACTACCATATACTGCATTACCATGTAATAGGTGATCCACTAGTTTTCTTACATCAGAAATATATATGTCTCCAGCACGAAATGGTGTGCCGTCATCCTCCTCTGCACCCCCTCCCTCCCTGCACAATGTACCCTTAATTTGGAATAAATCCAGACACACATAAGAAGAGCGGTGAGTGCTGCTTTTTCTTTCATACATCAGAAATATATATGTCAATAGAATGATTTATTCACAATCAGGAATGTATTGAGATCAACTTTGTCTATATAGGTTTTTGAGATTCTGCTCCACCCCCATCTATTTTGAGGTCTGTTGGCACACAAAGAGGTTTAATATTAGAAAAAGGTCTGCCCAATTGTGTACACCAGCGCGATGGTTATGTTTTTTTTTTTTTTTCAAAAATCTTTATTAACTTCATACACAAAAAAAATTTTACATGTCTCCATAGTAGTATACATTATTTGTAATAAGAATAAGTGTATATACCATATAGGAACAATCTCCAAGTTCGAGTCATAAGAAATAAAAAGGAGTGCACTCGTATGAAGGATATACCCAGAATAAGGCTCGCCTCTTATGTAACTTGGCGAAGCCAGAAATAGTAAAACACACAGGGCAGATATATCAGTAACGTAGCCATATAGGATTAATAAGATTGAAGGCAACACAGTTATATGAACAATTTTGATAGATATAGCGAAAGTGGGGAAAGTAGGGGTAGATTAGAAAAAGGTATAAGAGGGGGGGAAAACAGCAGGGTGGGTGTTGAGGAAAGGTTCCCGGGTCCCGTCTACTCCGAGATCCCCGCGAACTCAGGGGACTCCCGGAACAATAGCCAGCCTTGCCATATCTGGAAGTATCTGTCGACCTGAGGGTGAGAGTGGGCAGACAGTTTCTCCATTCTGCATATGTAATCCATCTCTTCAACCCAAGTCAAGATGGAAGGGCAGAGAGATGTACGCCACTTCCTTGGTATGATAGATCTGGCGGCCGTGAGACAGTGCCGCAGTAGGCCTGATTTGAGTTTTTTGAAAGAGCCCGGGATCATAGACAGTAACCCTATCTGTGGGAGGCATGGCATGTCGTCCCCCATGATAAGGTTATATAGATCAAAAACCTTTTGCCACAGAGCCAATATAGGTGGGCAGTACCACCAAACGTGAAGAGCCGACCCCACCTCAACTCCACATCTCCAGCATAATTCGGACCTGTCAGGAAACACTTTCTTAATCTCCCGGGGGCATCTGTACCATCTGGTTAGCAGTTTAAAGTTCGTCTCCTGAGCTTTGCAAGCCATAGAAAGTTTATGTGTACAGAAAAAAGATTTACTCCAGTCCAGATCCTCCGTCTCACCTCCCAGCTCCCGCTCCCATTCCAAGATATACCACATTGACCTCCGTGTCTCGGTGGTCGTGAGATGAGCATAAACCTTGGAGATCATATGAGGGGGAGCAGAGTCTGACAGAAGCAAAGATTCGTAGGGGGAGCAAGTGTCCCCAAGGACGGACGGACCCCCAAGGGCAGAGACGAAGGACCTGACCTGGAAGTACTCGAACCAGTGTACAGGCCTATTGGAGTCTGGTGAGGCGAAGGAAGTTAGAGGGGGCATAGCTCCAGTACCCAAGAAGGTCTGGGAGAGGCGAGGTCTATCTGATGCATTCCAGACAAAAAATTGGGGCACCTGCAATCCTGGTGGAAAGTCTGGGTTGTCGAATATTGGCGTCATGGGTCCCCTTAAAGGTGAGATAGAGAACTGTCGGTTAAGCGTATCCCAAGTTCCTAGCAGGTCCCGGGTCACATGGGAAATTGAGAGGGTCTGAGGGCGGGCAGAATGTTTTATCCATGGTAGTGAAGTGAGGGACCACTCCATTATGTCGCCCTCCAGTCGGACCCATTGTTTAGTATCATGTCCGTGGAACCAGTCCGATAATCTCGTGAGGAGGGCCGCAGCGTGGTAGAGGCGAAAGTCAGGGAGTCCCGCGCCCCCCTCCTTCTTGGGTCTGGTCAAGATTTTGTACGATAGTCTCGGTTTACGACGCTTCCAGATGAATTTTGTACATGTCCGTCGTAGTTGCAGAAAGAAGGATTGGGGGAGTGCTATTGGTAGCGCCTGAAATAGGTATAGGAGTTTGGGAAGAATATCCATTTTCAGGACATTAATACGCCCGAACCACGATAGAGAACGGCATTCGAAGGAGTTTAGATCGGAGATGACCTTGAGCAGTAAAGGTCGGTAGTTCAAATCAAACAAGAGAGAAGTATCTCCCGTGAGATGTATACCTAGATATGATAGAGAGGGGGCGCACCATCTGAAAGGAAAATTATCCTTTAGTCGTTGAACATTGGTCTGCGACAAGTTGACATTCAGTAGCTCAGATTTTGTGAGATTAACTCGAAAATTGCTAAGCCTGCCGTACACCTCAAACTCCCTGAGTATATTAGGGATCGATATCTCAGGATCTGTGACGTATACTAAGAGATCATCCGCGTACAGAGCAAGCTTGTATGTGCGACCTCGTACTTCTATTCCATGTATGTTTGGATTTCGACGTAGTGCGTTTGCCAGGTGCTCCATTACCAGGGCGTACAGGAGGGGGGAGAGGGGACAGCCCTGTCTCGTACCGTTACGAATACGGAAGGGTTCTGATAGTACCCCATTGCATCTAACTTTAGCAGTGGGATATGAGTATAATGACATTACTTTACTCCGAAATGTAGGTCCCAATCCTACACCCACTAAGGTCTTCTCAAGGAACTTCCAATCCACTCTATCGAAAGCTTTTTCCGCGTCGACTGATAGAATGCATGAGGGTTGTTTAGAGTTCTTGACATGGGAGATCAAAAGCAAGGACTTGATGGTGTTGTCTCTAGCTTCTCTACCCGGGACGAATCCCACCTGATCGTCATCTATCAGTCGAGGCAGAAACGGGCCAATCCTATTAGCTAACGCCTTGGCAAAGAATTTCACATCTACGTTGATAAGTGAAATAGGTCGGTAGCTAGCACATGCCTCCGGATTTTTGCCAGGTTTCGGAATAACAGTGATTGTGGCCTCTAAAGCTTGTCTAGGGAACGGATTGGTGAGTGAGATTGCGTTAAAAACCTTAGTCAAGAAGGGTAGTAGAGGAGCCATGAATTTTCGGTAGAATTTGACCGTAAAACCGTCTGGGCCTGGGCTGCGGTTTGATGGGGTAGATTCGATTATGTGGGAAATCTCCATTTCGGTAAAAGGTGTGTCTAGTTCCCCGGCTATCTCCTCCTGCAGCCCCGGCAAGGCACTGTCAGTCACATAGTCTTCCAGCGAGACACCTGGTTCTTCCACAGAAGCAGGTGTTTTCATATCATGAATATTGTAGAGGTCGTGGTAATATTGACGAAATGTGTCGGCAATCTTGTTGGGATGACATACTTTTTTGTTTTGAGATCGTATTGATGGGATGAAAGAGCTTGTCGTTTTGGGTCTTAGGTATCTGGCTAATGGGCCGCCACATTTGTCTGCAAACTCATAGAAATAATGGTGCGCCCGCTCTCTGTACCTCAGGTAAGCTCGGTCTAAGCAGCTCCGGAGGTCCCCTTTGATTTTGTTTAATTGGAGAAGTAAGTCTTGTGTGGGGGAGGTCTTATGGGCCTGTTCCAAGTGGTGAATTTGAGAGAGTAGATTCTCGATATTGCTGGATCTGAGCTTTTTCAATCTAGAGCCCTCCCGAATCAGGACCCCTCTTAGTACACATTTAAGTGCTTCCCATTGGAAGGGGAGAGACGTAGAGTCCCCCACGTGGTTATTTAAAAACTCAGAGATCGTGGACGTGATTGATTTGGAGGTCTCTTCGTCTGTAAGGAGATCAGGGTTCAAAGTCCACTGCCATGGGCGGGAGGGAAAGTCAGGTGGGTTGAGCGTTAAGAAAATTGGAGCGTGGTCAGACCACACCATCGGTCCAATCGAAGCAGTCGGGTCAAAAGATAGTAGTCTGTGGCTCACAAGCAGGTAGTCTATCCGGCTGTAGGTCGAGTGAATGGGTGAGTAATAAGTGTAGTCTTTTTCGCCCGGATGTAGTAGTCTCCAGCAGTCGACCAGTCTAAGACCATGCATGGTACCCTGAATTGCACGAATTTGTGCGGTAGAGATTACCGATTTGCCAGAAGAGGAGTCTAGATTCTTATCCATAGTTAAATTGAGGTCTCCTCCGGCAATTATGGAGCCCTGGGCAATTTTCTCTACCTTTTTCAGGTATTTTGCACAAGTCTCAGCCTGTCCTCTGTTAGGTAAGTATAAGTTTGCAATGGTGTAAATGTGGTCAAAAATTTTAATGGTTATGTTTTTTTGATCAGAATAGTGTTGGCTAAGTGCCCTAGGTTGTGAATATTTACTCTTATTATTTATTTACTTACAACAGGGTATTTGCTCTTTTTGTTTTTATCTAAGGTTTTCTATAGGTTTTCTAGTAGACTCCTAGTCATATGAGTGAATACTCAAAATCAGAGGATAGAGGTATGTTGGCTGCAATGGTGAGTAATAATTTAGTGCCTGTCTCTATATGATGATGCAGATCAAATCTATAAATTGAAGTCATGCCTGCCATTTTAATGCCATCCACATTACGTCCAATTTCCCTGAAGACACTGCATAACAGTGAAGCATTTTGGGAGGACATCATTGGAGCGTGTAATAGATTTTTAATAGGCTTGTCCTGTGATGTGAAAAGAAAACAGAGAGCAGTTGTTCCAGACTTCTGCTTCTGGATAATACTATAAATACAGTGCCAATAGTGCTGGTAGCAATATAAAGCAGTGTATATAAAGCAACACACGAGGCACTGCAATTTTAACCCACTGCATTCTGACCCAATTCATTGTTAATGTTTTAAGCAAATTAGATGTCAATTTTAAATACCCATTAGAGAAAAGTAATGGATAATCGAACTACGTAATACACATAGTTAGCATTCAATAGCTCTGGGAGCATATATGGATATTTTATACATACGTCATAGGAAAAACCTATATCTTGGTACAATAAGCAATAAATCATTGGGCATGGAAGTGTATATATGAATTGATACAGGAATTGATGTGACCCTTTGCATGTTTTTTATGACAAAGTGCACTTTACTTAGAGGAGGCTTGGTAATCACAGCATCCACATTTTAGAAAAGAACACTAATTTGTTATATATACAAAGTGAAGTATAAGTGAAGCTTCGGTGAACTAATTTTTGTATGCTGTAGGCTCATAACCCCACTTTGTGTTGAATGCAAACAGTTAGAATTGTATTATTTAAAGGGGTAGTCTCAAGTTCTCAAATTGATCTAATTTGTTAGAGACTATGAAAATAAGCAATTTTCCAATTGACTTGTTTTTTCTATCTGACATATTTTTTCTCCAATTAGAGATTGTATCTTTTAAAGTTTACAGCTGGTTTCCATGGAGCCTGGCCTATAGTGCCTGGCAGAGATTGTGCAGTAGTTACACTTCAGGAGAGGGGTTAACTCTTGACCCCTTCATCCCCAAGACTGTTTTCAACTTCCTGACTAGGCTAGTTTTTTCAATTCTGAACAGTATCACTTTATGTGGTTGAGACGAATTTGCCAGTGAACCTGCCATCTCTTAAGCGCCTACTCTATGCTCAGGCTAGTCAGGGAAATGCCTGAGTATAAAAGAAGGACCGAAGCTGCCCTGTCAGTGCTGGTTTATTAAGGCGCCCCTCAATGAGTGTGATATATGCCTTCCAGTCCCTGGCCAAAAGCACATATAATAACCGTCACCCCATCACTAACAGTGGCCCTGAGTAACACAAGCACCAGTTGCTGCCACCAGTTTCTCGTTTGATATAAGTCCGGTCTGTGAACAAGCTTATATTGGGTCAGAAACCAACCCAGGTAGCTTTAGCGTTAAATGAGCATACAGACGTGGGAACTTGAGATTGAGATACAGAACAACCCAAAATTAAATTTATATATTTACCATTATCGTCTTAGGGGCACACTAGATATCAATGTATGTTTACAGGTATTATGAAGATATTACAGATGTTACAGTCAGTTATGCAAATAAAAGATAAATGGGATACACACAGATTTACAGGCAAGTTACCAGTTTCTTGATGCTGGTGGCACCACAAGGGAGAAGTGTGGAGCCAATCAGGTTCCTTTGGGTATACTCCATCTTGTGATGTAATAATGCCTCCTCAGAAGTAATACAAAAATCCAGTGAAGGTCAGGCATTCTTATTTGGTAAGTGTGCCGGCCCCTGTCCTGTCCATGGGCTGTCCTGCAGTTCCCACCCTCTGAATTGTGATATGAAATTTTCAAGAACTAGTATCGGTCATTACTTAATCTGGGAGCTCCGTAGGTAGGAGATAATGCTCTCATTCTTTTGGTTATGATTTTAGCTTTGCAATGGTAGGACACATGGCATGTTTGCGATTGTTTCACTGGGCGCTATTAAGTTTGGGGAAGGTTGCACAATTATGCAGAAATATGCATTATGGTCCACTATTTCTCCTGGTGCCATACTTATAATTGTCATATTTAGGGGAGTGCTGTGTAATTAAATATTAGGACTTTGTTCCTGGGCACCAGTGTGTCAGGCCAAATCTATGAAGTCCCCTGGCAGTAGGACGAGACTTCTCACCTCTCTCTGCAGGCTCACGGGGGGGGAAAAGGGGGCTTCCTATGCATAATTGCCTCTGGTTCCCAAGGGTCATCTATCTCCATTTAGTAGGAATCCCCCATTGTGTGGCCAGTTGGCCAGGAAATTGACATCCTCAGGTTAATTAACAGACCTAGGAGATGAATTAAGCCTCAGGCAAAAGGAGGGGGTTCTCTCCATGGAGGAAAAATATAGTGACAGCTGACAAAATGGCTGTTGTAGGAATAGGTCAGAATATCCCTTATTCCTTACAGTGGTAATAATGCTGAAATGCTTTAAAGAGGACCCGTCACCCCCCTGGTACATGGCAATCTAAATGCACCACTGAATGCAGCATGTCAGGGAAGGGGTTCCCCATTGCTCCAGCCCCCCTGTGCCCGGAGAAATAGACTTTATAAAGTGTACATATAGTGAGTTCAAAAGGACTTACTGAGTGATGAGTCATCGCTGCTTCCTGGTGTCCTCCCCGCCTACAGCCTTCTGAGTGCCACCTCCAGCCGCCTTAGTAATGCCTCCTTTATTTGTCTCACCTTCTCACCTGCTCCATGCTGCTCTGCAGAGAAAGCAATGGGCGGGACCGGGTCGTCCCGGCCTGCTGACACGACTCCTGCCAATGACGTCAGCGCCGGATCCCGCCCTGCCCCAGCTTATGTATGTACAGCTGGTTGGGCTCCGGTGCTGACGCCACCGGCAGGAGGCATGTCAGCCAGCGCCAGAGCCCGACCTGCTGTACATACATAAGCTGGAGCAGGGCCGGCTCTGGTGCTGATGTCACTGGCAGTAGGCGTGTCAACTGCTGGGACCCGGTTCCGCCCATTGCTTTCTCTGCAGAGCAGCATGGAGCAGGCGAGGAGGGGAGACAAATAAAGGAGGCGGCACTGAGAAGGCTGGAGGTGGCACACAGAAGGCTGGAGGTGGGGAGGACACCAGCAAGAGCGATGACTCATCACTCAGTAAGTCCCTCCGTACTCACTATATGTACACTTTATAAAGTGTATTTCTCAGGGTACAGGGGGGCTGGAGCCATGGGGGACTCCTTCCCTGAATGCAGCTGACATGCTGCATTCAGTGGTGCATTTAGATTGCCATGCACCAGGGGGGTGACAGGTGCTCTTTAACATGCCCCAGTGATTCTGAGATTATATTTTGTGACTGTCGGGAATGCAGCCAGGGAGATCACGCAGATATCCCACCACTGCCACCAATTTGACCTAAACAGTACCTCACTGCCTTTATTTGTCAGGACAATGAGCAATTTGACTGACAAGTGATGGATGAGACAATGGTATCTTTTGCTACTAGGCTGATTTCACAGTGAACATATAGTATATACAGTTAGGGCCAGAAATATTTGGACAGTGACACAATTTTCGCGAGTTGGGCTCTGCATGCCACCACATTGGATTTGAAATGAAACCTCTACAACAGAATTCAAGTGCAGATTGTAACGTTTAATTTGAAGGGTTGAACAAAAATATCTGATAGAAAATGTAGGAATTGTACACATTTCTTTACAAACACTCCACATTTTAGGAGGTCAAAAGTAATTGGACAAATAAACATAACCCAAACAAAATATTTTTATTTTCAATATTTTGTTGTGAATCCTTTGGAGGCAATCACTGCCTTAAGTCTGGAACCCATGGACATCACCAAACGCTGGGTTTCCTCCTTCTTAATGCTTTGCCAGGCCTTTACAGCCGCAGCCTTCAGGTCTTGCTTGTTTGTGGGTCTTTCCGTCTTAAGTCTGGATTTGACAAGTGAAATGCATGCTCAATTGGGTTAAGATCTGGTGATTGACTTGGCCATTGCAGAATGTTCCACTTTTTTGCACTCATGAACTCCTGGGTAGCTTTGGCTGTATGCTTGGGGTCATTGTCCATTTGTACTATGAAGCGCCGTCCAATCAACTTTGCAGCATTTGGCTGAATCTGGGCTGAAAGTATATCCTGGTACACTTCAGAATTCATCCGGCTACTCTTGTCTGCTGTTATGTCATCAATAAACACAAGTGACCCAGTGCCATTGAAAGCCATGCATGCCCATGCCATCACGTTGCCTCCACCATGTTTTACAGAGGATGTGGTGTGCCTTGGATCATGATCACGTTCCCTTTCTTCTCCAAACTTTTTTCTTCCCATCATTCTGGTACAGGTTGATCTTTGTCTCATCTGTCCATAGAATACTTTTCCAGAACTGAGCTGGCTTCTTGAGGTGTTTTTCAGCAAATTTAACTCTGGCCTGTCTATTTTTGGAATTGATGAATGGTTTGCATCTAGATGTGAACCCTTTGTATTTACTGTCATGGAGTCTTCTCTTTACTGTTGACTTAGAGACAGATACACCTACTTCACGGAGAGTGTTCTGGACTTCAGTTGATGTTGTGAACGGGTTCTTCTTCACCAAATAAAGTATGCGGCGATCATCCACCACTGTTGTCATCCGTGGACGCCCAGGCCTTTTAGAGTTCCCAAGCTCACCAGTCAATTCCTTTTTTCTCAGAATGTACCCAACTGTTGATTTTGCTACTCCAAGCATGTCTGCTATCTATCTGATGGATTTTTTCTTTTTTTTCAGCCTCAGGATGTTCTGCTTCACCTCAATTGAGAGTTCCTTTGACCGCATGTTGCCTGGTCACAGCAACAGCTTCCAAATGCAAAACCACACACCTGGAATCCACCCCTGACCTTTTAACTACTTCATTGATTACAGGTTAACGAGGGAGACGCCTTCAGAGTTAATTGCAGCCCTTAGAGTCCACTGTCCAATTACTTTTGGTCCCTTGAAAAAGAGGAGGCTATGCATTACAGAGCTATGATTCCTAAACCCTTTCTCCGATTTGGATGTGGAAACTCTCCTATTGCAGCTGGGAGTGTGCACTTTCAGCCCATATTATATATATAATTGTATTTCTGAACATGTTTTTGTAAACAGCTAAAATAACAAAACTTGTGTCACTGTCCAAATATTTCTGGCCCTAACTGTACATACCAAAATCCAATGCATACAATATATACAGTATATACTTTGGTAAAGTCAATACCAAGCCTTGCAATAACCCCAAGAAAACTAGCTACCATCACAAATTCTTTAGAAAGGCTGATTGGACATCCAATTATGATAACATTTTGCCTCACGATACTCTAGGTATTCGGTTTACAGAGCAACAGGAACAAAGCTATTCAATTTGATATATTTCATTAAGTAGGAAGTGTTTATAAAAATATACCTAAGATGTTATAAAGGGGATACAACAATAAAGTATATACAGTTACATAAGAATAAAAAAGGATAAACAAAGAAAAATTCTTGACCTGTGGCAAAGAAATAGCATACTTTTTTTTAGGATGGGAGTGCTCAAAATAATAGTAGCCCAATATCACTAACTAGATCATTCACTGTTTTTGGTATATCTATAAATTATATGTCAAACATTTCAACAGTTGTTTGAGTAGATTCTTAGAAAACCAACAGACTCAGCATTCATGATCTGCATGTTTTTGAGTCTTTGTATTTGAATAAGTAAGAGGGTGTGTTCAAAATAATAGTAGTGTGGAGTTCAATCAGTGAGGTCAATCATACTGTGAAGAAACAGGTGTGAATCAGGTGGCCCTTATTTAAGGTGAAGCCAACACATGTTGTACATGCATTTCTCTTTGAAAGCCTAAAAAATATGGGTCGTTCAAGACATTGTTCAGAAGAGCTATTTTATGACAAAATATAATAAAAGAACATTTTCAGCTAAGCTAAAGTAGAAAAAGACACACTTAGCTTTATAAATACCGTATGCATATTGATAAACCGCCAAGTTACCACGTCAAGGTGTGTCTCTTCAACTGGGTCCCTTACTTTCTTCCTACCTATTTTCTGGCACATCCTTGTTTTATTTTTATATAGGCAAACTGATCAGGGGCGTATCCAGGGGGGTGCAGCTGGACCTTTTGCACCGGGCGCCACTTTAGCGGGGGGCTCCGGCGGCACTTCCGCTTCTGCGCCAGTCGGGGGCCCTGGAAGACTTGGTGCGGGGTGACCGCAGGAGACCCCGGAAACTGCATCACTAGCGGCGGCGGCGCCATTGTGTGATCGGAGGACGAGGAGAGATAGCAGAGGTGAGTGACCGAGGAGCCGGGGGAGGAGGAGGGGGGGCAGCAGGGGTGACTGACCGAGGAGAGCCCCCCCCCGCCCAGTCCTCAATCAAGGCTGCAGGGGCGGCGATCTCCCCCATCTCCCCCCCCCCGGTCCTCACCTCCTCACACCTACCTTGGGGGGGCGCCAAAATGATTCTGTGCCCCGGGCGCCATCACACCTAGTTACACCACTGAAACTGATACCTGATAGCAATAGAGAACATAGGCCAATAGGGGCAAGGAAATGTATTCTTAATGAGCAATCGCTGCCTGGTTGGAAAAAAAGTTAACCTAATAGGAATAGGCTGGAAAACTGACATCAGAAAGCAATAGCATATAAGGACAGGAGATAACTAGGCGGGGAAAGGTACACTACATAGGGAGTGAACCCATATTGATTTATTTATAATAACTGCAGTACTCAATCCTATCAGTGCCCGAGATTCATAACGTCGGGCCAATATTAGACCGGGCCATTAGAATCTCTAGTAAATTGTAAAGAAGACACAACACAGAGAAAAATATTTTTATTGGAAAAAAACCCACAAACACATATTTATACCATCTTTATTACTGTGACATCCGACGTAGTCCAGTGGGAAGGTCCCGCGACGATTCTCATTCAGCATGATCTGCAGTTAACCCCTGTGTGGTCACTCAGGGGTTAACGCCAAACACACATTAGATACATACTATTAAGCTACATTATTTTATGACAAAATATAATAAAAGAAGATTTTCAGCTAAGCAAAAGTACAAAAATGCCTATATAAAAATAAAACAAAGATGTGCCAGAAAATAGACAGGAAGGAAGTCAGGGACCCAGTTGAAGAGACGACTTGGTAACTGGGCGGTTTATTAATATGCATATTTATAAAACTAAGTGTCTCATTTTTCTCCTTTAGCTTAGCTGAAATTTTTCTCTCTGATAGGATTGAGTACTGTATTTATTATAAGCAATTGTTCAGAAGAATAGCTTACTTTAACCCCTTAGTGACGGAGCCAATTTCCACCTTAATGACCAGACCGTTTTTTGTAATTTTGATCAGTATCCCTTTATGAGGTAATAACTCTGGAATGCTTCAACGGATCCTAGCGATTCTGAGATTGTTTTTTCGAGACATATTGGGCTTCAAGTTAGTAGTAAATTTAGGTTGATAATTTTGCGTTTATTTGTGAAAAAATAAAAATATTTGGTGAAAATTTTGAAAATTTCGCAATTTTCAAATTTTGAATTTTTAGTCTGTCAAACCAAAGAGTTACGTGACACAAAATAATTATTAACTAACATTTCCCACATGTCAACTTCACATCAGCACAATTTTGGAACAAAAAAAATTGGGGTTAGGAAGTTATAAGGGTTCAAAGTTCATCAGCAATTTCTAATTTTTCCAGCAAAATTTACAAAACCATTTTTTAATGACCACATCACATTTGAAGTCCCTTTGATGGATGTACATGACAGAAAACACCCAAAAGTGACACCATTCCAAAAACTGCACCCATCAAACTCAAAACTACATTCAAGAAGATTATTAACCCTTCAGGTGCTTCTCAGGAACTAAAGCAAAGTGGAAAAAATAATTTACATTTTAATTTTTCCAACAAAATTGTTCTTTTAGGCTCAATTTTTTAATTTTCACATGGGTAACAATATAAAATGCATCCTAAAATTTGTTGGGCAATTTCTCCTGAGTACACAGATACCTCATATGTGGTCATAACCCACTGTTTGGGCGCACGGCAGGGCTCAGAGGGGAAGGAGCACAATTTGACTTTTGGAGCTAATTTTCCATTCAAAAAGTCAAATGGCGCTCCTTCCCTTTTGAGCCCTGCCTTGCACCCAAACAAACGGCGTGGGCTTCGTCATATTTTTGGGCCAGCCAGGCACAGCTAGGCAGCTGGGGGCTGGAATCCTCAGCATAGGGAGGCCCAAGCTTTCTGGGCACCCCTGCCGCGAATTGCAGTCCGCAGCTACCCCAGAAAATGGCGCATTCATAGAAGCGCCATTTTTTGGCGCTGTATCCAGCACTTCCAACTGCCGTGTACCTGCGGCAGACTGGGTAATAAGGAGTTAATGCCAGCTTTTTGGCAGCTGGCACTAAGCCCGAGATTCATAACGTCGGGCCAATATTAGACCGGGCCATTAGGAATCTCTAGTAAATTGTAAAGAAGACACAACACAGAGAAAAATATTTTTATTGGAAAAAAACCCACAAACACATATTTATACCCATCTTTATTACTGTGACATCCGACGTAGTCCAGTGGGAAGGTCCCGCGACGATTCTCATTCAGCATGATCTGCAGTTAACCCCTGTGTGGTCACTCAGGGGTTAACTGCAGATCATCATCCGTGTGGTCATTCAGGGGTTAACTGATCTGCAGTTAACTGATCTGCAGTTAACCCCTGTGTTACAATACAGGGGTGATCTGCAGACAGTTAACCCCTGAGTGACCACTAATTATAACATGAGAGGACACTATAATTCGGTACACTGCAGTTTCAGTACACTGTGTCAAAGGAGGAGGTGACCATTGTGTGCAATGGGGGTGGGTGGTCATATTGGGGACTGGTTAGAGCTTGTAAGAGTCTAGGTGGGGGGGCACTCTGAGACAGGGGTGGTGGATCTGTAGTAGCCTGGGGGTGGGCAGGTATGCTGAAGTCTGTGGAGGGCCTGTAGGAGTCAGAGGTGTTTTTGTAGGAGTCTGGGTATAATGACCAGCTGTGACCTTTACATCCAGGCTACAAAACAATGCCTCTAGATTGGGGCTGAGCTGTTCCTCCATAAGAAAAATAGTGATATCTAGGTAACCCTGAAAAATGCTAACAGGGTGTAAATTACAAACTGTCAACATTTTGCAGCCTAAATACACATATAAATTCTACAAAAAGCCTGGACAACCCCTTTAAGTTTGTACATAGCCTTAATCCCTGTCCTGTATCCTTCCCCCACAATTTATTATACATTTCTGATAGCTTTGGGAGCCGGCTTGAGGCTCAGCGTGCGGGAGCGCTTTAAGGAAGGAACTGGAGAAAGCGCAGAGAGGGACCGGCAAAGAACAGCAGGCCCACCACCGAGGGTCCTGAGTGAAGCATCCCAGTTCTTCAGTTACTACCCAGGCCATGCAGACCCGAAAAGATTGTGTAACTGTCAACCTGCCTTAAGAACTGCCAGTAAACCCGTTCACAGTTGAAGGCTTGTGTGGCGTACTTTATTACCTCCACCTGAGGAGCAGCATACTTGTAGCAGCAGTAAGACTGGAGACAAGGCCTTGTGTAAGCTGCCTCTCTGCATAAAAACTCTCATCTTTACAACACTTAACATCCACAACTGCCCCGGGGATCCCGCTCCATCTTGCTGCTCCACCATCACCCCGGAGGACTGTCCCGCAGCGCCAGTAACATTACCAGAGCTGTAGGTGGGGTCACAAATATTTCTTTTCATCTTTATTTTTATTTTTACCGCCCTTTTTCAGCAACCACCAGGGCCACGGGATTGGGCACAGGCCACCTGTGCCATCCCCCTGTGAAACCAAACGCCTGGGACCGGGTACCCCATGGCCCTGGGGCGGATCACACATATTACTGAAGATTTAGGGGCATACAGCACTGGGAGGGTCTAGGTCTGTCCCCTTCCCCTCCACCTACTCTTTATTGTTCCTTCCACAGCTTATTGAAGAAAAAAAACACAACAAAACAAAAAGTCACTCACCTCTCGTTCGCCTGCGGCACCACTGCTTTCTTCTCCTGATGGTTACTTAGATGTGCACAGCGTGCTGATATCATCAAGCCATGCACGCTTGTGTCAAATAGATTAGTGCCGAGCAGGAAGATGATGACAAGACTCCTGTGTTCTGCTGCCTATTCTGTGAAGCAGGATCGCTTCCTGCCTGGTACGCCACTTGTGATGTCAATATCTGCATTAATTAAAGAGAGGAATTCCAGCACCCGGTTTCTTCATACATTTAAAATCTTTATCAATTTATCATAGATTCCAGACATCAAGAATAAGGAGTATGTAGACCACATGGCCTAACGCGTTTTAAACGTTAGTGGACATTCTTATTCATAGACCATCCGAAACGCGTCAGGCTGTGGGGCCTGCGTACCCCTTATTCTTGATGTCTGGAATCTATGATAAATAAAGATTTTAAATGCATGAAGAAATCGGGTGCTGGAATTCCTCACTTTAATTATGCTGCACAGGTGGGACCGACTATTAATTCCTGGCACCTGCATCCTCAGGGTTAACGCTGGTGAGGCACTAATCTCCATTTCCCTAAACTCCAACAGGCTGGATTGCCTCAGTATTACCTAGCCAGCATGAGCCCTCCCCCACCTCCTGGACCTGATGTTGCCACACCAGCGATATGTCTGCCCCTGGCTACTTGCAAATATAATAATAAACTGACTTCAGTGTCTCTATACATAAATTAGGGCACTTAGGCTGCCTTCACATTTGCGGACCTGGGGCTGGCGGTGCTGCGCTCACATTGCGGAACGCTGAACGCTGCGGAGGGGTCCACAAATGTGAAGGCAGCCTTAAGGCACAGTGGGGAGATTTTTTTAGACTAGTGCAAGGCATAAATGATGTACAATAATATTCTTTTTTTACTAATGAGCCAATATATACCATATATAAAATACACACATACAGTATATACTGATATGTACTGCACAAAGATGGGTTATACTCACATAATACACATATGTACTATGTATGTGTGTAGAATATACATGTCTATTTATTATTTGCCGCCATACATAAGATTCCCTGGAAGAAGCCTGGGGACAGGGGTGACTCTGTGGCTGGATTTATAGCAGCAGTAATGACAGGAGGTGTCTGGGGTCAGATATTACGAGCAGTGAATTTGTGGCTGTGATAAAGCTCGGTGCGATCTGATCAGTGAAGGATAAGCAGCCACTTACAGCACCGACCAGGGAGCAGCAGCACTAAATCACTGCTGTCACTATGGACAGCGCTGCCTCCTAGCACTACTGCTCTGAGCATGTGACCTGCAGCATGGCGATCTCCGGCCATCCCTCACCTTGTGCTCCGTCTGTGAGAAGAGACCACATTGCCAGTTGGAGGCAGGGCCGGGACGACAGCTAGGCGACCCTAGGTGATCGCCTAGGGCGCCATCTTGTGCAGGGCGCATTCCCGCCTGCAGTCATCACTGAGGACCACCGCCATGAGGTTACAAATAAAAGAAACTTTATTAAATATGTCAAAATAGCCTAGTGAGAGCCGGCTGCTACACTCTGCCTGCAGATGGCTCGGATAGGGGCCCCTCCTCTTCTCTTTAGTGTTGCTACTGCTGTTGGCGCTGTGAATACAACAAGATGTTTCAGCAGCTGATGGGGCCCCCTCCCCTTCAGGGCCCCGATCCAGTTGGACAGGCTCCACCGGCTATATGTCCGCCCCTGGGCTGTTCAACTTAAATGATCTCCAATGCTTTAAAATGGAAAGCAAAACCAGAGCGACGTTAAAGAAAACAGAAGTCTACAATTGTAATGGATCAAAGAATAGCCAGAATGGCTCCAGGATGATCAAAGACAGTCTCAAGTTACCTGTGAGTACTGTGACACTTAGAAAACGCCGGGTAAAGCTAATTTTCCACAAAACATATCAACTAGCTTAAAGAAAAATGAAGAAATATTTTGTGTATTGACGAAGGTGAAATTGATCATTTTGGGTCCAAGAGCTGCAGACAGTTAGTCAGGCGATGCCCTAACTCTGAATTCAAGCCACAGTACACACTCAAGACAGTGAAGCATGGGGGTGCAAGCATGGTGTATGGACATGTTTCTCTTACAAGTAATAGGTTCATGTACAGAAACAGGGTCTCTGGTACCAGAGCTATATACTGCATACCATGGATCCAAGACCAGTTTGCATATATGTAAATACTTGAATAGGTCATGTTGCCATACACTGAAGAGGAAATGCCCTTGAAATGGGTGTTTCAACAAGACCACGACCCTAAACACACTAGTAAATGAGCAAAATCTTGGTTTTAGCCCAACAAAATTAAGGTTATGGAGTGGCCAGCCCAATCCTCGGACCTTAATTTCATAGAACACTTGTAGGTTGACATAAAAAATGCCGTTTCTGAGTCAAAGCCAACAAAGGCAAATAAATTGTGGGATGTAGTTAAAGCATCCTAGGATGGAATAACAGTTGACAGCTGCCAGAAGTAGGCTGACTCTATGCAACATAGATGTGAAGATGTGAAGCATAGTGGTTATACAACTATTAGGTTACTGATTCACAGAATGCTAAATCCTATTAAAAAAAAAAGTACACATTTTGAGCTTATAAAGACAAATGCAGACATTACTATTTTGAGCAATATATTTTCGATGTTATTTATCTGATCATTAGTCTAACTGAGTGAAACATCTGCATTAGCTGAATGTGCTATTAATATCAACAATCCATTAAAACTATTACATTTTTCTGCAATCTTGGATTGCATTCTTATTTTGGTTCCTTTCCAGCCACTGTGAAAGAAACTCCAAAGGTTGAAAAATCTGTGAATAAATTAAGTTATCTGGACTGAAGTCAGAGAACTTGAAGAGATCGCAGGGTGGTCAGACCTCAACTGTTAATAGGAAATTACATTCTATGGATCCAAGCTTTGGAGTTGGAGGACAAGTTTAAGGTTGTTTCTCTGAAGCTGGAATAAAGATTTATTGGTCCGAATGAAATAATTGATGTATTTAACCCAGCAGTTTTGTGTCTGAAACATCATCCATCTTTTAAGAAACCCAATGTGTTTCATAAGTCCCTCCTCAAGACATACCATTCCCTGGTTCACCAAGTCAGCAAATGTTCCTCCTGTTCTAGTCAAACACAATTTTGAATACGAGGTGCAGAAAATCCCAGGTTCTCATATGGTGAGATATTCTGTGCAATTACTATAAGAAAAATAGGAAGAAGGTCCAGCTTCCGAAGTGAATTCAAGGGAATTTATTTCAATAAAGTCAGTGTTCCAATAAACAATACATGGTAGACAAAAGGGAAGATGGTATCAGCGAATACAGATGCTGCCTACAGGCAACGGTTTCGGACAATACTTTGTTCTTTGTCAATCCTTGACAAAGGACAAAGTATTGTCCGAAATGTGTTGCCTGTAGGCAGCAGTACCTGCATTTGCTGATACCATCTTCCCTTTTGTCTACCATGTATTGTTTATTGGAACACTGACTTTATTGAAATAAATTGCCTTGAATTCATTTGGAAGCTGGACCTTCTTTCTATTTTTCTTGTTGAACGCTGGGCGGTATCAGGACGCCGGGTCCGAGCATGCCAATCTCTTCCGGGTGAGCTGGATATACCTCTGAACTTTGCTGTGCAATATCTGCTGCATTGAAGGGGCTATGGCCCAGAGCATCCTGAGTAATATCCATGAAAAAACCTGATAAGGAAGTTTCATCTTAGTTTCACAATAAATCTGGTTCTAAAGGGTCTTGGAATAACGGTTGACAGGTGCCAGAAGTTGATTGACTCTTTGCAACATAGAAGCATTTCTAAAAAAAACTGTGGTTATATACCGTAACTAAATATTAGGTTAGTGACTTACAGGAATGCTAAATCCTAAAAAAAAAGAGTACATATTTTGAGTTTGGAAAGACAAATGCAGACACTGTTATTTTTTGAACAGGGCAATGTAAAATTTTTTTAATTTTCAGCAAAGTATATATATATATATATATATATATATTATATATATATAATATACCGTATATAGATATACTAGATGGCGGCCCGATTCTAAAGAATCGGGTAGTCTAGAATCCATATATAGTTTATTTAGTAATAGTTAGGGGAGTGCGGTGAAATTAATTGTGTGTATACAGGTGGCTAAGTGGGTAGCAGAGTATACAGTGGCTCAGTGGTTAGCACTGCGCGGTGCTCAGTGGTTAGCACTGCGCGGTGGCTCAGTGGTTAGCACTGCACGGTGGCTCAGTGGTTAGCACTGAGCGGTGGCTCAGTGGTTAGCACTGCGCGGTGGCTCAGTGGTTAGCACTGCGCGGTGCTCAGTGGTTAGCACTGCGTGGTGGCTCAGTGGTTAGCACTGCGCGGTGGCTCAGTGGTTAGCACTGCGCGGTGGCTGAGTGGTTAGCACTGCGCGGTGGCTCAGTGGTTAGCACTGCGCACGGTGGCTCAGTGGTTAGCACTGCGCGCGGTGGCTCAGTGGTTAGCAGTGAGTGCGGTGGCTGAGTGGTTAGCAGTGAGTGCGGTGGCTCAGTGGTTAGCAGTGAGTGCGGTGGCTCAGTGGTTAGCAGCGAGTGCGGTGGCTCAGTGGTTAGCAGCGAGTGCGGTGGCTCAGTGGTTAGCAGTGAGTGCGGTGGCTCAGTGGTTAGCAGCGAGTGCGGTGGCTCAGTGGTTAGCAGTGAGTGCGGTGGCTCAGTGGTTAGCAGTGAGTGCGGTGGCTCAGTGGTTAGCAGTGAGTGCGGTGGCTCAGTGGTTAACAGTGAGTGCGGTTGCTCAGTGGTTAGCAGCGAGTGCGGTGAGATTGGTCAGCGCAGCGCCGTGGGCAGAGTGGTCAGCGCAGCGCCGTGGGCAGAGTGGTCAGCGCAGCGCCGTGGGCAGAGAGGTCAGCGCAGCGCCGTGGGCAGAGTGGTCAGCGCAGCGCCGTGGGCAGAGTGGTCAGCGCAGCGCCGTGGGCAGAGTGGTCAGTGCTGTGGGCAGAGTGGTCAGTGCTGTGGGCAGAGTGGTCAGCGCAGCGCCGTGGGCAGAGTGGTCAGCGCAGCGCCGTGGGCAGAGTGGTCAGTGCTGTGGGCAGAGTGGTCAGTGCTGTGGGCAGAGTGGTCAGCGCAGCGCCGTGGGCAGAGTGGTCAGTGCAGCGCCGTGGGCAGTGGTCAGCGCAGCGCCGTGGGCAGAGTGGTCAGCGCAGCGCCGTGGGCAGAGTGGTCAGTGCAGCGCCATGGGCAGAGTGGTCAGCACACACATACACACACACTCCGCTATACTTACCACCGACCCTGCGTCTTCCCTGCCGCCTGGATTCTGAGTCGACATGTGGCCGCTCCCAGACGACTGGATCTAATATGTCGTCCAGGTAGTTTGGCGAGACATCTTGGACGCTATATTGGATCCAGTAGTTCGGGGGCAGCGACATGTCGACTGAGGATCCAGGCAGCGGATGCAGGGCCGGTGGTAAGTATAGCGGTATAGTATAGTGTGTGTGTGTGTATGTGTGTGTACAAAGTTGAGGGAAGTGCGGACAAAGTGACGGAAGTGCCTACATACACACATATATACACATGTAGTACATTGCATATGGAGGGTTGAGGAGAGCGGAGGCTGGAGGGGTGAGGGAGAGCGGAGGCTGGAGGAGAGCGGAGGCTGGAGGGGTGAGGAGGGGAGAGGACAGGGGAGGCTGGAGGGCAGAGGACAGGGGAGGCTGGAGGGCAGAGGACAGGGAAGGCTGGAGGGCAGAGGACAGGGGAGGCTGGAGGGCAGAGGACAGGGGAGGCTGGAGGGCAGAGGACAGGGGAGGCTGGAGGGCAGAGGACAGGGGAGGCTGCAGGGGCGGGCAGAGGACAGGGGAGGCTGCAGGAGCGAGCAGAGGTAAGGGGAGGCTGCAGGAGCGGGCAGAGGACAGGTGAGTCTGCAGGAGCAGGCAGAGGAGGCTGCAGGAGCGGGCAGAGGAGGCTGCAGGAGTGGGCAGGGGAGGCTGCAGGAGCGAGCAGGGGAGGCTGCAGGAGCGGGCAGGGGAGGCTGCAGGTGCAGGCAGAGGACAGGGGAGGCTGCAGGAGCGGGCAGAGGACGGGAGGCTGCAGGAGCGGGCAGAGGACAGGGGAGGCTGCAGGAGCGGGCAGAGGACAGGGGAGGCTGCAGGAGCGGGCAGAGGACAGGGGAGGAATGAAGGAGCGGGCAGAGGACAGGGGAGTCTGCAGGAGTGGGCAGAGGACAGGGGAGTCTGCAGGAGCGGGCAGAGGACAAGGGAGGCTGCAGGAGCGGGCAGAGGACAGGGGAGGCTGCAGGAGCGGGCAGAGGAGGCTGCAGGAGCGGGCAGGGGAGGCTGCAGGAGCAGGCAGAGGAGACTGCAGGAGCGGGCAGAGAAGGCTGCAGGAGCGGGCAGAGGACAGGGGAGGCTGCAGGAGCGGGCAGAGGACAGGGGAGGCTGCAGGAGCGGGCAGAAGACAGGGGAGGCTGCAGGAGCGGGCAGAGGAGGCTGCAGGAGCGGGCAGAGGAGGCAGCAGGAGCGGGCAGAAGACAGGGGAGGCTGCAGGAGCGGGCAGAGGACAGGGGAGGCTGCAGGAGCAGGCAGAGGACAGGTGAGGCTGCAGGAGCGGGCAGAGGACAGGGGAGGCTGCAGGAGCGGGCAGAGGACAGGGGAGGCTGCAGGAGCGGGCAGAGGACAGGGGAGGCTGCAGGAGTGGGCAGAGGACAGGGGAGTCTGCAGGAGCGGGCAGAGGACAGGGGAGTGTGCAGGAGCGGGCAGAGGACAGGGGAGTGTGCAGGAGCGGGCAGAGGACAGGGGAGGCTGCAGGAGCGGGCAGGGGAGACTGCAGGAGCGGGCAGAGGACAGGGGAGGCTGCAGAGAGTGGGCAGAGGACAGGGGAGGTGGCAGGAGCAGGCAGAGGACAGGGGAGGCGGCAGGAGCGGGCAGAGGACAGGGGAGGCTGCAGGAGCTGGCAGAGGAGGCTGCAGGAGTGGGCAGGGGAGGGTGCAGGAGCAGGCAGAAGACAGGGGAGGCTGCAGGAGCGGGCAGAGGAGAGGAGAGGCTGCAGGAGCGGGCAGAGGCCAGGGGAGGCTGCAGGAGCGGGCAGGGGAGGCTGCAGGAGCGGGCAGAGGACAGGTGAGGCTGCAGGAGCGGGCAGAGGACAGGGGAGGCTGCAGGAGCGGGCAGAGGACAGGTGAGGCTGCAGGAGCGGGCAGAGGACAGGTGAGGCTGCAGGAGCGGGCAGAGGACAGGGGAGGCTGCAGGAGCAGGCAGAGGACAGGGGAGGCTGCAGGAGCGGGCAGAGGACAGGGGAGGCTGCAGGAGCGGGCAGAGGACAGGGGAGTGTGCAGGAGCGGGCAGAGGACAGGGGAGTGTGCAGGAGCGGGCAGAGGACAGGGGAGTGTGCAGGAGCGGGCAGAGGACAGGGGAGGCTGCAGGAGCGGGCAGGGGAGGACTGCAGGAGCGGGCAGCAGGGGAGGCTGCAGGAGCGGGCAGAGGACAGGGGAGGCTGCAGGAGTGGGCAGAGGACAGGGGAGGCGGCAGGAGCGGGCAGAGGACAGGGGAGGCGGCAGGAGCGGGCAGAGGACAGGGAGGCTGCATGAGCGGGCAGAGGAGGCTGCAGGAGCGGGCAGAGGAGGCTGCAGGAGTGGGCAGAGGAGGCTGCAGGAGCGGGCAGAGGACAGGTGAGGCTGCAGGAGCGGGCAGTGGACAGGGAGGCTGCAGGTGCGGGCAGAGGACAGGGGAGGCTGCAGGAGCAGGCAGGGGAGGCTGCAGGAGTGGGCAGGGGAGGCTGCAGGAGCGGGCAGAGGAGAGGGGAGGCTGCAGGAGCGGGCAGAGGACAGGGGAGGCTGCAGGAGTGGGCAGGGGAGGCTGCAGGAGCGGGAAGAGGACAGGGGAGGCTGCAGGAGCGGGCAGAGGCCAGGGGAGGCTGCAGGAGCAGGCAGAGGACAGGGGAGTCTGCAGGAGCGGGCAGAGGACAGGGGAGTCTGCAGGAGGGGGCAGAGGCCAGGGGAGGCTGCAGGAGCAGGCAGAGGAGAGGGCAGAGGACAAGGGAGTCTGCAGGAGCGGGCAGAGGACAGGGGAGTCTGCAGGAGCGGGCAGAGGACAGGGGAGTCTGCAGGAGCGGGCAGAGGTCAGAGGAGTCTGCAGGAGCGGGCAGAGGAGAGGGGAGGCTGCAGGAGCAGGCAGAGGACAGGGGAGGATGCAGGAGTGGGCAGGGAAGGCTGCAGGAGCGGTTAGAGGCTGCTGGAGCGGAGGAGAGAGTAGGCGGCGGGACAGACGGGAACGTTCCTGGCCGGAACTTCCGAAAGCGGAACGTTCCTCCTGGCCAGAACGTTACCTCCGCCGATCCTGGGTCCGGAGGCCATCACGGAAGTAACCTTCGGGCTCTCCGGAAGTGGCCTTCGGCTTTTATATTATAGATAAAATAAAATAATAATAATATACGTATATTATTATATATGGACATGTTTTAGGAAACAGTGTGCAATGCTCCCAATGCATGGAAATACAAAACAGTTATAAAGATTTTGGGCTTAACTCATGTTTTTGAATACACTACTATTATTTTGAACACATCAGTATGGGACAATCCTAAAAAGAAGTGTATATTCTAGATTAAACCAGGGTGTCAACTCAAACTTCTGATGTTATGAGATAAAGGTTATGGTCACATACTTCTCCTTTGTGACCTGGCTCGGGACTTTAGAAAATTATGGGATACCCAACTTTTAGGATATCTCCTGAAAATGAAAAACTACATGTGTTCCAATAAGTAGATTTAGATCAAAATGTTTAATGTCTACCATGGCTATAAAGAAAATATGTACTCAGTAAATGATTAATCTATTTCCCAAATACGGAAATACCCTACATGTGATCATACACTTCTGTTTGGGTATAAGGCAGGGCTCATAAGAGACTGAGTGCCATTTGACTTTTAGGGAGCAGAGTTTCCATTGGTAATTTCCATTTGCAGAGCCCCCAAGCTTCCAAAACAGCAGAAATACACAAAAAGGGGCCCCATTTTGTAAATTTTGCTCAGGGAAATCATGCAGTGACTATTTTGAGCCCACTGGCTTTTTCCATGGATGTCGCAGAGTGAAAATTGCAAGATTTCCAAAACAATGTCCACCTTGTGCTTCTGGAAACATTGTTAACAGGGTTGTCCCAAGACCTAACAATTGACGGGTCATCTCAGTAAAAGATTGGAGGGGGTCTGACACTCTTATGATCAGTCGAAATTGCTTCAGCAGTGAGCCAAACTAAGGATAGATTCACACTGTGGCTGTAGACATTGTTGTGTGCATATGCTTGGGAGGTATGCACCCAGCAGTGTGTACTGTCAATATCAATCTCGAGGCATAAGAGACCCACTGTAAAGAGATGTATACATCATGGTATACATCCGTTTGCAATCTCCTCATGTACTGTAAACTGCAATTTGCAGTTATTATTATTATTTATTTATATAGCGCCATTAGGTTCCATGGCGCTTTACATGAGGATGAGGGAGACAAGAACAAGTACACTAAATCTAGGCGATCAGGACGTACAGGTACAGGAGGGGCAGGGACCCTGTCCACGAGGGCTCACAGTCTATGAGGGGTGGGTTAGGATACAGTAGGATGGGTTCTTTTCTATACAGTTATAGACGTGTATGCCAGCCAGACAGAAACTGGAAGATCACAGTTTTAGCCAAGTTTGCTGAATGATCGGCCATGGTGACTTTACAATATCTATTATATAATCACGAATGGGATTTTTGCCCTTTTGAGACCGCTCTCGCTGCGAGTCAGCGTGGTCATGTGGATACGAACGAAGCATTGGCCGCGCAGCGGCCATTGCGAGCAGCTCTAAGGCGACTCGCTATGCCCGCGCAGCGGGCATGCGAGTCGCCTTAGCAGCGCGAAGCATTGGCGCGAAGCGGCCATTGCGAGTCAGAGACTCGCTCTGCTAGAATCCCGATGCATTGTGCATCGGGCACCCATCTAGTACTATATAATAATGAAGTTTGTGGAGGAAAGCTCAGACGTGTAATTGAATGGAGTCCACAGCTGTGGTGTAGGAGTGCTCTGAATTCAAGTTGTCCACTCGGAGACAACAGAACATGACAGAAAAAACTCTCAAAAGCTCTCCATAGGGTATGGATTCTATTGTGTGGCGGGAATGATTGCTCTATGACAGCAAAAGAGTATTAGCCGCTGGTTTTTGTGATGTAATTTTGAATCCACCTTATTGGTGTTAATATTGCCTATCAAAAGAATATCCAGGAAAGGAACAGTAGTCCCTATCTCTCCCAAAGTGAAGTTTAAATTACAGGGGTTGTCATTCAAGTACACCACATCAGTAAGAAGTCATCTACATATCTCCCAAAAAACTGAATGTAATTTCGAAACTTATTGTTAGATTCATACGTTTAAAACTAAACTTCCAGCAGGCATGAATCATCACAATGACCTGTATTATATATATTAAATCTGTGTTGTTTTTTTCCATAACATGTAATCTTTGGTGGAAATTGGATTTTGTAGAAAAAAAAGATTTTTTCTAAAGGAAAATTTTTGAAAGTTTGAAAAAGTAAAACAATTTTAAAAATTTGAAAATTTAAAGATCCAGCTATCAGCGATTTTTTTCTATTGCTTTCATAAAAACATAATTTTTCCAAACGTTTTCCTCATATATATACAGGGTGGGCCATTTATATGGATGCACTTAAATAAAATGGGAATGGTTGGTGATATCAACTTCCTGTTTGTGTTTGTGGCACATTAGTATATGGGAGGGGGAAAACTTTTCCAGATGGGTTGTGACCATGGCGGCCATTTTGAATCCAACTTTAGTTTTTTTCAATAGGAAAGGGGTCATGTGACACATCAAACTTATTGCGAATTTCATAAGAAAAACAATGGTGTGCTTGGCTTTAACATAACTGTATTCTTTCATGAGTTATTTACAAGTTTATGATCACTTATAAAATGTGTTCAAAGTGCTGCCCATTGTGTTGGATTGTCAATGCAACCTTCTTCTCCCACTCTTGACACACTGATAGCAACACCGCAGAAGAAATGTTAGCACAGGCTTCCAGTATCCGTTGTTTCAGATACTGCACATCTCGTATCTTCACAGCATGGACAATTGCCTTCAGATGAGTGATGAGGCAAACTTTTTTGAAAATGGTGAAGTTAACAAACAAAACCACCACTATTGGTGTTACACTAACCCACAGTGGATAGATCCCTCCAAGACTGTTGGAACACAAAAATTGATGGTATGGTGTGGTATATGGGGTACAAAGATAGTGGGGCCATTCTTCATTAATGGAAACCTCAATGCCACTGGATATCTGAATCATGTAGCAATTTCAGATGCAGTGATATGTGGGGCAGACACAGGGAGATGGGGCAGACACAAAGAGGGGGGGCAGACACAAAGAGGTGGAGGGCAGACACAGGGAGGTGGAGTCAGACACAGGGAAGTGGGGAGCAGACACAGGGAGGTGGGGGCAGAAACAGGGAGGTGGGGCAGAAACAGGGAGGTGGGGGGCAGACACAGAGAGGTGGGGTGCAGACACAAAGAGGTGGGGGTCAGACACAGGGAGGTGGAGGCAGACACAGGGAGGCACTGAGAGATGAAAGGAAGACACAGGAAGGCAAAGGGAGGTGAGGGGCAGACATAAGGAGGCACAGGGAGGTGGGGGGAAGACACAGGGGCCCAACAGGAGCTGAGGGGCTGACAGGAAAGCACAGCGAGGTGAGGGGGACACACATAGGGGAAAAAAAGGAAAAGGGGCCTCACATAGGGATACAGAGGGTGGCACAGGGAGGTTGGGGGGCACAGGAGAACAGGGAGGGGGGGGCACACGCATGGAGGGACAGAGGAGAGACTGCACAGGGGAAAGAGACAGCCGCCGCTTCCAGCACCACCCTCCAGATGCAATAGCATCGGGCCTACATCTAGTGTCTAAATAAAGGAGAAAATGTTTAATCCTTGGATGTGTCTGATTTATTTTTCTATCATATACTATGTAATAGAAAATCCTGGCACACCAATGAAAAAAATTAAAAAAATTCTCTGATGATGAAAAAATCTTTTTATTGACTAGCCCACATAAATTTACAGTATAGAATCAATCAGCCAAACATTTCAGCTACATGGCCTTCATCAAGGTATTTGTATACACAAAACATAAATAGAAGAAAAAAAAATCAAACAGCTTACAATTTTTAATAAAAGGTTCTCATTGAGACAAAAATAATGTATCAAAAGATAAATAGCATGCCCAATGGATACCAGTTTCATGGTAATGGATAATAAAATGAAACTTATTATCAGAATTCATTTATACATAACCATACCAAGAAAAAAAAGGAAGAAAAATCTTGGGTCTATCACAGTGATCAAATGCCAGGAACCAATGAAATTCTTTCCTGACAGTTGCTAGATAGAGAAGGCAGATTTCGGGGGACCCACAGTGCAATTGCCTACCATCATGCATGAAGAAGAGGAAGAGGGATGACGCGGGGGGACTTTGACTTACATGGATACCAGGGGTAGAAGAAAAGCTGGAATGGAAAAGGCGCAATCTATGGTGTTACCAGTATAACAATTGGAAGTTTTCAATAGGTACACACTCACCTGGCAGGGTTGTGTAAGCCACAACCACTACAAAAGCGTATTAGAAGGTTGCTGCAGTCTTCCCAATAAAATTGTGTCAGTAAAATAGAAATAAAAAGAAAGGGAATATTGACTGCACTACCATACAGTCATATGAAAAGTTTGGGCACCCCTCTTAATCTTACTCATTTTTTTTTTGTTTAAAATTGGGTTTTTGTAACAGCTATTTCAGTGTGATATATGTAATAACTGATGGACACAGTAATATTTCAGGATTGAAATGAGGTTTATTGCACTTACAAAAATGTGAAATATGCATTATTTCAAAATTTGACAGGTGCAAAAATATGGGCACCCTTCTGATTTTCATGATTTGAATACTCCTAACTACTTTTTACTGACTTACTGAAGCACTAAATTGGTTTGGTAACCTCATTGAGCTTTGTACTTCATCGCCCAGTGTATCCAATCATGAGAAAAGCTATTTCAGGTGTCCACTTGCAAGTTGTTCTCCTATTTGCATCTTCTCTGAAGGAGTGGCATCATGGACTCCTCAAAACAGCTCTCAAATGATCTGAAAAAAAAAGATTGTTCAACATAGTTGTTCAGGGGAAGGATACAAAAAGTTGTCTCCGAGATTTAACCTGTCAGTTTCCACTGTGAGGAACATAGTAAGGAAATGGAAGACCACAGGGACGTTCTTGTAAAGGCCAGAAGTGGCAGGCCAACAAAAATATCAGAAAGGCAGAGAAGAAGAATGGTGAGAACAGTCAAGAACAGTCCACAGACCACCTGTGCATCATCTTGCTGCAGATGGTGTCACTGTGCATCAGTCAACAATACAGCGCACACTGCACAAGGAGAAGCTGTATGGGAGAGTGATGCGAAAGAAGCCGTTTCTGCATGCACGCCACAACAGAGTCGCCTGAGGTATGCAAAAGCACATTTGGACAAGCCAGTTTCACTTTGGAAGAAGGTCCTGTGGACTGATGAAACAAAGATTGAGTTTTTTGGTCATACAACAAGGCGTTATGCATGGCGCCACAAAAACACAGCATTCCAAGAAAAACACTTGCTACCCACTGTCAAATTTGGGGGAGGCTCCATCATGCTTTGTGGCTGTGTGGCCAATGACGGCATCGGGAATCTTGTTAAAGTTGAGGGTCGCATGGATTCCACTCAGTATCAGCAGATTCTTGAGAATAATGTTCACGAATCAGTGTCAAAGTTGAAGTTACGTCGGGGATGGATCTTTCAGCAAGACAATGATCCAAAACACCGCTCCAAATCTACTTAGGCATTCATGCAGAGGAACAATTACAATGTTCTGAAATGGCCATCCCAGTCCCAGATCTGAATATCATTGAACATCTGTGGGATGTTTTGAAGCGGGCTGTCCATGCTCGGCGACCATCAAACTTAACAGAACTGGAATTGTTTTGTAAAGAGGAATGGGCAAAAATACCTTCATCCAGGATCCAGGAACTCATTAACAGCTACAGGAAAGCGACTAGAGGCTGTTATTTTTGCAAAAGGTGGATCTACTAAATATTAATGTCACTTTTCTGTTGAGGTGCCCATACTTTTGCACCTGTCAAATTTTGAAATAATGCATATTTCACATTTTTGGTAAGTGCAATAAACCTCATTTCAATCCTGAAATATAACTGTGTCCATCAGTTATTACATATATCACACTGAAATAGCTGTTGCAAAAACCCAATTTTAAACAAAAAAAAAAATGAGTAAGATTAAGAGGGGTGCCCAAACGTTTTCATATGACTGATTATGACAATCAAAAGATTTGTGTATTGGTTGTAATTTCTAATATCATTATTCACAATAATGGTTGTCACAGACTTCCGGGGCTTATGTCGATATCCAACAATGCACCATGGTGCCATTGTAGGATAACGACACAGGCTCCGGGAGAAAGTGACACCGGCGCCACCACTACCATCGGAGATCAGCGGCACTAGCCGTTGATCTCCCGACGGTAGCCGCCGGTTACCTCCCGCGCCTCGGAGCGTGCCGCCGAAGCAGCTGGGAGATGAGCGCCGGGCGCCGCTCATCTCCCGGCTGCACGAAGCGGAAGTGCCCCGACCGCCATATTGGAAGACCTAAATTACGGGTATCCCTATATGGCAGCGGGATTCAAATTCCTCGCCAAAGCCGAGGTCACGCGCCAAGAGTGCTGATTGGATTCAAATCTCCTGCCGAGGCACCTCCCTGATGGTTCACGAGCGGTCAATGGCGACCAATCAGCGAGGCGGTGCGGTATTGGAGGGAGATTTAAATCTGCCTGCCAATACCGCTCAGCTGATTGGTCAAGAGCCGGGTAGTGCGCGACCAATCAGCTGAGGGCAGGTTTAAATCTCCTGCCAATACCGCGCTGCTTCAGCGGTATTGGTGGGAGATTTAAAGCTGGCTCAGTGGTTAGCACTGTACGTTGGCTCAGTGGTTAGCACTGTATGGTGGCTCAGTGGTTAGCACTGTATGGTGGCTCAGAGATTAGCACTGTGCGGTGGCTCATGTGGTTAGCACTGTATGGTGGCTCAGTGGTTACCACTGTATGGTGGGTCAGTGGTTACCACTATATACAGTGGCTCAGTGGTTAGCACTGTATATGGTGGCTCAGTGGTGGGAGGCAGGCATACGGGAAGCAGAAGGCACAGGGGAGGAGGGAGAAGGCACAGGGGGAGGCAGAGTCATAGGGAGAGACAGTGCACACAGGGGCTGAGAGCACACAGAACGGAGAGAAAGGCACAAGTAAGACAGAGCACACAGGGGAAGGGACAGCACAGAGAGGAGATGTGGCGCCCTGCTCACGCAGGTAACCACATATCTCTCTAATGCACAGCTGGGTTTCCGCAGCAGGTACTTACTATGAACAACACCTATCACCCCGGCACAGTAGGGGGAGCTCAACTTGCTGCCCTTAGGCAAGATCCCCTATATATACTGCTGCTGGGGAGGAACTAGTCAGAGTGTGTTCAGACGCTAGAAGAGCTGCAGGGACGTCCTGGTGTTCGGTGCTGCGTACAGGTCCGAGCCAGTGATCCGGAGTGGCCCTTCAGGATTAAACCAGCATAAAGTGGGACTGAAGGCAGGGAGCTCAGAACAGGAAGAGAAGCAAGGACAAGTAGCTCGAGGTGAGGGTTCGTTCCAGGAAAGCCGGATATTGGAGATCCGCACCTGTGGGGAAACTATAGGCCACAGAAAACCCTGTCGCACCGTGGAAGCTCCAGCTACCCGGTCTCCCAGGAGGTGTCAAGAGGGGGAGCCAAAAAGACAAGAGGTGGGGGAACAAGAGGCCAATAGTGCCCTATCACTCAAGACACTCAAAACGTGGGTGGTAAAACAAGGTTCACTCACCTAGCCCAGTTGTGAGACCCACAACTGGTTTGAAGGCAAAGGATTTTATTTGGCTGCTGCAGGACCTCCACTGACCACTCACACGTGGAAAGACCATCAAAGGATTGGGAAAGCAAGGTGTGTTACAGTCCGCGCTGCCAAGTCCCCACAAATCACCAGGAATCCAATTTGGATAGCAAAAGATCTTCTTTATTACCTTTCCTACGCGTTTGATGCCTCTCCTGGCACCTTCCTCAGGGAGGAAGGGGGAGCCAGGAACAGCAGGTCGCTGCAGTGTCCAGAGAAGCTCATCCCGGAGACCGCACAGGAAGAGAGACAGACAAAAGAAAAAGAGTGGAGGCAAGTCAGGCTATAGCAGACTGTGCTTCAGCAGCTTCACAAGGAAAGGAGGCCTTATACCCACTTGCTGTGGGAGCCCACTGTGCAGCCGGTCACCAGTCAGTGCTCTGGACCATTTACCTGATAAACATCAGTAAAAAGGTAAAAGAGACTTCCTCTGTGTGCGTGCATCCTTTCCTCTCACCCACCGTGCCCCTCTACAGACTATTCTTGCTCTCCCTCACAATCTCAGCTCCACTACAACCTGCTCATCCTCACTAAGCTGCCCCGGAGGTCCCAGTCCTGCCTGCGGAGGACTATACCATCACTGCCGCAATACCACCGACCTCCAGATGACTGTGGCGGCGCTGGTGACATCTCACCAGGTACGGCAGGTGGCGTCACGACTAACTTGTACATAATCCCTGTAAATACCCCTTTTCAAGAGCACCGCTCCCCAGGATACGGGCTCAGGAGCGGCCACCATTCCCACGTGACAAAGTTAACTCCCTCACTGCCGCCTGATACCGGAGTACCCAATGCCCTGGGGCGCAACAGAGAGCGAGCACAAGGAGACATAGGCACAGAGACTGCCCTCCCAATGCATTAGCATAGGGCCTATTTCTAGTTTATTTATAAAAATTACAATCAATCCACAAAAGTTTTGATTGTCATATATGGTAGCGCGGTCAATATTCCCTTTCTTTTTATTTCTATTTTATGGATACCATATGTGGGAGACTGGGGGAGGACATTTCTCTTTCATCTGACATGTTTGATCAACATAAATTAGGTGCAGGAGGCAAATTTTGGTGGGGTACAATGCATGTGCCTGTTATTTTACAGGAAGAAGAGGATGAGGGGGACCAGGGGAACCGAGGGACAACATTTCTCTCTGATCTGGTATTGTTTGAACATGAATGGTGAGAGAGAGATCATTTTAATCATGATTAACTTATTCGATCTTGTGATCAACGTTATTATTAAATAACATGATCGGGAACCAGAAAAACAAGCCTGGATCATGATCTCCTGGTTCTCAGCTAACCCAGGTAGCTGAAACCCCAGAGATTATCCACTAGGAGCGCTATACCCCTATCCCTGAGAGCCATTAAAAAGCGGCGTAGAATAAAGGAATAAAGTTCCTTAACCGCTGACGTTAAAAGACGTATTGGCAGTCGTTAAGGGGTTAAAAGGAATTCATGCTTATAGCTGAGACAACGATTTACCATAAGTAATTTAAGCTAAAAGTGACTAACATTCAAAGTTGCTTGGGCCTTCCTCTCTTTATTTTCTCTAATGCCTTTCTCTCCTTTCCTTGTTTATCATCATAAATATAAAACCTTCAGAAATCTATTAAATATCTTAATTTCTGCAGGATTTACTAGATGAAATGTGCATTTTTCATATGCAATAATCTTTATTTCCTTGGGAGTTCAGCACTCCTATCAAAGAAACAGATATCAACCGAAACATAATACACTTTGTTACTTTTAATAGAATGAATACAATAGACTTCACTTTACCACTAGATGGCATCGAGGCACCTCTTATATTAAACTGGCAAATCTAGCAGAATATTTCAGCATATTAGTTTTCAAAATAGATCAATTTACTACTATGTAGTACAGGGGTCTCAAACTCGGCTGGGTTAGTGGGTTGCACATAGAAAAAAATTGATATCAGGGGGCCGCATTGCTTGTTGGTCTAAATGACATTTTAGTAATACCAGAATTTTTTCCTCAATGTAGTTATGTCCAAATCCTGATCCCCTTCTTGTAGTAATGTCCCCATCTTGGTCCCTTTCTTGTTGTAATGTCCCCATACTGGTCCCCATGCTGGTCCCCCTCTTGTACTAATATCCCCAACCTGATCCCCTTCTGTAGTAATGTCCCCCATGCTGGTCCCTCTTTGTAATGATGTCCCCCATGCTGATTCACTTTTGTAGTGATGTCACCATCCTGTCCCCCATGCTGGTCCCCTTTTGTAGTGAAGTCACCATCCTGTCCCCCATTCTGGTCCCTTTTGTAGTGATGTCACCATCCTGTCCTCCATGCTGGTCCCCTTTTGCAGTGATGTCCCCATCCTGGCTCCCCATAGTTTAATAATGTTCCCCATGTTGGTCCTCTTTTGTTGTGATGTCCCCATCCTGGCCTCCATAGTGTAATAGTGTCCCCATTCTGATCCCTTTTGCAGTGATGTCCCATCCTGATCCCTTTTTGCAGTGACGTCCCCATCCTGGCTCCTATAGTGTACTAATGTACCCCATGCTGATCCCCTTTTGTAGTGATGTTACCATTTTAGCCCCCATAGTAATGTCCTCCATGCTGTCCCCTTTTGTAATGATGTCCCCATCCTGACCCCCATAGTGTAGTAATGTCCACATCCTGGCCCCCATAGTGTAGTAATGTCCCCATCCTGGCCCCCATAGAGCAGCAAAGTCCCCCATGCCGGAACCCTTTTTTAGTGATGTCCCCAACCTGGTCTGCCTTCTTTTTACACACACACACACACACACCACACCACACACACCACCCCTCATCAAACACACGTTCACTCACAATCACACCCACTCACAAATTAACTCACCCACTCACACTCACACATTAACTCACACACTCCCACATTAATACACACTCACACACACATTAACTCACACACACCAACTCACACTCTCACACTCACTCACACTCACTCATGTGGAACAAAAGAGGGGGAAAAGCACAACCGATGAGCGGTACCTGGTGGTCTAGTGGGGGTGTCAATAACAGGTGTGGGGGGTTTGCATCTCACCTTTGGAGGTTGTGCAACCCTGTACAACCTCAGTGTATCGCAGTGGATGGCTCCGGACTCCAGCGGTCGGGTTTTCCTCCACGAGCAGCTCCTTCTACCGGTCAGAATACTCGAGCAAGCCGATCACCTGACCCTGTGACATTCTTGGCTACGTCATCGCAGGTCCTTTGGATTCTGTTAGCGCTGACTCTGGTTCACAGCTGCTCCTGCTGCAACTCTTGGATGGGGATGTGATATTTGTACAGAAGTGTGTGATTATTACAGAAGCACTAGAGCACAAGAGGCACACTTTTAATTACCTTTAATATACCACAACGCGTTTCCACGGCGGTCCGCCTCTTCATCAGGTAAAAGACCTGATGAAGACGGTGAACTGCCCTGTAAACGAGTTGTGGTATATTAACGGTAAAGAAACGTGTGCTTCTGTTATAATCATACACTTCTGTACAAACTCACACTCACTCAGACACTCACACTCTCAGACCCTCACACTCACAGACACAGACACTCACACAATCTCAGACACACACTATATTATTACTTCCGGCCGCTTCACTTTGCCAGTTCAATGCAAGCCGTCAACCAATGAGAGGCCCGCAGGTGACGTCGGCATATGACGTCACCTGTGGGCCTCTCATTGACTGACAGCTTGCATTGAACTTGCAGAGCGACAGAGCGAGCGGCAGAGTGAAGCAGCCGGAAGTAATATAGCGAAGATGGTGGCGGCCCCATGCACTGGACCACTACCATCATAGTTAATTGTCCATGGTGCTGTGGGCTGCACAGAAGCCCCAGGGGCTGCATGCGGCCCGCGGGCCGTGTGTTTGAGACCCCTGATGTAGTACATTGTAAAATTTTTCATAGATATATGGCTTGGAAAAATCAGTGCAATTGAAATATAATAATAAATTGGCAGCTGGGTTTTGTCATATTCATAATTTCTAGGTACATCAGGCAGCAACAGATACAGAAGGTCCTCTGTAAAATGCTATTTGCTCAACACTCCTATTTCTATTTATTGGGTTCTAATCTCAAACTTGGCATCACCAAAAAGTTACACATAGATCTGTAAATAATATATAAAATATTTAAATGCTTAAAAGTAAATTTTCACTTTTAGGATTGCTACTTCCAGTATTTGGCACTAGAGTTCTTCTACTTCAGGGATCTCAAACATGCGGCCCGCGGGCAGCCCCTGGGGCTTCACCGTGTGGTCCATGGCACCGTGGACAACTTAATGATGTATCAGTCCAGTGCTATGACTTTTAGCCACCATTCAGACAAGCTCTGTCGCTCAGCAAGAAAAATCCAATCCGCCAGCCAATCAGAGGCCCGCAGCTGACGTGGCATAAGACATGAAGAATAATTTTAAATTTGAGGGTTGTGGTGGGGAATGATTGAGGATTATTTACAAGGGACATAATAGTGAACTTTATGGATGAATGAGTTATTTAAATATCCACACCCACCCAAGCTGGTGTTCTGTCCCTTCCCTCTGTGCTCTGTGCTGGGAAGGGGGAATGTTTTGTGCTGCAGCCTGTGCTGTCTGTAAGATTTCTATGTGTATATATGGAGCTTTGGTTTTCCCGCATATATGTAATATGTGTATCTGCTCAGCAAATGATCAAATGTTCTTCAAATCACATATAAGTATCTCAGACTGCACACACTGCACATTTGTCTAGATACACACAATGACATGAAGAGCTGCAGCTAAGATCACACACCTCCCCCCTTCTTTCTCTGTCTACAGTGAATGAGTCACACAGACAGATCAGAGAGGAGGGCAGGACAGTGTAATGATGCATGAATATTCATTCTTTTGGGAGTGGACAGCAGAGAGCTCACTGTGATTGACAGATGGAATTAACCTTTTATTTTTAAGTTTACAGAGGATAGGACGGAAGAATAAATAATACAAATATATAAAGAGAGCTTAGAGAAGGGAATTAGAAAAATGATAGCAGTAATAGATTTTTGGCCTGACAGATTCCCTTTAATGAATTATCATTTCATTTGACTCTATATATTATTTCAAGTCCTACTACTCCCTCTGCTCAACCTCTGGTTTTTTATTTTGTCTTTATGTGTTTATGTTTTTTATTCAGTACCATAAAATGTATTACATTTATTGAATTGTTTTCTACTTTTGATTTATTTATATATGCTCTATTACTTATTTACACTAGAGTATTTGGGGGGGAATACTTCTGTATACATTATGAATTATAGTTAAATTTGAGTATTTTCCTTCTTTTTATTGGGTTACCGTATATTTTCTGCACCACATCTCAAAGTCACAAATAAGTAACGTGTGCCTGACCTTCAGGATTCTTTTTTAAATCAATAATTTTTTATTTAGAGATAGAAAAACAAGGAACAAATAATGAATAAACTGATCCAACTGATCAGAAGTAATGGCAAATAACAAGCAAATTGGGAGGGGAAGGGGAGGGAGGGGAAGGGGAGAAGTTAAACGGGGAGAAAGGTGTGAAGGCGGGGAGGGGAAAAAGGGAAGGGTTATGCAGTATCACATTTCAAAAAAAGTTACATATAAGTCACAATATGGAAGCAAGTAATGTCAGAGCGCTCATTTTAGTCTAGTACGCAAGACTGTTATTCTCTTTATTCCGTCTAGTTTATTTTATCTCAAAGTATCAATCTGGTATGGGCACCCTGTTATAGGTTGAGGTGATCCATGGGTCCCACCAGGTGAGGATCTTCGTCCTGTGTGGTAAATCATGAGCTAGATACAGTTCGTGAGTGTAGGTTCAGGTGTGAAGTGACTTCAGGTATCATCGGGGGGAAGGGGATTTCCACAAGGCCGCAATAGAGAGGCGCGCCGCTATTAATATATTCGTAATAATGGGTCTCAGTGGGGGCGGTATGGTGTGCAGGTCAATGCCCAGTAACGCCAGAGGTGCGGTAAGTTTGAGAGGGATACCAGTTAACACTTTTATAAGCGATTCTATGTTTGTCCAAAAGGCCTGGATTAGAGGACATTCCCACCAGATATAGGCATCAGTGCCAGGGAGCTGCAAGTTCTCCAGCAAAGAGGAGAGACCTTGAGGGCGGTGCAGTCCAAATTTCGCAAGGCGAGTAGGGGTAAGGTACCAACTCATTGAAAGCTTCTTGGACTGCTCCAGATGGTTCACACATCGGGTAAATTTAGCTGCATGGTTAGAGGCTCTATGCCAGTCCTCCAGGGAGTCAAGAACTCTAGCTTGTTCTCCCATCGGGTCATATACGGGAGTTTGGAGGTTGCACGTGCCGTGGTCAAGGCCTTATAAATGATAGATACACCTCGTTGTGTGTATCCAGACTGTTTAAAAAAGGCTTGCTTATTAGGAGATCAAGAGTGCACTAAGAAATGCTTAACTCGCAGGTAAGAGAAATAGGCCGAGCTCGGTAGGGAGAATTTAGATATTAAAGAAGAGAAGGGGGTTATAGTGCCTATGGATATGTGTCCTTTAGTAATAAGATGCCCGCTCTCCAGTTTCGAAGGGAGATATCCACCATGCAGGACTCCAGTGCCTGAACTGTAAGATATCTAGAGAGAAAGGGGAGGTGTGTTTTTCGCTAGGGAGTGCCAAATGGTGACCAGAGCTTGCATAGACTTCAAGGGCGTGGGAGGGGGGCTAGTGCAGAGGTAAGACATTTGTAAAAGGGTGGTGGTAGAGTGGTATGAGGAGTGTGCAATTCTATTTGAAGCCATCTAGAGGGTGGAGTCATGGTCCACCAAATTTTAGCGATGTCTAGGTGAACTGCTCAGTAATATGATAAAATGTCTGGTACACCTAAGCCCCCCAATGTAGTAGGTAAAGTGAGCGTTGTCAGTGCTACGCGATGCGGTTTGTCGTTCCAAACAAATTTCCCAATGAGAGCTTGGAATAAGTTTATATAACGTCTGGGGAGTATCAGGGGAATACATCTAAACATATAGATGAGCTTGGGTAGCATCATCATCTTGACTACATTAACCCTAGCAATCCAAGATAGTTGTGACTTAGTGTATTCTGCGGATAGAGACTTCAAGGTGGACAGTAGTATTTCACAGTTAGTCTTGGCAGTACCGGGGTGGAAGTCACTTGAATACCTAAGTATTGAAATCCCTGGGGGGCCCATAAGAAGGAAAATTTTGATCTTAGTGTAGATTGCATGAGCGGGGACAGATTCACCGGAAACAAAGAAGACTTGGTGAGATTTAATTTGTAGAAAGAGATATTAGAAAAGGTCGAGAGGAGGGAGACCACAGCCGGGACAGAGACTGGGGGTTTGTGCAAGCGAGAAGGACGTCAACTGCATATAAGGAGATCTTATGCTCAGAGTGATCTATGGTCACTCCTGAGATGTCCGGGTGTGCCCGAACTGCAGCCGCCAGCGGTTCCATGGCAAGAGCGAAGATAAGAGGAGAGAGGGGGAAGCCCTGTCTTGTCCCATTGGAAATGTCAAAGGTGGAGGAGGAAAAGCCTCCCGTCTTCACATAAGCACAAGGGGAGGAGTATAATGCCAGTATTCCCGAGCGGATATTACCACAAAAGGCAAATTTATCCAGGACGGCTGCCAAGTACCCCCAGTGCACTCGATCAAACGCCTTCTCTGCGTCAAGGGATAGAAGAACATTGGGGGTCCCTCTCTGCTCAAGGATCTCCAAGAGGTCCACCACTCTCCGAGTCGCATCTCTCGCCTGTCGGCCAGGAATGAAACCTACTTGGTCCGAGGCGATCAGGGAAGAGATAACGGTCTTGAGACGGTCCGCCAGCAGCTTCGCATATAGTTTGACGTCGCAGTTAAGTAGGGCTATCGGGCGGTAACTGCCCGGGAGCGACGGGGGCTTGCCCGGTTTTGGAATAGTTGAAATAGCAGCGGTCAGACCTTCCGCTCTAATACATCCCTCTCGCTGCCAGAATTCAAAAAGAGTGAGCAGGTGGGGAGCTAGAAGTGGGGCGAAAGAGGAGTAATATGAATACGAGAATCCGTCTGGACCAGGGGCTGTAGGCTTCCTAGAATACCGAATTGCTCCGAGAACTTCCGTCAGTGAGAAAGGAGAGTTTAAGTATGTCAGCTGGTCGGTGGAAAGGTGTGGAAGTTGGAGGTTGGAGAGGAAGGAGGTAATAGCATCAGCGGAAGGTTGGGGGGTAGAGGGTGAGCTAGAAAGATTATACAGGTCAAAGTAGTAGTCCGGAAATGTTCAGCAATCTGGATTGGGTTGCGGATGTGAGCCCCAGATTTGGAAGTGAGGTGAGAAATTTTGGAACGTTGCTCGACCTTCTTAACTCTACGAGCCAGCAGAGCTCGGGGCCCTATCGCCCATCCCATAATATTGGGATCACACCTTTTTCAACTGATGTTCTACTCTGGACAGGAGAAGAGTACGTAGGCGAGTACGTGCTCCAGAGAGTGCCGAAAGAGTAGTGGGGTCAGGATTGGAGAGAAATGTCTTCTCCAGAGACTTGACTTCGGATGTCAAGGAATTGAGGCTATTAGTGAATAATTTTTTTAGAAAGAGCCGCCATTTTCAGGCAATGCCCGCGAATGACCGCTTTATGTGCGAACCATAATCCATCCGGAGCAATCCCAGGAGTATTATTAAGTCTAAAATATTCTTCAATGTGGGAAGATAGTATTTCTTGTTTTTTTGGGGAAGTCAGCAGATAATCATTCAATTTCCAGGGGGCCCTGGGGATGTGTGGTGCAGAGTCAGCAATTGTGAGAGAGAGAGGGGCGTGGTCAGACCATGAGATGACATCTATATCCGCTGTTAAGCAGAGAGGTAGGAGGGAATTGTTCACAAGAATAAAGTCTATTCGACTAAATGTTTTATGTCTATTAGAGAAAAACGTATAGTCTCTCTCATTACCATGAAGGTATCTCCAGATGTCGTGGAGTCCGGCAGATGAGATCAAGGGGGAGAGGTCAGTACGGTATGAGTTCGGAGAGGAACAATCTAAATGTTTATTTAGAGGGGCATTAAGGTCGCCTGTAACCACTGCATGTCCCTTCATGGATGGTATATGGGTCTCTAATAGATGTTTGAGAAATTTAAATTGTTTCTCATTAGGGGAGTATATGACCAGTAGCGAATAGAGGACTTCGTCTAGTTTAGCGGTGACTAAAAGGAATCTACCCTCCGGGTCAGATGTGGTATTAATCAGTTCAAATGACAGGGATGAACTGATGAGAATCGCCACCCCTGCCCTCTTTTCCGTGGAGTTTGAAAAAAATTGATGTGGGTAGAGAGGGGTCGCTATGCGTTTATTGTCTCCTTCTAGAAGATGGGTCTCCTGAAGGAAGACCACTCCAGCCCACGACTTTTTAAGGTGGGAACGTAGGAGCGACCTCTTTTGAGGTGAGTTCAGCCCATTTACGTTAAGTGCTAGTACATTTACCAGCATGGGTACAGAGAGAGGACCACGTATCTGTACTTGTAACAATATGAGAACAGTATTACTGCATTAGGGAAAGAGGAGGAGTGGGAGAGGGAACTAACAATAAAACACCGCATGTTGGTTCGTACATGTGTCCCTGCTGCCGGTACCCAGTATGGCCGGGATAGCAGGGTGTCGAAACCAGAAGGTGGGGGGGAAAACCAAACACAAAAATAGAAACAAAAACAGAAAAGAAACAAACGGATCACCAATGTGGATCTAAAGAGTTCCAGCGTCCTAAAAAGAACACTGTAAAAAATGAAAAAAATCGTCTTAATCCAGAGCGCGAAAATGCGCTCAGCGGGGCAATAGTCACCCATCGGTTGTAAGGTCCAGGGTGGAAGAATAAGAAGAAAGAGAGGACGTAGAAGGGTTAAAACAGCGTCGCAGAGGCGACAGGAGATGGGGAAGAGTAAAGAGGAGGTCTAGATGTATAGGTGGGTAGAGGAGGAGAAGATAAAGGGTAGGAGAAAATGTGGGCGAGACTAAGGTTAGGAGGAAGATCAGAAAAGTATCCTCAGAGGACGAGGACAAAGAGAGAGATGGGAGGAGGTGAAAGTCAGAGGGGAGAAAGGGTTAGGAATACGTAGAGAAAGAAAGGAAGTCAAGAACTAAGGAGAAAAAAAGAGGAGTCGAAATAAAGAAATTGTACAACCTGATGGGTGACGTACAACAGCCAGGAAGGCGAGCCCCAGGAGAGAAATAAGAAGAGAATTCTTCGGCCCAGATGGCCTGCCGGTGGTTCAGGCTGTATCCCACTCCGGATCTATCTTTTTGTGCCTAGGACGGGAGTCAGGACGACGGTTTTGCGGCTCCCGGCGATCATGCTGAGGTGGCGTTGTAAAATCTGACGGGAGTAAGTCCCATTTCTTCAGGAGCGACGCCGCCTGCGTCGGTGAAAGGCACACGTGGGTGACATCATTTTTTCGGACGACCAGGCGTGTCGGACGGCCCCAGCGATAAGATACGTCGTGCTCCCGAAGGATGGGGGTGTACGGCTTATAGGCACGACGCAATGCTAGGGTCCCAGGGGACAGATCAGGGAAGACTTCAAGCGCAGAGAAGCGATTTGGAAGTGTCGGTTCTTGTCGTAGAGCCTTTAGGAATCCCTCTTTCGTCTCAAAAAAATGGATCCTCGCAATAACGTCCCTGGGGTGTTCAGAACGCACTCCAGGGAATTTCGGCAGTCTATGTATACGGTTTATCTTAAAGTCACGAGGATCTAACTCTGGGAGGACCTCTTTCAGAAAGTCACATAGGAATGACCTGAGATCAGAATCTGGGATCGCCTCTGCGACGCCCCTGAGTCGGATATTGTTTTGACGATTTTCGGTCTTCCATATCGTAACTTCTTGCTTGAGCGGTAGCCAACTCGTCCTGTAAGTGTTAGTGCTCATCCAGCAGATTGTTGTGTGAACGTACCAGCTCAGCCATTTTGTTTTCAAGTCGGTCCGTTCTAGATCCCAGCTCAGTCACTTCGCCTCATAGATCCTCCACCATTTCTCTCATGTCATCCTGGAGAGATGTACGCAGGTCTGATAGGAGATCGGTCATAAGGGATTTCATCAGAGAATAAGTGACTGGGGAGTCTGCAGTAAGAGGTACAGTGCCAGTCTCTAGTGCTTGTTGTTCTCGGCGTGTGGCGCGAGCGGCCCTGGGGAAGGAGGCGCCATTTTGGATGCGCGGGCAGAGTCAGAGGGACCTGATGTAAAATAGTCAGAAACCCGCTTTGGGAGGGAGGATTGCTGAGTTTTCACCTTTCCCATCTGTGCCTGACTGGATCAGCGGGTTTCAGGGCAATTTCGGCCGTCTGGAATGCTTATAAGCCGCGGTATTCTCCCGGGGTCCGGGAGCTCCTGGATTAAGCGGCCGTCCTCATGTGGTGCTAGGCCACGCCCCCACACTTCAGGATTCTCATTAACTTTGCTGCCACCAGGATTCCCTTCAGGTTTTGTTTCAAATCTGCACTTAAAAATGCATAAAAAAACATGATAAAAATGCGACACGTGCACACAGCCTAATACTCTGACAACATTGTTCCCTGCAGCGTCCTGGAAATCAGAGATGCGTTCAGCTGTTCTTATTCCATTTGAGTGCTGTTTCCATCTATTTCAATGATTTTCCTAACCCTTTATCCTCCAGAAAAAAGCTCAAGTTTCCAATTGACTTCCATTATACTTTGTACTTGAATCGAGACAATCCAAACATCTGACCTATTTGATTCGAGGACAGAGTAGGTACCAAGGTGCTCACTTGCCACTATTCTTGATCCCTTCTATGTAAAGGAAGCAATGTGACCGTGTACAAGCTGTGCTCAAAGCAGCATTTGTAACTATTTTAGTACCCTGGATTGTTCCCTGTGGGAGTTGTCCTGCTGTACATGTAACACACTTTCCTCCATACATTATCTATGGGGCTGCCAAGCGTTGCCCTTTTCTTTTTCCAGAAGCCCTATAGAGAATGAATACTGAACAGCACTGCATGCGAAAATTTCCCCATTCTGCGGATTGATGCAGGTCTCATTGGTGCGAACCCTGTCTATGTAGAGGAAGCAAGGTGACAATTGTGCCGAGTACAAACTGTGCTCAAAGCAGCAGCTGTAACTATTTTAGCCCCTGCATTGTTACCTATGGGACTTGTCCTGCTGTGCGTGTTACATTCATATTGCAAAGTCTGACTTGCCTAGTTCTTTAACATCTGCAGAATGATTTTCACATACTGAAAGGATAGTTTTAATGTTAAAGCTATATAATGTTCAGTTTATATTTAGCTGTTTTGTGTAGTTACATTTTTCATTGTTTTAAGATAAAACAACACTGCAGCTTAAAGATAGAAGTTAAAAAAAACACTTTAGAACAATTTTTCCCAAGGTTTGAGGTTTTATTTAAAAAATTTACATAGTTCTGCTTTGTCTAATGATAAAAGCAATAGCGAACAACATTAAGATGAAAGGATCTATTTCGTTAGTGTAGATTATATTCACATGTAAGCAGACTAGATTGCAGATAGTACAATACATTACCCATTAAAAAAATAAAATTAATAAAAACGGGAAAAGTGCATTATACTTTCCTCTAAAGTTTATTCTAGCCAGACACCGTTTGCAACTTCTAGAGCTAAACATATACAAGTAATAAGGTAGAAAGAATATTTTGATCAGGTCATCAGAAAGTTATATCTAATATTTTCTAGTGAAACATTCACTTTCTCTACTTCTGTACAGTTTTGCCTACATCATGTATCTTGAAAATTGGGAGGTATCCATCACTACTATCAACTATCACCTGCTACCAGTGGCACCCAGCAATACCCATCAACTGTATGGAGACGTCTGGCCAGAAGTGGACTTCATGGCAGAATTTTTTCTAAAAAGCCATACATTCAACATGAAGGGACTTGTATATGCACTGGAACATAGGACTGAGTTGCAGCAAAGCAAGAGCAGGTTCTCTGGACTGATGGGTGAAGATGGGAAATATTTGGCTGGAACGGAGCTGCTTTTACATTTTTACACAAGTCCTCTTCTTCTCTGAAAAGGCAATTTGCAGATTTCATTTCCCGAAGGAGGATGCAAGGTATTTAAGTCTCCTCATACTGGCATGCCAAACCTGACATGTCACTCTCCATAAGGAGAAAATGTTCCCTAAATAAGGATGTGAGATGTGTTTTTGATAAGCTATTTGCAACTTTCTACATATATTGAGGGTGCAGCTGGTAGAGATCCTCAATTTCTTATAAGAATATGGAGTCATCATGATGCAGCCCTGGAACAGTCACCAAAACTACAAACTGCTGTGAGCTGTGAGGGATTTCAAAATGCACTTAATTCCCCGTTTCAATGCAGTCATCCCAGCTTGTAGCTTCTGTTTATGGGATTGTGGGGTTTGCCACAAATTAACCTCCCTGGCGGTACGATTATGTCAGGAATTTCGTGGTAAAAGCTGTACCATTTTTTGCATGAAAATTTGGTGTTATGTATTGTAGGCAGGACAGTGATGACAGTGTAGGATGAGCAAATGTCAAATCTGAGGTGATACAGTGTAATCTGACAGGATTACACTGTATCACCTGACTTTATTTGTGTATTGTCACTTTTAGACTTTTTTTTTACATTTACATTTAAATCTCCCACCCAGTTCCGCCTCCCATGAGCCCCTGTGGCTCACAGAGACGGAACCAGGAAGTGAGAAGGGGCTCGCACCGGCTCTCGCTGGCGATCACAGCGGGGACATCGCTGGATCACCGGGGAGATGGTAAGAAACTCCGCTGCGCCCGCTCTGCAATTTGCCCCGAGCGTGACTCGGGGTTACCGCTTCTGGCAGTGAAAATTAACCCCGAGTCACGCTCGGGAATACCGCCAGGGAGGTTAACACTGGCTATTGCACAGGCAGGTCGCGTTGACATGACAAAGAGGAAGTACCGGTATGAGGCCCTGGATCACAGGGCGCTACGTCTGTACAGGACTATCACCAGGTGGAAGGTACACTGAAGTACTTAAGGAGATTGGCTAATATGCTTGTGTGCAATGATTGTTTAATAAAAAGGAAGTATTGTTATTCGACCTCTTTAATAAACTGTTATTTTGTCCATGTGAGCAATTTTCTGTGGGCAATTTTGCTGTGTGTATTCATGGCTGTGAGGTTTTTTCCGATGGCCATTTTTCCTGTGGCCATTTTTCTACTCACCGTTTTCTATGTCACACAGACACCACACAGCTCGGAGGGCTATCCAAGTGCGGGAGAGCAACAAACACATAGGTGTGAAAAGGTGTGAATCCCTTCCTGATTTCTTATTCTTTTACACGTTTGTGACACTTAAATGTTTCAGATCACCAAACAAATTTAAATATTAGTCAAAAATAACACAAGTAAACACAAAATGCAGTTTATAAATAAAGGTCTTCATTATTATCGGAAAATGTAATCCAAACCAACAGGGACCTGTGCAAAAAAGTGATTGCCCCCTAAATCTAATAACTGGTAGAGATATACTTAGCAGCAACAACTTCCATCAAGCTTTTGAGATAACTGGCAATAAGTCTTTAATACTCTGGAGGGATTGTGGCCCACTCATCTTTGCAGAATTGTTGTAATTGAGCCACATTGGAGGATTTGCGAGAATGAACCGCCTTTTTAAGGTCATGCCACGGGATTTCAATCCGATGACAGTCAGGACTTTGACTAGGCTACTCCATTGTCTTAATTTTGTTTTTCTCAAGCCATTCAGAGAGGGACTTGCTGGTGTTTTGGACTATTGTCCTGCTGCATAACCTAAGTGCACTTCATCTTGAGGTCATGAACAGATGGCAAGACATTCTCCTTCAGGATTTTTTGGTAGACAGCAGAATTCATGGTCACAATTACCACAGCAAGTCTTCCAGCTCCTGAGGCAACAATATACGAGGGGCGCCTGAAAAGTTCGAGGCCCGACCCAGAAGTAGTGACCGTGGGTCAAAATGTTTCAGTCAGTTCTCGACATAGTCTCCCTTGAGGGTCACACAGGTATGCAATCGCTCTTGGAGTTTCATCATTCCACTGTGGTAGAATGTTCCGTCTTGCTCCTCCAAAAAATCCTTTACAGCATCCATGACGGCTTCATCAAAAGTAAAACGACTTCCACCAAGGTGCTTTTTCATCTGTGGGAATAGGTGGGTGCCAAATCATAGGAATAGGGAGGGTGCTGAAGCAGTTGGAAACCACATGAGTGAATTGCAGCCGTTGGAACAGCCGATGTGTGAACTGGCGCATTTCCATACTTCAGCCTTGCGACTCAACTTTAAAATGCTGTAATGGAAACAAAAAAAAAATCAAAATATATCCAGATTGCTCATGAGACCTTTCAACTAACTAAATAACATATTGCATTGCAAAACAAGATCATGCAAAAAAGATTTCATGGGTGGGCCTCGAACTTTTCAGGCGCCCCTCGTAGTCCCAGGCCATCACACTTCCACCACATTTTACTGTTATGATATTCTTTTTCTGAAATGCTATTGGTATAATGTTCCTTTTCTGAATTGCCAGATGCAATGGGGCATACACCTTCCAAAAAGTTAAACTTTTTGTCTCATCAAAGTCTCATCAGTGCACAGAGTATATTTCCACAAAAATCTTGGGGATCATCAAGAGGTTTTCTGGCAAAACTGAGAAGAGCTTTTATGTTTTTTTATTCCTCAGCAGTGGTTTTCATCTTGGAACTCTGCTATGCAGGCCATTTTTTTCCAGTTTTTTTCTTATGGTGGAATCATGAACACCAACCTTAACTGAGGCAAGTGAAGCCTGCGGATCTTTGGATGTTATTGTGGGATCTTTTGTGACCTCTTGGACGAGTTGTCGCTGCACTCTTGGTGTAATTTTGGTTGGCCACCACTCGTGGAAAGGTACACCACTGTTCCATGTTTTTGCCATTTAGGGATAATGGCTCTCACTGTGGTTTGTTGGAGCACCAAAGCTTTAGAAATGGCTCTAGAAACTTTTCCAGAATTATAGATCTCAATGATTGTGTTTCTCATTTGTTCCTGAATGTCCTTGGATCACGGCATGATGTCTACCTCACTTTATCGGCAGATCCAATTTAAGTGCTTTCTTGATTGAGAACAGTTGTGGCAGTAATCAGACCTGGGTGTGGCTAGCGGAATTAAACTCAGCGCCCCAAAGACATGCTAAGGCAGTTAATTTATGTTTTGAAGGGGGGGGGAATAATATTTTCACACAGGGTCCAGAAGGTTTCGATTTCTTATTCCCTTAATAATAATAACTGTGTTTTGTGTTTACTTGAGTTATCTTTGTCTAAAATTTTAATTTGTTTAGTGATCTGAAACATGCAAAAGAAGAGGGCAAACACTTCTTCACACCACTGTATGTAGTTGCTACATCTCTATAAAATCTTCACTGATTTCCTGTCTCCACTCTTTCTCCTTGATAAAATGTGTTTTCAATTAGTATGTAAAATGGGAGATCTAGCGCTTACTGTAATTTTATGACCCACTGGGATTTAAAAACCAAATTAATTTAAAAAAAATTCATTTTATTTTCATCAATTCTAAAATCAATTTATTATATAATTTTCTTATACAATTTTTTGTATACTTTTTAGTATAAAAACTTCATTTTGTTAAAATTCAATAACTGTTTATAAATAAAATTCTGCTGTGTTTTCCTTGATGGTTTCAACGGTTTACTGGGTCTTTGCTTGTGGGTACTGTGTTAGGCTGCTTTCACATAACGATTTTCGGTCATCCGATTGTATCCGTTTCAAAACAGATACAATCGGATCCGAAATCGGATCCCATGTGCCCCTATGGGGATCGGATGGGATCGGATGTGCCACTATTGGCATCCGATTTTGCCACCATCCGATCCCATCCAATTTAATTACGGGCACAAAATCGTAGCCTGCTACGATTTTGTGTCCGTGACTCACATCGGACAGCCTCGGATCACTGCTGATCTGAGGCTGATCCGAGGGCCCACAACATGGGAGCCTATGGACATCGGATCCGAGTTCACCTGCCAAAGAGTGAGTACAAATACATATGATTTACAAACCACAGGATTAGCCTTTGTGTTAAATCAGCTGAAGACATAAGCCACAAAATAGGTTTGCAGTAGCGAGTGGTCATTATGCAAACTATAGCACTAACCCATGGTAACTAGTTGAAAGCATAAGACATGTTCTTTTGTAAAGCTTTGTTTGGATGATTTGTGTACCCCCACCTGTACCCCCCCCAACCTCTTTGGCCCCTGTTAAGTTTGTGAATTTATTGTTTCTATTTGCCCTCATGTGGGTGTTCATGTTATTGTTACTGCTCCTTTTAAGTCAATAAAAACCAAATGATTTAATAAAAGAAAGCATAAGACATCAACAAGTTTGCAGAGTTGAATCCTTAATATATTACATTATAATTGCAGACTACAACTGAAAAAAAGTGTAACCTCAACAAATACAACACCAGGGTCTTGACAAGACAAACAGAGGTAATCACATTAACAATTAAAACTGGAATAACTACAGCAAACAAATTGTAATCATACTATGTTTTTCTAAACAGAGAAAGAAGCTAACCCACACACAACAGAACCAAAGATACACAGGAAACATACAAGGTGTGTACAAAATATAAAAAAACACTCCATGAAGTGTCTATAAATAATTAGTGCATAGCTGTTTAAGCAAACTAATTAAAAGGTGTATCCATAGTTTTATTCATTGATGACCACGATAGGAAACCTTTTTTCAGAGCAACAATAGCAAACACCAGGTGCGTTCCTGGAGTTCCACTAATCAAGCAAATCCATACAAAGAGTGCATGCCAAATCAAATTTATTATACGTTATCTCCTACAGATAAAGGCACCAAAATGAAAGAATAACACAGTACCCACAAGCAAAGACCTAGTAAACCATTGAAACCATCAAGGGAAACACAGCAGAATTTTATTTATAAACAGTTATTGAATTTTAACAAATTGAAGTTTTTATATTAAAAAGTATACAAAAAATTGTATAAGAAAATTATATAAAAAAATTGATTTTAGAATTGATGAAAATAAAATGAATTTTTTTAACTTGTTTGTTTTTTAAATCCCAGTGGGTCATAAAATTACAGTAAGCGCTAGATCTCCCATTTTACATACTAATTATTAACTCTTGAAGATTATACACACACGGAAAGTCTTCACAGATCTTTAGCTGCTACTCAACTAGGGCTGACCCCAGTGTACAAACAATTATCTTTAAAATGTTTTTTCAGTAAGGCTACGTTCACACATTTGCGTATTTTGCTGCGCTTTTTTGCGCGCGCTTTTTGTCGCGTTTTTCGGCCGCGCAAAAAAGCGCAGCAAAATACGCAGGGGCTTTCACACACTGCGCTTTCTTTCCCCCAGAAAGCGCAGTGATGTCACAGAGGGGAGGAAGAATCCAGCTTCCTCCTCCCCTCTGTGACATGTGTGACCGCCCCATTAGACTTCACAGTGTATTAATAAACACTGTGAAATCTAAATTAAACAAAAGCAAGTGTGTGAAAAATAAAAAAGAATGAATACATCACCTTCCGACGCCTTCTCCCGCTGTGCGATCCCCGGTTGTAAGTCAGATCTCTTCTGACAGGACCTGTGATGACGTCAGAGGGGGGCGTTACAGGGGCGGTCCCATCGCTGATTGGCTGCTCGCGGTCACATGACCGCGAGTGCCTGGGAACGCCCCCCTCTGACGTCACCACAGGTCTTGTCAGAAGAGATCTGACTTACAACCGGGGATCGCACAGCGGGAGAAGGCGTCGGAAGGTGATGTATTCATTCTTTTTTATTTTTCACACACTTGCTTTTGTTTAATTTAGATTTCACAGTGTTTATTAATACACTGTGAAGTCTAATGGGCGGCCACAGCTGCCCCAGAGGGGAGGTGGAAGCAGGATTCTTCCTCCCCTCTGGGAGAATACGCAGAATTAGCTGCGTAAACAATTGACATATCAATTGTTTACGGAGCTGCGTTTTCTCCCGGAAAATGCACTGCGTATTTTTACGCAATGTCTGCACTGCAAAGTGAATTTCCCATTCACTTTGCAGGCAGACATAAGGCACATTGCGTATTTTGAAAAGCGCGCGTAAAAAAACGCGGCAAAATACGCAATGTGTGAACGCAGAGTAACTCTGGTCTTTGTGTGTTTAAAGTTAACCCTTTCTTCCCCTCCTGTTTCCAGCTTGTTTTTTTCTGTGTTGGTCCTGTTAAAAGAAGAAGAGTCATTCCCCTCACATGTGCCCCTTTTGTATTTGGTTCTCTATAGCTTCTCACCTCTGTTCCATGCTTTTTGTAAGCATGCCCATCACATCCACTCACCTACTCCTAGTCTTCTAAAATTTAAAAGATTTTGATGCAAAATCTGCTCCAGCTACAAATTGGGGTTCATTTTTGCTATAATACAATCCACTTTTGGCATAGAGTATAATAAATTTGATTGGCTGTGGATAACTATGCCTTCCTTTGAAGTCCCACCCATAAAAAATACTAGATTGTAATTGAAATGTGTCTTTTAAATTAAAAAAAAAAAAGTATAGATTTAATTGTTTTGCAAAATCGCACTATTTAGAGCAGGGGTCTCAAACACGCGGCCCGAGGGCCGCATGCGGCCCCTGGGGCTTTACTATGCGGCCCGCGGCACCTTGGACAACTTAATGATGCATCACCCCAGTGCAGGGGGTCGCTGCTGTCCCCGCTGTGTTTTGACTTCTGCCCCCGGCACTAACAAACTCTGCCACTCAGCAAGATCAATGCAAGCTGCCAGCCAATGAGAGGTCCGCAGCTGGTGGCGGAATATGACGTCACATGCGGGTCTCTAGCTGGCAGATTGCATTGATCTTGCTGAGCAACAGAGGTTGTCTGAGCGGCGGCTGGAGGAAGTCATAGCACAGCGGAGGCCGGAAGTCAGCACAGCGGGGACCGCAGCGGCCCCCTGCACTGGAGCGATGCATCATTAAAATGAGAAAAGTGAGTGTGTGTGAGAGGGTGTGAGTGAGGATATGTGTGTAAGAAAGTGTGTGTGAGGTGTGTGTGAGTTTGTGTATGTATGAGTGTGTGAGTGTGTATATGAGGGTGTGTGTGTGTGAGAGAGTATGTGTGTGTGCGTGGGTTTGTGTATGAGGGTGTGTGAGAGTGTGTAAAAAGAAGGTAAAACAGGATGGGGGGGCATCACTCTAAAAATAATCAGGATGGGGGACATCAGTACAAAAGGGGACCAGGATGTGTGACCTCACTAAAAAAGGGGTCCAGGATGGGGAACATCACTACTAAAGGGGATCGGGATGGGGGACATCACTACTAAGGGGGATCGGGATGGGGGACATCACCACTAAGGGGGATCGGGATGGGGAACATCACTAGAAAAGGGGATCAGGATGGGGAACATCACTAGAAAAGGGGATCAGGATGGGGACATCACTAGAAAAGGGGATCAGGATGGGGGACATTACTAAAAAAAGGGGATCAGGATGGGGGACATTACTAAAAAAAGGGGATCAGGATGGGGGACATTACTAGAAAAGGGGATCAGGATGGGGGACATCAGTAGAAAAGGACATTACTACAGGATGGGGACATTACTACAAGAAGGGGATCAGGATTTGTACTTTACTACATTGAGCAAAAAATTCTGGTATTACTAAAAATATCACTTAGTACTACAAGGGATGCGGCCCCCCGCTATAAATGTTTTTCTATGTGCGGCCCACCAACCCAGCTGAGTTTGAGACCCCTGATTTAGAGGATATTGCATTTCTATTACTCAGTTTTCACTTTATCTGGGGCATCCATAGAAGCCCTTTCTGGTGATAGAAGTTACCAGCAGAGCTGATCTGGGCCTACAAAAACCTAGCAGCCCCGCTGTGCCTGGCAGAAGATAAAAATATCAGTATTGTTGATTCTTCAATTCACTACACTGAGGGCTACCTATATGGCAAAGATAGAAGCAGTGATATCCACCTCTGTCTTCTCTTTAGAGTTTCCCGCTGGTGTTGACACCCGGAGACCTGACCTGGTCTTGCTTGCTTGATGTAGCAGGAGCTTTAAAGAAGTGATATCTAAAAACATTGCATTTAAAATAAATAAGGAACCAGCACAAGTTCAATTTGTGTGTCAGAGTGGTCTCGCAGACAAAAAAAAGGAAAAAAAAAAAAAGATTCAACATCATATAACTTTTATTCCATAAGAATGTAAAACAAAAGGACAATATCCTGTCAGCGCACATAAATCAGTCAATGGACAGGCAACACGTTTCAGCAAAAAGCCTTCTCCATGGTTTACCGGTGTTTTACATGTTTCAAAAAAGACCTTTTGATCTGATATGTAGACATCTTTTAGAAAAAAAACAAACTGTGACTAATTTGCCACCGAACCTGGCAGCTCTCTAGCGTCTCTTTGTCACCCTGCGGTGTGTGGGACCCGTCCTCAGGGTGCAGGGGGATCGGGTCCCATCTGGCTGCCGGCACCCTCTTGTGCCCCGCAGACATACTTACCAGGTCCACGCTCCCACACTGCCCACTCTGTCTGCAGTGGCTCCTCAGCGTCTCTCTCCTACCTTCTCACTTCCTGGTTTCCAGGGGAACGCGCATAGGGTGCGAGCGTACCACTCTCGGCAAATTAAAAGGGCCAGGTACAACCTTTTTCTGACACCACCTCTCAGCCAATCGCTGAGAGGCTGGTGGGTATTTATGTCCTCACTTCCTATGGGAGGTGCCTGGGCAACTTCATTGGTAGTCTAAGTTACCAGCTCAGGTCCCTAAGTAGTGCATGCGTTTTCTTGTGTCCGCTGAGATCCTAACGTGTTCTCTTGATTTCAGAACCGTATCCTTCCTGCCTGACTCACCCGCAGACCCAAACCACTCTCGCTGGTCCCTGGCTACCTCCTGGATCCCTCCTGCTGCACCAAGTTCTGTCCCTGCCTTCTCCTCCAGTTCCCTTCTTTCCCACAGGTTTGACTGGTTCACTGGGCCCTCTCTGGCTGCACTTGGAGGAATCCCTGCTTATGGGCTAACCGTCCTTGTTGCTCCCTTGGGTTGGAATCGCACTGTCCGTGTAATATATATGAGTCACTCGGACGAGTGTCGGATCATTAACCCTGAACAACCTCTCCCGATCAGAACGGGAGTGTCAGCTGCTTGTGTTTCTATGCAGCCCCACACTCCCGTCCCGACAGGGAGATGTCGTTCATGGTTAATGATCCAACACTCGTCCATGTGATATACGAGTCACCCGGACAGTGTGATTCCAGCCTTAGGGGGACCCCGCTGCTCTGGCCCTGTGGACTTCCCTTGGGGATCCATCCCTAATTGTACACAATAAACCCTGTTTCTTACCTGACATTCTTGTCTGGCTTCTTTCTGGTATCAGCCTCCATGGTATCTCCGTAGTCTAGTGGGTCCACTTTTCAGGCCCGCCTATAGTGGTGTGATACTCTTATTAAACTCAGGATAGTAAGGGAACTGCTGGAGGATAGAAGGACCACAGCTGCCCTGTCAATGCGGGTTTATCATGGCGCCCCTCAGTGAGTGTGATATATGCCTTCAGGTCCGTGACCAGAAGCACATATAACAAGGCCGGGTTCATACGTGGCATATTTGCCACATATTCCTGCACTTATGCAGTGCTTTTGAGCGCTAGCGTAAATGCAGTGAAATGCAACTCTGGAAACGCATTCCAGCAAAAGCTATGGCTTATGTGTTCAGATGCCACGTATTCTGGCATCTTTTTGTGGATGTGCTTTCACTGCAAAGCGCATCTGCAAAAAGGATGACCATGTCAATTCTTTGCACCTTTTTTGGCGCGTTTTTTCCATAGGCCACATTATAAGATGGGCTCTGGAAAAGTGCAACTGCATAGATATGCGGCGAATACGGAACGTGTGAACCCAGTCTAACCGCCATCCTGTCACTGATAGAGGTCCTGACTAAATAGACACCAATTGCTGCAAACAGTTCCTAGTTTGATATAAGGCCGGTCCGCGGTCGGGCTTATATTGGGTCAGCAGACACCAACCCAGGTAACATTAACATTAAATAAGCACACGGACGTGGGGATTCTTGATCGAGAATAAGAGCAAATCAAGATTAAATTTATATATTTAATCACCTTAGGGGCACACTAGATATTAATATTTACAGGTATTATAAGGATATTACAGGTAGTTATGCAAATAAAAGATAAATGGGATACACACAGAATTACAGACACATGTGAACAGTTACTTGTTCCTTGTTGGTGGCGCCACAAGGGGTAGCATGGAGCCAACCGGGTTCCTGGGGTATATTCTGGCTTGATGTGATAATTCCTCTTCAGAAGAATACCACAGTCAGCAGAGGTCAGCCATTTTTAAACTGTAAGAGGCCTGCCCATGTCCTGCCCACTTCAGGCCCTGGGGCGGGCCCGCAGTTCTCACCCCTTAAGCTGTGATAGGAGATATTCAAAAGCTATTGTGTCATAACTTTACTTGGGAGCATCATAGGTGGAAAACAATGCTCTCATATTTTTGGTTATGATTTTAGCTTTCCAAAGGTGCAACACACAATCACTCTGCAGTCGTCCCACCGGCCAATATCAAGTTTGGGGTACTTATGAAGGTCGCACAATTATGTAAAAATATGTGCGATGATCTTCTATATCTCTCAATGCCATATTTATGCTTATCACATTTAGTTTCAACAAAATTTTATTGTGACAGAAGAAAAGTAGATGCGTACAAACAATTGTTAATCAATGCAAAGTGAGAAAAAAATAGGAAATAAATCAAATAAGACAAATAAAACAAATGAAGCGGCCCCCTCGCAGGGGGGTTCTGGTTCATATAGCAAGGCGTTGTTATATACTTTATAATTTGGTGTTAATGTTAAGAGAAGAAAGAGTAATACAAGAAAATGAAAATAAAACAAAATTAAAAAAAAAAAAAAGAGAAGAAAGTATCTTGAGTAGCTGGGAAGCGGCATGCTCGTAGCAGTTCAACGGGGGTTAGCTGTTTTTTTTGGGGGGGGAATTCTATGGGATGGCGTGTGATGTTTATCATATTTAGGGGAGCAACGCGTCGTGAGACAATTAGAGTTATTCTTGGTCTCCTTGTGTCTAGGCTGTGTGGGACAATTTGTTTGAATTTGCAGACTGGGGGAAATTGGTTTTTACACTTTTCTGCCAAGACACAGGGGGGTCTTCCTCTGCATGACTGCCTCTGGGCTTCAGCATCACCTAGCTCTTAGGCTGGCTTCACACTACGTTTTCTTCCTGCTCCTGGGGATCCTGTTTTTTTTGCAGGACCCAACGAACAGGAACAGACAGCACCAGATTGGCAACTCCGGATGTCATTTCTGTGTCCGGGTCCAAGATCCGGACACAGAAAGAGCAGGGGGGAGCCGAGCTAGACAAGTGCTGTCGGCACTGTCCACTTTAGTAGTGTATCTACGTACACTGCTAAAGTGAAATTAAGTCAATGGATGTTTAAAAATAAAAAAAATAATAAATTCTCACCTATCCGCCGACTCTGAGTGTCCCGCGATGAATTAATCTCCTACAGCTTGAGGACCTGTGCATCAGCTAACTGGGAAGGGGCAGGGCAATGACCGTTAGGTCATATGACCACATCAGTGCAGTTTAACGGTCATGTGACCCATCAGCTGATCGCGTTGCCTTGCCCCTTCCCGGTCAGCTGATGCACAGGTTCTCAAGCCATAGCAGATGAATTCATTGCGTGACACTCTGAGTCAGCGGATAGATGAGAATTTATTATTTTTAACCATCCATTGACTTAATTTCACATTAGCAGTGTATATAGATACACTGCTAAAGTGAAATTACACACATGTACCATGGGTACAGAGCAGTGCTCTTGTTCAGAGCATGCTCTGTACCCTGGAACCGGATCTGGGAAACGATTCTGTTCTCTCCCAGATCCGGCTCCATAGGCCACCATGTTAACTGTTGCGGACCAGGCCGGGTTAATTTCTGTCCGGTTTTGTCATCGGAGCCCAACAACAATTCTGACTTAGTTTTTGGGACTGGTGAAAAACAGGACAGAAACGAATCTGGGACTGAATACACAAAACCGGATGACCAAATGAGGCCAATCCAGCATCATAGGGATATATGGGAGGCAAAAACAATCCTGTTTGTTTCAAAAGTAAACAGAACAGGATCACAAAAATGTAGTGTGAAGCCAGCCTTATTCCTTCGGAAGTCCCATTGTGTGGCTAGTTGGCTAGGAAATTAGCATCCTCATGTTAATTAGGAGAACCAAGAGATTCAATAAGCCTCAGGCAAAAGGCTCCCTCTCCTTGGAGTAAGATATGGTAGCATCTGACAAAATGGCTAGGAATAGGTCAGAATATGCCTTATTCCTAACACAAACGATCCTAATTGATAATGTAATGATCAAAAACAAAGATGACTGCACATAAAGAGAATTTTGTTTACGTACCGTAAATTCTTTTTTCTTTAATCATCAATGGGAGACCCAGACAATGGGGTTTAGGGCACTGCCCTCCGGAGGTCACACTAGGTACTACAAGTTTGTAGACACCGCCCCCTCCGCTTATAAACCCCTACCGCAGGGAACATCCTCAGTTTGGTCTACAAGCTGCGAGGAGGAAAATAAACCACACCCGAAACATCGGGAAGAACGCCGTGCACAAACGGTTCAACAACCCGGCAAACACTGTCTCAACAGAGAACAGGGCCAATGCAAAACATGCAAAGGAACAACTGGGTGGGTACTGGGTCTCCCATTGATGATTAAAGAAAAAAGAATTTACGGTACGTAAACAAAATTCTCTTTTTTCTGGTCATCATAATGGGAGACCCAGACAATGGGGATGTCCTAAAGCAATACCCCAGGGCGGGAAGAGTTCCTCAACAAGACGGATAACATGGTTCCCTTTTAAAGGTGGGCAACCGCCGCCTGGAGAACCCGCCTGCCCAAATTTGCATCCGCAGAGGCATGGGCATGCACCATATAGTGCTTAGAGAAAGTGTGTAGGCTGGACCAAGTGGCCGCCTGACACACCTGTAGAGCAGATGCTCTATGTCGCAAGGCCCATGAGGCACCTACGGCTCTGGTAGAGTGAGCCTTCAATCCCACCGGGAGAGGCAAACCAGAAGACCGGTAAGCCTCTTGAATGGAAGCCTTAATCCACCTGGCTAAGGTTGACTTTGAAGCCGCGGACCCCTTACAGCGACCTGTCGTAAGAACAAACAAAGAATCCGAACTCCTAAAGGAGGCGGTTCTGGACACATAAATGCGTATAGCTCTCACGAGATCCAGAGTATGGAGGTCGCGCTCAACCTGATGAACGGGAGCGGGGCAAAATGATGGGAGAACAATCTCCTGGTTCAGGTGAAACGTTGAAACCACCTTTGGCAAGAATTCCGGCCGTGGACGTAACACCACCTTGTCTTGGTGAACCACCAGAAAGGGAGACTTGCACGATAGTGCAGCCAATTCTGAGACCCTCCTCAGAGATGTAATCGCCACCAGAAGCGCCACTTTCTGGGACAGACGAGAAAGGGAAACCTCCCTCAGAGGCTCAAATGGCAGTTTTTGCAATGCCGCCAGGACCATGTTAAGGTCCCACGGATCCAGAGGTCTTTTGTAGGGTGGAACCATCCGCGACACCCCCTGCAGAAATTGACGGACCTTCGGGAGAAGCGCCAATCGTCTGTCAAACAGCACAGAAAGTGCGGAGACCTGACCCTTTAAGGAGCCAAGGGATAATCCCAACTCCAAACCCGACTGTAGGAATGCCAACAATGTCGGGATGGACAAGGGCCACGGGGACCGGCCCCCAGAGGCACACCAGGTAAAAAAGATTTTCCACGTCCTGTGGTACATTTTCCTGGAAACCGGCTTTCTAGCCCGATTCATAGTGGCAACCACTGTAGGGGAGAACCCCCTGGATGTCAGCAGCCAGGCCTCAAGAGCCATGCAGTCAATCTGAGGGCCTTGGAATTGAGGTGGAAGAATGGGCCTTGCGCGAGAAGATCTGCGCGTTCTGGAAGAGCCCACCTGTGTCCGCCTGACAGTTGCCACAGGTCCGGATACCAGGACCTCCTGGGCCAGTCTGGAGCCACTAGAATGGCTACCCTGCATTCCGACCTGATTTTCCACAGCACCCTGGGAATCAGAGCCAGAGGAGGGAACGCATATGGTAGATTGAATCTGGACCAAGTCAAGATCAGGGCGTCCGCTCCCAACGACTGGGGGTCCCATGACCTCGCCATGTATTGCGGAACCTGATGATTCAGCCGTGAGGCCATCAGATCCACGTCCGGAGTGCCCCATCTGCTGCAGATGTCCCGAAAGACGTCTGGATGAAGGGCCCACTCTCCGGCGTCCATCCCCTGCCTGCTCAGATAGTCGGCCTCCCAGTTTTCGACCCCTGGGATGTGAACTGCGGAGATCAGGCAGTTGTTGTCCTCCGCCCAGGATAGGATGCGGTGGACTGCGGCCAGAGCCTCTGCACTCCTGGTTCCTCCTTGATGATTTATATAAGCGACGGCCGTCGCATTGTCGGACTGAACCCGGATGGGATGTCCTGAGAGGAATCTCTGAAAAGTCAGGAGTGCTAGATAGATCGCCTTGATCTCCAGTACATTGATCTGCAATGCCGACTCCGACAGAGTCCAGAGGCCTTGGGCCCTGTGGTGTAAGAAACCGCACCCCAGCCCTTCAGACTGGCGTCGGTGGTCACCACTAACCAAGACGGTTTTATGAAGGACCGGCCCCGCGACAAGTGATGTGGTTGAAGCCACCACTGCAGGGAATCTCGGGTCGGTTGTGACAGTGTCACCAGCCGATTCAGCGAGATCGTCCTCTTGTCCCACCTGCGTAGGATCTCCAGCTGGAGAGGACGGAGGCGAAATTGTGCAAACGGCACCGCCTCTATCGCCGCCACCATGCGACCCACCAGCTTCATCAACCCACGAAGGGATGATTGTGGTGACAGGAGCACTGCTTGTACTCCCGATCGGATCGCCACCTGTTTGGATTGTGGCAGAGACACCAGGGCTGAGGACGTGTTGAAGTCCATGCCCAAATAAGTCAAGGACTGGGTCGGAACCAAGGTTGACTTCTGAACATTGAGGAGCCAACCGAATTGTTCCAGAGACCGCATGGTCACATCCAGGCTCGCTTGACAGAGGTGTTCCGATGGCGCCCTGACCAGCAGGTCGTCCAAATAGGGAATGACGGCATGGCCCTGCACGTGCAGGAGAGCCATCATAGAGGCCATCACTTTTGTGAACACCCGCGGTGCCGAGGCCAAGCCGAACGGCAGCGCCACAAATTGGAAGTGTTCCTCCCCCACTGCAAATCTCAACCATCGCTGGTGAGCCGGTGCAATGGGCACGTGAAGGTAAGCGTCTCTGATATCTATGGACGCTAAGAAGTCCCCCTGTGACACAGCCGCGATCACTGAGCGCAGTGATTCCATACGGAACTTCCGAACCAGCACGTGGCGGTTTGAACAACTTCAGGTCCAGAACCGGGCGGAAGGATCCGTCCTTCTTTGGGACGATAAAGAGGTTGGAGTAAAAACCCCTGAACCTCTCTGCCGTGGGCACTGGGACCACCACTCCGTCCCTGCGGAGACCTTCCAACACCAGATAGAAAGCCTGAGCCTTGTCTGGCGATGGGACCGACCGATGGAATCGGTGTAAAGGTTGTGATGTCAGCTCTATCCTGTAACCTCTCGAGACCACGTCTCGAACCCACTGATCTTGAACGTGAAGAAGCCACTGGTCTCGAAAGCGAGACAAGCGGCCCCCCACCTGTGGGGAAGCAGGAAGGGAGAGCGAGTCATGTAGAGGCGGGTTTGGGGGTGGCAGCTGCTGCCCCCGCCGGCTTCTTGGGACGACTCTTGGTGCGCCACTGCGAAGCAGGCTTGCCCCCTCGGTCCGCACGAGCGGACGATGCTGATGACTGTAAGCTGGAGCGAAAGGACCACTGCTTAGGGTTCCTTTTCACCGTATATCGTGGCTTAGGCTTATTCTGCGGTATCTTAGACTCAGCAGAATCCTTTATCAGCCTGTCCAGTTCAGTGCCAAACAGCCTGTCACCAGCAAATGGAAGATTCTGCAAAATCTTCTTAGATGTGGCATCTGAGTCCCAGAGACGCAGCCACAACAACCTACGAATCGCAATAGCATTGGCCGAGGCCACAGCTGAGCGATTGGCAGCTTCCAGAGACGCCGTCCTGGCGTAGTCAGCATAAGCTCTTGCCCTCTCGGTAAGTGCCTTGACCTCTGGACTGGACCTTGCCAGTTCCGCGATACCATCCAAGCAGACAGTAATTGCTTGTAAGGTCCAAACCGCGGCAAAATTGGGGGCAAAGGACGACCCCACAGCCTCATAGGAAGACTTGGCGAGTTGCTCGACCTGTCTATCAGTCGCATCCTTCAACGAGGAGCTATCAGAGGCAGAAAATAGGGAGCGTGCAGCAATCCTGGTCATGGAAGCATCCACCTTTGGGGACTGCGACCATTCCTGAAGCACCTCCTGGGGGAAGGGAAAGCGAGTGTCCTTCGGTTTTCGGACATAACGCCGCCCAGGATGTAACCTGGGTGCCCTAACCACCCTTCCAAAGTTGGTGTGGTCCAAAAAGGAGCCACTTGGTCTAGCCTCAGGCCGCAGCCATTGATAGACCTCCTTCGGGTGTACAGCCACCTCCTCAGGGGATGTCACGAGACGTAAGGACTCGTTAATAGAGGACACCAGATCCTCCACCCCATCTGGAGGTTCAGACACAGACGTTGACCCGAAAGTTGAACCCCCATCATCTTCCTCACCATCAGAGGAACGCTCCTCCTCAGAGAGAGTCTGGAGCTCGGGTGAAGCCTCACGACGAGCCCGCTTAAGGGGTCTCACAGCAGAAGAGGGAGACACCCGGGGGTAACTGGAAGGAGTAGCTGGGCTATCCAGTCTCCTATTAAGTGCCTCCAGGGATTGCGACATGGAGGACAGCTGAGACAACAGAGATTCATTGATCCTGTTCTGAGTCTCCCATGGCCCTGAGATCACCTGAACCTCGGGGTATAGCACCGGGGTTGCTGACCCAGCAGTTGCAGCCCGGGCCTCTGGGCGTCCGCAGTTATTGCAGGACCCCTCCACCAGTGTTCCATTGCACGTAGCACATGTAACGGTGGTCTCGGCCGCCTTAGCAGCACGCTTCCCAACTGAGGACATGGCCACAGTAGGGGTAGATAAGCCCAATTGCAGACAATAAAACCGGGGATCCCGGTGGCTTACCGACCGCTATAAAGCGGTATGAGGGAGCGGTGTGTGTGTGTGACCTCCGCGCCGTCTTCCGGTCTCCCCTCTGGAGTGCAGACGCACGCTGCATACAGTTCCCAGCCGGGAAGTGAGGGTAAAGATGGCCGCCGACAGTGAAACTGTGGGCGGCGCCGAAGACACGCGGGAAACACACACACACGCCCCGCGGTGACGTCACCGCACGGGCTGCGTCCCATCCTCCAAGCATCCTTCTCATGAGGGAGCTGGAGCCCGCAGCGCGGGAAACAGTGTAAAAAACATTATACACAGACTGCAAAGACATGTCACACATCCGCAGCCTACGGCCTCAGCCCCTGTGACACACAGGGCGGTCAGCCAGGGTGACCCCAGCACAGGGTACACCCGCAGAACCGCGGGCCCGAGGGCAACGCGCGGTCTGAGTGTCATGAAACACATAAAGTGCCAGACACTACCCCCAGGCACACAGGAGACACAGAGTGCCTCAGTGCCGGTCCGGTCTGTAAGCACCATTTAGGGAGGCCTCGGACGGGGGTGCAGCACCAGTCTGGAGTGTAAGCACCATTTAGGGAGGCCTCAGACTGGGCCGCTCAGCCCAGTCCGGAGTGTAAGCACCATTTAGGGAGGCCTCGGACTGGGCTAGCTCCAGTCCGGTCTGTAAGCACCATTTAGGGAGGCCTCGGACGGAGCGGAGCTGTGCAAGGCTCCCATCTCCCACTCACCAGAGCCCCCCAGAGAGGGATGGAGAGGAGTGTAACAGCGTACCGGGAAAACACCAGGTGTCCAGGCACTAGGCCCTCCGGTACCTCCACCAGCGTGTGCCACTAAGGGTGAGCGGGGAGGCTGTCACCGGTCCCGACTGGGACCTTATTACCTTGTCTTCAGACGCCATCACGAAAGTAGTGAGAATGCAGTGAAGTGCAAGCAAAGCGTGATCCTCCGAGCACACTAAGGTTAAAACTGAGGATGTTCCCTGCGGTAGGGGTTTATAAGCGGAGGGGGCGGTGTCTACAAACTTGTAGTACCTAGTGTGACCTCCGGAGGGCAGTGCCCTAAACCCCATTGTCTGGGTCTCCCATTATGATGACCAGAAAATAATGAAATATAATAAATATATAGAGGATTAACAATGGATAGTTAATATTGTAAAATTAAGTCCTCCTGCTATTCAGCCCTATTGACAAGTGGCTTTCCAGTGTGAATACCCATTAGGAATTGGTTTAGTTAATTTTTCAATGCCAGAGAATTTGAAAGTTTTAAACTACCTCAGTGTTCACTGGCAAAATGCCTTGATAATACTGGTAGACAGGGGCATAACTACAATAGGATATTTCATGCTCCCTTTCCAAGAGCTGCATGCAGTTGTGACATGATGTCTTAAACAGTATGTCTCTTTTAGATCAAACGCCTACTTTAATGCAAATCTAGCAAATTCAACCACCTCTCACCATATACCTGAGCAGGCAGGTTTTCGAAATGTAAATCTATTGAGACCTTTATATCATCTATCTGTAGCAGCATTCCTAAGAAATTAGTGTTTTTATTTATCTACTACTGAGAAGTTAAGTGCTCTGAGCACCACAGTGCACCTAAGGGGCCACCACAATGCACCAAATGGGCCTCTGCCTCCAGAGCTTGTTTCCCCACCCAGATCCCGCCCCTTTACTTTGACTGATAGCTCAATTGTCTGTGTGACTAGAGATGGACGAGTGGATTCGCAGAACTTTGGATCCATCAGCTAGGTCAGTGCCCAGTGGTCGTTAGATGGAAGATTCATGAATCTCTTACCTTTTGATTAGCTGGAATGGTGCTACATCTTTGTAATAGTGATATTGCATTGTCCAACTAATAAGCTGTGCTACAAATCCCAGAAGGTAAGAGATCCCAGAAGCCACAGAGCACTGACCTGGCTAATGGACCAGAGTCCCATAAATCGATCTGCCCATCTCTAAGTGTGACATCCGATGGTGGGCCGGAAATCAGAAAGGGAGCTACAAATCAAGCTCAAGAGGCTGCTGTTGGGCGTTGTAGCAACCTCAGCCATGCCTCATATGCATATGAATAAAAATGCAAATTACTCAGAAATGCAGTGATAGAAAATATAGAGGTGTAAATGCACTTACATGTCAACTACATAAAGCCATAAATATGTAGTTTGGGGAGATTTATCTAATGACTTACGGTATGTTTGTCTTTCCCTTCAGCAGAAAGCAGCTAGGTTTGTGCAGCAATGAGTCACAGATATTCCTAAACTGCAGGGTTGTTTTTTGTTGCCCTTATCAGACCACTACATCACTAAGAGGCTGAGGCTATATTCACATGTTCATTTTTGGTCAGTTCTTCACATCAGTATTTGTAGCTAAAACCCAAAGTGGATAAGAAAATCCAGAAGTGGTGACATCTTTCTGTTATACTTTTTCTCTGATTGCTCCATTCCTGGGTTTGGCTACAAATACTGAAGTAAAAAACACCAAATACTCAACATGTGCATGAGGCCTAATAGGAAGATGACTCTACGTCTGCATTTTTCATCCACTCCTGGTTTTTGGCTTACAAAAACTGATGTGAAAAACTGACCAAAAATTTAACATGTGGACGTAGCCTAAAAGAGGGTCTTTTCATGTGGCTGATATACAGAAGAAGAAAAACATGGCTATTGCACATATTAGCAGCATTGGCCATTTTATTTCTAGGTTACACGTTTTGTTTACAACCTGTGTAAGAGATCTGATCTGCAGTCTAGATATGATTAGAGAACTGTCAATCCATTAACTGTCCATTACGGCTTATCTGTTGATGCATTTCAGCTTCTCCTCGGGTGATGTAAAACCTGTGCATCTCATCTTCTACCTCTGGAGACATTAGAGATAATGAGGAAGACCATGTTCTTCTCCTCTTCAGGGGGCCTGAACTCCCACCAGCGTATCCACTCTACACTCTACGTTTTTATATTCTGAAAAAATAAATTCCTGACCACAAATATACTGCCATAATTGTAATCAAAGATCAAGGCTCTGCAGTAAGCATTCCACGATTTTAATGATGTACTGCAATTTACTAATGCTTCAGCGGGCTGGCAAATGCTAGTCAGTTAAGCAGAAAAAATAACCCGGCCAGTTACTGCAAGTCTCCAAAGTCTTAGCTCACGCTACAGCAGCACATCGGATCGGACTGCAGTGTACCGGCATTTCACCTAAATACATTTAGAGGCTGGAAATAATCTAATTGTAAAATAATATATAGTAAAACACGCACCTGTCACTCATACAATAAAGGAATGACAGCACACAAGAATACCAGAAATTCTGACCAAAGTTACTTGTACTCATCTTTTTTTTTATTATTATCATTATTAATATTATTACTGTAGTTGTTGTTGCAAATGTTACAGACATCAGCAAGCGCTCAGTTAAATAAAAGATACATAGCAGAGTAGAAACACCACAACAAAGTAGCTTGCGAATCAATGGAACTGTTGCAGCTGCATCACAGATAAAAAGGGGTCAGGGATCTGTGACAAAGCCGTCAGAGGAATTACATTCAGTAGATGTGCAGTATCAACATTCCAGGCTCACATCGATTCATTTTAGGTTTGCTGTTTACAAAGAACAATATTGTTACAAATACATTACTATACTTTCCCAGCGATTTACAATAATTTCTATTCCACCCTCTTTACAGAACAATAATATAACTGCATATTCTAAGTACTCTGCTAGGTATGTACAAAATGTCTGTTCACACAGCTGTGATTTTGTACAAATAATCAAACTCAAATAATACCTAAAAAAAAAAAAAAAAAATTCTAAAATGTGTTACCCAACCAGAGGTCAAGTAAACTTAAATTCCCTAAGACATTTTAATGTTTTACAATTTTTAAAAAATATGAGTAAGACAGCAGTGCATGTTGTAAAAAGAGGCCCACGGAGAAATTGTCCGGTAGTGAAACGGTAATGAACTATTGCAACTCTGTTCAGGTGGGGTGTGATGTGTACAGCACTGTGCTTCTTCTGTGAGGGTCTTAAGACAGTGACACTTGTGCTCTTCTATTAGACTATTAGCAAAAAATGGCCAGCGTGATCATAGAGGTATGGACCTTATAAGGGGCAAGCGGTATTAGCTGCTACACTTGCCGCAAATGTTGCAATTTCTCATAATGTGAGTATTTGATGATGAACTATAAGAGATTAAGCCAAGTGAGCATTTATGTTACACCGCCACCTCGCTTGATTTCATACGCTAGAAAATTGACTGAAAGCAATGAATTCTGCTTTAGTTACAAATCTAAATTACTAAATACATTCCTACTCTATGTGTAGTTGACATTGTGTCAGATATCAGATATTGCACAAAGTTTCAGACAAATGTATGACATGAAAATGAATAACAATAAAGAATTATACGGTAACTATAACTTCGCACAATCAAGGCAGGCTGACAACCTATAATATAGAACTTAAAGGGGTATTCTCTTCTCTAAGATCCTATCCCAATATGTGGTAGGTGTAAAAATAATATTAGCAAAAAACTCCAATTAGAAATTGTGATTTTTTTTTAAATATGGGCACATAATATTTTAGAATAATTTTGTAGAGAACATAACCTCAATCTTTTATCTTTGTTATTAAAAACACAATAAATCATATTTATTTTGAAGATGATTCCATCACCATAAGCAAGAAATAATAAAACCCATCAGTATGAAGTCCTTATCTCTATTTTATCCTCCTCTATTTCTTCTTTCTTGAATGCTTTTTTTCCCAGCAGACAATATGATTTGCAGCTTTGTTATCTGGTATTAGAGAAAATTTGTTGGCCTGCAATAATCAACAGCAGCAAGACTACAGATGTTTCTTAGGCCTCATTCAGACATCGTTTTTTTTGGCGTGCGAGTGTTAGACTGGTTGCACACTACCATTTTTCGGTATCTGTGTGAGTCCAGCTTGAATTGGATGCACCCACATCTGGTTTTGGCCCCATTGACTTTCAAAGGGTCCGCAGGAACTTGCGAGTGCACCTAGTTCTGTACGTTTTTTCACAGAGACCAAAATCACATTTTGGAGTGATTTTGGTGTCCGTGTTAAAACTGTGAACCCTGGTCCGGGGCACTACAAGTTCAATAACAATGTGGCTATATTAAACCTGGATCCGAACTTTTGGGCTGAGCATGCCCAGAACATAGTTGTAAATGACACGCCCACTAGGGTGGGTGTCATTACAACCGAGTCCAGCCAAAAAAAGGTAATCAACTAGATGCAATGGGATGCTCTCATCAGAGGTGAACTAAACCTCCCCCCCCCCCCCCCCCCGCCTGAGGCAAAGAGCAAAGGGGGGGTGGAGGGGGTGCTATCAGTCAGGCGGCAGGAGAGGGGGGTTGGGGTGCTAGCATACCTTCTTGTTGTGGAGGCAGGTGGCGGCAAGCGGCGGCCGGCAGGCAGAAAGGAAGCCGCCGCTATGTGCAGGGCACCGCCCACCTTCAGCATTGTCGCTCCCCTGCCTCCTTGCCGCCTGAGCAGAAGGCTCAATTTGTCGAATGGATGCTGCGGCCCTGGCTCACACATCGGTATTATCACTGATTCGTGAGACAGATCAGTGATAATACTAGTGCAGATGCATCACGTTTTACAATTGCAGGGGAATCCAGGTTTTACCAGCATTCCCCTAGATTGCAAAAATTGTTAATGTGAAACCAATGACGGATAACACTCAACTATAATAGTGAATGGGGATGTTCACATGTCCATGATATTTTGCAGACCGAGCAGTCAGCGCAAAATAGTGGAGATATGTAAAATATTGATCCAAGTGTCGGATCAAAATCGACAATGTAAGCCAAAAGGTCCAAGAAAAAATGGCAGAGCACACGGATATCATCCTAGTGCAGTCTCGTTTTCGAATAGAGATTTGTTTTTTGTTTATTTTCATGTACAAGAAAAACTGATAACACTTGGACTAAGCTCTGATCAAACTCCATTTTACTCGTACATGGAAAATACGGATGTCTGAATGAGCCTTTAGGTTAAGTTCCCACAATGAGTATTTATGGCATAATTCATGAAGGACACGAGTTAGCACATTTAAACTACTTACATTTTTTAATGGTGGGTTGTTTTTTTTTTTTACAAGTCCTCGTTTACATTAGTCTTATTGCGTTTTTCAGCTGCGGTTTTTGCCTCTCTTCATATTTTAAACAGATCACTTCCTATGTGCTGATTTACTTGGCTTTGGTAGATCTTTATTGATAAAGTTATGTATGGATTACATATGTTCATATGGTTTTTCCACTGCGGGAACCTACTAAACACAGATCTGGGTTTCTAAGCAGATTTTCCACATCTCATTCACATGTGAGGCGAAAATCTGATAATAAACCGCATATTTACTACAAGAGAAATTGACATGTTGCAGATCTCAAAGCTACACAGTACGTCAGTTTACAAAGTTTTAAAACATCATCATGGGCAAGAGAGTTATATAACTATCATCCACTTTGCTGGAATTTTAATAGACTGTTTGTTTGCACACAAAGATGTGCAGTGGAAAAAATGAATCAAATACTCATCTAGGGAACTTAAAGGAACCTGTCACCTGTAAAAATATTATTAAACCTGCACATATGGGGTTAATCTGCAGGTTAGTAGCATTTGTAACCTGCCCAACACCTGAACCCCTGCTGTTGGGAGGAAAAGAACTTTAATCCTCATGGCAAAGTTCCAGTTCCAGTCACGTGGAAGGAGCCAGTGGTGGTTCAGTCACTGCTTTATGTGTGGAGAACGGTGGCTGTAACCAACCATGCAATGACCGACAAGCTCCTTTAATGCAGGGCAGCTGTCAGTCAGTGCAGGAGGTGCAGCTACAGCCATCACTCTCCCTACCCAGAGCTGTGACTAAACCTTTGGCAGAACTGTCCCCGTGACTGAAACCCAAATACTGCCGGGAAAGTTAAATTTATTTTTCTCTCAGCAGCGGGGTTTAATATGCAAGTGTTGGTCAAGTTTCAAATGTTAGTAACCTGTCGATTAACCCCATATCTACAGGTTAATAGCATTTTTACATGCCACAAGTTTCTTTTAAGCTCCCCATACATATTAGACTAATGCTGGTTGAACATGTTGATATCAACGGATGCAGCTACCACTGTATGGGAGCCCCAGATAATTTATTGTCGTTGGAAATATAGATCTGGCATGTCTGACTTCAGACTGTCAATCGTATTGTCTCCCACAGATTAGCCACTGCCAGACATGTCTGCCGACGGCTTTCCCATGGAAAGTACATGACATCTAGCTGATGAGTGCTCCTTTGTGCAAGAGTCAGCTGCACTGGCTGCTGGCTGAATGATCAGTCAAAACGATAGGCATCTAATATGTATGTAAGGCCTTATCCTTAAAATTTGAGTTTGTCTAACCTATATTGATGATCTGATAATGCTATTGCACATTCTTTTCTGGGTTCCTGCCAGATAGCTCCAAGTCTCTTAGATTAACAGAGACCGTTATTTTTTTTTTTATAACACACCATATACCTTAATAAATAAATAAATACATTCCCAATTTTCTTCATATCAAAGCTCTCACAGAAGTGCCACCCCTCTAAGACATTTAATAAACCATCTTCACACTTTATTAATAAACCCTGTTATACAGCAGAACACAAATATCTACATCACAATATAAATATTAATTGCATGATATTATATTGGTTCTCTTCAGGCTGAACCAGCTATCTGGTTTTGTTTTAAATATTGAATTTGCTTTTTTATACTTCCAATGTAAAATTACATAAATTATGTGCATTAAATTATGTATTTCTCATCTGAAAGCGACCAACTACAGTACTCAAGTGGGACAAAGAATATCTCCATAGACTTTATGTAAACATGTCCTTTCAAAATTGGGAGAACATAAGAGGCAACATCCTGCATCTCCACCTAGAAGTGTTATGTGGACACATATAGTAGCACAAGTCAGTAAAGTATAGACATTGTAAATCAAATGGTGTAAACACTTAGCTGGAAGCTGTCATCTCTCTAGTCATTGACTTTACGGAGTCTACATTATCTTACAATGGCCACACAATCTACAATACCATTACAAGTATCTGTCAATATGTAGTCTCATAATGACTCTCATGGTCAATAGTAATAATCCAGCTAGTATAAATAAGGTTTATTTTGGGCCCTGCTGCCATTCAGGTTTGTTAAGTAGTTACAAGTAAGTTAATTTTCACATTGCACTGCCCACCACTATGGTGCAATAACAGCTGCATGGTTTGGAAACACCAAAGGTTGGTCAAGATACCTAGAGAAGATCAATTGGCTATGATCGATCCCTTGCTATATCTAGACAAACAGCCTAGCACTGGAAAAGAATAATTTTGGCTCAACTCTAACAGTCATCTGTAATCTCAGCCATCAGGCCTGGTCAATAAATCAGACCATTCAAAAAGAAGTCTGCATATAAGGCCAGCATGTCATGTCAAGTCTGCATACTAGTCTTTTTCCTTCCCACAACTAATTGTAAAAAGTAAACAAATTCTAAACATTGCAACAACCATCCAGATTTGATTTGTTACACCTGGCACTTTGTCCGGAAAAGAGCATTTCACACTTCAATGGATATTTAACCAGCAGCAATTGTAGGGCTTAACTGCACATAAAATGCTAACTTGATGTCCCTGTGCACGACACTACAATATTTATGGATATGGTGTTGTTCACCGTAGACATACTGTACATCTGAGGATTTCTTACAGAGGTCATTGATGTATGGGAAATAAAGTAAAATTGCCCAGGCTTGCATTGGTGAACAAAGATGTTCAAAATAGGCCGTATTATTTTGCCAAAATTAGGATGTAACACATTATTGAAAAACAAACATGGAGAAGAATGTGGTTACACACAGCTGTATGTTCTTAAAGTGCACAGGAGTTAACATTTTCAACACAAAAATGACGAAGAAGAATGGCAGCCTATATCAACATAAAATGGTCTCATATATACTGTACAACCAATTTGTGGAGGTTACAACTCCCACTATGATCTTTTTAGCTGCAACTATCCACTACATGGACACACTTCATTGTGCAAATAAGCCATGTTTGATATTTGGAATATATCTTCTGAACAAAATATAGTGAGCTAGCGGAGACAGGATGCATCGTTTTTACACCTTGCATGAAATAATTTAAGGTAGAATTACATATTGAAGTACAGTAGATTGTGGTCGATTCATTAAACTATTATTTAATATCCACATCAAGCTACTTGTAGAACTTCACCTCTTACTTAATCATATTGCAAGATTCTCCATTGAGTTTCAAGAGTGCTTTGATACAGTGAACACCACAGAAGCACACATAGTATAACTTGTAAAGGTGTCCCAGAGCTTCATGCACAGCCGAGTTGAAACTAAGATTCAGTCCTGCTACTTTGTTACCGTGACACATGCATAAGGACTTTCTTGTAACATATGATATTAAGAATTGGCCAATTTTAAGTGTTAGAGCTATAAGTGCATGAAACAAGAGTGTAATGTCAATCAAGTAAGCCCAAAAAATAGTGGCTGAATAGCCATTCACAATGGACACCTTAAGAGCCAGCTTTAGGCATGGGATCTTCTAAGGCTCAAAGACACACTATACAAAAGATGTAAAGTGCTTTTCCGACCAGGAAAACATGTTAGCTTATTCATCAGTGGAAAATGTTGCTTTTAAGGTCATCTTTTTGTAAATACTAATTTCATGGGAATTGAAAAATAGGACAAAAAAAAAACAAGAGTAATGTTCCTGGAGATGTTTCTGCAGACACATAGGCAGCACTAGGAAAACAACCACAAGTGAGGCCAAATGCCCTCCATGCATGTTGTGAAGCAGCAGAGAGGCTATCAGATGTAAACTGGTTGCTCCTGTGCAGTCAGCAGTCGGTACATTGCAGCTGGCATTGTCTTCATGTGTATCTGTGAAAATAAAAAAAAGTATGATGACGGCAGGAAAACAAGCAGTACTGAATAGTCTAATAATGTCTAATAATACAGGATGGGGCATTCATATGGATGCACCTAAATAAAATGGGAATAGTTGGTGATATCAACTTCCTGTTTGTATATGAGAGGGGGAAAACCTTTCCAGATAGGTGGTGACCATGGCAGCCATTTTTAAGTCAGCCATTTTAGATCCAACTTTATTTAGGTGTATTTATATAAATTGCCCACCCTGTAGATTATCCCACTTAAATGCTTTTTTTGTCATTGCTGGGCTATATGCCCACAGCATCTATTAGACACTGATGCACCAGCTGAGTTTTCCATGGCCAAGCTGGTTCAGGTTGGTCGTTTTCCTGAAGTGTCTTCACATGAAAGCTTTGCTGTTGTTCTTGTGGTGTCTCCGCCGCCACTGCTAGTGCAAACCACCGCAATAATGAATATGTCACTTCTATTAACCACTTCAAGATTTTTACAAGCATGAAGTAATTTAGAAGAAATGTCATAAAACGGAAGATTTGCACGACAATGTCATTTTACATTATGGTCACTTTATGGGACATTTTTTGCAGCACTTTTTTCAGGCAGATTCCGGTTCACATAACCTTATTGAAAGTGTAAGTTTATAACCTGTTACTAGAATGTATTATCAGACAATAACGAATTGTTGCCCGAAATGAATTTCATTTAGATTAGGTCATTGCTCTGGGTAGACCTATGAAGGCCCATAATGTCTGTGAAGGAAATATGTATTTGTAGGCAGAAATAAGGTAACTTTGATTCAAGTCTGCCATCTCAACACAAAAGGAATAACCTCTCCTTATCTTGAATACAGGAACTGAGAACTAAGGGGCATTTCCATGAGAAGACAGAGGATAAAATTTGTCACACTTCTACAAGCTTCAAAAGGATTGACGAAATGGTCCCTAGTGGCAGGGCCTGACATTCTCTACTTACTATAGGTATAGGAAGGGGGATGCTTGGAAACCACAGGGCTTTTCATTTGCAATGTATTCATTACTAAAATAGCCATGGTCCAGTCACAGACCTGAGATTAGAATATTAAAATTAGAGGCTGTCCTAGAAACCCAAGCCCAAGTCCAAACTTATAAATGGTAGGTGACACAAAAGAAAGCTGTTCGCGTGGGGGTCAGCCATATTTCATTTCTCCTTCCCCCAAGGAAACAGAAGAATAACCTTAGACTGGAGATTAGGCATTTCTCCCATTTTATACTATGACTTGTTTGCACATACCGTATATACTCGTGTATAAGCCAACCCGTGTATAAGCCGCCCCCCTACTTTTGCCCCCAAAAACTGGGAAAACTTATTGACTCGCGTATAAGCCGAGGGTGGACCCCAGCACAGGTATACAGCCCCCAGCAGTGAGGTATACAGCCCCCAGCAGTGTGGTATACAGGCCCTCCCAGTGGTATACAGGCCCCAGTAGTATGGTATACAGCCACCAGGACAGGTATACAGCCCCCAGCAGTAAGGTATACAGGTCCCCCCAGTGGTATACAGCCCCCAGCAGTGAAGTATACAGGCCCCACCCAGTGGTATACAGGCCCCAGCAGTATGGTATACAGCAGGCCCCCAGTGGTATACAGCAGGCCCCCAGTGGTATACAGCAGGCCCCCAGAGGTATACAGCAGGCCCCCAGTGGTATACAGCAGGCCCCCAGAGGTATACAGCAGGCCCCCAGAGGTATACAGCAGGCCCCCAGAGGTATGCAGCAGGCCCCCAGAGGTATGCAGCAGGCCTTCAGAGGTATACAGCAGGCCCCCAGTGGCACTCGCCCCCCACACTGTGCAGAGCCCCTCCGCTGCATTATCTTACCATCCAGCGTCTTCATCACCGCGGGTCCTCCAGTCCATCCTCGCGCGCTGCGTTCCCGGTCTCATGTGACCCGGCGGTCGCAGTGGGATGACGTCATCACGCTGGGTCACGTGAGACCCGAACACAGCGAGCAAGGACTGGAGGACCGGCGGTGATGAAGACGCTGGATGGTAAGATAATGCAGCGGGGGGGGGGGAGCTCTGCACAGTGTGGGGGGCAAGTGCCACTGGGGGCCTGCTGTATACCTCTGGGGGCCTGCTGTATACCTATGGGGGCTGTACGCACGGCTCCCCCTGACGCTGTGATGGGCGGGGGGAGCCATGCATATCTAATGAGCGGCCCCACGTGACGGGCCGCTCAGTCAGCAGCCTCCCCCCGTCTCCTCCAGCCTCCCCAGCACCCGGACACAGCCCCCACCATAGGATTACCGTATTGACCCGTGTATAAGCCGAGGGGCGGACTTTTCAGCCCAATTTTTGGGCTGAAAAACTCGGCTTATACACGAGTATATACGGTATATGTCCTTTTTATTTTTATCTTACATATCTTTTTACTGTAAGCACTGTAATTTTTATATTAAAAGGAAAATTGTCAGGTCAAATATCCAGATGTAATTGCTATCATTTTCTAATTCCTCACTCTAAACTCTCTCTAGTGATGTATTTCTTTTATTTATATTCCCCTATTATCTTCTGTAAACTTCAAATACAGAGATTCATTCCATCTGTCACTCACAGTGAATGATCCACTTAGTTCTCTGCTGTCCACTCCCCATAAGTAGAATATGCATGTCACAAATTCACACCACATCACTGTACAGGACATCAGTGTGTGGGGGGGGGGAAGCTGTATTCTCTTCTCTGCTCTCTATGTTTGCAGCATCACAAGAGGTCAAGTACAACACAGAAACTATCACATCAGGGTTAACTGCTTAGAGAAACAAATGGAGTCTAGATACGGCAGCTCTGTAATAGCTCTCTCCTCAACAGAACTGACCTCCTGAAAGTGAAACCTAATACTGCACTGTTAGTAAAGAGACAAGGGAGGAGCGAGCTGTTGAGAAGACGTGCACAATTACATGAAAGTTTATACAGCAGCCGGACTATTCCTGTTTGCTTATAAAGGAGAGCAGGGGCGGACTGGCCCACCGGAGGATCGTGAGATCCCCCGGTGGGCCCAGAGTCCTGATAACCACGTCCCCAAGCCCCACCCCTTCACGACTGGCATTGGCGTAACTATCGCAGTCGCAGGGATCACGGCTGAGACGGGGCCTGGACCTGTAGGGGGCCTACGCCTCCAGCTGCCCCCTGCGACCGTGATCACAGTTCCTGCTTTAGATGGATGTGCGCCCCCGAGGACACACATCCATGTGACAGGGCGGCGGCACAGGATCCGTGTGTCAGGGAGAGGAGGGGAGCTTCCTACTTCCCGCTGCTGCTCCCGCCCCTCCCCTCCTCTGACCTGCCAGCTTCCTGCCATGCGTTCCACTGTGCCGCCTCCTCCCACTTCCTGCTTGAGTGCACAGTGAACACAGGCCGGAGCCTACTCCTCCTTCTCCTGAGGCTTGAATCATCAGTTTCTAGAAGAGGAGACGCCGGAAGTAGCGAGGGAACCAGGAGAGTCTGCACATAATACTGCACTATATGGGAAATATAAGGCTGCATATATAACACTGCACTATACAGGATATATAAGGCTGCACTATGTGGAAAATTTTGAGACTGCACTATATGGAGAGCTATGAGGCTGTATTATGCTATATGAAGAGGCTATGATGCTGTATTATACTATATGGAGAGGCTATGAGGCTGTATTACACTATATGGAGAGGCTATGAGGTTGTATTATACTATATGGAGAGGATATGAGTCTGTATTATACTATATGGAGAGGCTATGAGGCTGCATTATACTATATGGAGAGGCTATGAGGCTACATTATACTATATGGAGAGGCTATGAGGCTACATTATACTATATAGAGAGGCTTTGATGCTGCATTATACTATATGGAGAGGCTATGAGGCTGTATTACACTATATGAAGATGATATGAGGTTGTATTATGCTATAAGGAGGGCTATGAGACTGCATTATGATATATGAAGAAATGCAAGGCTGCAGTATATTAAATGGAGAATAATGGGGGTTCACAATTGAATGACTATAGTGGCTACCTTATGAATGGAGGACTATGGGATGCATTATAATACTTGGAGGACTATGGGAATACATTGTAATATATGGAGGAATATGGGGATGCATTATAATAACTGGGACGACTATGGTGACGTGAGGAGGTGGACCATATAAACCAGGATGGGGGACATATATATACCACGGTAAGGGCCATATTCCAGGAGGGGGACCATATATAGCAGGATGAGGGACATTAATACAATAATGAAGGGGGAGAGGGTCAATTTGTGAGTCTTTAAAAGATTTAAAACGTTCATGAGGCCCATACATTTCATCAACATGCGGGGAGGACCCAGATCTATGTTTCGCACCGGGGCCCATCAGACTGTAGTTATGCAGCTGCCCCCTGGGCCCCCTGTACAAAGAAGTGAGGGCCAAGGGGGGGGGGGGGTTTGTGGTGAGGTGACGGAGGACCCTTGGCTGAGGCTGGCAGGACACACTACTGGGCAATGGGCATGATTATCATGTCCATTGCCCTGCATGTCCTGCCACTCTTTGGTACTATCATGCCCACCATGTACTACCACCAGTGGCTGGCAGGACATGCTGGGTGGGCATGAAAGTACCTCAGAGGCTAGCATGAATCATGCCAAGTATGTCCTACCAGCCTCTGTGGTACTATCATGCCCACCCGGCATGTCCTGCTAGCCAGCCATTGGTGGTAGTACTAGCACCACCAGTGCCTGGCAGGACATGCTGGGTGGGCATGATAGTACCACGGAGGCTGGCAGGACATACTAGGCATGAATCATGCCTAGTATGTCCTGACAGCCTCTGTGGAACTATCATGCCCACCCAGCATGTCCTGCCAGCCACTGATGGTACTATCATGCTAGTACTATCACCAGTGGCTGGCTGGCAGGACATGACGTGTGAGCATGATAGTATCAAACAGGCTGGCAGGACATACTTTGCATGAATCATGCCTACTATGTCCTGCCAGCCTCTGTAGTACTGTCATGCCCTTGCCCAGCACGTCCTGCCAGCCACTGGTGGTAGTACTAGCATGATAGTACCACCAGTCGCTGGCAGAACATGCTGGGTGGGCATGATAGTACCACAGAGTTTGGCAGGACATACTAGGCATGATTCACGTTCTGGGCCCCCATGCTGAAAATCACAGCCTGCAGCCACTGCTGAAAATGGCGCATCCATCATAGCACCATGTCCAGGCGCTTTACCTGGCTCTTCCAGCGGCCCTGGTGGCGAGTGGCACCCTGGGTAATAATAAGGTTAGTACCAGGTTAACTGGTTCTAAGCCCGAAATTCATAGTGCCAGGCCAAATTAGACATGGCTACCATGAATTTCTAGTAAACAGAAAAAAAAAACCAGACATTTTTTTAATTAAAAATAAAACACAAAACACATTTAGGGACTCCATCTTTAATAAAAAAAAATCATTGCTCCGACGTAATCCATGGGTCTTCTGTCTTCAGCTCTGCTACATCTTTGCCATCAAACAAATATGTCTGCTGACAGAGATGAGCAGGCACAGAATGACACTGCAGGACTGTTACTGTGCAGCACTATGTCACTTTTTTTGTCATTTGATGTAGTGTAGAAATCTTGGGAAAAGTGTGGATTGTGCTCTGGAAGTGATCAGTTATAGATAACTGTGTTATTTTCTGCAGAGATAAGTCCTGCATAGAAGACGTGATATCGGTCTGCGACAGATAAAGAAATTCACCTAGAGACATCACTGGTGAGTATGTGTATTACCTATACACACACACTGACACTAAAAGCTCCTGTGTATATACAGAGCTTCTGTTTATAATGTCACTGGTGAGGACTGTATAACCTGTACACTGACACTATATACACTGCTTTTTTTACATTTTTATTATTTTCGTGTTGCCACTATGTGGTGGCATTATGTGCTTTGGTTATGACATGACGGTATTTGTCCCTTGTATGTGGTATTATTCGGTCACTATGTGGTGGTAATATGTGGTGTCATGGTGTGGCAGTATTTATACCTTGTATGTGGTAGCATTTGATCACTGTGTGGTGGTATTATGTGCTTTGGTCATGGTGTGGTGGTATTGGTGCCTTGAATGTGGCATTATTTGGGTGGTAATGTGATCTGGTCACGGTGTGGTAGTATTTCTGCCTTCTATCTGGCATTATTGGTGTTGGTAGAGTTAATTGTGATTGGTCATTTGTTTTATCTGATATCAATAAGAGGAAACTTCTTTATTTCTAATAGATATTAAATACTTGGATGCTTAACCCCTTTCCCTGTCCTGTGACATAGCAGCAGATATGCAGTTACAGAGGTTCGTCAGAGAAAGCAAGTTGAGCAATTGTTGAGAGCTTCACCTCAGTATTGATAAGAGAAAACCAGGAGGGGGTGAGGAATGCATAAAAAATGACCTCTGATTGCTCCACTCTTGGTTTTGTCTAAGAAATACTGAGGTAAAAAAACTCACCAAATACCATCGGTGTACCCAGCATGGGGCAGGTGGGGGCAGCTGCCCCCCCCAGCAGGGAACCTGTCAGTGATGATCTTCTCGTGGCCCAACTGGAGCAGTGTGTGGTGGGGTCAGCACGCTGCAACCTCACCACACACTGCTGCTGGTGACTCAGCAGCGCGGAGGATACCAAGGATGGTGTGAATGGGGAGGAGTGCAGTGCTCCACGGAGGAGTGTGTGGTGTGTGTTGTGTGGTGTATGTATGTATGTGTGTGTGTGTTCAGTGTTGTGTTGTGCCTTCAGTGCTGTGTGCAGCCTCTCTCCCAGTCTGTGGCTGCCGTATTAGTTATTAGAAGTAGTCGGACGGGACGGACACTGCACACAACACTCAATGGAGGGAGGTAAAAGACAGGGTGATGGGAGGGAGGAAGTTTTGGGGGAGAGAGCCAGCGCTGAGGGCCCCAGCTGTGCAGAGGAGACAAAGGACACAGGTGCCCCCTGTCAGTGGGGCAGAGGGGCCACGCGCCACAGGTCCCTATGTGAGTGGGGCAGAGGGGACACTGGCCACAGGTCCTCCCTGTCAATGAGGCAGAGGGGACACGGACCCACAGATACCCCCTGTCAGTGGGGCAGAGGGGACATAGGCCACAGATCCCCCCTATCAGTGGTGCAGAATGGCCGTGCTTCAATATGTGCACTGTGCATGCTCCCGAGCTCGGCCGTAGACGTGATCAGCCCCCACAATGCATCGGGTGGATATAATGTTCCAAACAGCCATCGCTTGCCACCCCCCCTAGTTTTGATCCTGGGTACGCCCATGCCAAATACTCAAAGTACCACATTCTTCTGACAGTGCAGATTCCACCAATAAATAAGTGATCACCTTCCTAACCTGCAGATCGATGATAACTTGTGTTCACTAAAAAATACCTCTAATGCAAACTACAGTAATGGTACATCACAGTAATGGTCAGCGCACAGTGATGTGCAGGAGCCGCCTGTGTTACAGTCCACTCTCCACTGTAATGGGTATAATGGCTAACCGGTATTTACATACAGCTGAGGAATGGGTTCCCTTGGAGTCAATTTCCCTGGTGGGCCCCAGACACCCGAGTCCAGCACTGATGGAGAGGACTAATTCAGCAGCTGCCTACAGGGTCTGACAATGCTGATAACATGCAAAGTACAAACAGTACAATAATGACTTTACATGCTTTTAAAAGGTCTGCCCAGGCACTCTTCAAGGGTAATATTAGTATCACACTGAAAAATGACCTGACAGTTTCCCTTTAAAGCTTAAAACTTTAACGTTTGATCCTTGTATATTCTAAAAGAATCCATAGCCTTATAGAGAGTGTGTGACCCTGTTGATTGTCAGACAGTAGTACATTTTGGGGACTCATCCCCCAATGTGTTTCATGATTGGTGGCAGTGTTTTGTATAACTAAGGTGTGTGTGCGTGATTTATGCCCACTTTATAGCCTAGAACAGAGGTTGAGTGCTGGATTGAGAGGAGAGTTAACCCTTGCAGGCACACCCCAAGTTACATGTTGCGTAGTGGGTACATGACAAAGTCCAATTTATTTCTGTAAAGGAATCTAGGTCTGCTATGACTAGGAGACCAATATCAGAAAGGATGTAGAATTGTTTTGTTTTGGCTGTAGAACTCATTGGCTTTCTCTTTCTGTTTTAATTACCTTAGTACTGCTCTAACTATGAGATGGTAGTTTATCTGAACCTGTGAACTTTTATGAAAGTTTATCAAACGACCACTGGATCATCTTGTGCCTCCTGAGGAGCCCATTAAGGGCGAAACGTGTCGAGGCTAACTGAGGCAAACCACAAGGACTAGGATGGAGAGAGTGGTTACCGCCCCTGGAAAGTGACCCAACTTGTTAACTTGAGTATACTCTCTGCTGAAAGCTTAATTACTTTCCAGGAACTGGAAGAGGAACATATTGACACTCCTCCATTATTCATGGTGGATCTTTAACTGTCATCTGGATAAAAATAAAGTGGGGTCAGGTCATTTGTTTTTAATTCCACAATAGACTACATTTCTTAGCAGGACCTAAGGGAAGTCGGACTACTGTATAAAAAAAACAAAAAAAAAAAAAACAAAAACAAAAAAAAAAAGATTCCTGGGTCAATGTGCTAGTTGGGTTTATATCCTGGAATACTTGACAATACGTAGAGTGACTTCTAAGTAGGGACTTGAGAGGTTTAGCCACCGTGGTACGAGAGCACCAATACACAGTAGGGTGTATCCTCTGTTGATAGGTAGGGTCAGCTCTAGGGCCTGAATTGTAGAATTTGGGTTATCCTGGGATACTATTCTTTAGTGTGGATACTGTTGATTATTTTAAACTAGTAAAAAGGCCCGATGCAATTGCATCGGGAGCGCGGTGAAATGAATTGTGTGTATACAGGCGGGTGAGTGGCTAGCAGAGTATACATGGGGCTCTGTGGGTAGCAGACTATATAGGCGGGTCTGTGGGTAGCAGAGTATACAGACTGCTCTGAGGGTAGCAGATTATACAGGCGGCTCTCTGGGTAGAAAAGTATACAGGCGGCTCTGTGGGTAGCAGAGTATACAGACTGCTCTGAGGGTAGCAGATTATACAGGCGGCTCTCTGGGTAGAAAAGTATATAGACGGCTCTGTGGGTAGCAGAGTATAAGGCGGGTTTGTGGTTAGCAGATTATACAGGCGGCTCTGTGGGTAGCAGAGTATAGAGGCGGCTGTGTGGGTAGCAGAATATAGAAACGGCTCTGTGGGTAGCAGAGAATACAGGCGGGTCTGTGGGTAGGAGAGTATACAGGCGGCTCTGTGGGTAGCAGAGTATACAGGCGGCTCTGTGGGTAGCAGAGTATAGAGGCGGCTCTGTGGGTAGCAGAGTATAGAGGCAGCTCTGTGGGTAGCAGAGTATACAGGCGGCTGTGTGGGTAGGAGAGTATACAGGCGGCTCTGTGGGTGTCAGAGTATAGAGGGGGCTCTGTGGATAGCAGAGTATGATGTGGCGGGAGGCTGGAGGAGTAGTGAGGGGAGCAGAGGCTGGAGGGGTGAGGAGAGCAGAGGCTGGAGTGGTGAGGAGAGGTCCAGATGGAGGGGTGAGGAGAGGTCTGGCTGGAGGGGTGAGGAGAGATGCGGCTGGAGGGGTGACATCACCGCTCGGCGGCAGGACGTGGCTGCGTGCTGGGGCTGATCGTAGCCCAGTCACACGGCATTGTCGTCTGCGGCAGGTTGGGTGATGCTGAGAGGGATCAGTTCTTGCCCTCAGGTCACACATGTGACCTGAGCAGAAGGAGCGGATTGGGCGGTGTGTTGGTAAAGACAGGACGGTCATCCGATTGGTCTAGGACGCCAAGTCCTGGGCAATGGGATGGGCGTCCTGTGTGTACAACACAGCGCCCAATCCGCTTGCAGGGGCAGGCAATGGGAGTGAGCGGGGCGTGCCAGGCTTTGCAGGCTGACACGGTCCGCTCACTCCCATTGGCTGTTGCCGGCCACAGGACGACGTCCCTGGCTCCCGGCACCCGGCCACAGCCCGTAGACCGCTACTCCACCAGCATGGCGACATTGAGAGCCCAGCGGTGAGAGAGTGGCGAGGGGCGGAAGGCTCCGGCGGCATCCGGGCAGCATGGACCTCGCGGAGGGCGCGAGGGCGGTGGCGATGGAGCGGGGCCGACGGTTGGCAGGATGGCAGCGGTGTCAGGTAGTGCGGCTGAGGATGGAGGAGGGTGAGAGGCTGGAGGAGGCTGTGAGGCTGGAGGAGGTTGTGAGGATGGGGAGGCTGTGAGGCTGGAGGAGGATGTGAGGCTGTAGGAGGCTGTGAGGATGGGGAGGCTGTAGGAGGCTGTGAGGATGGGGAGGCTGTGAGGCTGGAGGAGGCTGTGAGGCTGGAGGAGGCTGTGAGGCTGGAGGAGGCTGTGAGGCTGGGGAGGCTGTGAGGCTGGAGGAGGATGTGAGGCTGGAGGAGGCTGTGAGGATGGGGAGGCTGTGAGGCTGGAGGAGGCTGTGAGGCTGTGAGGATGGGGAGGCTGTGAGGCTGTGAGGCTGGAGGAGGCTGTGAGGATGGGGAGGCTGTGAGGCTGGAGGAGGCTGTGAGGCTGGAGGAGGCTGTGAGGCTGGGGAGGCTGTGAGGCTGGAGGAGGATGTGAGGCTGGAGGAGACTGTGAGGCTGGAGGAGGCAGTGAGGATGGGGAGGCTGTGAGGCTGGAGGAGGGTGTGAGGCTGGAGGAGGCTGTGAGGCTGGAGGAGGCTGTGAGGATGGGGAGGCTGTGAGGCTGGAGGAGGCTGTGAGGCTGGAGGAGGCTGTGAGGCTGGAGGAGGCTGTGAGGTTGGAGGAGGCTGTGAGGATGGGGAGGCTGTGAGGCTGGAGGAGGCTGTGAGGATGGGGAGGCTGTAGGAGGCTGTGAGGCTGAGGAGGCTGTGAGGCTGGAGGAGACTGTGAGGCTGGAGGAGGCAGTGAGGATGGGGAGGCTGTGAGGCTGGAGGAGGCTGTGAGGCTGAAGGAGGATGTGAGGCTGGAAGAGACTGTGAGGCTGGAGGAGGCAGTGAGGATGGGGAGGCTGTGAGGCTGGAGGAGGGTGTGAGGCTGGAGGAGGGTGTGAGGCTGGAGGAGGCTGTGAGGCTGGAGGAGGCTGTGAGGCTGGAGGAGGCTGTGAGGCTGGAGGAGGATGTGAGGCTGGAGGAGGATGTGAGGCTGGAGGAGGCTGTGAGGCTGGAGGAGGCTGTGAGGCTGGAGGAGACTGTGAGGCTGGAGGAGGCAGTGAGGATGGGGAGGCTGTGAGGCTGGAGGAGGCTGTGAGGCTGAAGGAGGATGTGAGGCTGGAAGAGACTGTGAGGCTGGAGGAGGCAGTGAGGATGGGGAGGCTGTGAGGCTGGAGGAGGGTGTGAGGCTGGAGGAGGCTGTGAGGCTGGAGGAGGCTGTGAGGCTGGAGGAGGCTGTGAGGCTGGAGGAGGATGTGAGGCTGGAGGAGGATGTGAGGCTGGAGGAGGCTGTGAGGCTGAAGGAGGCTGTGAGGCTGGAGGAGGCTGTGAGGCTGGAGGAGGCTGTGAGGCTGGAGGAGGCTGTGAGGATGGGGAGGCTGTGAGGCTGGAGGAGGCTGTGAGGATGGGGAGGCTGTGAGGCTGGAGGAGGCTGTGAGGCTGGGGAGGCTGTGAGGCTGGAGGAGACTGTGAGGCTGGAGGAGGCAGTGAGGATGGGGAGGCTGTGAGGCTGGAGGAGGCTGTGAGGCTGGAGGAGGGTGTGAAGCTGGAGGAGGGTGTGAGGATGGGGAGGCTGTGAGGCTGAAGGAGGCTGTGAGGCTGGAGGAGGCTGTGAGGCTGGAGGAGGCTGTGAGGATGGGGAGGCTGTGAGGCTGGAGGAGGCTGTGAGGATGGGGAGGCTGTGAGGCTGGAGGAGGCTGTGAGGCTGGGGAGACTGTGAGGCTGGAGGAGACTGTGAGGCTGGAGGAGGCAGTGAGGATGGGGAGGCTGTGAGGCTGGAGGAGACATTTACTGTACTGAGCATGCTCAGTACAGTAAAAGGTCTCCAAACAGGAAGGCAGGGGTTAAAAAAAAAAAAAAAAGTTAATGCTCACCTCTCCCCGAGCCCCCGCCGTCTCCTGCAGTCTTCCTCCAAGCTTCCGGTGGCTGCCGCAGGCTCCCAGTGTCTGCAGAGCTGTTGTAGTGCAGTTCAGGACCTGCGGTGATGTCACAGTCACGTGACACCAGGTTACCATGGAGTAACCTGGTGTCACGTGACTGTGACATCACCACAGGTCCTTGACTGCAGTAGAAGAGCTCTGCAGACACTCGGAGCCTGCGGCAGCCACCGGAAGCTTGGAGGAAGACGGCAGGAGACGGCGGGGCTCGGGGAGAGGTGAGCATTAACTTTTTTTTTTTTTTTTACAGTAGTGCGGGTCTGCGGCTCGTGATGACGCTGCGCGTCATCACTCGCAGTCCCGCAAAGCATGTTGGGATTCGGCGACAACGCCCGAATTCCCAACTGCGGATTATATAAGTAGATGTATGAGCACTATTTGTAAATGTTTAGGTGGTTTTGTATTTTGTAAATTAATAAAGTTTGTATTTTTATCTAATTATTTGGGTGTTTTTGCATACTATAAATATAAAAGTTTAAAGAAAACTATCATAAGAAAATCACCAATTGTTCGAATCATGTTTTTATGATACACCGCCTTCACATGTCAGTCTTTCCTGTATGTGTCGAATTCATTTTTCTCATGTCTGTACTCATTAAAATCTATGGTGATCTTTACATGTCCGTTTTTTCCACACAGATCGCATGTTAATGTGAACCACACAAGTCCATGAGAAACACATAGGGACACGTCTGTTTTTTACCAGCAGCTTGAATGAAAAGGCTCATTAGACGTTTATGGAAGTTTATGCGTCTGTGAAAAAAAACGTACAGCACAAGAATGACGTCAGCGTGCCATCTGTGTGATGTTTGTGTTCCTCATTTAAATTATAAAGCTAATGTGTGTGTGTATATCCGGGAATGGCATCTACACCGTCACAACTACAGCCACAAAATTTTGCACAGTCACACGAGAGCGTCATAGGCTATGTTGTGAGGCGAAATTTTAACCCTGCGCGTTCCAGTTCACCAAACAATTTTGCCCCTATCTACATAATGGAGAAAAAGTGAATGGAAAAGTGTTGGGAGGAAAATAGACAGCTGTCAGCTATAGCCACAAAATTTTGCACAATCACACGTCTGGACCCCGGGAGCGTCATAGGCTATGTTGTGAGGCGAAATTTTAACCCCGCGCATTCCAATTCACCAATTTTGCCCCTATCTACATAATGGGGAAAAAGTGACAGTTACCAGTTGACAGTTGTGAATGAGAGGGGCTTAATAATAGCGCCAAAGACTAATGGTGGGTTTACACACACCAATTTATCTGTTCAATATCTGAACAGATCTCTGGTTGCAGTAAAATCATGGACACATTGTATCATTTGTACACAGCCACAAAATGGAACTATGTGTCCATGATTTCACTGCAACCAGAGATCTGTTCAGATATTGAACAGATAAATTAGTGTGTGTAAACCCACCATAACAGCACATACCAGCATATAGTCACTAAGGTGGGGCCCCAACATGAGATATTCACCACACATGGGGACATGTATACACACCACACGCACACAGAGTAACAGCAAGTGTATAGTCACTAAGGTGCAGCCCCAACATTGGTTACTCACCACGCACCCAAAGAAACACACACCATAAAGAAACACACAACACAGAGACACCCCCCTCCACCCCCACGGGGACACACACACACACACCCTATAGCGACACATGCACTCACCCCATAGGGACACACACACCACAAAGACACACACAACACAGACACACACATCACACAGACCCCCCCCACAGGGACACACACACATAGCCACCCTATAGGGACACATGCACTCACCCCACAGGGACACACACACACACCACAAAGAAACACACACACACCACACAGACCCCCCCCACAGGGACACACACAGATACACACCCTATAGGGACACATGCACTCACCCCACAGGGACACACAAACACACCACAAAGAGAGACACACAACACAGAGACACACACACCCCACACAGACCCCCCCACACACACAGGGACACACACACATAGACACCCTATAGGGGCACATGCACTCACCCCACAGGGACACACACACCACAAAGAGACACACACAACACAGACCCCCCCCCCCCACAGGGACACACACAGATACACACCCTATGGGGACACATGCACTCACCCCACAGGGACACACACACACACCACAAGGAGACACACACAACAGAGACACACACCACACAGACCCCCCCCACAGGGACACACACACATACACACCCTATAGGGACACATGCACTCACCCCACAGGGACACACACATACACACACCCCAGGGACACACACACACCACAAAGACAGACGCAGATGTGCACAGGTGTGCTATCTTTAATTTCCAAACATAAACATCTGATTAAAAACAGCCAATGTGCAACACATGTGCCATATAGGGAATTAAAGCAGATATCAGTCACATGAGCTGTCTATTTTGTGTATGTGTGAGGTAACATATACTGCCCGGCCGGGGGGAGGGTTTACTGTTGGCTGGAGATTCGTTAGGCTGCCTATAGCAATCAATCACAGCTCAGCTTCTATTTTCTTACAGGTCATTAATATGACATATTCAAATTCTATTTTGTTATAGCTATTTTCAGTTATTTATTAACCCGGGCGTAGCCGGGTACTACAGCTAGTACTAGAATAAAATGTATTCAAGAAATTAATGATTTTCAGGTATTAAAGATGTGCAAAGATGACAGATAACACTGTTCTACATATTTTCAAAAGATTTCAGGTTCAGTTCTAAAATGAGCCATTTCTCAACGGTTTAGACCTGCTGAATTCAAATCTGCCAATGAAAATGTTTAGTTGGCTATTGTTTCTATATCACAGGGTTTTCATTTTCCAGCTACATATATTAATGCCGAACAGTTTCAGTACTTTGAACATTCTTAGTTTTGTAAATATAAAGATACAGAATATTTTGTTATGCTAATTCTCTGATATTTATTTAGAGGAAATTTACAATTCAAATAACTAACACATGTCTAATGGTATCGTCACACGTGGCGATCTCTCAGGCGATGTTGTTGGCAACTCCGGGGCGTGGCGAAGTTGACGCAACCCGGCAAACGAGTTGCTGCGTGTAACAGGGCGATTTTTACGGCAATAAGTTGCCTGAGCAGAGTTACCAGGATTCTCAACATGTTGGGAAACCTGTCGATGTTGCTCAGACGATCTGCGTACATCGCCCTGTGTAACGCCGCAACTGCGATGTTGGCGGCAACTTCCCCATAGACTCCCATGTTATGGATCACTGCCAGGGTAGAATTTAACCCTGGTAGCGATATTTGCTGGCAAGATCGCAGATGCGTTGCCGGTGAGATCGATGCATGTGACATCGCAACAGCAACCATGGCAGCGCGCCAAAAAAGTGTGCTCTCCCGTGAGTTGGCGGTAAAATCTCCGCAGAAATCGCCATGTGTGACGGTACCATGACACTATTGCAAGTTATGAACAATTACAGGGCTGAAAGACAGGTATCCAAAGAGACAGGTGGCAACAACCCGAATTACATGCTGCCACTTCGCGGTGTTTTGAAGGTAAAAGGTACAATTGTCTCCGACACCTGCCGGTTTCTACCTTTCGGTAGCGGCGTGTAAAGGTACCATTACAATTATCGAACAGTAATCTGCAAGCATTGATGGATTCCATTTTTCTTGATATTTTTTCTCCATAGCCGCAATATCTTGGTTTTTCACCATGCTTGTCGCTCACTGCTCCACTGTTTGGTAAGAGTGCTTTCACACTGCGATTCTTGAGGATCCGTGGCTGTTCATTGTAAAACGGACAGCCATGGATCAGATTTGGCCCCCATGTTATCCTATGGGCACGGATCGAATCGGATTTGGCCTAATTGCCATACGATTTTTGTCTGATCCGATTGTGCCCTATTTTTTGCTGTACCAAAAATTGGAGACTGCTCCGATTTTGGGGACAACGGACCAAATCGGACAAAATCAAATCCGGCAGGATCTGCACCAGTTAACATGGGGGCCTATGAGCGCGGGTCTGAGGAAACAGCTGATTGCTCCTCGGACCCCATTTTAGTGTACTGAGCATGCTCAGTACACTAAAATTGCTCCTAACCGTCTAATTTCACTTCCGCAATGTATATCTATACATTGCGGAAGTGAAAGTAAGTAAAAGCAAGGGGTTAAAAATAAAACAATTCTATTCTCACCTGCCAGCGATCCCCGACGCCTCCAGCAAGCTCCGGGTGACTACAGGACCTGGCATTACGTCACAATCCAACCAGCTGATCGGGGCACATGACCGAATACCGCGGTAACTGCGGTCATGTGACCCGATGACGCTGTAGGGTTGTGATGTAACGGCAGGTCCTTTGGTCACCCGCAGCTTGCTGGAGGCATCATGGGATCGCTGGAAGGTGAGAATAGAGTTTTTTTATTTTTAACCCCTTGCTTTAACTTAATTTTACTTCCGCAATGTATTGATATACATTGCGGAAGTGAAAGTGCCTCGCACAGCTCTTTCTGTGTCTGGACCCGTGAAAATCATGGACCCGGACACAGAAATGGTATCCGGAGGTCACCTCCAATGCAGTCCCCTTTCCTGTCTGTGGGGTTCTGCAAAAAGTAGGATCCCACTAACAGGAAAAATAAGGCAATGTGAAAGCACCCTAAGAGGGAGTCTGGATGGAAATTTAAGAAATGTCTTAAAGGACAAGTTATAGCCAAGATCCTTATATTGTTTGAGGATATTTTCAACTCTTCATAATTATCTGCTCTTTAGCTTTGCAAAAAAATCAGTTATGATTAATGTGAATGCAACATATGCAGTCTTTTTCCTTGCCCTGCAACAAACTGAGAAAATCCTCATCTTGAAGAACCTTATGAACCTGAGGTTCGATAAAGACTCTTTCCTTTATCTGTGCTTCACTAAACCTTAGAAATTTATCAGTAAGTTACTTGAATGCTTTTGCATCTTTATCCATTACCATTACAAAGTTCTTCATTAGTCCAAACTGAATATGCAATGGTTGTAACAAAACCTTATGTGGGTCTACAAGTGCAAGATGCAGGACATTTTTACTCCTAGCTTAAGTAAAGGTCAGATAGGCCAGTCTCTTATTGTAGTGATATTCCCTTGCATAACTATTGCAGTCACAAGAAAGCAGCAGTACTTTGTGTATCCATCCTGTAAACCAAGTAAGAGAGCATCCATCTATAAGTCACCACAGAGGGGCCACAAATGATGGTCAAAGTTCAGGCACCTCAACAGCGGTTTCCTGGTGCCTTGGTTTTTTTTTCATGTGGACACATTTCTGCTTCACAGTAGTTCCCATTTGTAAAACAACATCTATGCAACTTTTGAGATAATACAGCCAAAAAATAGAAAACAGCAATGAGAATAGGTAATTCCTTACCTCACCAACTGCATTGGAAAGAATATGAACTATCTTTTCATGAGGAGTTGCTACAACACTTTGTCCATTAATTTCTATAATGCGATGACCAACTCGCACGCCACCTCGTTCTGCAATACCTCCTCGCATCAGGCTGCAAATCTGAACATGAAAAAACCATGCATCAGCAATATAGAATACAAGAAAGAGCCTTGCGCCATGTTACATATGATTAGTACATCATTAGTACATTAATAATACTCATGTATGTAAAGTGCTATGGAATCAATAGCGCTATATAAATGAATAAATTATTATTATAATAGATGATTACACATCATCCCCTGACCTTACCCCCGCTGTATTACAGAACACCAATGACTGTCTAACCGCAGTTTTCAGTATCATGTCCACTCTATACCTGAAACGTAGCTTTTCCTAAACTGAACTTCCTATGATCCCGCCCTCCACTAACCTTCCTAAATCTGACCTCTCCCTCTCAGCGTGTGGCACCACAAGAATGCCTAGGCATCCAGGCTCACTGTCTGGGTGTTACGTTTAATGTTGATCTTTCACTCAATACCTATATACAATCTCTCACCCGCTCTTGTCGCCCGCAACTGAAGAACATCTCTAAAATTTGCCCCTTTCTCACCATGGAAACAATTAAAACCCTCACAGTGGCCCTGACCCATTCCCACCAATAATATTAATATTATTAATAATATTAGCTAATCCCTCCAATTAGAAAAGTAGTATAGTTTTCTTCATTAGCTATGTCCCTTATTTCATGTGCAGGGCATTACAGCTTAGGTATCCATGGTTTTGACTGCTCATGGTGACAGTTAGTTGCTCATTGTCATAACCATGGATATCCAAGCTGTAATACCCTGCATATGAGGTGAGATAGCTAATCAGGAGAACTAGAATACATTTCTATTTAGAGTTATTTGATAATATGATTAATATTATTACACCTACTACATATTGGGATAGAATCTTGGAGATGGGAATACCCCTTTAAGCCCGGCCTGCAGCACAACGATAGCCCACAAGTAGACGTTCAGTGGTCTCTTAGGTGCTGTAACAACTCATTGACAATCACATTGCAGAGGTAGGAACTGTTTGGATGTTGTGGTTTCTATTCACCAAGACATATATACCATATAGCTGTCACAATCATTGCTGGTATTACAAGCAGATGTTAAATGTGTAACACAATTGACACCCACTGTATATTAACTCCTATGTCCACCTCATTATCCTGCATCCAACGTCTGCTTTATAGAGGTTTACAATGTATGTCAAACATCTGCCTTTTTTGCCCAATTTCTCTAATTTTTTTCAATTTCTCTAATGGTTTTATTTTTAGTGATTCCTGGCAAAGTGCAGATAGTCCACACATACTAATAAACAAGGTCATATAACCAGGGCTATGGAGTCAGTATCCATTTTGGTGCAATCGGAGTTGGAGTCAGATTAAGGGAAATCGAGGAGTTGGAGCCAGAGGTTTGATTTACCGACTCCACAGCCCTGCATATAACATATTTTTGGTTTGTATTATAACTTATATTGGGGAACCACATAAAAGGATCTAATTAGGAAAAAGGAGAGAAACCTTTCTTGCAAGAAAAAATACTGAGAAAGGCTTCCTTTTATTTTTGATGAAATCCTTGAAGTTATATTAAGATGAAGAGTCATGTTGGTGAGGAAGAACCTCATATACTAGTACTCACTGAGGGTTTCAGTGGTGAGGCCAACCAGAAAGCCAACATTTACTACATATATTGTGGGCTTGATGACAACTGGATCAATGTTTCTGATGCAATCAATGAACACAAATGATGACTGTATATTTAACCAGTTCAGGACGGGTCATTTTCACAAAATTCTAACCAAGCACATTTTCATGTTTTAAGACACCATACATGCACTTTTAACGGCTCTAAAACAAATTCCTTATTTGGATATTCAACTTGCCTCATTTTTCGTGATATATGGAGCTTAATTTTTATATGTATTATATATTTTATATATATATATATATATATATACACATATATACACTTTTCTTGTAAGGTTGTGCCGATTCTTTTTTTCTTGTTAACTTCCTGTGACAGCAGGGCTCAAATGCATCATGCATAGATCCAAAAGAACAGGCATCACTCCATAATAAAGGTGAAGTGGACAAGTTTAATACAGCCTCCTGTGATGCAACTTTCAACCCTCAGGTCTTTCTCAAGCATATCAAGATGCTTGAGAAAGACCTGAGAGTTGAAATGTTGCATCACAAGAGGCTGGATTGAACTTGTCCACTTCACCTTTAATATGGAGTGCTGCCTGTTTTTTGGATGATATGAAATTTAAGGAAAAAATGAAGTACTTATCAATTTTTCAGATATTTTCTTTGTGACAAAATGAACCACTGAAAACGATTATGAATCGATTTCTCCATTCCTTAGAATTTCTTTTTGTAAACTTGCACCTGCCTGCACCATTGCTGCTTCCGGATGTGCACCACAGTTATATCACACAGCGGACATAAGCAGGAGAATCTGATACTTGCCCTCGCCCTGGTGTTCATTTCGGGTGACTTGCTGTATGCATCCTGCCAACGGCAGGATGCAGTGCACGTAGTCTGCTATTATAAGGGGGAGAAGGAGGGTATGTAGTCTGAGGTCTGCTGTTGAAAGGGAGGGAGAGAGATGGGAATGTCAGATCAGATACCCCCATCCCTTGTAATTACAGACCTCAGTTCAGATACCCCCTTCTCTTGTAATTGCAGTCTCAGATAAGGAGTCTGTAAATATAAGGGGGAAGAGTATCTGTTATGAGAGCTGCAATAAACACAGGTCCTCCATAATAGTGCCATATGCACAGAATCCCATTAAAATATTATTTTTTTGTTTTAGTAAAGTAAACCTGTCACCCCTTTCTGCATTTTAAACTGTGCCCACCAGCTTACACATAAGGTAAATGGTGTTCTAGTAACCCCTCTATGTGCCCAGCAGGCCCCTCATACCTGAAATATGAACTTATATTGTGTCCAGTGCTGGCATCCTATTTAGACCAGGAGGCTGGTATTTAGTCCTGATGGATGATGTGCTCGCTACCCCTCCGGGCTGCAAAACCCACCCTGCACTTATTAAAATTGCCACCCCTCCTCTGGCTGGCGCTTCACTGGCGCAGTGGAGTGGGTGACCGCGCTCCATTGAACAGGCCGATGTCTCACGAGACATCGACATTGACAGGTACACCTACGCCTGCGCAGTGGAGCGGGTTTCCGTGCATAATGCCGACGTCTCGTGAGACTTGTGAAGTCTCACAAGACATCGGCCTGTTGAATGGAGCACGGACACCTGCCCATTTGTCAAGTACACAATTTCTCCCCATAAAATGTGGAATGACTGCTGCAGCTATTTTTCTTGCTTTTCCTAGTTTTAGTTTTTAGATTAATTTTCAAGATTGTTTAATTTATCACTTTGATTCAGTAGAATATCAGTCAAATAAACAAGCCAAGTGGTGAAATTAGACTATTGTCTGTCCCGCATGCATATCCGACAAGTCTATACTTCTATTTAAGCAAGAGCTATTTCTCACCAATGCTGGAGCATAACAGTAGCGCTAGAGGCTTGTGAACAAAAGCTAATAATAAACCCAGCAAATTATTCATATCTCCATGAGCGTCTTAGTTAAAAATACTCTCAAGGGAGAGCAGCGGTGCTTTGAATCCTTAAGAGAGCTCAATGCTCATTTCAAGCCACAACTTGCAGGTTATGAATAAGACAACCATGCATGGTTATAATAGCGAGATGCAGAGGTAAAGGTACACTTCAAAAAAATTAAGGTTATAGTTCAATTTATGTTTTATCTACAGACCTTACAAGTTCATATTAATCTGTGAGGCACTTGTATTCTCCCAGGTTTCAATGCAAGATATCTCTACAATGAAACATTTGTTCAAGCAAACCACAACTTTTATTCTCATATGTGAAAAGTAACTTTTGTATAGTTTTTTATAGGTCCAGTTATGCATATCTGTACTAGGAGTATCTATGTTAAAGTCAAGTTTCTTGGCTATAAATCTCATAACTATCGGGTATGTACCATTTATGAAAGGTATTCCCTTTTTGCAGGATAAGGGATAACTTCCTAGATCGTTGGAGGTCTGCCTGAAGGAGCCAAGAACCGATCCTCAGAAATTGGACTCAGAAGAATGCTGTCTGAGTACAAAGGAGGTGTGTTTGCTTGACTTCTATTCCATTTAGATGGGATTCTGCACAATCTTATTTTTGAGATTGGTATGGAGTCTCATCAGGTGGACCCCAAGTAATTAGGAAGTTATCCCTCATCCACACTCGGTACAAACTCTTTAATGCTAAAGACAATATAAACTAAATATAAGTATATTCTTAAATTCTTAAAGAGTGTAGTAACTCACAATTCCATTCTGTACACTGAAGCCGAGCTGGTATCTAAGGTCAGGTCTTCGAATTAAGACAGTGGTAACTGGAGGACATCTTACAATGTTCAGCTTCACCCTGGCCTGGTTCTTTAAGCCCTGATAAAAATCCAATATGAAAGTTTAACTCTTTCATAGATATGTACATACACAATCAAATTAGAGTGGCAAAATTATCTTTATTTGGTAGATGTGTTGGAGGCATTACTTTATGTCACTTTCTAATATATACGGTAAGTATTACAGGATTTCCTCCAGTACAACTTAGCACAGCCTTCCTCATAGTCTGCTCAACTCTGACCTCAAAATGGCTGCCACTGGAGGAGCATGTGACCGACTTGTCCACCACCCTCCTCCAACACAAAATCAGTCTTTCCTTCTCCTCTGTTTTTTAATTGAAGGAGGTTGATGGTCTGGTCACATGCTCTACCAGCAGCCAATTTTTTGGATAAGAGAACTGGTCAGTCTGTGAGAAAGAAATAGAACCTATGACACTTATATACTAGTAACAAAAAGATTAGTGCAACTTAGTAGTAGTGTAAAAAAAAACATGGCCCAAACATCTCTTAAAATATAGATAACGTTATGAAAGCCTTTACATTTGTAAAGCAAAAACCTCACTGGAGGGAACCACACTTATCAGGCATTTAAGGTATTCCCCATGGATATCCCATAAATGCAAAGGTTAAAGAAGCACTTCAATTAAGTTTTTTTTTTCTTAATTAAATGTGTGTATACATGTATGTAGTGTGAGAGTATTCATATACTCACCTCCACCGGCTCTGTCCTGTGTCCTGCGATGTTCCCGGAAAATCATGCAGAATGAAGGATTTTATTTGTAAATCAGCATTAGGCTCCAAATATTAACAGCATGTACATAGACTTATATAACATGCATTAAATACGGCAGGGAGCGTCGCCACGGCAACGCGTTTTGGACATAGTCGTATTTAAATGCATGTATTATATAATGCATATACGTACATGCTGTTAATATTTGGAGCCTAATGCTGATTTACAAATAAAATCCTTCATTCTGCATGATCTTCCGGGAGCTGGACCTTCCTTCTTCTATTGCATTTGTGCGGTGTCAGGACGAAGGCCCGTGCATACCGGAGTTTACGTGGTAACCCTTCATTTGCGTCCTGCGACATTCCATTCTTTGTCTGAGAGGCATTACTGCAATTGCAACTAGCTGGCCCATTCTATGCTCAAGCCTGACATGTCTTTGACAATGTAAGCTTCGTTATGATACTCCAAAAACTTACACTGTAAAAGTCAATCCCGCGCAATGCAGAGTGCGGCCTGACCCAGGGGGTATGTAGAGGGGTGACGTAACTCAGAAGAGGACATGAATGGTGCTAGACTATACTTTATGAGAGTACAATTCTTAGTGCCTCTTTAAAGATATCCCCTTATGAATGGGCCAAGTTACTTTTTTTCTTTTACATCTTGTGCTTGCGTAGAGGACTGTGAATAATTATAGACCTTTTTGATTGGATTGATTTTATTTATATGCTTGAACAAAGATTAGCTTCCTTCATAATGTTATAAAATACACTGTAATGACTATAACACAGAAAGGTACATAAATGTTTCATTCTTTACCTTTATTATGCTCTGACAAGTAGAGAGTGGTAAACCGACTAAACTGGTGCCATTGATGGACATGATTTGATCCCCGATATTCAATTTCCCTGACTTCTCAGCAGGTCCTCCGTGCATCATATTAGCAATGATAACTGTTGGCAGAATGGAGCCCCAACCTGATTCTACAATCACAACACCAAGGATTTCACCCTTCTGTTTTTCAATAAAAACCTGGAAGTCATAAGTGAAATGAAGTTATCTATATTATTAGGAATATCACCTAACTACTCCTAATATTTTGTAATAATAAACAGTGAGGTGTATGCATTAAATACCGTATTTCTCAGACTATAACATGCATTTGACCATAAGGCGCACCTAGGTTGTAGATGATTAAAATAAATTGCAGCAAAAAATGTGGTCATGATGCACTGCTATGGGGGGGGTATCTTCTGCTGACACTGGTATGGGGGTAATGTCCCACAATTCATTACTAATGTCATCCTTCCTAGGCCACTTCAAGGTATAGATGCCCCTCTTCTTGATGCATATACTGTATCCTCCATCCTGGGATATATATTCTACATTCTTATCCCAACCTGGTATATACACTCCCCATCATGGTATACATGGCCATCATCTGGGGCCATCCAGGTTAATATAATCCCCATTCTGGTATATATGTTCCCCATCCTCCTAGGACCATGCTGGTATACAAGGCCCTCTTCCAGGTATATATATTTCCCATCCTGGGTCCACTCAGGTATATATCTCACTCATCCTGGTATATACGATCCCCTTCATTGTATAGATGATCCCCATCCTTGCATATGTCCCCCATCCTGGTATATACGATTCCATCCTGGTATATATCCACCATCGTGGTATATATGTCCCTCATCCTAACATATATGATCCGCATCCTCATATATATGTTCTTATCCTGGTATACATGTCACGTGCATCCTAGTATATATGTCCGCTATCCTGCGCCCATCATGGTATACATGTCCCTCATCCTGGTAAATATGATCCCATCCTGGTATATATGTCCCACTTCCTAGTACATATGTCCCGAATCCTGGGCCCATCCTGCTATACATTTCTCCATCCTGGTATATAAGTCTCTCATCCTGGTATATATGATCCAACCCTGGTATACATGTTCCCCATCTTGGTATACATGACCCCTTTTCATACCCATTGCACCAAGCAGGAGGCTGCTGGCTCCTCTGAAAGGTAACACATGTGTCTGGACACCGGTGCACAGTCTCCTGCAACCCAGGCATGGTGGCGATTGCAGTACCTGCGACCAGCCATTCTTGCAGTTAAAGCTGGGCTCTCTGGTGGGCGTTAGTCACTTGTGATGCATGTATTTGGTGCGGAGCAGCTGCCTTGTCTAATAGCTTGGGCGTGACCAATAGGCTGCTCTGACACTGTGTATCACATAGACCTATGTGGCTGATGCCCTATGGCAGCCTTGTGTCTTTAAACACCACCAGTCTCCTCCCTGACACCATGGCTGGTTGCAGGTGCTACAATCACCCCCATGCCTGGGTTGCAGGAGACTGAGCACCGGTGTCCAGACACATGTGTTACCTCTCAGAGGAGCCAGCAGCCTCCTGCTAGGTGCAATGGGTATGAAAAGTGGCGAACTTTTGGTGAGTTTTTTTAATTTTATGTCCTATTTACGGTGAATCTATACACGAAATCCCCCATCTTGGTATCCATAATCCCAATGTTGGCATCTATGGTCCTCATCATGGTATATATGATCCCACCCTGGTATATGTGTTCCCCATCATCGTATACATCACCCCCATTTTGAAAGATATGGTCCTGTTCCTAGTATATATTCCCCACCCTGGTATACATGTCCCCAACCCTGGTATATATGTCCTCCATTATGGACCCCTCCAGGTGTATATGCCTTCCATCACGCCGTACACATAAATAAATTAAACAATTCTACAATCCCTCTGCACCCCCGATGTGAGGTCTCATCTTCTGATGCTGGCATTTAACGTCAGTGTGTAAGCAGCGCAGTGCATGACGTCACTGCCATGCATGCCCAGTTACACAGACGTCAGCTGCCGTAACTTTCACTGCTTCCCACTCCCAGGATTATGGGCATGTGAAGCAGTGAATATGCATTCTCTTTAATAGCGGGCACACGATTGCCCAGTTGCTGCAGTATACCAGCAGATGGGTGATCATGTTTGCCCACTATTAAAGAGAAAGAATATTCACTGCTCCCCACGATCATTATCTTGCCCACCCATCGACAATGGCTTCAGTGCCGATGAGAAATGGGTGGAATTATGGGTGTAGGGAGCAGTAAATATACAGTTGATGTAAGAGCTCCACCGACCCCTCACATTCACAACCAGGTACTTCTGGTCAATCAGGCACATCCCCACTTTTTTCCAAAATTTGGTAGAAAAAAGTGCATCTTATAGTCTGAAAAATGTGATATACAGTTGGCATCAAAATGTATCTACTTTCTTTCAAAAGAAAAGTTATATAATAGGTCTGCATAGTTGGATAAATCTGTTTAATATAATGAAATATGTAACATCAATTGAGAAATACCATTATTAAAGTGAACAAATCCTCATTAATGGACTCAAGATGCTGCAAAAATGTAAAAAAAATAAATAAATCTATACTTACCTCCCAGGTTTCTTGACATAAACAATCTCATGTCACCGCTCCAGTCCATCAGTGGCCCGCTACATGGCTGCTATTCCATCTGAGCGGAAGGACAATTTGTTCCACTCAAGTAGAAGTAGAGAAAGAATTCCCTAGCACTACCCAGAGACATACAGGACCTTGGTTAACTGACTAAATAAGTAACATCATATTGATTGAAATATGTATATGAATTACAATCTATATAAAACTGTAATATGTAAGAAATATTTCTATATTTGAATATATATGAAATAATTCATTCAACTATATATGTATAAATATGTAATTGAATTTATTTCACTGGAAAAAACAGTTTAATTTTTAGATAAGTCTCACTCAATACTACTCAATTATATATATGATAAAAGCCTTGCCTTCAGATTTACAAGGGATAAGCAATGCACGCACTAGATGTGAATACCTACATCTTTGCAGTTCTCGGACTTGGAGAAGTGGATGAGGTCATCATTATACATGTCCTGGGTGTTGAGTAAGTCACTGTATTCCTTCTGGCTCAGATCTTCTGGGTTAATGCCATTAGCTCTCAGGAATTCCTGGTAGGCAACACTGAATGCCTGACCTATAGACTGTGCGATAAGCTGGGCCTGAACAAAAATGGGAAATTTAACAGAAAATGATCAATGAGCTAAAACTTTCTAAAGAACAATAAGATTATTGCATTCTTCTTCTGTACTAAAAAAGATATAGTTTGCTGCATAGTAAAAAGTCATACTTTGCTTAAAGGAGTTCTGTACTTTTAAAATGTATGCACTTCGAGGTCTTCAACTAAAAATAATGATATTTACTGGCATACACCTTATTTCAAGGTAACTTACAAGGAAGTCCGCCACCCTCAAAACACGTTTGAAACGACTTCTACCGTACTTCAGGGAAGTGTAAAATTTATACCTGAAGTATAGATTTCATTTCTTTAACTGGACAGAGATATGGTTTTATTTTGTATGGAAATGGGGGCAGCTTGGTGAACTCATGTCAAAAGTTTAATTCCTCGTCAATCAACATGCCTCACACCACCTTAAATTGTGCTACATTTTAAAGGGTGCTATTAGAATTGTATTGAATATTGAACAAGATTGTGGTATGTGTGCATATAGTTTTCATATAGTTTTTATTGGACTATGAATTTGCAATAACAAGTGTAGTTATCAAATAGGTACAAAGTACATAGATGAGGTATAAAAGATCAGATACAAAAGTTACACATTAGGTTTAAGTACAGGATACAGAGAATTATTCATACTTAGTATCTGGATTTAGCCTCAAGAGTAACTTAAAGGGATCCTGTCACCTCCAGAACGCCTCCTAAGCTAGCAAAACATGTCCCTGCAGCATAGTATCACTAATCTCACACTTCTTTTGTCTCCTAAAAGCATCCTGTGCATAAAAACGTTTTAATACTCACTCATTAGTGATTATAATTAGCAGTGACTATATTCTTTAGTCACGAAGGCGGGCTGTTTTGCAGCTCCAGGATCCACCTGTCTGTGTGTGTACTGCTGCGCTTGTGCAGGCATTGCCCCCTCCCCCCTCTATCACTCACAGAATGCAAATCATTAGTCCTGCCTTCAGTTTCAGTTTCACAGCAGCACAGACAGAGAGAGGGCTGGATTCTGGAGCTGCTAAACAACACCCCCTGGTGACTAAAGAATATAACCCCTGCTAATTATAATCCCTAATGAGTAAGTATTAAAACGTTTTTATGCACTTTCACAGGATGCTTTTAGGAGACAAAAGAAGTGTGAGATTAGTGATAGGATGGTGCAGGGACATGTTTTGATAGCTTAGGAGGCGTTTTGGAGGTGACAGGATCCCTTTAAGCTAACATTAGTAAGGCTTGGTTCACATTTGCGCACAATGTGCACTGTGAACACAGCGTTCCTGAGCACAGCAAGATGTAGGCACTATGCGCTCCTATGTTTAACATAGGAATGCATAGTGCCTGTGTGTACCTGCGCTCAGCTGCGTTTGGCTGCGCATAATTTATGCACATGCTGAACGCAATGTTTTGTGCGTGGCTGTGTGCTTGCTTTATGCGCATGCAGACAGCTGCGCACAAACAATGAATGAAAGTGCATCTGTGCGCACTACTATCTGCTGGCAAGCGCACAGATGCTGCGGAAGATGACCTCCTCTTATGTCATCTACAGGTGAATCCTTTCCTGTTGTTCTTTGCTTCTTTCCTCTTCTGTCATCTTCTTTCTTCCTCCCTGCCGTCACTGGTTTAAAATAGTCGGTGGGAACTACGCCCGGGTACTACAGCTAGTCTAATATATAAAGCTGAATGTGTGTGTATGTATGTGTGTATATATGTGTGTATGTATTTCCGGGATTGGCATCTACACCGTCGTAACTACAGCCACAAAATTTTGCACAGTCACACGTCTGGACCCCAAGAGCGTCATAGGCTATGTTATGAGGCGAAATTTTAACCCCGCGCGTTCCAGTTCACCAAACAATTTTGCCCTATCTACATAATGGGGAAAAGTGAATGGAAAAGTGTTGAGGAAAATCGACAGCTGTCAGCTATAGCCACAAAATTTTGCACAATCACACGTCTGGACCCCGAGAGCGTCATATTCTATGTTATGATGCGAAATTTTAACCCCACGCATTCCAATTCACCAAACAATTTTGCCCCTACCTACATAATGGGGAAAAAGTGACAGTTACCAGTTGACAGTTGTGAATGAGAGGGGCTTAATGATAGCGCCAAAGACTAATTCGCCACTTTACACACACCAACTTATCTGTCCAACCTCTGACCAACTTACTGGTTGCAGTGAAATCATGGACACATTGTTCCATTGTACACAGTCACAAAATGGAGCAATGTGTCCATGATTTCACTGCAACCAGCAAGTTGGTCAGAAGTTGGACAGATAAGTTGGTGTGTGTAAAGTGGCCCTTACAGCACTTTCCAGCATATAGTCACTAAGGTGGGGCCCCAACATGAGGTATTCACCACACACGGGGACATGTATACACACCACACGCACACAGAGTAACAGCAAGTGTATAGTCGCTAAGGTGCAGCCCCAACATTGGATACTCACCACGTACCCGAACAAACACACACACACCACAAAGAGACACACACAACACAGACACCCCCACGGGGACACACACAAACCCTATAGCGACACATGCACTCACCCCACAGACACACACACACCACAAAGAGAGACACACAACACAGACACACACACCACACATACCCTCCCCCACAGGGACACACACACATAGCCACCCTACAGGGACACATGCACTCACCCCACAGGGACACACACACACAAAGAGACACACACACACCACACAGACCCCCACTCACAGGGAAACACACACATACACACCCTATAGGGACACATGCACTCACCCCACAGGGACACATACACATAGCCCCTACAGGGACACATGCACTCACCCCACAGGGACACACACACACAAAGAGACACCACACACACCACACAGACCCCCACTCACAGGGACACACACACATACACACCCTATAGGGACACATGCACTCACCCACAGGACACATACACACACACCACAAAGAGACACACACACCCCACACAAACACCCAACCCCCTACAGGTACACGCACACATACACACCCTATAGGGACACAGGCACTCACCCCACAGGGACACACACACACACCACAAAGAGACACACACAACAGAAACACACCACACAGACCTTCCCCCACAGGAACACACACACACATACACACCCTATAGGGACACATGCACTCACCCCACAGGGACACACACATACACACACCCCAGGGACACACACAAACCACACAGACAGACACAGATGTGCACAAATCACCTCACACAACTCACCTCATACGTGTGCTATCTTTAATTTCCAAACATAAACATCTGATTATACTGCCCGGCCAGGGGGAGGGTTTACTGTTGGCTGGAGATTTATTAGGCTGCCTATAGCAATCAATCACAGCTCAGCTTCTATTTTCTTACAGGTCATTAATATGACATATTCAAATTCTATTTTGTTATAGCTAACATCAGTTATTTATTAACCCGGGCGTAGCCGGGTACTATAGCTAATTGAATAATAAAGTAGAATAGAGAGAGTAGAGTCGTGGTATGAATGTACAACCCAGCTAATAATAGCAGTTCGGGGTCAGTCTATGCTTATATAGCACAGAAAATGTGTATGTGTATAATGGCAAACATGGAGCATAAAATCTGAAAGAGGAAATGCCATTAACAGCTTTCAGTATATACATAGGCTGGGCATCATTGCCCTGTTCTTTGCATCTAATTAGAATCTTCACAAAATTCCTGCAAACAGGCTGCAGGCAAGGACAGTCATTGATCAAGTATGACCTTCTGGCAAGGTCAGCCAAACACTATTTGGGCAATTCATACCCCATTCCAATTACAGCTGGGTCACTGCTCTGTGCTCGTGCTGGGATGTCACATTGGCTGAACACAGGCGAAAAAGCAGATAAGAGTACCCAGCAATGCTAAAGTCAATAGTGTTAAGGACATTCCCAAGTGGCGAGAAGGGAAAGATAATGAAATTATACTCTATTTACCTAGCAACATATTTAAAATAACCAAGCTAATAGAAACTGACATTCATGTCATTAATTTCCACAGCCCTTCCAAGGAAAGTAGATGAGACACATGAATGGAAATGTTTTTGACCTGACATTCTGCAGTAATGAGGACGGAATTAAAGCCAGAAGAGTAAGAAATAGGACTGCTAATTATACCCAGCCTGGCAATAAATGAAAATATGGAATATTTATAGACATACAACTTTTAGATATTCTGGTAGTCATATTACATTCACAGTTTGCTGTACTGTTCTCGACCACTCAATGCTCATTATTTGACTCTAATTAGGATTATTTTAATACAGGTGTGGGGCAGCGCCGGGATTGCAAGACAGGAAAAACGTTGAGCCCGGTAGTAGTTCATATAGTACCCGGATTTATTGCTGAAAACACAGCGGTGGCACAAGATGCCGGAATCCGGGTCGCAGCCGGGTACAATGGATACAGTTCACAGATAGTAACCCGGTCCCTTCCGGTTATGAGCTCTCCGGCCAGGTCGCACCGAGCTCCAAGCCCTCCCGGGCTAGGCCATGTTATTACCGCACACGTCCCCTGGAGCTCTTGACCGTTCCGGTCAATAGATGATGCTGCTTCAGCTTCAGGCCAAAACTGTCCACAGGGAACCCCGCCCTGTCTCCTAACCAGGCTTTAAACCACTTGTCTCCTTCCGGGGAAACCTGCAAGACCCGGAGAAGAGGGAGTTGACTGTCCCTCTTTCCTACACCCTATACCGGGTTCAATAGGTAACAGTGAGCATTCTGGGGGAGACATAGCGATGTTTAAAGATCACATAACTGTGCACATTTGTTGCTCTACCTTTCATTTACAGCACCTGTCTTTGGGGCCATTTTTGCGCCTGGGCCAGAGGTGTAATATGAAGCTCATGGGGCCCAAGCAAAAGCTGCAACAGGACACTCAATTATTGGTATTTTCATATAGGTCAGTATGTTTCCCTTGTAAAACAAATACACCTATACTCACCTCGATGCCCGCAATGTTCCAGCAGTGCAGCACTGCCTCTCGCAAAGTTCGCATAAGATATGACATACTGCTTGTGGAGAAAAATATGCATTAGCAGTGGAATACATGCTCTACAGGTGCTTCACAAACGTTTGCTCTGACTCAGGTTTTTCTGCATTTACCAAGGTACCAAGTACCTTTGTATTTTTAACAGCACTAGTTTTATTTGTTTGTTGTACGGTAATTGGTCATAATTTGCACATACTTTTTTCTTGTTGTTTCAGCCTATTTGGTGGTCAGTGTGAACATGCTCTACAGGCGTGTTCACTAAGTTTGCTCTGACTCAGGTTTTTCTGTATTTCCATTTAGCTACTTCAGGGGCAGAGATATCATTGACGCAGCCTGTGCAGTTGCACAGGGGCCTAAGAGGTGCGGAAGCCCATTTCTACCTCCATAGCAGGTGGAATTGAGCATTTTGATGAGCTATTGGGTGGACAAAGGGACCAAATATTATTCTTGCACAGGGGCCCTTTTCTGTTTCTGTCCGCCACTGAGCTACTGGTCTACTGATGCATAGGCGGGCAGGTATCAGCGGGCGATACAGCGGCGGTCGCAACGGTGGGCAGGCAGCGAGGGATGGGGGGTAATCACAGGGGAGTGTGAGCAGATGGCAGGAAAGTGTGAGCAGATGGCAGGGGGGTGTGAGCAGATGGCAGGTGGTGAGCAGATGGCAAAGGTGTGAGCAGATGGCAGGGGAATGTGAGCGGGGGTGATCGGCAGCAGCAGCAGTCAGGCAGGTTGGTGGTGGCGGCAGTTTACAGGGCAGCTGGGGATCTCTCTCTTTAGCCTTCACAGACAGGATGAGGCGCTGAGGAGGGAGGGCAGCAACAGATTGCATCGCCCCTCTACATCTGATTGGAGAGATAGCGTCACATGGCCGCTAGCTATGATCAAATCTGAAGGGGGTGACACAGAGGTCCCCTAGCTCCAGCCAGTTGTTGGTGCTATTGCAGTACCGGCCATGACTGGATCGCAGTATTTCACCAAACTTCATTGGTGAAACATTACAATCACTTTAATTGGCTGTGCGAAGTTCAACAACAGCAGTTCAATAGCAGACACGGGTGTGAAGCATCCCCCTAAGGTCAAGTTGGTCCCTCTTACTTGTAGATCTGGGACTTTGATGACCCGCAGTCACAGGGTTCGACCCTATCTCGCCATGACGTTGTGGAACGTCACAGGTCGGGAAGTACCCGAAACCCATGATCACAGGTTGGGAAGGGTTAACAGCACTAGTTTTTATTTATTAATTGCAAGGTATTTGGTCATAATCTGCACATACTTTTTTCTTGTTTCATTTGCAGGGGAATGTATGACAACAGCAGTGAATTAACATTTGTTCATGGCTGCATTGCTACACAAAAGAGGCCTAACCTGTTCTTACTCTGATTACAGGAACTGAAAACAAAGGGGGGGGGGTGGAGGGTCTCCATGAGAACACAGGGGTTGACATTTCTCACACTTCTGCAAGCTTCAAAGGATGGACTAAATGGTCAGTGATGGCAGGGCCTCATATTCTCTATTTGCTATAGGAAGTGGGGTGCCTGTTAAACAGAGGGCATTTAAATGTAATGGTACTTTTACACGCCGCTATCGAAAGGTAGAACCGGCAGGTGTCGGAGACAATTGTACCTTTTACCTTCAAAACACTGCGAAGTAGCGGCGTGTAATTCAGGTTGTTGCTTCCTGTATCTTTGGATACCTGTCTTTCAGCCGTGCTGAAAAACAAGCAGGTATAAACCCTATTGTAGCGGCGTGTAATCGGGGCACAGGTACTGTATTTGAGTTCCCTGGGGCGTGCCAAAGTGTCATGTATACCACGCCCCATCAGCGATCATTGGTGGGGACTACTGTGTACCATTGGCTGTCCCTGCACAGGGGGCATATTTAACGATCTGACCAGTCACACTACACATTTGCTATAGTGTCATGTATTAGCCTCCCTGCGCTGGCTGGCCAATCATGATATTATTGCATTGTCTAATACCGTAAGAGCATCGCGAAATATACACAACTCTGTCACGCCTATGTAGTTACGGCGCACAATATGTACGCCCACATTTCCTTGTTGTAGCAGCGTGTAAATCAGGGAAGGTGCTCCACAGAAGGTAACTCGCGACACCCGTCGGCACTTCTGGGGAATCGAAAATACCTTCTGTGGAGCACCTTGTGGGGGCGTGTATTTGCGGTATCAGGTACCGTTAGCAACCGTTGAAAACGCGTGTACTCGTGCGGTGCCTACCTGTTGCTACCTTCGGTAGAGGCGTGTAAAGGTACCATATTGTATTCAATACTTAATTAGCCACAGTACAGTCACAGACCTGGGATTAGAATTTTTAAAATTGCAGGCTGTCCAGGAAATCTGAGCCAAAGCAAAAAACATAAAAAGCTAGGCAGACAAAAAATATTCATTTGCTGATGGGGGTCAGTTAAAAGTTGTGCTGTGATCCACATTTCATCTCTCCTTTCCCCCCAAGGATACAGAAGATAACATCAGACTGTAATGTTTAGATATTGCTGTATTTCTCCCATTTTATTTTATAACTGTTTTGCATATCTGTTTGTCTTTCTTATTTTTATGTGTTACTAGCTGTAGAGCCCGGGTTGCCCGGGCATAGTAACTAACTGTTCTTGGTTATAAGCTGTGTGTGTGTGTATGTATGTACAGTGCCTTGTGAAAGTATTCGGCCCCCTGGACCTTTTCAACCTTTTGCCACATTTCAGGCTTCAAACAAAGATATAAATTCTAATTCTTTTTGTGAGAATCAACAACACGTGGGACACAATGGGAGGTGGAACGAAATTTATTGCATATTTTACATTTTTTTTAACAAGTAAAAAACTGAAAAGTCTGGTGTGCAATATTATTCGTCCTCTTTACTTTCACTGCAGCAAACTCACTCCAGAAATTCAATGAGGATCTCTGAATGATCCAATGTTGTCCTAAATGACTGGTAATGATAAATAGAATCCACCTGTGTGTAATCAAGTCTCCGTATAAATGCACCTGCTCTGTGATAGTCTCAGGGTTCTGTTTCAAGTGCAGAGAGCATCATGAAGACCAAGGAACACACCAGGCAAGTCCAAGATACTGTTGTGGCAAATTTTAAAGGCGGGTTTGGATACAAAAAAATTTCCCAAGTTTTAAACATCTCAAGGAGCACTGTGCAAGCGATCATATTGAAACTGAAGGAGTATCAAACCACTGCAAATCTACCAAGACCTGGCCTCCTCTAAACTTTCATCTCAAACAAGAAGAAGACTGATCAGAGATGCAGCCAAAAGGCCCATGATCACTCTGGATGAACTGCAGAGATCTACAGCTGAGGTGGGAGAGTCTGTCCATAGGACAACAATCAGTCGTACACTGCACAAATCTGGCCTTTATGGAGGAGTGGCAAGAAGAAAGCCATTTCTCAAAGATATCCATAAAAAGTCTAATTTGAAGTTTGCCACAAGCCACCTGGAAGACACACCAAACATGTGTAATAAGGTGCTCTGGTCAGAAGAAACCAAAATCGAACTTTTTGGCCACAATGCAAAACTATATGTTTGGCGTAAAAGCAACACAGCTTATCACCTTGAAAAAACACATCCCCACAGTCAAATATGGTGGTGGCAGCATCATGGTTTGGGCCTGCTTTTCTTCAGCAGCGACAGGGAAGATGGTTAAAATTGATGGGAAGATGGACGGAGCCAAATACAGGACCATTCTGGAAGAAAACTTGTTGGAGTCTGCAAAAGACCTGAGACTGGGACGAGATTTATCTTCCAACCAGACAATGATCACCAAACATAAAGCAAAATCTACAATGGAATGGTTCAAAATAAACGTATCCAGGTGTTAGAATGGCCAAGTTAAAGTCCAGACCTGAATCCAATCGAGAATCTGTGGAAAGAGCTGAAAACTGCTGTTCACAAACGCTCTCCATCCAACCTCACTGAGCTCCAGCTGTTTTGCAAGGAAGAATGGGCAAGAATTTTTGTCTCCCGATGTCAAAACTGATATGAGACATAACCCAAGCGACTTGCAGCTGTAATCGCAGCAAAAGGTGGCGCTACAAAGTATTAACTTAAGGGGGCCGAATAATATTGCACGCCCCATTTTTCAGTTTTTTATTTGTTAAAAAAGTTTAAAATATCCAATAAATTTTGTTCCACTTCACGATTGTGTCCCACTTTTGTTGATTCTTCACATAAAAATTAGAATTTATCTCTATGTTTGCAGCCTGAAATGTGGCAAAAGGCTGAAAAGTTCAAGGGGGCCAAATACTTTCACAAGGCACTGTATGATGTCCACTATAAGCATCAAACTGCCTTCCCAGACCTCCCCTCAAGCCAAACCTCACTTGCCCCAACTCCCCTCCAAACCTACCTCTCACTCCCCCGCCCAACCGCAAACCTTCCCCTCCCCCAAACCCTCCCCAAACCAGCCTCTCAAAAAATGCCCTCTAAACCCACACTCCAGCCCCCCAAAAAACCTAGCCCCCTAAACCTGCACCTCTGCCCCCCTTAAAAAAAAAAACACCCATCCCCACAAACCTGCACCCCCAAAATGCCCAACCCGCACCCGCCCTCCCAAAAAAACACCCCCTCCAAACCCACACATACTGGGGGCTGTGTGCGGCCTCTTGCAGTGTACTGGGGGCTGTGTGTGACCTCCTGCGATGTACTGGTATTCCCTGCTTGAGGCACTATTCCCACTATAACCATGAGAGTCACAGTGCTATTACCATATATGGGCGATATTACCATATTTATGCATTACCATGTATGGGCAATAAGAACATATATGGGCATATAGTGGAATACATACATACACAGATACAAACAGTAAATAGACCTTTTTTGGGGGGCAGAATTAAAATTTCCCTAAAAACATAGTCATACATGTTCCCTGAGTCAAATGGGGTGTGTGTGCAAACTTTTGTTATTGTAGGTGCGACGGTGCAAATTACTTTAGTGGACATACATATATACATACACACACATACACTCAGCTTGCCCAGGATGGTAACTGTTCTTAGCTATAACAATATAGAATGGGTTAACAAAGTCTTGCTTCTCTCTGCTGAGATACACAGGCTGCTAGTGTAATATAAGGGCTATTTGTGGGCTCCTGGTTAATACAGGGGCTATGTGTGGGCTAATCGTGTAATACTGATTGTAGTCTCCTGATGTAAACAGGGGCTATGTGTGGGCACTGGCTGTAATACAGGGGCTCTGTGTGGGCTCTGGTGTAATACAGGCGCTTTGTGTGGGCACAGGCTGAAATACAGGGGCTATAAGGGGCACAGGCTATAATACAGGGGTCATGTTGGGCACAGGCTCCACTTCAGGGGATATGTGAGGGATAAGCTGTAAGTGTAATACAGGGGCTATGTGTGGGTTCCTTATGCTGCGATTACAGCTGCAAGTCGCTTGGGGTATGTCTCTATCACAGGGTCTACGTGTGGGCACAGGCTGCAATACATTAGGCTATTTGTGAGCTCCTTCTCCTAATACAGGAGGCTATGTGTGTGGCCTCCTGCTGTATTCTAGGGGTTGTGTGCCTTCCTGCTGTAGAATGGGGGAAAGTTCAAACGCACCCTAGGGTACTTAAAGCAAATGCGCCTCCTGGTTTTGACTCAATCTATAGAGTCAATTTAGCCCACACAAGGTTGGGGATGCTGCAAGATAGCAAACAGCACCATTCCCTAAAAGCCAGTGCACTATGGAATGTATATAAAGAAAATAATATAATATGCTACTGCGCAAATTGTTTCAAAAGAATACCAAGGAATACCAAACTGAGTTTACATATCTATACCGTAGGGTTATCAAACCTAATTTACAGACGACATAAATCCCAAAAGGTTTTCAGATTTCCTGACTCAGTCAGATCCTTAAGGTACCGTTACATGAAGCAACATTGCATGCAAGTTCACTGGCAATTTGCTGGTTGCAGTGAAATCATGGACACATTGTTCTATTTTGTTGCCGTGTACAAATGTAACAATGTGTCCATGATTTCACATGAGTCAGCAAATTGCCAGTGAAATTGCAAGCAATATTGCTTCGTGTAACAGTACCCTTATTCTCAAGGTTTCCACTACATACATGTGCACTTATATGTGGATTTCACTTTTTCCACCATCACGAAACGTATTATTTATTAAAGCAGGAAATATGTATATGTGCATGTAAATTTTAGAGTGAGTATTTGAGGAAATGACATCATAATATCTCAAATCATCTATATAAAGATAGCGTCTTTACTGCTTTAATAGATAAATACCCCATGGTATAGGTATGTAAACTCTGTTTGGTATTGTGTTCAAATAATTTGCAAAGTAGCATATTATGTTCTTTTCTTCATATACATTCCATAGTGCACGGTTTTTAGGGAACAGTGTGTTTGATATCTTGTAGCATCCCCATCCCCATCTGCATCCACAAGCAGTGGGGGGATAGACTCCCACATAGCCTGCAGGTATAATACCAATCACTGCATAACCTCAAAGTGCTTAATATCCTCCAGCAAAGGAGGAGAGGAACGGAGAGAGAAAACTCTAAGGGTACCTTTACACGCCGCAATATCTTGTGGGAATCCTGACGGCGATATGTCGCCCTGAAACTATTGCCGTCAAATTGCCTCCCAGTTGCAGCGTGTAATTGGGGAATTTGACGGCGATAAGCCACCTGTTGCCTCGTTCCTGATTTCAGAGCACTGCTCCAAAATCAGAGGCAATCATGAAGGCGAGATACCCGGCTTTTGGCGTGTGATAGGGTGATTGTGATGGAATCGCGTCGCCTATTGATTTCCCGTAGGCGTGCCACAGCGTGTTGGGGTCCGCGCCCCGTCAGTGATTGGTGGTGGCTACTGTGTTCCCATTGGCTGTCAGTTCACAGGGCGCCATATTTAAAGAGCTGTCCGTTTTGCCACACACACATATCTACAATGGCGTCATGTATTAGCTAGCCTTCCAGCGCAGGCTGACCAATCATAACGCCCATTGCATTGTCCAATGAGCGTGTTTAGGGCGCGGTGTAAACCACACGCATATGTTCTTGCCGTGCTGAACATGTACGCCCACATTCCTTTGGGGATTGCGGCATGTGAAGCGACGAGGGAAGTCGACAGGATTGGTTCCGCTGTGGGTGAGGCGATTTCCGGAACGATACATCGCCTTAGGTTGAGGGCAAATTGCGGCGTGTTATGGCGCCATCAGCAATCTGAGGCGACCATGAAAAACATGCACGTGCACGTTAGATCGCCTCATATCGCCACAAGATATTGCGGCGTGTAAAGGTATCCTAAGAAAACCCTGAGACCAGAGAATCCTAGGAATTCTATCTCCACCATTAATCCCTGGGCTGGGTAAGGAACTCATCTGAGTTCAAATCTGCTCCAATTGTGCAGCCATAACCTTGCTGTGGTAAAAGTAATCTAAAAAGGCATGGAAAAGCTATGCTGATCTTTCTTTGCTTATGTTTGTGTTGTTTTAATAGCACTTGCACAAAAGTCATTTGGAAATCAGAAAAAGGATCTTATTTTTACTTGTGTACTCTAAGGCAATACACATACATGTGCATGTAAATTATAGAGTGAGTATTTGAGGAAATGACAACAGAATATCTCAAATCCATCCATATTTAAATAGGTCCTTAATAAATAATACAAATGATGGAAAAAGTGAAATCCACACAAAGTGCAAACTCAGTTTGGTATTTCTTGGTATTATGTTCATATGTAGCATATTATATTATTTTCTTTATATACATTCCATATTGCACTGGCTTTTAGGAAAAGGTGCTGTTTGCTATCTTGCAGCATCCCCAATCTTGTGTTGGCTAAACTGACTCTATACATTGAGTCAAAACCAGGAGGCGCATTTGCTTTAAGCACCCTAGGTGCGTTTGAACGTTCCCCCATTACACAGCAGGAAGGTACACAACCCTTAGAATACAGCAGGAGGCCACACACAGTCCACAGTATACAGTTAAATTGTTAAAACAATTTGCGCAGTAGCATATTGTATAATGGGGGCTGTGTGTGGCATCCTGCTGTAATACTGGGGACAGTGTGCAGCCTCCTGCTGTAATACTGGGGGGCTTTGTGTGGTCTCTTGATGTATATTGGGGGCTGTGTATGGCCTGCTGTATAGTGGAGGCTGTGTGCAGGCTTCTGCTGTATACTGGGGCTGTATGTGGCCTTCTGCTGTATTCTGGGGGCTGTGTGCAGCTCTCCTGCTGTATTTTGGGGGCTGTGTGCGGCCTCCTGCTGTATTCTGGGGGCTGTGTGCGGCCTCCTGCTGTATACTGGGGGCTGTGTGTCACCTCCTCCTGTATCCTGGGGGCTGTGTGCGGCCTCTTGCTGTATACTGGGGCTGTGTCATGCTGTATACTGGAGGCTGTGTGCAGCCTCCTGCTGTACACTGGGGGCTGTGTGCGGGCTCCTCCTGTAAACTTGCACATCTGTCCCTGTGTGCTAATCATGTGACCTATCACATGATCTTTCAAAAGTTAGTCCATGTCACATAATACTTGGGGTTGGGGGGACCTCGCCTTCTAAAAAGCCCAGGGCCCTGGCTACTCTTAATCTGCCCATGGTCCTCACTGAGCTTAGTGTTGTACTTTGTCCAAATATCCAGGTGATTTGAAATCTTACAGGTTGTTAGAAAAATAGGAAAGAGGTGTCTTAGTTGCTTTAGGGTTTGTGTGACTGCTGCTTCACTGACAGTCATGTCCTAGTCAAGTCCAGTCAGTCATGTGCGGCATTTTCCAGAAGTCCTTGTTTTTGGCAAGCTTCCTTACATGTTTCACAGACATACATAAGCAGTGCTACTACTATAGCTACAATATGAATCTCCTTTGTTGCCTATAGCAACCAATCAGAGCTGAGCTGGCATCTAATAAATATCAGGCCAACTGTCAAAACAGCCATGCAGTATCTATTAGCTCACACATACAAACAGTAAATAGGCCTTTTTTTGGCAAATGACTGTAAGGCTATGTGCACACGGGGCGGGTTAGGGCGGCGGCGCTGGCGGACCGACAGGAAGCTCCGGAGCCGTCACGCTTCTGTCGGGTCCGTGCTGCGGAAGACGGTCGGTGTGCGGCGTGCACAGCGGGTTAGTGGCGTCGGCTCTGCAGCGGCTGGAAGCAGCACATGATTCTGCTTGCAGCCGCTGCAGAACCGGCCGGTTTATAGGACATGCACATTCTTTATTAACCCGCTGGGAACCCAGCGGGTTAGCAACGGATGAGCATGTGGAAACCGCCGGTGTGTGCACACGGGTGTCGGTTTCCATAGGTTTCTATGTTGATCCAAAAGCGCTTTTGGATTAACATAAATTTGCATAACCTGATGGAAACGACGGCGGTTCCGCTCCTAAACTTCACAAACCTTCCTGTGTGCACATAGCCTAAAGCGTGGGTTAAATTTTCACCTCAAAACATAGTGTATGACATTCCCTGAGTCAAATGAGGTGGCAGTGCCAAATTTCGTGATTTTAAATGAGACAGTGAGGATTTAGTTCGTGTGCATACATACACACATACTAACACTTAGCTTTATTTATTAGATATCTTTTTTCTGTAAGCACTGTACATTTAAAGCTTAAAATTTTTATAAGTTTGATCCTTGTATGCTCTAAAGAATCCATACTCTTCAGAGACTGCATGACCTCCTGTTGACTGTCAGACAGTAGTGTACTTCGGGGACTCATTGGGGACTCTTCAAATCCCGTGTGTTTGAGGAGTGGTGGCAGCTGGGGTGTGATTTATGATCACTTTACAGCTTAGAACAGAGGTTGAATGCTAGATTGAGGAGAGGAGATAAATTAACTCTTGCAGGCATACTGCAAGTCACATGCTGAGAAGCTGGTACGTGACACTGCTAATGTGAGGCCACTTGACTGTCTCCTCCTTTGGATGCAACTGATAACCGGAAGAAGTGAGCGGATGCGGCTGCTGTCTCACTTACTCCAACTATCTGATTTGTCCAGGAGACAGTGAAGTGGCTACTGACTGGCTGCATGGCTTTTTATGCCATGTGAGCACTGGGAGTAGGTGTTAGTATTTTACAAGGTGGGAACATACTGATCAAGAGGGGATTCCCTATTAAATTGGTGGGGGTTTAACTGTTACCACTTCTAGCCATACCTAGGAAGGGGTACCTTGGTTCCTTGTCTATTCCCAGCAGCATAGATTGGAAGAGCTAGAATGCAGTGAATGACAAGTATTTGCCCTGCATTTCTACTTAAAAACAGTCTGCAGCCTATAGGTGATAAATACTACTGCCTGGAATACTGCTTAAAGTTCTTTTCACATTGGTGCAAAACATCAACCAATCGCTAAGACTAGAAAACCCCAAGGATTTTAGTAGGATTCTTTAACTTAGGTTGAGGTAACATGCCCACTTAACACGAACAATGCTTGCACTGTAAAGCCCGGAGTGGCAGCAGCTTCACTGATCCAAGCATGACATCTTAATAAATTACTCTGCAGCTGTCATGGTCAGGTGAGGGGAGCCTCTGGCCACTCTGTGCTTTCCAATATGAGTGTTCTCTGAGTTTTACGGCCATCTGACCTTGGCCTTAGGGTGCTTTCACATCAGCGTTTTTCGTAATTCGCGGCAGATGCGGTGAAAAAAACGCATCTGCCGCGTTTGCCGCATAACCGTTCCACTTGCGGCGCGGTTGCGGTTTTTTCTATGCAAAGTATAGGCGTACTTGCGGCAGATGCGGCAAGTGCGGTTTTGCACTTGCGGCAGATGCAGCCGCGAAAAAAACCGCAGTAAGCCGCGGTTTTTTTCGCGGCCGCACCTGCCGCAAGTGCAAAACCGCACTTGCCGCACCTGCCGCAAGTACGCCTATACTTTGCATAGAAAAAACCGCAACCGCGCCGCAAGTGGAACGGTTATGCGGCAAACGCGGCAGATGCGTTTTTTTCACCGCATCTGCCGCGAATTACGAAAAACGCTGATGTGAAAGGGCCCTTAGGCAGAAGATGAGCTCAGAACTTGGAAAACTAAATTTGAACTTTATCTAACAGCATTAAAATCCATTATGTGCAGATGAAAAATAGCCTGACCACTAAACCATTTTCTTTTCTTTTTGATTTCTACTTGGTACAATACTGTAAGATTCTGTTTTATTCTGCCCATCGAAGGTGATGAAAACCAAATAAAACAGAATCTAACTAAAGTTGACTAGTGATAAGAAAGCATGCTCAGCCGAGTAACGCCGGTCCTCGAGCATAATATTAAAGTTCCCGCCCAAACGAGGGAGAGGTTGACAGGGAAGTGAGGGCAAGTGAAAGATAGAGAAAAAGAGAGTGTGTGTACAGAGAGAGAAAGTCATTTCTGTATGTTTAGACTGCTTGTCTTTTGTTAATAAAGATAATCACTGTGAAATGCAGTTTTCCGCATTTTTTATTAAAACTAATAATTCTTTTGCTTTCTCTCCAGTTTTCAGACATTAGATGAGCACTTTATTAGCCCTGAAATATACACAGAGAATTTCCATTCACTGGTTGTTCTTTCAAAATCTCTATGTACTATGAAAAATACATACCGTATATACTCGTGTATAAGCCGACCCGTGTATAAGCCGACCCCCCTACTTTTGCCCCAAAAATCTGGAAAAACCTATTGACTCGTGTATAAGCCGAGGGTGGACCCCAGCACAGGTATACAGCCCCCAGCAGTGTGGTATACAGGCCCCCCCCAGTGGTATACAGGCCTCCCCAGTGGTAGTATACAGCAGCCCCAGTGGTAGTATATAGCATCCCCAGCAGCCCCAGTGGTACTATATAGCATCCCCAGTGGTAGTATATAGCATCCCCAGCAGCCCCAGTGGTAGTATATAGCATCCCCAGCAGCCCCAGTGGTAGTATATAGCATCCCCAGCAGCCCCAGTGGTAGTATATAGCATCCCCAGCAGCCCCAGTGGTAGTATATAGCAGCCCCAGCAGCCCCAGTGGTAGTATACAGCAGCCCCAGTGGTAGTATACAGCAGCCCCAGTGGTAGTATATAGCATCCCCAGCAGCCCCAGTGGTAGTATATAGCATCCCCAGCAGCCCCAGTGGTAGTATATAGCATCCCCAGCAGCCCCAGTGGTAGTATATAGCATCCCCAGCAGCCCCAGTGGTACTATATAGCATCCCCAGTGGTAGTATATAGCATCCCCAGCAGCCCCAGTGGTAGTATATAGCATCCCCAGCAGCCCCAGTGGTAGTATATAGCATCCCCAGCAGCCCCAGTGGTAGTATATAGCAGCCCCAGCAGCCCCAGTGGTAGTATACAGCAGCCCCAGTGGTAGTATACAGCAGCCCCAGTGGTAGTATATAGCATCCCCAGCAGCCCCAGTGGTACTATATAGCATCCCAGCAGCCCCAGTGGTAGTATATAGCATCCCAGCAGCCCCAGTGGTAGTATATAGCATCCCCAGCAGCCCCAGTGGTACTATATAGCATCCCCAGTGGTAGTATATAGCATCCCCAGCAGCCCCAGTGGTAGTATATAGCATCCCCAGCAGCCCCAGTGGTAGTATATAGCATCCCCAGCAGCCCCAGTGGTAGTATATAGCAGCCCCAGCAGCCCCAGTGGTAGTATACAGCAGCCCCAGTGGTAGTATACAGCAGCCCCAGTGGTAGTATATAGCATCCCCAGCAGCCCCAGTGGTACTATATAGCATCCCCAGTGGTAGTATATAGCATCCCCAGCAGCCCCAGTGGTAGTATATAGCATCCCCAGCAGCCCCAGTGGTAGTATATAGCATCCCCAGCAGCCCAGTGGTAGTATATAGCAGCCCCAGCAGCCCCAGTGGTAGTATACAGCAGCCCCAGTGGTAGTATACAGCAGCCCCAGTGGTAGTATATAGCATCCCCAGCAGCCCCAGTGGTAGTATATAGGAGCCCCAGCAGCCCCAGTGGTAGTATACAGGAGCCCTAGTGGTAGTATACAGGAGCCCAAGCAGCCCCAGTGGTAGTATACATCAGCCCCAGATGTATATACAGCCCCAGAGGTAGTATACAGCCCCAGTGGTAGTATACATCAGCCCCAGAGGTATATGCAGCCCCAGTGGTAGTATACAGGAGCCCAAGCAGCCCCAGTGGTAGTATACATCAGCCCCAGATGTATATACAGCCCCAGTGGTAGTATACAGCCCCAGTGGTAGTATACATCAGCCCCAGTGGTAGTATACAGGAGCCCAAGCAGCCCCAGTGGTAGTATACATCAGCCCCAGATGTATATACAGCCCCAGTGGTAGTATACAGCCCCAGTGGTAGTATACATCAGCCCCAGAGGTATATGCAGCCCCAGTGGTAGTATACAGCCCCAGTGGTAATAAACAGCCCCCCCCCCTCCTTAATATGGGTCCCCCAGTATTAATAAACAGCCCCCCCCTCCTTATCATGGCCCCCCAGGCTGCGGCAGCTGTCAAAATAACAAACAGTTTATACATCACCTTCCGACGCAGCTTCTCCGCTCCTCCGGTCCTCCGCTCGCCGGCTGCTTCTTCTTTCTTCTTGTGCCGGTGTCATGTGACCGGGCGCAGGAGATGACGTCATTTCCTGCGCGCGGTCACAGAAGTCGGCACATTGCACAACAAGAAAGAAGAAGCAGCCGGCGAGCGGAGGACCGGAGGAGCGGAGAAGCTGCGTCGGAAGGTGATGTATAAACTGTTTGTTATTTTGACAGCTGCCGCAGCCTGGGGGGCCATGATAAGGAGGGGGGGGCTGTTTATTAATACTGGGGGACCCATATTAAGGAGGGGGGCTGTGCAGTGCAATATGCACGGCATCCCCCCGCCGTTGATGGACGGGGGGATGCCGTGCATATTCATTGCACTAATGAGGCGGCCCCACGTGACCGCATGCGGTCACCGCGGCCCCCTCCTGCCTCCTCCAGCTCCCGGTCACAGCCCCCCCCCCACAGCATTACCGTATAGACCCGTGTATAAGCCGAGGGGGGGACTTTTCAGCCCAATTTGTGGGCTGAAAAACTCGGCTTATACACGAGTATATACGGTATTCTTTAAAATCTTTCTGTGCTGAAGCACATCTGACTTTTGTAAAACTCAGCAAAAAAACTTCCATTGTACCAGAGCAACCAAACTGCTATAGGAGGATCTAACAACATTATTTTACATTTAAAATTCAGAAATTCACAGGAGTTATACGTGTGAGTTCTTTTAGTCCTAGAGGTGTGGCCGGCATGGTTTTAGTCACAACTCAGAGCATAATGATCGGTGGTTGTAACCACATTTCCCGATACTGACTGATAGCCGGCTCTGTACTCTGTATACTGCTCACTGACCTCCACGGCATGATGGTATATACAACATGTGACCACTGAGATCAGTGATTGGTTGCATAAGTCACACGAGGGATGGACGTGAAGCCATCAAAAAGAGCCCAGCGAGCATCACAGGTGCAGCAGTGGTGGATTGATAGATAATTAATTTAATTTTTCAGAAAACATCCAACTTTAACCCATTTTTAAAATCCCAAACAACCCCTTTCATTTACTTCTCAAGACCTATTTGTTCTTGACATCTGAAAAAAATCACAAGGAATGGTTACAATTGGCCACACGGTACTTACGTCCTCGGACTCAAAGACGTGACAGATCATCTTGTACTGTCTTTTCCCATCTTGGGATGGATGAGAGGCCTCCACATTATCCTGAGAATTGCTGCGTGGCATTCGCCTGCGTGCCATCAGGACTACAATATTCCCAATATCAGCAATGTATGAAATGGTCCTCAAAGGGTGATCCATCATCGTCTCCTGCAGGGTGTAAACAGGAGGATGAAAGATGAGTCCTCTATCTCCAGAGACTACTGATGCACAGTGAGAGCTAGGGCTGAGTTACACACAGACTACGGCAGTTTATATTTTTGGTCTCAATGTCAAAGATGACAATGACTTATAGCCTGCTACAAGGCATGTGAAGACCCAGCTTTCATCATCAAGAACTTTGTTTATAACTCTCTGAACACTAAACACCCCAGAAAAAGGAGCCTTGTGTGAAGATTAGCAGGATTAAGGGTAATTTAATCAATTTGCATGTTTTATCATTTTCTTCATTTTATATATTTGAGAAAGATCTTTATGTAGTCATGTTTTACTGCATGAGACTTCCCATGGAGGTGACAAATTTATGCTGTCACACTAGACAAAAATGTAATTAACCTAAAATGTCACATTGAGCGAGCAAAGTGTTAATGTATAAGGGACATTTACTACTTTTTCCCAGGAAAAATAAGATCAGCATGTTGAATTTCAATGTCTAATCCTTTGAGTCTAAAGAAGACTCTGTTTTATACCTGCGTCATACCGGATCCATTATATGATCAAGATCAATAATGCCCGATGGACACCACTGACATATCATGTAGTAACGATTTTGACAGTTAAATACAATTAAGCATGAGGAAATCTGTGAGTGAAACGCAGATGTGAATATAGCCCGAGGTAGCACAGCTATGGAGGCAGCCTATTCCCCGCTCACTATTGAAATAAACATGTGCACTTGCATGAAATAGCTTAGACTAAAAAGCCAGGAGCTATTGCATATGTTTGACCAGCTTTAGGTAATGGAGGCAGAGATATTTATGTCAATTAGAAAAACATCTCTTTTAAAAACTCATTCCAAAATACCTTTGTGACATTTTAGTATTTAGAACACTAAGTTATAGTTTTAAATATACCTACATTTTAATTAAGCACAACGTAATTGTATACATGGGCTAAAGACGTTTAAAGTGAACTGCTTGCTGCAGTTTTGATAAGTTTTATCTAGTACAGATCTACCAGTTCTCTGAATGTTGAGCTCTGTATAACCCTTCCCACACCACTGATTGATAGATTTATCTGTAGACTGTGCATAAGCAGAAAGCTGCCAATCAGTGGTGGGCATGCAGTTATATAAAGCCCATGACTATGGAGGACTACATGGCAGCAGGTTTACTAGTCCTCTAGTGATCATCTGCTGCTAATAAATCAAAACTACAAAAAGCAGAGGTAAGTGACGCATTGCTGGAATCAGGGAATCTCTGTCTGTATATTACACTGCTGTCATATTAGATGGCCAAAACCTGGAGACAGATTCTTATTAAATGCATTTACACTTTTACAGTTATATTTACTTTTGAATGGAACTTGTCATCTTGAAAATGCTGTGCAATCTCTGGGCGGCATGTCATAGTGCAGAAGGAGCTGAACATATTGATACAAAGGTTTGTGGGAAAAACATTCAGTACAATATGTGTCTTATTTATTGAAATTACTGCCTATACTCTAAGGTTAAGTTCACACTGTGCGTTTTTGATCCATTTTTCTGTGCTGTGTTTTTGTTGAATTTTCAACAGCAAAACTGGATCCGTTTTTGATGTGTTTTTGGCTGTTGCGTTTTTTTTCCCCTATAAACAATCGTTTCAAGGGAAAAGACCGATCACTAATTGACATGCTCATTCTTTTATGGATGCGTTCCCTGTGCCAAAAACACACCGGTAAAAAATGCAGCTTCAGAAGAGCATTTCTGAAAACTCATTGACTTTCCTGGGCATCACAGAAAGTGATCCATTTTCCAGGCAAAAGCGGATCACAAAAAAATGGATCAAAAACGCACAGTGTGTTCACTGTGCCTAACTTTCTGCTTTCTTTTTTGTTTTTGCAACTCCCGTTCCGATGACGATTTGACTTTCTCTTATGCCATACTGAATGGGATAAGTTTTGCAAAATTCACTTGATATTTATAATCTCTTATGGGAAAGGATAGTTTATCTGTTTTATAAGGTATACTCCACTTATTTCTCTAACCTGTTAGGCACAGGTCAGGATTTGAGAACATTGTGAACACAGAGTGTTTTTGCTACATCTGTTTTGTCTTCCTGCTTCACAAAAAATTGACATGATGCGGATAGGAAACCCACACCGCAAGTCAGTTTATACAGCATTAAAAAGAAGTACAGTGGGCAGGAGATTTATAGAGATCCAGCCACTGTACAATGCATCGTCGTGGATGCAATGAATATATTCTGTGCCCAAAACGCTGCTCATCCTGATCATGTGCACTCGCCCTTAATGGAAGGGTTTTTAAAAATCTCTTATTCTTATTTTAATCCCTTCTTGGAAATGATCAGTTCCATCTGTATTACTGGTGTAATGTGATATTCCTAATCCCTTATTACAAGGCTTGGTTCTATTCATATTATTAATTAAATTTTAGTGATAATTCTAATGCTTTATTAGGAGGGTTTGGTTCAAGTACATGGCCTATAATTCAAGTGTTATTATACATATAGGAGCTGAGTTTGCATTTCTCAGTGTGACATCTGTTTTCTTATACCAGGTTAATTTTTATTCTTACATTGACTCCTCATTTATTTCTGATATAACTTCTTATGTGGATGATATTTTGTTATACTTCATGTGCTCTGCGCTTCCAGGATTTTTTTTTTGTACATTTTTAACATGTTTTTGTGTATTTTTTTGATATGTCTGTGTAACAATCATGTCTGTGCATCATTAAAGATAAGCATTTTTTTAAATTTTTCAATGGCCTTTATTAATTAATGAACACAGATTGCTCAATATTGATATGAGTTATGTTCCTAAATTCATTTCTTGGAGCACATTACTTTTCTGTTGCAGTTAACTGTTTTTTTTTCATACTTCTGCAGGTAATATGGAAAGGAATACCAGTTCCTGGTGTATTTTATATCCTTGATCCTATATTCAAAGAAATTATTCTGAGACAGACAGATACTAGTATATGAGGAATAGCGGATCAAACAATTGTTATGTAATGTCAGGGCTCTGCCTACTGTATATAGTCTATTTTATTTTAAGGTAGATCTTTTAGGTTTCTATTTGCTGCCCTATGTGAGAGTTTCATTATTTGCTCAATTTCTGTCAAATCTGCATTTGTGGATACAGCATTTTAAAGGGGTTATCTGGGACTATGTTATTTATTCTAACGGCGCTATGAACGGATCGTCTGGTAGTTGCTAATTACCTGCCTATTCTGCCCAGCACAGGTGGGACCGCTCCTGCTGCCTTATGTTACCTCATGTCAAGAAGAAAAGCTGATCAGTTAAAGAGGACCTGTCACCCCCCTGCTGCATGGCAAACTAAATGCAGCACTGAATGCATCATGTCTGCTGCATTCAGGGAAGGGGTCCCCCATGTCTCTAGCTAACTGTGCCCCGAGAAATACACTTTAGAAAGCTTAGAGATAAAAGTCAGGAGGGAGTATTCTTATCTCGGAGTTCTGCTTGTCACACATTCTTCCCTCCTCCTGCCTCTCTGTTCAGCCTGTGTGTTCCACCTCCTCTTGTGTGTGTGGACCCCCTCCTCTTCAGAGTCTGCTGAACAACAGGCTGAACACACAGGCTGAACAGAGAGGCTGACAGAGAGGCTGAACAGAGAGGCTGAACAGAGAGGCGAAGAGAGGCAGGAGGAGGGAGGATGTGTGACAAGCAGAACTCCGAGATAAGTGAACTCCCTCCTGACTTTTATCTCTAAGCTTTCTAAAGTGTATTTCTTGGGGTACACAGCACACAGACACATGGGGGACCCCTTCCCTGAATTCAGCAGATATGCTGCATTCAGTGCTGCATTTAGTTTGCCATACAGCAGGGGGGGGGGGGAAGGGGACAGGCCCTCTTTAATGTATGGAGCCGGCTGTCAATCAGCTGGACATTGCCAGTAACGCTCAGCAACAGGGCAAAGAAGAGAAGCAGCTGCTGAGTCAACATGACGTCACCGGAAGCTGCGGAATTTCCTGGCAGGAGCTGTCCGTGGCCTCTCTGAAATGCCACAAATGAGCAGAACAGGCAGGCGATTAGGGACTACATATCTATTAGACCCATAAAAAAAAATAGTCTTGGTAACCCCTTTAAGAATAAGTACTTGTGCTACAATTGCCATAGACATACTAACAGGTATACATAATGAAATTCTTCACAAACTCCTTCTCTAATATCAAACATTAAATTGAAGACATCATTTCCACTGGTTTAAGCCTCTTTACCTGTGTATCTGCATTCAATACTTTTATTCTTTGAGTAGAAATGAACAAGTCTACTTCAGTCATGGGCTGTGCTTCTCCTTCGGCAGCCTACAAAAAGAGCAAGTCAAGAAGGAAGACGAATTACTCACAAATTCACAGATTATTCAATGAGCAGACAAAACCGAACACAAAATAGGTTATCAGAACAGAAGAGTCCAAAAAAAGAGGCCTCAAATAATCCAACCTGGTCACTTACTTTAGCAAGTTATTATTATGTTAATATATTTTAGACAGGCACGATGTCACAAATCACAATCTTAACAATTCTTATAAGGGCAGTAGGCAGTGACTTGACTTGAAACTCATGGGCCTCGATGCAAACGCTCCAAAGTCTTTAAAGTTTAATACCATTGGTCTTTTTATATAGTTCAAAAAAGACTTTTCGGGCCCAATAAGCTCCAGGGTCCAGATGCAACTGCAACCCCTGCACCTATTGTAGTTACACCCTTGGCTATAGGTTTTTAGTATAAAATTCACATGACAACCTTAGATTAAATATTCAGCTTGTACTAGTTTGGATTGCAGTGATTTGTAAATGTTTATTTTTTTTAATTTACTGCGGTAGATCAAGAAAAATCTAAACATTTTTTAATAGAAACATATAAAAATAAAGTTCCTATGACTGATCTTGTTGGTATTTGCTATGGTACTCCCTGCTGTTTGCTTTTATTCCATTTTAGAACATCCATCTAATGCAGGGGAGGGCAACTCCAGGCCTCAAGGGCCGCGCACACAGTCCAGGTTTTCAAGATTTCCTTAGAATTTGACAGTTGGTAATTTACAAGTATTTAAATTACCACCTGTCAAATTCTAAGGAAATCGTGAAAACCTGGACTGTATGTGGCCCTTGAGGCCTGGAGTTGCCCACCCCTGATTTAATGTGTCCAGTACTGGTGGGTGCCCACATCCTCCTGTACAATGTTGACTTCTGCTCATGTGCATGCCAGCTAATTCAAATTTGTTAAAGGGAACCAACCATTAGGTTTTTTCCCTGTAACCTAGAGGTAGTGCCATAATGGTTCTAGGATGCTGTTCATAATGATACCTTGAGTTAAGAATAATCTTTATCCAAACCTTCAAAAATGATGTAATTTGTGGACAGGCTTCAGCATCGGGGCAGGACTGTGGGTTGGGTCTTAAGTATGTATTCCTCTCCTCTGTCTGCCCCCCCTTTTATTTAAATGTTGCACCTTTGCGACCCCCATTTATGCACTGGCCCCTGCAGGTGCAATACTATAATAATAATAATAATAATAATTTATTCATTTATATAGCGCTATTAATTCCAAAGCACTTTACATACATCAGTAATGCTGTCTCTCTTCGAGCTCACAATCTAAATATCCTATCAGTATACCTTTGCAATGTGGGAGGAAACCGGAGTGCCCGGAGGAAACCCACGCAAACACGGGGAGAACATACAAACTTGAAAACTTATAAAATTGAACCCAGGACCTCAAGACCCCAGTGCTGCAAGGCTGCTGTGCTAACCACTTGAGCACACCGTGTACTATCATGATGTTTTAGTTGAAATCCTAAATAAAAGTACTCTGGAGTCAACGCACAAACATACCGTGATTGAAGACACAATGGAAAAGACTATGAGCATCAGAGGCACAAGCGCAGATCAAAAAATCTGCAAACCGCTGTCATTGTACGTAGTGGTATTGAATAAAATAATGTTGGAGAGCGCAGTATATGCATGCATTGACGCCAGCGTAATTTTGTTTAAGATTTCAACTAAAACGTAATGATAGCATTGCGCCCGCACCGGCCAGAGCAGTAATGGGGTCGCAGAGGTGCAGAAGTTAAATAAACGGGAGGCAGACAGAGGGGAGGAATACATACTGAACATCCAACCCACAGTCCTGCACCGATGTTCAAGCCTGTGCACAGATTACATCCTTTTTGGAAGGTTTGGATAAAGATTATTATGAAATCAAGGATCGGGATTTTTCTCCACTAAAGGTGTCAGCTTAATCAGCATCACAGTGCCATTAGGGCACTGCCTACAGTTTATAGACTAAATACCTGATGGTTGGTTCCCTATGAATTCAAAGCAACTTCTTCTCAACAGCTATGGATACATTAATTAAACATTTTAATAGGAGTTAAAAGAATAGTTTGAGGAAGGGGGAAGTAACATTTATAACCAGCAACATGGACACATGGGTTTTGGTTAATTTAATAGTGCAGATCAATATTTAATTATAGAACAACCCTTTAAGCAGCACCTATTCCCAAATGTGTCATACAGTTGCATCATTCGAATTACATGTCATGTTAAACATAGCCCACAATGCATGGCTGATCTCATAACTGGCTTACTAAAGAGCACAAACAACAAAGTGGAGGGTATAAGTCGGGTCTAGTGCACTCATACGAGCGTAGAAATCATAGAATCATCCTTGATTGTTCTCTTCCTTATCTTACTTTATATGGGTTGCTCCATGTCCAAAAAACAGGAAATGTATGCGTGTACGATTACTCGTCAGGAAAAGGTTCTCTGTCCCCCTTCCAAATAGAATTACAGTATATACTCGAGTATAAGCCGAGTTTTTCAGCATAATTTTTTTAATGCTGAAAACTACCCCCCTCGGCTTATACTCAAGTCAGTATGGGGGAAAGAGGTGTCTGGGGGCTGAAGGAGGCGGGGGGAGGCTGCAGAGTGACCAGGAGGTCACGTGACCCTGCTCATTAGTGTATTGTAATATGCACTGCATCCCCCTGTCCATCACCAACGGGGGGAGAGCGGCACACATTACACTACACTAAGTATACTCGCCTTCTTCCCCCATCACTGGTTACAGGCCCCCGTGCTGCTGCACATAAATTAATAAACCATGAACTCACCCCTCCGATGTCCTGCAGGCACCATGCGTCCTCCCTCCGGTCCTCCTGCTTGTACCCGGCTTCTATTGCTGTGACCGGCGCAGCAGCGATGAGTTCATCTGTATACAGTGATGGGGGGGTTGTATACCACTGATGGGGGGTTGTATACCAGTAATATGGGGCCTGTATACCAGTAATGGGGGGGGGGGGCTGTATATCAGAGATGAGAGGGACTATATACCAGAGAAGGGGGTGTCCTGTATACCAGAGAAGGGGGGGCCTGCGTACCAGAGAAGGGGGGGCCTGCGTACCAGAGAAGGGGGGGAAAGGCTGTATACCCAGTGATGGGGGGCTGATTACCAGCAATAGGGGCGCTATAAACCAGTGATGGAGGTCCTATATACCAGTGATGGGGGCGCTATATACTAGTGATAGAGGAGCTGTATACCAGTGATGGAGGCGCTATATACCAGAATTGGGGGCTATATACCAGTAATGGGGGGCCATTTACCATGATGAGAGGGGCTGTATACCGTTATGAGAGTCTGCTGCATTTCTCACCCTAGGCTTATACTCGAGTCAATACGTTTCGCTAGTTTTGCAGGGTAAAATTAGGGGCCTCTTATACTTGGGTTGGCTTATACTCGAGCATATGCAGTATCTCAGTCTTGCTGAGATTGAATAGCACAGAAGCATACATTTCCGACCTTCACTCTATTCATATGGGAAACACAATACCCTTTTTTGTGGTGGAAAGGAATAGAAAAGTGATTATATTTACAAAAGTGTTTTGGATTGTACATGGACATGTATTTTTGTTTTTATTTATTTATTTTTTTATATAAAACTAAGGCAGTATATATAATATACATGCTATTGAAATAAACTTTTCTGTTAGGACAACAAAGTAATAGATTGTTGAGGTTTTGGTAACGTTGGGTTGGGGTGTTGGGTATCCAATGAATGTAAGTGATTTATATCTTAAAGAGGTTTTCCCATGAACTGTTAATTAAAAGTTCATTTTAATCAATAGTTCTTGGAATAAATCATTTCCACAATTAGATGTGATTAAAAACAATGTTCCTGTGCTGAGATAATCTTATAAATGTGCCCCTGTAGAGTTTCATTTTTGTTTCTGACCTGCATTGGTTTGATCCAGGGTGAGGATGAAATAAAGTATACAGACATTACAGCATGGGATCATAAATAATTCTTTCTTTGAGGTAAAACATTTTTTACAAACAGGCGGTGAAATGTTTTACCTCACAAAAAAGAATCAGCTGTGATCCTGTGCTGTAATGTCTATATATTCTCTTTCCTTCCACCCCTGCCCAGGAGATGTGGTATGATCTGACCGTGTTCCATGCACGGACAGAAACAAAAATGAAACTGTACATAGCAGGGACATTTATAAGATTATCTCAGCACAGGAACATTTTTTTTAAACACATCCAATTGTGGGAGTTATTATTATTCCAGGATCTATTGATTAAAATGAACATTATTCATAGGAAAACCCTTTAAATTCTCACTTCAGTTTTAAGAATGTATATTGTGACAGGTCTAAAGGAAAATTGAAAATGTCTGAGATGTATTATTTTGTTTTTCAATAAAAAATGATCTGATTTAAAAAAAGAAATAAACTTTTTATCTTGTCTCTTGCCCATTTGTAACCAAATCAAGCTACAAATGTTTACTAGTTGTCCAACTCACCAACAATAGATGACAGCATATAAAGTAATCCATAAAGAGAAGTACTAAGATATCATTTATTAAATCAATGGTAAGTAAAGCAATTAGTGTTATATTTAGATGTATGCCACGATGAGAACTTGGAAACGGTGTTAAAAAATAAAAAATACTTTACAAAATACTTAAAAGAACCAGTTAGCAGGTTTTTGCTATGTAATCTGAGAAAAGCACGATTCAGAGATAAAAACACAGAGTTGATGTGTGACTTATCAGGCTGTGTGCTGTTTTCATACAGTTAATATTTTATCACTGCCTGGACTGCAGCTCATGCAACTGCTAGTCTGACCATGCCCTCTCCTCTGATAAGCAGCTCACCATCAATAGACAAAGTACACAGAGAGCTGTCATGTAGGCAGGGTTAGCTTTCTGAGTTCTGCTACATGTTGGTACACCTAATGGCCACTTTACATGTCCCGATATCGGCGTTCAACTCCGACCAAAAGTCACGTGCGTTGTATGGTGTAAATGTCCAATACGATGCACGAACGATGCCAAAACGATATCGGGGTTCGAATGAGCGTGCTCTCCAACGGCCTGATATTGGATGGACGTTGTGGCCGGATCGTGCTGTGTAAAAGCCCAACAACGATGTGAAGTACAACGTCCCCTATTCTCTGCCATGTTAAATGGTCGTTCCTGGGTCGGCCGTACAAGGGGGCGTAGACATCGCTGGAGCGTTGCCTGCTGATATTGCGCTGTGTAACATCTCCTATGCGCAGCGTTGTATCCAACATCGGACCGACGTTGGGACGTGTAAAGTGGCCATAAGAACTCTGTGTCCCTACTGCTACACTCAGTGAACTCAATGATACATCATTGGAATTGGGGTCTATTTTCCTGCATTATGTTGATAAGATAGCAAAACCTTGGTGACATATTCCCCTTAAAATCGACAGAATCTGACAACGGCAAATTGTAGCGGCAGAGAGCCTGATTCTTGTGATATATCATTTCCTGGCCTGTTTTGAGAGAGCCCCTGTTTAATTTGCTGAAAATGTAACAGTGGTCAGAATGCGGAGCTGTGTATAACCCTGCCCACACTCCTGATTGGCAGCTTCTTGTGTGCATTGTGTATCGTCAGCAAGCTGCCAATCAGTGGTGGGTGCGGCGTTTAATTAACTTTTAGGGTGCGTTCACAAGCTGCGTATTTTTACATGAGTGCTGTTGCAGTTTTTGTAGCCAAAACCAGGAGTGGAACAATCAGAGGAAAAGTCTAATAGAAACAAGTGCTCCACTTCTGTATTTAATCACCCACTGCTGGTTTTAATCAGCCACTCCTGGTTTTGGCTACAAAAAATGCAAGAGCACTCACGTAAAAATAAGCAGCAAATACGCAGTGTGTGAATGCACCCTTAGTGATAATTTCCTGCTGAAAATAAATGTATTGTTTGGGAACTACAGCACACAGCCTAATGAGCGATAAATCCCTAGAATCAGTGTCTGATTCTATATAGAGTATGGAAAAGTCTTTAAGCAAAGACAAGTCACATCTGAAGGACAGTACAACATATTGTAGCATACAGGAAACCTAATTTTAGCAAAAATTATTTTGCTACTATATGTATGACGATATTAGATGTAAATGACTTCATGACAAATGGTTAATGGTTATATTATAAAGAATGAAAATTTCCATGAGAGAATAGCTTTCACAGAAAAGATGACATATCAAGATAAGAAAATGCAAACTAAAAAGGAAAATAATAATAATAAAATAGCAAGCATAACAACAAAGTGATGAGATTGTACTGCACCTTCTTCCTGCTTTTGGCTAATTTCTGGGCCATCTGCTTAGCATGAAATAAACAGAGACAGGAATATGGTTAGAGGATAGGTCACAGACACTACTGCTAATCAGGGGAATATAGGGGCAGCTACTGACAATGTAAGACAGAATTCAAGAGACTACCATTATCAGCTACGGTGCATTTGGTGGAATGAGAAATATGGTTTAACGATGTTTTTTTAAAGTATTTCACAGTTTGGTCTTTGGCATATATTAAATGGGTTCTCAAAGAATAGAAAAAAAATAAAGGAAAGATTATCATAAACTCTCAAAAAATTCTAATTAGTAATTCATCACTCTTTGGTCTAGGGAGGTAGTCCCTACAGAATTAAAATGGCAACTTTCTTGTTACTGACAGAAATCTGTACTAGAATGTTAAGACCGCTGCTTATGAACGTGTGTAGTAGGAATCATCTTTGATGCTACACAGATATAACTATACCATTTATTATCATCCAGATAAACAGGGTGGAAAGAAGTATGAGCAGTCTCTTCTTTCCTCAGCCTCTATTATATATCAAAAATTGGATCAGAAATACACAGAAGACAGGAGGGTGAGTAGCCTCTTCTTACCTCAGCACCCTGGTATCTCCAGAATTAGATCAGAAAGACAGGGTGGACAGCAATAGGAGCAGCCTCTTCTTACCTCAGCACCCCTAATGTCTCCAGAATTAAATCAGATACACAGGGTGGACAGCAGTATTAGCAACCTTTTCTTACCTCAGCACCCTGGTATCTCCATAATTAGATCAGAAAGACAGGGCGGACAGTAGTAGGAGCAACCTCTTCTAATTCTGGGGATACCAAAGTGCCAATGTAAGAAGAGGTTGCACCTACTGCTGTCCACCCTGTCTTTCTGATCTAATTCTGGAGATACAAGGTGCTGACTGAGGTAAGATCAGAAAGAAAGGGTGGACAGCAGTAGAAGCAACCTCTTCTTACCTCAGCACCCCTAATATCTCCAGAATTAGATCAGATAGACAGGGTTGACAGCAGTGTGAGCAGCCCCCTTTTACCTCCACAGTTCTGGTATTTCCAGTATTATATCAAAAAGACATGGAGGACAGCAGTATGAGCAAGCCCTTCTTACCTCTGCACCCTGGTATCTCCAGCATTATAATAAAAAGACAGGGAGGACAGCAGTATGAGCAGCCTCCTCTTACTGCCAGTAAATATTACATCACAAAGAAAGGATGGTCAGAAGTGTGATCAAACTCTTATTATCTCAACATTTCCTGTATCTCCAGTATCACAACCAAATAGTCACTAGAAGTACGTGTTCCTACACATGAAGGGAGAGGAGTTGGAGCTTCCTACGGCATATACTCACAGGCATCGGTCATAACAGTCTAGTACAGGTTTTTGTCACAAAACAAGATAACAGCCATTTTAATTTTACAGTAATTACTTCATAAGACAAAACCTATTGTGCTTTGTTACTTAAAAGTATTTGGCAAATTTAACAATAATGACATTTCCTTAAAGGGAACTAACCATCCGGATTCAGTGCTATAAAGTGAAGCCAGTGTCTCACAGGCTCTCGGATGCGTAATGCAATCATACTTTTACTTGGAAGATTCCAGGTTTGATTTTATAGAAAAGTGTCATAAAACTCCTGTAAGGCTATGCGCCAATGCTCAGCACGTGATGCAGAATTTCCTGCATCAAATCTGCATCAGCTGTTAGCCCGTATTACGCAGCAAAATCGTTGCGCTTTTGCTACGCGATATCTGCTCTTTCATGCAGAAAATTCTGTATCCATCTCTGCTCTCCTCACTAGTCAGCACACCGCTTTTCTTGCATGCCAGCAGACATTTCCGGGTTTGGTCGCGTCACACACCACATGGGTCACACGCCCACTACCTATGTAACGTGGCCAAACCCTGAAATGCCAGGCAGTATGCAAAGTGAGGTACGTAAAAGAATCGACAGGCTGCATATTTTTACGGATCTTTCGATCCGTAAAAATCTGCAGCTATTATGCTGTGCAAAAATGCGCAGACTTTGGCACAACACAGGCAAAATCACTTTGACTGGCTGACCTATATACTATGCGCATTTGCTACGCATTTTAACAAATATGCTGTAAAAATGCACTCTTGTCGGCACATAGCCTTAAATCAGTGCAGCAAGACATCACTATTTTTTTTCTATAACTCCCTTGTGGGCTTGTCTTTTAGCTATAAGCTGAATCCCCTCCCCCTCCCTCTCACTCAGACTCTCATTTTGCCATGTTGCTGGCATAATTAAAGTAAAGGAAGGGGGAAGGCGGCTCGGCTTATGGCAGAAAGACAAGCCCACAGGGAAGTGATATATAAAAAACAAATAAACAAAGTGATGTCATGCTGCACATGTCAATCACCTGGTGCACTGATTTACAGGAATTTGATGACACTTTTCTCTGCAATCAAACCTACAATCTTTCAAGTAAAAGTATGATTGCATTTAGCTTCCCACAGCCTGTAAAGCACTGGCTTCACTTTATAGCACTAAATCCTGCTGGTTGGTTTACAGAGGACCAACCAGCAGGTTTTAGGGCTATAAAAAGAAGCCACTACCTTACAGGCTCTGGTATGCTGAGTGCAATCATCCCTTTACTTTAATGATTACATGTATGGTTGCTGAGATAAATGATATAGAAGTCCATAGAAAGTGTGCAGCATCAGCATAAGAGGGGCTGTCTTTCTTTGCATTACTGCCCTGTTTTCTCTAAGCCAAACTCTGCCCCCTCCCTCTCTCCCTCCCTCCTTCTACCTGCTTGACTGATTTCACAAGAAGGAGAAGCTCCCCCCAAATCTCTACACATCCGGATATGTCTCCTCTCACAGATATCGACAGACCCTGCTATTGTCATCACAGATCAAAGATGACAGCTCACAGATGGGGATCTGTCCATGGAGCATGCTGGGAGTTGTAGTGTCACTGGCTCAGAATCTGCAGATCCAGAGACACTACAACCCCCAGCATGCTCCATCTCACAGTCTGCACATCCAGAGACACTACAACCCCCAGCATGCTCCAATATACGACCTGCAGATCCAGAGACACTACAACTCCCAACAAGCTCCATCATATAGTCTGCACATCCAGAGACACTACAACTCCCAGCATGCTCCATCATATAATCTGCACATCCAGAGACACTACAACTCCCAGTATGCTCCATCACACAATCTGCACACCCAGAGACACTACAACTCCCAGTATGCTCCATCACAAGATCTACAGATCCAGAAACACTATAACTCCCAGCATGCTCCATCACACAGTCTGCACATCCAAAAACACTACAACTCCCAGTATGCTCCATCACAAGATCTACAGATCCAGAAACACTATAACTCCCAGCATGCTCCATCACACAGTCTGCACATCCAGAGACACTACAACACCCAGTATGCTCCATAGACAAATCCACATGTGATCTCTCATTTATGATCTGTCTTGACAATAGCAGGGATCTGTCCGCATCAGGAGATGTAGAGACTGGAGGGGTGGGGGCTTCTCCTGCTTATAATGATCACAAGCAGGGGAGGGAGGGAGGGGGGAGGGTTTCGCTTAGAGAAAACAGGGCAGTAATACAAAGACACCCAGCCCCTCTTATTGTGATGTGCTACACACTCCCTCCCATGCTGAAAGCTTTCTAAGGACTTTTATAACATATAGGTCAGTAGTCATTCATGGAATCATTGAAGTAAAGGTATGATTGCACTCAGCATCCCAGAGCCTGTAAGGTAGTGGCCTCACTGTATAGACCTAAAACCTACTGGTTGGTCCTCTTTAAGCAGTTTAGTTTTCTCATTCTAGGAGAACCCATTTAAGTGCATTTAATACAAAAAAAAATGTCAAAGCGCAGGTAAACCTTTGATATATTTTTTTTATATATATGTGTGCTCTTTTAAATGAAAACAAATAGGTGGGGTGCAGGTCCTTAAGGGGCCGTCACACGCATTAATATCTCTGTCAATGTCGCTGTTGCACATGACGTTGCAGCGATATTGACGCGTGTGACATGGTGAATCAACCAGCGATAAATTGCTGGTTGATGGTCGCCAGGTTTTAGAATAGGTCCGAAAACCTGGCGATGGACGCACTGTGGACACGCAGCATCGCTGCGTGTGACACCGGGAGACGCGTGATCAGCCAGCTCGCAGCGCCTCGCAGCAAGCGGTGGGAGCTGGTATCCATGGTAAACAGCGGCTAACTAAGCGCCGCATGGCGCTTAGTTACCCGCTTGTTTACATGGTTACCAGCGATCTCGCTGTTACTGATCGCTGGGGAGTCTGCCTGTGTGACAGCTCACCAGCAATCAGCCGTCAATGTCGCCAGCGATCAGATCGCTGGCGACATTGACGCGTATGACGGGGCCTTAAGGCTTCCATCGATCAATGGAGACCTCAAGACCTGTAGCTCACCATTCTGCTTGCAATTAAAAGGGCACACATAAGTAAAATGGTTTTAAAGGTTTACATACTCTTTAAAATTTTCAGAATCCAGGGGAAAAAACTGGCCTGTATGAAACATGAACTTAACGGTAATGGAGATAACTCATATTAAAATATGGATGTAGCATTGTAAAAATGATAATGCAGGGAATGTAACAATTTACCCTACACTAATCACCAGTGACAAAACTAGTAGAAAGTCAGTTGTCTTCATGGGGCTGTCTCCTTAGCCATTGGTAGCACACAATGTGTCCGATTTGACAGGTAGGAAGTACCACAAGGAAAACGCCATTCCACTTTGTCTCCTGTCAGGGTAACTGGCACTTCATTCTGATAGTCAGGCTGCCCACTGATCAGACATCAGTGCCATATACCACTATTATTTGTAGTAGGCAACTTCTTCATCTAGGAGTTGCAAATTACAAAAATTACAATTTTTGGTAAAAACAAAGACTTGCTGTCTTGCTGTAAAAACAAAGTCATCACGTGTCTGCTGCAGACAATCACTAGGCTAGAACAAGGCAATCTTGTGTTATCTACTGTACCATGGTCTCACTGTTGATTGGCTGCAGCGGTTATGAGCTGTATAACCATTGGAACTAAATTCACAAAAATGTTGGAAGAGCAAATTGAGAGCACATTGGGGGCAAGTATGGCCAACTTTGTTATATTTACATGCTTCTTACAGCAAGCCTGTGGAATAAAAAAAAAAAAAAAAAAAAATGGAAAATCTCCATGAATAGAAAAAGAAACTGCAAAGGAAAATTAACTGTAAAAAAAATTCTCACTTTTACACATATTTAATAGGCAAATCACGATCAATTTGTCTTGTCTGCTAATCACTATTGAATTACAATTTCTGCCCCCTTGTTACACTGACAGAAACCTGTCCTAGAATGTTAGGAGAAGCGCATGGAGGTATGTGCAGTGGGAAGTTCTGCCACCCTCCATGAGAAGGAAGCTGTGCTACCAGGATATATTGTGATGTATTATAAGAGTTACAAGGAGTACTGAGGTAGAAAGAGATTTGTCACACTACTGTCCACTTTGTCTTTCTGATCTAATAATTTAGGTGCCAGAAGTACTCAGGTAAGGACAGGCTGCTCACACTGCTGTCCACCCTGTCTTTCTGATCTAATAATGTAGGTACCAGGAGTACAGAGATAGAAAGAGACTACACACACTGCTGTCCACCCTGTCTTTCTGATCTAATAATGTAGGTGCCAGGAGTACTCAGGTAAGAACAGGCTGCTCACACTGCTGTCCACCCTGTCTTTCTGATCTAATAATGTAGGTGCCAGGAGTACTCAGGGAAGAACAGGCTGCTCACACTGCTATCCACCCTATCCTTCTGATCTACTGCTGGAGAAACCAGTGTTTCTGATGTAAGAAGAAGATGATGATCATGCTGCTGTCTCACCCATATTTCTGATCTATTAATAGATATAGCAGGATTGATGAGGTCAGAAGAGGCTGCTCACACTGCTGTCCATCCCGTTATTCTGATATAATACTAGATATGGCAGTAGTTCATGTTTTTCTAATAATGGAGATATTAGAGAACCTGAGGTAAAAAAAAAAAGACTGCATATACTTCTGTCCATCATTTTTGTGAACTAATACTGGATATACAAAGAGTGCCGAGGTAAAAAAAAACACCACTCACACTGCTGTCCACTGTGTCATTCTCATATAATACTGGAGATACAAAGGGGGCAGTGGTAAGAAGAGGCTGCTAACACTGCTATCCACCCTATCATTCTATTGAATACTGGAGATACTAGGAGTGCTGGGGTAAAATGAGACTGCTGACACTGCTGTGAGCAGTGTATTTTTTATTTAATGATTACTTGAGACACCAGAACTGCTGGGATAACCAGAGGCTGTGCACACTGCTTTTCATCTTGTCTCTGTGATTTAATACTGGAGATACATGGGTGCTGTGGTAAATAATGGCTACTCACACTGCAATCCACACTATCAATCTGATCCAAGAGTGGAGATACCTGAAGTGCTGAGGTAAAAGGAGGCTGCTCACACTGCTAGCCACCCTGTCTTTCTGAATAACAATAAATGACCAAAGTATATCTAGGTCAAAGCTTTGGAGCTTTCTACTACACAAGCTCATATGCATCGTATGCTAGTACAGGTTTCTGTTGTATTAAAGTGGCAGCAATTTCAACACCATAGTGATTACTTTCCTAGAAAAAATGATTGTGATTTGCTAATTAAATATCTTTTGGAATCTATTTATAATAAGGTTTCATTAAGGGTTCTTTCACATCTGCGTATAAAATACGTGGAATGTTATCCTATAAAAATCGGATTGCACTCACACTTTTAAACAGTGAGGCAGTGCTGACCTGCAATCTTTTTCCTTTGTCCTGAAAAAAAATTGCAGCATGCTGCGTATGGTTGCGTAAAACGGCCGAGACTTGCCAATTCAAGTCTACGGGTGCGACTAAAAAAAAATATACAACACACAGACCATCTGATTTTAATTGCATATCAAGAGTTTTAATCTGAGATCTTTAATGTCATACAGCTGACTAGGTGACAGGTAAGTTTTTCACTTCAAGCGTGAAAATAAAAGAAATAAAATTGATGATCTCCTGGGAGACAGATAGAAAAATTCTGAACATATTTCTTCATTTTTTCTATTAAAATATGACATAATAACAGATCAGTCACCAGACAGATAATAAGGAAGGAATTGGGGAAATTTGATTTTAGTGTATATTTTATATTCAGTGTTCCCTTAAACAGTTCTAGATGACTCAAGTTATTTCTATGGCCCTTTCACATCAGCGTTTTTTGAAATTTGCGGCAGATGCGGTGAAAAAACCGCATCTGCCGTAATTACCGCATACGGCTCCACTTGCGGCCGGTTGCGGTAAACGCCATGCAAAGTATAGTGTACTTGCGGCAGGTGCGGCAAGTGCGGTTTTGCACTTGCCGCAGGTGCGGCAGCGAAAAAAACCGCGGTCAGCCACGGTTTTTTTCGCTGCCGCACCTGCCGCAAGTGCAAAACCGCACTTGCCGCACCTGCCGCAAGTACGCCTATACTTTGCATGGCGTTTACCGCAACCGCGCTGCAAGTGGAGCCGGTATGCGGTAATTGCGGCAGATGCTTTTTTTTCACCGCATCTGCCGCAAATTTCAAAAACGCTGATGTGAAAGGGCCCTATGACTGTATACATACTTTTACTCCCAAAAATGAAAAAAGTATTCTAGGACTGATACCATTATTGTATGACTCCTAGAATAATTTTGTCACTTTTAGGCATAAATTTATATACCGGTACATCAATTTTTTCTGGCCAACACGGGACCACAATATAAAATTTATTATACTGTAGTAAGACAAATTACAGAATATGAGTACATGTAACCAGGCAATAACAGAATAATCTCTAAACACAATGGGTGACGGAAAGTTTAACCCCTTACCTTAATCCGACTGACTGCTTCTTGGGCTTGCATCATGCGCACATTCTTAGAAGGGGTTTTGTCAGACAGGAGCTGGGTGGAACCAAGGTAATTGGCAGCAAATATTATGCCATCAATTAAATCTTCTGGATCACAGGGTCCAGGGACTGGGAGAAAATATATACATTTAAGTGATGGCATTCAAAATATAAAAAAGCAAAAGCATATCACCAAAAAATAGATATACATAGTTGCATTGGTTGAAAAAGACTTGGGTCCATCAAGCTCAACCTTTCACCAATTATACATTTTTTGTCACTGATCAAGCAAGTGTTTATTTAACTACAAATAAGTTTCACGGTGTATGTGACAAAAATTGTTTTTTTTTTTTTCGTTAGTTATTGAGGAACTAAACTTATTCATTTAAAGAGGACCTGTCACCCCCCCAAAGATTTCAATCTGAAGGCAGAACTGAATGCCGCATGTATACTGCATTCAGGCAAGGGGTCCTTCATGTGTTTGTGAGGTTTGTACCCCTAAACACAGCCTAATGAAAATGTGTAGCAAGACGTCAGGAGGGCATTACCAGCTCCGGAGTCAGCTCCTTCTCGGGGGCTATTCCCGCCCCCTGCATGTCTGTTCTTCCCACCTCCCTCTCCTCGCCACCTCCTTGATGCCTTGTCAGCTTTACTCGCTCTGCGCCTGCGCCTCCTTCTGCTACTTCATGCAGGCGCAGAGCGAGGTGTACCTATTGTCGGCCTCTCGCTCCTGACCCACCTCCCACCCTGAAGTCAGCACTTGTTCCCGCCCTGCTCCATGTATAACACGGAGCAGGGCGGGAACTAGTGCTAACGTCAAGGCGGGAAGCGGGTCAGGAGCGCGGGGCATCAACACTTGTTCCCGCCCTGCTCCATGTTATACATGGAGCAGTACGGAAACAAGTGCTGATGTCAGGGCGGCAGGCGGGTCAGGAGCGAGGGGCAGACAGTAGCAACACCTCGCTCTGCGCCTGTGTGAAATAGCAGAAGGCGGAGCCGGCGCAGAGCGAATCAGGCTGACAAGGCATCAAGGAGGCGGTGTGGAGAGGAAGGAGGGAAGAACAGAGATGCAGGGGGCGGGAATAGCCCCCGGGAAGGAGCTGACTCCGGAGCTGGTAATGCCCTCCTGACTTTTTGCTACACATTTTCATAAGGCTGTATTTACGGGTACAAACCTCACAAATACATGGGGGACCCCTTGCCTGAATGCAGCGTACATAGATTGAAATCTTTGGGGAAAGGGGGGGGGGGGCGACAGGTCCTCTTTAATTCAACAGGTTCTTCAAGGTTGTTAATCTTTGTAATATTCTCCATTACGTTATATGAATTTCTTCTCTCTTAAAATTATGTTGGAAGTGCACTTTTAATTGCCCTTAGAAGCTTCCTTAAACTGCTGGTCTACCAAACATCCACATTGAAACACTAATGACAAACAATCTTAGTGTCTGATTATGGGTAGTGGAGCAGAGAATATATATAGGGTGTGTTTGTAATACTGGTTGAGTATGGAGGCTTTCCATAGCAGCAGTTCAAAACAGCCTCTAAAACAGCATGAACTAGGCAGTTAAAACAGTACTTTTAGTAAGGTACTCTTTTCCTCGCTGCAATGATCTCCTGTACTTGCAAGAATCTATATTTAAACACTTTATACAAACACAGTCCCATTGTAAGAATCTCTGTTCCCATACCCCACACTCAAAATGGAATAGATTGAAAAGATTTAGAACTTCATAACTTCATTAAGTTAAAAAGAAATAATTACAATTAGCTCCCCTTTTTGATCAATGAAGTATTACGATTTTTTTTTTATTGGGTCTATTTCAATCCCCACCAAGATTAATGTATCATTCTTATACATAATGGTATTGTCACAGAGAATCCATAAACAGGTTGCATCCATTCTGATCCCCTTTAAATGATATTCAGCATGATGAGTGCAATACTAGTAAAATACTTGCTTTTGTTAGTGTGCGTTATATCTATGGTTCTTTGCTATGATTATTGAATACCAAAATTGTCCGTGAATGGATGTACTTGAAATAAGAATACAGAATTTGTGAACACTCCAAAAGATAGAGAATCTAAAAGAAGTTTCAGTCGCATTAAAATTGGAACTATGAGGGCACTACTTTAACCACTGTAATAATGGGTCATGGATAGTGTGACACACTGGAGAAGAAAGCAAAATAATGGCAGCAGGACAGAAGAATGGCACCAATCTGCTAGGTTATGTTGTTTTTCCGTTTGGCATTACTTATGGCCCTATTGAAATGGTGTTTAAAAATAGTGGACAGACCCTTTAAGGCAGCAGTGTAAATGTTAAATTATTACAAAGGGTAGGGGATGTATGTTGCATATCTACAGGACCCAGATATCCACCTTTCTATTCATTATCTGTGGCTGTCTCACCAAGCAGGATGGGGTTGGTAGACCCCTCCTGTGAAGCTGTTCGGTAGGTGAGAGCAGTAGCAATCAGACACTTACAGCATTTCTTGTGGCTATGTCATAAAATGTCTAATGTCCAATTCTCAAAAAACAATAGATTTACCAATGTTATACAGTCACTTAGGATTATGTTATTCAGATATCATAATTTGATTAAAAAGAACCTGTCAGGTGGTTTATGCCCCCCAGTTATCACTGTCTGTACCTGTAGCTTTATAATACCAGTCTAATCATCCCTGTCTGAGCTCATGGTGTAATGTGAAAGGTGAAAAACAAGCATTTATACACTTACATTTCAGTCCCCACCTTGGAGGAGGGGGACTGTCTGGCAGGATAATAGTTAACTCACTTTTATCTTGGATGGCTAAAGGACCTGTGTGATGTAACGATCATGTGACCATAGTGGGCGGAGCTAAGCCAGCAAACGTATTATGTTCTATGAGAACTTAGCTCCGCCTATTGTAGTCACATGGTTGTGACATCACATCAGGTCTCCCAACATGTTCTAGCACAAGGCTGAAATGTTAACTATTTAACCTGCCAAACAGTCCCCGTTCTCCAAGCTGGAGACTGACTGCTCATTACATAAGAAAATGTAAGTGTATAAATGCTTTTATTTTTAAATTTTTCACATTACACTATGAGCTCAGACAGGGATGATTAGAATAGTATTATAAAGCTGCAGGTGCAGACAGCGATAACTGGAGGGGCATAAACTATCCGACAGGTTCCCTTTAAGATAAAAAGTTACATACAACATATAACTGGACAAATTTTTTTTAATACTATATACAATTATTTTCAAGACAACACACCTTTAATACACTCTATAAAGCTTGTAATAAACTAAAAGAGTATTCCATAGCAGCTGTCACTCAAGTAGACCAGCGGTCAGTGTTCCCTTCTCCTGCTATTAAAATAAAAACCCTGCTGCAAAACTGCATTCCTCCAGCACGGAGGGACGGTGAGCCTGTGGCGATAAATATACCGCAAGCTGGAAGAAATAGCCTGTCCTGGAAGTATTGGTAATTTTATCACATATATTTACTCTGCTTCAGGGAGAAACAGAGCTCAGACTTCCCAATCACCCTAATGATAAGATCCTGCCATTTAGTGATAGATACATATATTGATTACAAGTCAACAATAAATTCACTTCTAGCTAACCTGTCCAGATGAAGATTGGTTTTATATGATTAATTTCTCAGAAAAATGAAGCTCCATAAGGAGACTGGGCCAATGTGCAGATCAATGTGATACACGCTAAAGCCTGCAATAAGGTTGTTTAATGACGTAGTAAACATTCTGCAATTTTCCATCCAGACGTTCAAAGAGAAAATTCACAGTAACGTACAGTACCAGGAAAGGTAATGAGATTTTTTCAGTCTCATCCACACATTTTTATTTTCAGGCTGAAAATGCACATTTTGCAGATTTTTTAATCCTATAGCAATTTGGTGGATTTTCCCCTTAGGCATGAATCGCTGGGTAAGTTTGTTTTTTTTTTTAAACAGAAATTGTGCCCAGTTAGGCTGGTTTCACATTACGGATTTTTCAGATCCGATGCTGTCCGATCAAAATTGGACAGCATCGGATCCGAATTTGGCCCCATGCAGCCCTATGGGCATCGGACCGAATCGGATGTGCACTAAATGCCATCGATTTGGTCCGATCCGATTCTGTCCGATTTTATTATCGGTGCAAAAATCGGAGCCTGCACCGATTTTTGCACCGAAAATAAAATCGGACAGAATCGGATCGGACCAAATCGGATGGCATTTAGTGCACATCCGATCTGACCCGATCCCTATAACAGGGGCCCTATGTAGCAGGGTCTGAGGAAACATCTGATGTCTCCTCGGACCCGATTTTACTGTACTGAGCATGCAGCAGAGGTCTTCTTCTGCTGTACAGGACCTGCAGGATGTCACAGTCACGTGACCGCGGGTTACCATGGTGAACCCGCGGTCACGTGACTGTGACATCACCGCAGGTCCTGAACAGCAGAGGAAGACCTCTGCAGCCACCGGGAGCCTGCGGGAGCCACAGGGAGCCTTCAGGAAGACGGCTGGAGACGGCAGGGGCTCCTGGGGAGGTGAGCATAAGGTTTTTCTTTTTTTTTTCAGCCCGGAGGCAACGATTTTATGCCGGAATCGGATGCCTATTTGGCATCCGATTCCAGGCATCAGAAGGGAGCCGATGCTGTCCGAATTTATCGGACAGCATCGGCTCCCTTCAAAATCGTAATGTGAAGGTAGCCTTAGCATGAGAATCTGCAAGGGTTCGTTCACACTGTTTTGTGTGGATCTGCGGCTGTGGACTATTCTATAGAAGCTAACGGATTTGCTGTCATGTCAATTAAAAGAGAGCAGTGTCAAAAATGATTTCCTAAATCCTCAGACAGAAAGCTCTTGTATATCTAAAGCACATAAAACACAAACACAATGTGAGCCAGGGTCAAGCACATTGTTTTGCCTATACGTAGTAATAAGTACGATGCAGTGGAACACAAGATTTAGATGTGCCGTGGTGATGAAAGTAACTTGCAAAGCTGGCACCTTGGATTATCAATGGCAATCAATTCTCATTCTTACCTTCTACGTAGGTTGGGAATGAAGCCAGGCTCTTTCTGGACTGTAATTAAGACAAACAACAATTGTTTTAAATACAAGAAATACATATGCTGCAAGGTAAGATAAATCGGCATCATGCACAGGTCACACAAAAGAGAGTAAATGCAGTCTGACTGCGGCTTGTTAAGTAAAATTAGATTGTTCTCAGACTATTAGCAGTTGTTAAGGGGATTTATTAGAATGGTTCAGTAAATGGGGAGTTGAGGGTTGTATCTGCAGGCTCCTGGGAAGACACTTGGGTAATGCTTGCAAACACTGCATGCTACCTCGTGAGATTACTGCCTAGGAGACTGTCAGAAGATCGCAGGATTTCCAGGGGCTGAAAACTGAAAGTATGGTAAAACATTTATAACATTTATAACTTTGTTCTCATGCCTGTGAAGCCAGGAGGAAAACACAAGACTGAATCAAAGACACAAATATACCAAAATGTAAGTATATCAATTCATACATAAATACCAACGATCATGAAATATTAGATTGTGTAAATACTATACACAGATAACAGAGATGCTAAAAAGGGTTCTGCAGTAATGCCTTAAAGGGGACCTGTCATTAGTTCACTTTGTACTTACATTTTATTCCCATTGCTACATGGAGTATTCTACTTTTTGTTTTCCATATATCCGCCATACGGTTCTAATGATATGGGCCTTTTTATCTTGTGGTCATTTTTATGGTCTACACAAAACGGGTGTGGCTTGCAGATTACAAAAAGCAGCCTAAAAACACGCCCACACACATCTGTTAGCCACGCCCCATGATAAGACCATAATGATCAGCATTAAATAAAAAAAACTCATGTCTGGAACCATATGGCAGATTTAAGAAAAATAAAAAACAGAATGCTCAAGGGAGCAATGGGAATAAAATAAAAGCAAAATTGTATTTGATTTGGTGACAGGTGCTCTTTAAGGACTTGTCCACTTTTGACTCTTGAGACATATCAAATTTTTTTTTATAAGTTTTTCCATTGTCAAAATCGGGGAGCCACAGCACTGTTAATGTTTTGTTGACTTATCTGTAAGGCTTTGCTTTTTTCAGGATGAGTTGTATTTGTGAGTGGCAAAGTTTTATGATATATACAACTTATTACCAAACTTTTATCAACTTTGTATATGGAGAAAAAAAAACACAGTAAGACTAGGGTCACACTTGCGTCATGACCCTAGTCTGACGGAAGCACTGCAAACTTAGAACATTTCAGCCTCAGCGCATAGTGTTAACGGCAGCTAAAGCAATGCGCTGCCAGGCTATTGATCCCTATGGCAACCCGCTGTTTACCTTAGCAACCGGCTCCACACAAATCTCCCAGATATGCGCGTCTTGACAGCGGTCTGCAGCATTTTCCTGTGCGCTGTCCAAAAGTGCATATCCAGAAATTTGTGTGGAGCTGGTTGCTGAGGTAAACACAGCGGGTTGCAATAGGACTCAATAGCCTGGCAGTACATAGCGTTACCTGCCGTTAACGCTATACGCTGAGGCTGAAATTTTCTAAGTTTGCAGCGCTTCCGTCAGGCTAGGGTCATGACACAAGTGTGACCCTAGCCTAAGGTACCTTTCACATCAGCGTTTTTCGCCGATTGAGGCAGATCCAGCAAATTTACTGCATCTGCTGTCTAACGGCCGCAAGACCCATGTATTGTCTATTGGGCTTGCGGCAAGTGCGGTATTGCCACGATCCGGCAGTTACAGCCTAATTCTGTCATTTTTGATATTTAAAATTTTCAGCTATTCATATGCTGTATGAACAATGTGTTAACCCTACTCTGCAGGTCAGCCCTATTACGGCGATATCCAATTTATATAGTTTCATACATTTTACGAATTATCTTCCCAATTAATATGTATGAAGGCTGGAATGTATAAAGGAAACAATTCAATTTTTTTTTAACTACCATACTCTTCTCTAATTAGCTTAATTGACATATTAACTTTATTTTGCAGGTCTATATGCTAATGTCAAAGGTTCAATTTATATAGCTATTATGTTTTATTACTCTCACACAAAAAACAAACTTTTAAATTTTTTTTTTTCATTGAGGTGTTAGACATTGCAGTTTTTAGTATTCCATGGACAAAACTGTGTAAGGGTTTATTTTTTGTAGGATCATTTGCAGTTTTCACTTGTACAATTTCTGGGTAGAAAAAACTTTTTTAATCACTTTTTGTCAATTTTTGTGAGGCTACATGAGCAAAATCCAATAGATCTAAAGGTACCATCACACGCGGCAATATTGCTTGCAATTTCACTGGCAATTTGCTGGTTGCAGTGAAATCATGGACACATTGTTCTATTTTGTTGCCGTGTAACAAATGTGAACAATGTGTCCATGATTTCACTGCAACCAGCAAATTGCCAGTGAAATTGCATGCAATGTTGCGACGTATAACGGTACCCTAAGGGTGCTTGCACACGATCAGTGTATGCGTTTGACAGCGTCTTGTGCTGCGTCCAAAACACTGCGTAGTACAGTATAAGCATAGAGAATGGGATTTCAAGAAATCCCATCCTCACTATGCTTAACTCGCCCGGAGCTGCGGTGCGGGTTACCGGGAGTCCGCTCCTCCTCCGCATGTTCATTTCATGCTGCGGAGTCGGAAGCAGCTTCCATTGGTGACTGCAGGGAGAAGCCCCCTGCACCCGCCGTACACAGTGAGTACAGGGCGCCTGCGGTCTCCCTGCGGCCACCCGCGACTTTCCTCAGGTCCGGAGGAGCTGCGTCCAACACGCAGGCTCCTCCGGACCGTGTGCACGCACCCTAAAACGGTTTGCTTTTTATATTTTTTTCTCATGCGTGCCTCATGCAAAATTGTGATATTAGTAAAGTGCTGTGGAAGAATTAATCGCACTATATGAGTTAGTAAAAAAAAACAATAATAGAAATTAGTATAATTAAATTGATATCCAAATTATATATTTTTTTAGATTTAAATACTTTTCCACAAGAAAATCACTTTTTAATCACTTTGTATTTAGTTTCTTGCGAGGAGAGCATTTTTCATTTTTATTTTTCGGTATTCATCATGTGGGATAAATAATAACATAGTGTTAGTGTTATAGTACATGTCGTTACGGAAATGGCTATACCACGTGACATTTTTAAGCATCATTTATGTCGATTCAGATTTAATTATTTTTGTATTAGAAATACTAGTATTTTAGGAGGTGAATTTACCTTTTTTTTTTCAAACCCTTTTAGTCCATGGGCACACGTTGTGTATTTAGTGACTTTTTTTTACCTCAGTATTTGTAGCCAAAAACGGGAGTGAACCATCAGAAGAAAAGTATAATAAAAACACTGTCACCACTCCTGGGTTGGGCTAGAAATACTGAGGTAAGAAAACTCACCAAATACTGAGGTAAAAAACTCACCAAATACTGAGGTAAGAGACTCACCAAATACTGAGGTAAGAAAACTCACCAAATACTGAGGTAAAAAAGTCACCAAATACTGAGGTAAAAAATCACCAAATACTGAGGTAAAAAACTCACCAAATACTGAGGTAAGAGACTCACCAAATACTGAGGTAAAAAAAATCTACCAAATACTGAGGTAAAAAATCACATACTGAGTAAAAAACTCACCAAATACGGAGGTAAAAAAACTCACCAAATACTGAGGTAAGAATACAAAACTGAGGTAAAAAAAACCTTACTGAGTAAATACTGAGGTAAAAACTCACCAAATACTGAGGTAAAAAACTCACAAATACGGAGGTAGAAAACTGAACACCAAATACTGAGGTAAAAAACTGACCAAATACTGAGGTAAGAAAACTCACCAAATACGGAGGTAATAAAACTGACCAAATACTGAGTAAGAAACTCACCAAATACTGAGGTAAAAAAACTCACCAAATACTGAGGTAAAAAACTCACCAAATACAGAGGTAATAAAACTCACCAAATACTGAGGTAAAAAACTCACCAAATACTGAGATAAGAAAACTGACCAAATACTGAGGTAATAAAACTCACCAAATAACTGAGGTAAAAAAAACCTCACCAAATACTGAGGTAAAAAAACTCACCAAATACTGAGGTAAAATACTCAGCAAATACTGAGGTAAAAAACTCACCAAATACTGAGGTAAAAAACTCACCAAATACTGAGGTAAGAGACTCACCAAATACTGAGGTAAGAAACTCACCAAATACTGAGGTAAGAAACTCACCAAATACTGAGGTAAAAAACTCACCAAATACTGAGGTAAAAAACTCACCAAATACTGAGGTAAAAACTCACCAAATACTGAGGTAAAATACTCAGCAAATACTGAGGTAAGAGTCTCACCAAATACTGAGGTACAAAACTCAAATACTCAATGTGTTCATGTTTTTCTTTGCCAGCAAAACCTTTGATTCTGTGTTTTTTTTCCTGGCTGAAATGTGACTACCTGATTTTTGCTGCAATTTTGAAAGAAGCAGCATGTCAATTCTTTCAGTATTTTAGCAGTTTTTTCACCCTTACTAATCAATGAGGAAGTGCCAAAACGCAACAAAATAATGCAGGTTATTTACTACAAAAAAATCTATATTTAATAACAAAATATCAGGTTTTGTAGCAGTCTTGCTGCAGAAAAAAAAAAGGCAACAAAACCACCCTGTGTGAACATAACCTTATTTATACAGTCCGGGGTTTTAATCTGTTTTGGCATCATTCCGTTTTCGCAGCGTCATCATGTGATTGTAACTTCAGACTGACCTGAAGTTGTAAGATATGTCACAAGTTATCATTACAAGACTATGAAAGTCAGAATGAGGCCATTAAGAGGGCCCTCATAGAGATGTATTGAGTTGTGACCTCCAGCACACTCCATAAAATACTGGAGCTGCTGGCAGGTCACAAATCACAGACCGATAGGAGTGATTGTGAAAGGTGAACCGCCGAAGGCGAAAATAAAACAAGGGGTGGGAGACTTACATTAAAAGCACCACCTTAGAAGGGAGATGAGAAAAACACTGGAGAGGTGCTTTAAACATAAGAAAACTGAAGGTTCATTTCACTTGACACTATTTGTAGAGTAAAAGCTAAAAAATGTTTTATTATGTAGCAGATTATATTTTGGGAGGTGGAGTAATAAAACTAAAAGAACATTCAATAAGAAATATAAAATGACCTATGAATTCTTTAGGGTATGTGCACATCAGTAGTTTTGTGGGCTGTTTTTGAACGTTTTCCGTCGGCGGTTTCGCCACATGCGTTCACATTACTATCAGCTGTCTCAGGGGCAGCCGGGAGGAGGAGATCATCGGTGGAGATGTCCTCCCGGCCACAGCTGATCTCACGCCGATGTAAGCGCAGGAGATTTGAAGAAACAGCTGATCTGACAGCTGTTTAATCTCCCGTGCCGACACCGAATAGGTGATATCGGTGCAGGAGATATGAAACAGCTGATCGCTGCTTCAAATCTCCCGCACTGACCTTACCTAGTCGGTGTCAGCGCGGGAGATTTAAATAGCTGTCAGATCAGCTGTTTCTCTCGCTGACACTGGCGGCCACCGGGAGAGATTTCAATGAGATCCGCAGCATTCTCCTGCGCTGTCATGCAGAGGACATTGCGAATCTATTGACTTACATGCATTTTTTGTGCGCTTGCGGGCGCTTGCAGATAAAACAAGCGCCCGTGAACGCACAAAAATGCAACAGGGCAGCGTTCTGAGTGCGGAGGAGGGCGCACAAATTATGCGCATCCGTACACAAAGGCAACCGAACGCAGCCAAAATTCAGGCACATGTGTTCCCATGTTAAACATAGGAACGCATGTGCGCAAGGGTTTGGCTGCCTTCAGTGCGCTGCGTAACAAACGCAAATGTGAAGGCACCCTAACTTGTTTTCTGTACATGTGCCCTTTTAATTGTGAGCAGATTGGTCCAGGTCCTGAGACCGCACCATATCGATTGCTCAAAAATTCTCTGTAATATAGTTTTTTTGGTTTTCCCCTTCCCTCCATACTTACCCTTTTTTAGTCAAATAAGATGTATGTATCGAGTCTTCAAAATCTACAATAAAAATATGTTGACAAAAATAACTAAAAATTCCCCATTCTGCATGTTCAGGCAGGAGGCAAGTACTGCTGTAGCTGCTCTCCTTGAGGAGCAAAGGATTTAAGTGATTGGTAGAGTGATCTGTGTCTTGAGACCCATACCAATCTGCTTGCCATTAAAAGGGCACTCATATATATGTAAAACCGTTATAAAAGTTAATTGCTCTTTAGGAAAGGAGTTGAATGAAAGCCCCAAGTGTGACATCTGCAGAAAGGTAAGCCTACCTCTTTATTAGAAGAGGATTCTGCCGACTCGCAGGCATTCTGATGATGTTGTCGGTTGGTGGATTCTGCTCCTTGCGTGGAAGAATCGGGAGATGGAGACTGAATAGAAATAAGAAAAAAAACAGCAAAGAAAAAATAAACTGTTAATGATTGATGAAATCGATCCATTAAAGTTTTAATTTTACTTATAGATTCAAATAATGTGCTAATTTGTTCTGAACCATAAGATGGAAAAGGCCAGTAAACCACATTTTCATGTCACAGTTTCAAGAGGCTACATTTTTGTGTAATTTCTTTAGAAAATTATGACAACCCTATATCTTTCCTGACATGGCCACTTTCAAACCTGTTTGATGACAACATATTGATTTAATAAAAAGTGAGAGCAATACTAAGGCTGGAAACACACTCTGCCTCCCTGTAAGGCTGCTTTCACATAACGATTTTCGGTCATCCGATTGTATCCGTTTCAAAACGGATACAATCGGATCCGAAATCGGACCCATGTTCCCCTATGGGAATCGGATGGGAACGGATGTGCCACTATTGGCATCCGATTTTGGCACCATCCGATCCCATCCGATGTAATCACGGGCACAAAATCGTAGCCTGCTACGATTTTGTGTCCGTGACTCACATCGGACAGCATCGGATCACTGCTGATCCGAGGCTGTCCGATGTGCCCACAGCATAGGAGCCTATGGACATCGGATCTGAGTTCACCTCAGATCCGATGTCGGCTCCGTATCTCCCTGTCTTTCCCTACTCCTGCCTCCTCCATCTTCTTCCCTCTCCTACTCTATATGATGTGCCCCCGCTATTCTATCCTCATCTATCCCTATCCTGTCCCCTGTCCTCTCCCTGGGTGTAAAAAAATAAAAAAAACTCCTCCGGGAGTATACATTACCTGTCACCGCTCCCACGCTGCCGCACGATCAGGGCTAAAGGACCTGTGATGATGTAAGAGCCCGGTCACATGACCCGGTCAGCTGACCGGGTCATATGACTCTGACATCATCACAGGTCCTTTAGCCCTGATCGTGCGGCAGCGTGGGAGCGGTGACAGGTAATGTATACTCCCGGAGGAGTTTTTTTTATTTTTTTACACCCAGGGAGAGGACAGGGGACAGGATAGGGATAGATGAGGATAGAAGAGCGGGGGACACAGATAGAATAGCGGGGGCACATCATATAGAGTAGGAGAGGGAAGAAGATGGAGGAGGCAGGAGTAGGGAGAGGCAGGGGACCGCAGGATCCACACGGATCCTGCAGATCGGATGGCTATTTGCCATCCGATTGCAGGGATCCGTATGGATCCGTGCCTGTCCGTGGGATCCCCCTTCAAAGTCGGATCCCACGGACAGGCACAAAAACGTTATGTGAAACCAGCCTAAGTTATTAAAAAGACTTTATAAAGTGTACAGATAAGGAGTCCGGAGGGACTTACTCAGTAATGAGTCATCACTGTTGCTGGTGTCCTTCCTGCCTCCAGCTCTCAGCAATGACACATACAGGAGGCTGAACAAGAGAGGGCTGGAGGTGGCACAGAGAGGGCTGGAGATGGAGAGGACACCAGCAACAGCGATGACTCATTACTGAGTAGGTACCTCCGGACTCCTTATCTGTACACTTTATAAAGTCTTTTTAACAGCTTTACAGGGAAGCTAGAGACATGGGGGTCTCCTTCCATGAATGCAGCAGACACACTGCATTCAGTGCTGCATATAGTTAGCATAGAACCAGGGGGGTGACAGGTCCTCCTTAAATAGGACCTGCCTGACAAAGTGAAGTAAACCAAAAGATCCTCAAAATTTTAACATCCTGCTGCGATCCAAAGAGATTCAGGAACAAATGAGTAACAAAGTAATTGAGATCTATCAGTCTGGAAAAGGTTATAAAGCCACTTCTAAAACTTTGGGACTTCAGCAAACCACAGTGAGAGCCGTTATTCACAAATGGCGAAAAGATGGAACAGTGGTGAACCTTCCCAGGAGTGGCCAGCCGACCAAAATTACCCCAAGAGTGCAGGGACAACTCATCCAAGAGGTCACAAAAGACCCCACAACAACATCCAAAGATCTGCAGACCTCGCTTTCCTCAGTTAAAGGGAACCAACCACCCCAAATGACCCCCCCGGACTATTAATATGGTTCCCTACACCAAGCACATACATGTGCTGCAAGCTTTTTTGCTAAAAAAACTGTTTTTTATAAGTGAAGATACAGCTTTTGAAAGTTTATAACGAAAGGACGGGTGGGCGTTACTTAGCTCCTTCTAAAGCTGAGATTCTGCTGCCAGTCATCATCCTGTCCTGGTCACAGCAGTAACGGCCAGCCCTTTTTTCAGCGTCCCAGGCTGGTGCACGGGATGTCATGCCCGTGCACACGTCATCAGCTACAGCCGGGTCGCGAGCACACGCTCTGACTTCCACCGCTGATTAATTTTCTAATTCCTCTGGTAAAGCTCTTTCTATTCATGTATTTGTTTTATTTATACTCCCCCCCCTATCCCTGTAAACTGCAAATAAAGAGATTCATTCAATCAGTCAGTCACAGTGAGTGATTACTTAGTTCTCTGCTGCAGACTCCCCAAGGAATAAATATACATGTAGTGACATCACTGCTCTCCTCTGTAAGCACATGACCAAAGCACTGAAAAATCACTCATATATATCCATCTGTCTCTGCTCTCCAGCAAAACAAATGTTCAAATAAATACACAGAATCTCTCACAGACAGCACAGCTTGTGCTCAAAGCAATATATGAATGGATTGCCTTACCTAGACCACCTATCTGATACATGCCTGCCATCAAAATGAAAATGAAACTAGCAGTGAGACAGAGCACAGTGGGTAGGGTGGGGAATGCCAGTCCCGGAAGGAGTGAATAATAAATGAACATTTACATAATGCAGACTACGCAGCAATAAACATAATGGACCAGACTAGTGCAGCTAGCTGCCTGCTAGGTGTGAAGATGCTTATAGCAAGAGAACTACAAAGGGCATAGTAATGATTTTTTTTACATATTCTGAAAGGCTGCCCGAGCACTATTCAAGGGTACAATTAGCAGCATACTGAAAAATGACCTGACAGAGCCCCTTTAAGTGTGACAAACAAGATAAACAATTAGAAATCAGGAAGGGGGCAAGCACTTTTTCACACCTTTGTATTTTAGGAAAATAATTAGCACAGAATATTGAACCCTTTTTAGCTAAAACAATGATCCATGCTGATCATTAACTTTACAGTTCCTATATGGAGGTCAATAAAATGGGTCAACATTCCTAAGGGTGCCATCACACGCATAAATTTAGTGAACGATATTGTTAGCGATCACATGCACGCGCGATCGATAACAATATCGTTCAGATCGCTGGTGAGCTGTCACAGAGACAGACTCAGCAGCGATCAATGGACCAGAGACATCGTGGAAACGATTTAAATATCGTTTCCACGATGTCTTGCTCCCGCTGCCAGCCTGCGGTAAGCGGGAGCAGGCTGGTCTCCAAGGTAAACTGCTGGTATCAAGGCAGCGTGCGCTGCCTATATACCCGATGTATACCTTAGTTACCAGCCTCCTCCGCTCACCGGCTGGTATCTAAGGTACACAGCGGGTAACTAGGGATTACACGCAGCGACGCACAGACGATTTCGCTTAAGCGATCAAAAAAAGAGATCGCTCAACGATATTGTTCTGAAAATTGACGTCTGTGACGTGGCCCTAAGGCTAGCTCCAGTCACCTTTTACAGAATGCAACATTGCTGGGTTCTTAATCTAGAAAAAAAATGAATTTCTCATTCTTTTTACAGTGGAGATAAAATGTTCTACTTGGAATCTAACTGATGTCATCTATTTTGCACGACAAGCCCCAGCAGCCATTTCTATTTTACATTCATAATTTCTATTCCGAGAATAAAACTCAAGTTTGTAGGTGCTGAACACAAAAAAAAAATGTTCACGGTCTGTTCATGACAAACCTTCAGATGAAGCAGAGCCGAGTTTTACACAACGTATGGGCATACTAAGATGTGATTATTATAGACTAGCTGTGAGCCCGATGCAAATGCATCGGGTGTCTAGAATATTTTTAATTTTTTTTTTAGATTTTCAAATAATAATCCAATTATTCCAATGACATCTTTACACCAACCTGCAAGTGTAGCGACTCGCAATGGCCTCGCGGCCATTGCTCGCGCTACACAGCGAGTCGCAATAGATCCCCATTGAAAGTATAGGGGGAGTTGCGACAACTGAGGTAGCGACTCGCAATGGCCTCGCGGCCATTGCTCGCGCTACCTCAGCGGTAAATCGCTAAGTTTGTGGCCGAGGCTCTGGTTCTATTTTCGGCCAGCGACTCGCAATGGCCGCTTCGCGGCCATTGCTCGCGCGTGGTGACGTCACAGTGTGACATAGCCACGGCGATTTCGGGGGCCGACACGATTTTGCCTACGGCAATTATGTAGTAGATGTGCCGCCACACTGTGTAGTAATAGTCATGGGTGTTAGTAATGCCAAAGGGAGATTGGGTGCTGTACACAGGACGTGGTTTACCTGCAGCTATCTACATATTATGACAGATTCACTTTAGCTCAGTGAGTTTTTATATGTTCAGAGGACACAGTTTTTCCTCAAAGAAGCTATTCCATGTTCCTAAACAGCTTCTATGTGAAACTGCCTAGAGGTGCAACATGTAAAAACTGTAAACACTTTTCCCGTTTGGAGATTTTTGCCATTAATTTAAAATAAGAAAAATACTATCTGTCTTTAAAAAACAAAAACAAAACAAGAACATACCCTAAAACATTAATAAAATGCTACACCTCATGTTTTAAAATGTACATTCACCTTCTTAAAACTGGACAGCAGTTGGTGTGTATTGATAGCAACGGATAAGGCTGGTTTCACACTACCGTTTTTCGGTATCCGCGTGAACTTAGCTGAAACTGAATGCACCTGCATCCGTTTTCAGCCCCATTGAAAGTCAAGGCGGTCATAGGAACTTGTTGGTGCATCTAGTTCTTTATGGTTCCTCCTGATCCAGGTGTTTTTGGTTTTTACACACAGACCAAAAACGCATTTTGCAGTGATTTTGGTCTCCGCGACAAAACCATGAACACCCAGATATGGGGCAATGTGTGTTAAGGTACAGACACACGCGTCAATATTGCTAGGCAATTTCACTGGCAATTTGCTGGTTGCAGTGAAATCATGGACACATTATTCCAGTTGTACACAGCACCAAAATAGAACAATGTGTCCATGATTTCACTGCAACCAACAAATTGACAGTGAAATTGCAAGCAATATTGCCACGTGTGATGGTACCTTTACAGTGGGGCTCTATTGCACCCGGATCTGGCAACATCTGGATACACCCACTGTTATTTTCCACTGGATCCAGCATAAAAAAAAAAAAAAAAAAGGTACACATCCTGATGCAACTGTCTGCTCCCGCACAGGTATTACTAATACACTGCAATACCCAAATGGGCTGTGACAGATTGTTCCTCCTTTGTGTGACATCAGCGTCGGCGTATTCCCGCTGGAATTGCGCATAGTCTGAATGGCGATGCATAATTCCAGCGGGAATAATCGGCTCCTATGGGAGAAAGCGCCAGAGCCGCTGTGTAAAGAATTGAAATGTAAATTCTTTTTACGACCGCGCTTTCTCCCATAAAAGCGCTGCGTATAATTAAACACTGTCTGTACGGCAAAGTGAATTTCACATTCACTTTGCGGGCTGACACAGAGGCACATTGCACATTTTTGAAAAGCCCGCACAAAAAAAGCGCTAAAAAATGCGCAATGTGTGAACGTAACCTGAAGGCCCAGTTACACACACAGGTAATTGTGCAGAGATTGTTCGCAGATCTCTGGTTGCAGTGAAATCATGGACACAATGTATCATTTGTACACGGCCACAAAATGGAACAATGTGTCCATGATTTCACTGCAACCAGAGATCTGGGAACAATCTCTGCACAATTATCTGTGTGTGGAACTGGGCCTTTAGAGATTTATACTAACACCTAATGACCACATATACATTTGAGAAAAGTTAGGCTATGTGGACACTTGGTGTTCTTTATGCTTTTGCCTTGCATATTTCTGTGAAATCTGCAAAGGAAAACGCATTCAAGCAAAGTCAAGAAGAATTTTGAAGATCTGTGCACAACTTCAATTTTTTTTTCTTTGCAGATTTTGCTGCAGAAAAAAAAGCAACATGTTCATTTTTTGTGTGTTTTTCTGTGATTTCTTTTCTCCTAGACCTAGACCATATGAAGGAAACACATGGAAAAAAAGCACAGAAAAAAAATTCACCAAAAACAGCATTTAAAATGAAAAAAAAAAAAACACAGCATTTTTTTCTGCAGAGTTTTTCTTGCCAGGAGATGCAGATTTGCTGCAAAAAAAATCCACTAAGTGGGCACATTGCCTTAACCAACTGGCTGATTTCAGCAGGACAGGCTGGCCATTTAGTGTGTATTTGTAGCTCCTCCTAACGTATAAGGGTAAAGGTACCGTTACATGCTTCAATGTCATTAAGATATCACCAACGATCTCGTGGGCGCGCGGTCGTTAGGACATCGTTTTGACATCGTCGGTGAGATGTCACACGTCTAGATATCATGGAGGACGCACCAACGATGTAGCAAGCAGCTATCGTTCGCACAACCCAGCGAATGATACTTGTTCACTGTTGGGAATAGGCGAAGTCGTTAACGATAGTTATCGCGGTGTCACACACAACGATGCAGCAGGTTGTCTGATCGTGGATCGTTTGATTTGAGAACATGTTCTCAAATCTGCAATCAACGATCCAATGATCTATCATAAGCGGCCGTCACACACACAGATATCGCTAGCGATATTGTAAGCGATCACGTGCACGCGCGATCGCTTACAATATCGCTCACATCGCTGGTGAGCTGTCACACAGACAGACTCACCAGCGATGTGGAGCCGCGATCTCGCTGGTTACTATGGTACACATCGGGTTACTAGGCGCCGCGCGGCGCTTATTAACCCGACGTGTACCATAGTTACCATCTCCCAGCATAGGCTCTGCTGCTGGGAGATCGTTCATCGTGGTGTTATACACCACGATGAAGCAGATCGTGACATCGTTCATCGCTAGATCTGAGCTCCGGAGCTCAGATCTGCGATGTCAGGATCAAGCGATTTTACATCGTAAATCGCTTGATTACATGCAACGATTTGAAGCCCGATATCGCTTAAGCGATCAAAAAGGAGATCGCTTAAACGATATCGGGCAAGAAATCGTTGCGTGTGACGGCCGCTATAGTCGTATCTCGGTGTAACACGCACCAACACCCTAACTATGTAATTTGAATGACTCCAAACCCGTGACTTTTGAGCGAAATCGATCACGATCTCGTACTGTGTAACGGAGCCTTAAGTAAGTTGACTTTTGACTCTTGATCCTTCTGTTCTCCCAGGCTTTAAGATGCCAACAGAGGTGTCTTGCAGCAGGTTGCAGTACTGTCCACCTTGAAAACACATATGCACCACAATCAAAGTGAGCATGTGTATGGTGAAACCGGGGTAGATAATCGGTTGGCCAATTTGTACATTGGTGTAATGGAACCTTAAAAGTTCTCAGTTTTTGAAACAAGAAAATTTGTGATTTACCCATAATTAAAAAATGAATAATCTACCATAGATGTCATAGATGTAGAGAAACACATGGCCTACACATCCATAAATCATATTGAAACAATGATGCTAGACAAAAATTTACAAAACTGAACAAGGGGTTCAGAATCCTGTCAGTTCTCAATAAAGTAGAAATTTTTATATCTTGTCTTAAGGTACCGTTACACGGCACGATGTTGCCTGCAACATCGCTGAACGTTTGCTGTGTCAGCAAAGTTGCAGGCAACATCACAGCTGCATTGTGCTGTGTAACAGCACAATGCAACTGCGATAAATCGCTGGTTGCAAGTTGCCAGGTTTTTGAACATGTTCAAAAACCTGGCGATCTTGCCCCAGCGATTTGGCTGTATCGTGCCGTCTGACAACGCTATAGCGATGTTGCCGGCGATACAGCCTATTCACTCCATTGCTGCGGATCGCTCGCTGGATTGTTTCCAGCCTCTTTTTCCCCATACAGAGGAGGAGTTTGTAGCATTGGAAACATTTAACATGAGCTATGTAATCTTTTAAAGATTGTTACATAATTATATTAAATGACAGGCTAACCGTGAAATATAAGTACCTCCAAGATGAGCCTCACTGACTAGGAAATCTATAATTCACTTTTTATAGCATGTAGAAAACCTGAGCATACAGAAAATTATTTATCTGCTTTGGGTTAATTTCATAAGTTTCACAAGTACTTAATGGAACAGTAATGTGCATCTGTGAGCAACACATCATTCATCCACCAAAACAGGGGTGAGTGATTAGTGTGCATTCTGAAGCCGGCCAGAAGATGGACCAAAAGCGAATGTCTAGATTGTCTGCATTCCGAAGACACCACCCTCTTTACCATACGAACATGTAAGTTACTAAATGATTTCTCTCAACTATTACAGTACAGCATTAGGTCAGACAGGGATGCTTAGAATAGTACTGCAGGGACATGTAGTAATTAGGGATGAGCGAGTATACTCGGTGCTACTCGTTGCTCGCACGAGTATCCCGCTACTCGGGATGCTCGGCGAGCACAGAGTACCGCCGAGATGCTCGGACTCCTCGCTAATAATTAGCAATCTGACACAAATACACAGCTCCCTTCAGTGCACACAGTGAGCTGGCACCTCACAGAGAGCAGATTGATTGTTAGGGTCTCTCTGGGGGCCACAGCAAGGTGTTGTATGCTGCGACGATTTGAAATAGCCCCCCCCTCCTGCCCTTTCCCAGAAACACTCGTTTTTATAGCCGGAAGTCTGTGGGTGAAGCCTGTCACTCATTGACTTACATTGGGCTCGGTGCTCTGGCCGAGTACACGAGTATCTGTATCTTGGGATGCTCAACCAGAGCATTGAGCACCCGAACATTTTAGTGCTCGCTCATCACTAGTAGTAATAGGTTTGGGGGCATAAAGTAGCAGACAGGTTCCCTTTAATCCCCTCAAATAGGCAGCCATATTATTTAGGAAGTTCACTTTTTTTTTTTTTAATAGTCGTACTTCTTTTCTTCAAAATGATAACAGTATGTACCACTGAATGGCTGTAATAATATGTCTGAAAGGTCTAGTTCAGTCTGCTTCAATGTTCAAAGATGTTAACAAGTCATCAAAATGCTTAATCTCTTGATAGGACCTTGTTCAACGACCTCTGGCTATAGGGTCTTATAGGATAAATGTATCTTTGTACCAGTTAGCTAATTTGTTTAGTAGATTGTGTCTGTCATGTAGTTCGATATTTCCATCATGTGTTGCATCACCCTTGTCTGCTGGTTTAATGGTGATTTCCTTATTATTTTTCAAAGATTGCCTAGTCCTGGTCTCCTGCACACTGATGTTCTGGCCCTAGATCCTGCACAATGATGTTTGATGGTTGACTCCTGTTTGATGGTAGATTTTATCATAAAAATCATAAAATCCATCATCTAATACAACATACCTCAAATTGGACAATTTTAATACCAAACACATAAAAACACTATAAAAACCTTCAGATACAATCGGATATGTTCCAACCCAACAGATAGCTACAAGCACCTTAGTGACGTCAGAAAGACATTTTGACTATCAGCCAAGAACACTTGGAAACCAGGCCAAAAGATAAGAGGAGGATTCTCATTGCTCCACAATAAAAGAAAAAGCGACAGATCTACCTGTGGCAGAACATATTGTAGTACTGACAAACTGTCAATACTTAGCTGTCATTACCCCTTCTTTCACCCTGATGGCACCACAGCAGGGCATTGGGAAGATCCGCGTAAAGCGCCAGGGTTTGACGCTTCTAATGAATGCACCAATTTCTTGGGCGGCTGTGGAATGCTATTCTTTAACATGGGGGGCTCATTACCTATGGGCCTCACCATGCTTAGAATACCAACCCCCAGCTGCCTGGTTTTATCTTGGCTGGCAATCAAAAATAGGGTGAGGCCTACGCATTATTTTTTTAAATTATTTAATTAAATAAATTTAAAAAAATGTCTCCCTTGTATTTCTGATTGCCAGCTAAGGTAAAACTAGGCAGCTGGAGGGTGGTAGCCCATAGCTGGCTGCTTTATCTGTGATGAGAATGAAAAATATGGGGAAACCATATGCATTTTTTTTTTAGCAATTACTTATTTAAAAACACATATGAAGGCAGGTTAGTTTTCATAGATTAATGTATATGGCAAACAAGCAAAGACACCAGTACAGATTGTGGGGGCGCAGTCTGAGTGCAGCAGCCAATAACAGACGTTCTCACAGAGATTGCGTAGTTGAGATTGGCTGTTGCAGTTCAGTGCAGTAAATATTCATAAAGCTTAATGAGCGGCCCTGGAAGCAAGCAGCGGGAATCTTGTAAGCTCGCTCCATCTTCCTGATGCCTGATCATACTGGATCTGGATAGATACGGTTTTTGAAATGGTCCTAAAAAAAAACAAAATGTTGCATGCAATGTTTTTTGTACTCGTTAAAAAACAGGATCCAGTAGCAATCTGATGCAACAGAATGCTACCGAACACCATTAGATTTGAATGAACAAAAACAGGATCCTGTCAGGGGTTTGTCAGGATCCTGTTTCTGCTGAAGAACTGGATCTTTACCTGATGTAAGAGAACCACTGGTGTGAAAGTAGCCTTATCCATCACTAATATTGCAAGGAGGTTAAGGACTTGTTAGTTAACAGTAACTAACAAGGACAACCAGTAAAAAATAAATCACCTTAAAATACCATGTACAATCATTTTTTAAATCCTGACATCAACCAGAGGGCATCACACTTGCCTCACCTGGCTCCGGCCTAGCTGTGGTTCGTCACAGAGAGGTCACTACAACTGAATTGGCATTATAATGCATAGGAGAGAGTGGAAAAATCACCACAACCAATACCAAAGATTTCCCTACAGCGCAAATACCAAAAGAATCTTACTGAAAAAGTGGTCATGTCCCTGGCTACAAAAGATCTAGGTTTCAGAATATTAACACTGACAAGCAATAGATGAACAGTCTACTATGTCTACAGAACAGATTTGATACATGAAGATTAGGACTTTGTAAAGGATAACTTAAAGCATCCTGTGAAAGTGCATAAAAACATTTTAATACTTACTCATTAGTGATTATAATTAGCCTTAGTCACCAGGGCGTGTTGTTTTGCAGCCTGAATGATCCACCCTCTCTCTGTGCAGCTTCTGCTGTGATGTGCAGCTGAAGGCAGGACTAATGATTTGCATTCTGTGAGTGACAGAGAGGGGGAGGGCAAAGCCTGCACAAGCAGAGCACACAGACAGAGAGAGTGTGGATCTTGGAGCCTACAAAACAACATGCCCTAAGGGCTAAAGAATATAGCCCCTATTAATTATAATCACTAATGAGTAAGTATTAAAACGTTTTTATGCACTTTCACAGGATGCTTTTAGAGACACAAGGAGTGTGAGATTAGTGATAGGATGCTGCAGGGACATGATTTGGTAGCTTAGGAGGCGTTCTAGAGGTGACAGGATCCCTTTAATACACATTTATTATGTCAAAGCATTCTTTTTTTAATACTTGGTTCCAAATCACCAGCATACACAGACTGAGGCCCCTTTACATGTCAGTGCAAAATAAATACCTGTGACATTACTTTGACCATCCTTTTTTTTTTTTTTTAAATTAGTCATCAATTAGTGTGTACATATTTATAAACATGTGCCATCCGTGTTTTTCCAGTATGAATCTACAAAATTACATTTCAAAGTTTCTCCTACATTTGAATGTTAAACACATAGAGCTCATGGATGCATTCCATGTGCTGTATGCATTTACATGGACCCATAGACCTTTCCATCCGTGTTGGCGGAGAAAAACAGACATATCTCTGGGTGGTTCACATGGAAACGCAAATGTGTGATGCTCCCCATAGGTTACAATGGAAACATGTAGTATCCATGAAAAAAACGGATGCCACACATACTGTAAACACAGACAGTAATGTGTAATTTACGGGGCTGCTTGCTGTAGTTTTGATAAAAGTTTTCTCTGCTACAGATCTATCAATTGCCTGAATGCTGAGCGGTGTATAACCCCCACACTGCTGATTGACAGCTTGTCCTAGGTCTACTGTTCAGTGAGGGTTGCAGGTACAGAGAAATGTCCCCAATGTCACTACCGAAATATTGAATTGCTTAGCAGATATGGCCTCCACAATGTATTTGCTAGAAACAAAGAAGCTGGAAAACTTTACCCAAACTCCAGTAGATGTTTCTCTACTGGGCTTTCAGTTACATTAAAGGCAGCATTCTCAGGATCTTCTTGCTGTGCTTTCAACACAAATTATGGAATTTTAAAATGATCAAATTGCCACGGCTAGTTTGGAGAATACACTGGTTGCCATAGACAGCTCTTAAGTTGCTGTATTCTTTGCCAATATTTTTTGCTTTGAGAAGCACAAAGTCAAACCATTTCAGGGGCCACAATGTCCTACCATCTAAGAAACTTGTGGCATATGAAAGTATATACCATAAATGTCTAATAGGTGAAAATCCAACTGAATCCAAAATATCAAAAGAACAGGTGCCTCCTCATCCCCTTCTAAGCACTCAAGAGAAGGTGACCATGCACGTGGCTCTCTGATGTTTACCTTAGTTGTTTTTGGGGAACCAGAGGTTACAGGTCCCAATTCTCTCAATATGACCACATGTGGTCCCTCACTGATGGCACATAGAATATGTCACCAATCACTGACTGAGACGTGCCCAGGGACCCTATGCTGCCTAGAATAAATGGGTGGTGGTTCTTTGGTGTCACATGTGTACAAAATGTCAACAAATGCATAATAAAAGAAAATTTAGAGATGTAGCAGGTCCTACACATTGATATTAGAAATTACCCTGTTTGGGGGAAAAAGCTGAAAATATCACTCACTAAACTTGAAATATGTGATCCTGGCTTGAAAAAATTAAGAGAATTTGGATTATTATTATTGTCTGCATCATTTACGGTCAATGATCATCTGTCAGAAGCTAGGACGTGCAATTGCTACCTACAGTTGCCTGTTCTAATAATCTTGAAGGATGTTTGATGAACAAAACATAAAAAATACCAGGATTACATGATACAACAAAAACTATACATTTAAAACAGAAAAGTCAAATTGACAACAACATGAAATGTCATATCTGAGATTAGACAAATCTTAGACATTGAACATTATTATGCACAGATTTATTAATTATGAAACTAACACGACACAAATATATTTAAGTAAGTTTCCATTTTGAAGATGCCTTCAATTCTCTAGATGTCTTTTCATTTTCGACTTACTTCCAATAGTCAGAAACCCATAAGTAAATATTGTTCATTACCATGAAAAGACATACAAGCATTACGGGTCACATAAAACGTCATATGCTGCACTTACATCCTCATCGCGATATTCAGCTTGATAGTTCCAAAAATTCTCCATCGGGTAATTGTGGGGTAGACGACAAGTAATAAAGACACAAGTGTTCTCAGGAGCATGCAGGATACAATGGGCATTTCATTGGAGATACAAGAACAACAACCCAAGTATGCAGGACAAGGTAACCGGAGAGCGGTTACACCACACTTATATCAGACCTGATCAATTACTTTCCTGTAAATTTTACATGATCTACCTGGATTCCTTTCAACCAGCAGCAGACAAACATGTTTCTACCTATCTAGCCACTATACAAATCGTATATAGAAAAATACAACAAATGGTCAGAAAAGGCTCTGTTCACAATATGGTTTTTCTACGCTATGCTAGGAAAGGAAATATTGAATTTATGCAGAGGACCGATGGTACATTAACTAGAATGGGCCATGTCTTGTTTCAATATGATGTCCATCCAGCACGCTGCACTATGGTTGTTCTTGTACACTATAGTGAAATGGAAACCAGACGGATGTCATTATGGTTAATGGGGCTTTTCAGGTTCCATCATGTAAATGATCTGTAATTTGCATGAATTCAATTTCTCCATACCGAGAACGGAACAGAACAAAGTAAGGTTTTGTCCACAACTTGGACAACGCCTTCTCAAATGCTATATTCCCCCATATAAAATAAAAATAACCTATACTCACCTCCAGTGCTGGTGCCATTTCAGCAATGGTTGTCACCTGGTTTTCCATGGCTCATGTGATGTTATGCCACGTGAGTCCTGCAGGCAATCAACGTATATTTCACTATCACTTACTATTGATGTAACTGACATTCTGAGGACGTCAGAGAGCAGTAGCAGCTCTCACTTCTTCCGGGTGTCACATTTGTCCAAATGATGCGAGAGTGACAACTGACTGTTTGCAGGGCTCATGCAGCATAACAACATCACACGAGTCATGGAAGAAAATCGTTATTATTTAGACACCACTAGTTCATGAATCTACTCCGATACAGTTACCAAGGCATTTGAAAGATAAAGATTCAAAAATCCTTCTGCAAAATACACAGTACTTTGCAAACATTTTGGGCAGGTGTGGAAAAATAAGGGCTCATGCAGACATGCATGGATCTTGGTCCAATCACAGACCTCAATGCACGGATTGGCCATGGGTCTACTGACTGAAGCATGAATGCTTCATACACTTCAATGAGGCTGTCACATTCGTGTCAGGAGACCCGCAGCCAGACTGTAAATTGCAGTCTGTGTTTGGACCAAGATCCACAGATGACTGTATAAGCCTTAAGTAAAGGAAGAATGCTGTAAAAAAATTGAAGGGTTAATAGTTTATTTTTATTATCAAAATAAATAGGAAAAATGTATATTAAACTGGTGTAACAACCCTTTGCCTTCAAAACAGCATATACTGTCCTGCTCACCATTATTCGCATCCCTTCATTTTTTCATAATCTGTACAATATTTTCAGGAATTAATGGATTTGTATCAAAGTTATATCCTCAGGATTTTTTAATTAGAGGACTAAAGTAATACAACAATAAAACATGGTTTATCAAGTGACATGTTGCAATTTCAAAGAATAAACAGAATAAACATTATGTGCAGCCCTTAATTAATACTTGGTTGCACACCCTTTGGCATTGATAACAGCTTCCAAACATTTCTTGCAGGCATCTCTAAAGCCCCCGTCACACCAGGCGACGGGGCTGGGGATGTCGGCGGTGACTGACGGGTGCGCGCACGTTTTTGGCGCCCTGCCTTCCCCTGTTTACACGAGGAGACACCTCCAGCCCCGCGCCGGCGAGCTGTCAGGCGGCATCGCCGCCGGGGTGTTTGGAAACCCCAGCGGCGATGCAGGACAATGGAAGCCTATGGCTCCCATCGCCTGACAGGTCGCCGGCGCCTGGTTACATGGGGCGATGTGTGCACATCGCCTCATGATGGTCGCCTGGTTTCAGAGCACTGCTCTGAAACCAGGTGACCGGCTGACACCGCCGACATCGCCCCTTTACAAGAGGCGACGTAGGGGCGATGTCGCCGCCGATAGGCCACGCCCCCACGTCACCTCTGTAATGGGCGGCGATGTCGCCCCGTGTAACGGGGGCTTAAGCTTCTTGCACTTCTCAGCTGGTGTATTGTCCCACTCTTCCTTTGTATTTTGTTCAACCTCTTGAATGTTTGCAGGATTCTTTTTCCCATTGGTAGATTTCTGCTAACCCAAAGATTTTCCATGGAATTGAGATTAGGACTCATTTTTGCCCATTTTACAACATTCCATTCTTTTCCCTTTCTACCATTCCTGTGTACTTTTGGATGTGTGCTCTGGGTCATTTTCTTGGTGGAAAACCCATGATCTTCAACCCAAACCAAGTTTTCTTACACTGGGTAAAACATTTCACTCTGAAATCGTTTGATAATTCTCTGATTTCAGGATTCCTGTGATACAGTCAAGGCTTCCAGTACCAGACGCAGCAAAGCAACCCTACAGCGTTATGGATCCACCATGCTACTCTTTTGGTAGGGTGTTCTTTTCGTTATAAGCTTCATTCACCGTCTAGAAACAAACTGTTGGCTTGCATTGCCAAAAAAATCTATTTTTGTTTCATCTGTCCACAGAAGAACTTCCCAGAAGGATTGTGGTTTGTCAAGGATTCATTTTCTTCAGGAGGTATTCAACATTATGTACCGTATATACTCGCGTATAAGCCGAGTTTTTCAGCCCAAAAATTGGGCTGAAAAGTACCCCCCTCGGCTTATACGCGAGTCAGTGCGGGGGCTGCTGTATACAGCGGTATAAAGCAGCCCCCGCATCCCCAGTAATGCAGGGCCCCCCCCCTCATGCTCCGGTCACCTGTAAAGCAAGTTATACTTATCAGTGCCCGCTGCCGTCTGCGCCCGCATCTGCCGACATCGCGATCCTCCATCTTCATGCATCTTCTTCCTGCTTCTGTGCGCGTCGCAGGCAATGACGTCATTACCGGCGACGCGCACAGGAAACAGGAAGAAGTCGCATGAAGACGGAGGATCGGGATGTCGGCAGATGCGGGCGCGGACGGCAGCGGGCACTGATAAGTATAATTTGCTTCACAGGTGACCGGAGCATGAGGGGGGGGGGCCCTGCATTACTGGGGCTGCCTGTATACTACCACTGGGGCTGCTGTATATAGGGGCCCTGCATTACTGGGGCTTCAATACCACTGGGGCTGCTGTATATAGGGGCTGCAATACCACTGGGGCTGCTGTATATAGGGGCTGCTGTATACACCACTGGGGCTGCAATACCACTGGGGCTGCTGTATAAAGGGGCTGCTGTATACACCACTGGGGCTGCAATACCACTGGGGCTGCTGTATATAGGGGCCCTGCATTACTGGGGCTGCAATACCACTGGGGCTGCTGTATATAGGGGCCCTGCATTACTGGGGCTGCAATACCACTGGGGCTGCTGTATATAGGGGCTGCAATACCACTGGGGCTGCAATACCACTGGGGCTGCTGTATATAGGGGCCCTGCATTACTGGGGCTGCAATACCACTGGGGCTGCTGTATATAGGGGCTGCAATACCACTGGGGCTGCAATACCACTGGGGCTGCTGTATATACCACTGGTGCCTGCTGTATATCATACTGCTGGGGCCTGTATACCACTGCTGGGGGCTGTATACCTGTGCTGGGGTCCACCCTCGGCTTATACGCGAGTCAATAGATTTTCCCAGGTTTTGGGGGCAAAAGTAGGGGGGTCGGCTTATACACGGGTCGGCTTATACACGAGTATATACGGTACTTAAACTTCATGGGTGCCAGTAACGAAGAGCAGGACTGTATATTTTAGTTTATTATATTTTTGAATGTATGCAACTTGTTTAGTAAGAGTCGTCAATAAAATAAAAAAAAAAAAAACTGGGCTGGCAAACCTAGTAAAATTGATGTTGTTTAAAAAGCAAAAAGAGGTCACAAATTTGATTTAGATCTCTTTTATTCATTCACACATTTTTTAAAGTTTTACCACATTTTTCCACACTTGACTAAAACCTTTGCTTACTCTATATGCAAAATATATTGCACACTAAGCTCTGCTACATGCAGTGAGCGGAAACATTAGTGTCCACTCACCGCGAGTAGTGCTCTCGGACTGCCAGCTGGCTGTGTGAGCAGTGATGTCAGAGAGTTCATCTGAGGACAAAGCCACAGCTTTGATAATGTGCTGGATTTATAGAAGCCTGAACATCATCAATCTAAGATTTAATGACAGCTGTCAATACTTAGCTGTCATTAACCCCTTTTATTCCCCCGATTGCCACCGCAACAGTGCATTGGGAAGAGCTGGGTAAGGTGCCATGAATTGGCAATTCTAATGAATGTACCAATTTCTGGGGGGCTGTGGGCTGCTATTCTGTAGCCTGGGGGGGCCAATAACTATGAGCCTCACCAGGCTGAGAATACCAGTCTCCAGCTGCCTGGTTTTACCTTGGCTGGCAATATGGAAAAACATATTTTTTCAATTATGTTAGGCAAGTAAAAGGGTCTGGAGCTAATTGCAGGTGTGGAATTGGCATTTGAAAGCTGTTGCTGTGAACTCACAACGGTCAAAGGGGATCTCAATGGAAGAGAAACAGACCGTGTTTTGAAGCATCTAATAAGCGTGTGCAAGTCATTGTAAGAGGAGCGGGAGCAGGGTCAGGTGTAACATTGCTTATTGAGATTGATAGATTCTGTATTATCAGCTGTGTACAGAGGTATTACTTGCTTCTAGCGATAAGGAGACTTGCTGTAAACTTTTCATGAAAACAAAGGAAGCAGGAATCTAAATTAGCCCTAATAGCTAGTTTGAAAATGGCAAGATTACCAATTTTGTTTATAATACAGATGGTTATATTAAAAATTAGTAGATCATTTTCTGACAACACATTCCCCTTAAAAGAAGTCTGTCAACAGTTTTTAACTCTAACTCTACAGCTCCAGCAAAGCAGGTACAGCATACTGAGTTGATGTTCATACTACGGTAGTTGTGTATACAAAAAATAAAAGTCTGAGCACTAAGAGTCCAGGGGGTGTTTCTTAAGCATAAAGTGTCCCGCAGTCTTTGCACTGATTTCTGCGTAACCCCTCTCCTCTGATCTGGAGTGATGGCTTTACTGGTCTCCTAGATAGAAGCTTGCATTGCTTTTTTTAATTGGAAAATCAACATATATGAGGTGCATGAAATCAGGTGTTGATCCTACATCCCACATAAATTTGGGCCAATTTTACATGAAGCCAAGTAAAAATATCAGTATAAGAAAACCATTGGAGTTGTGTGTTAAAATTTCATTTAATCTCAGTTTTATATTACTTTGGATTATTAATAAAAAAACTAAAGCAATTCTACTAAAAGCAATTGACAGTTTCACACTTTGCCATGATTCATCACGCTTTTCTTTCGCACTAGGCATGCTCTGGCACTGGCACAATATATTAGAATTATTTCCATTAGAATTATATGCCAGGGAGACGCACACTCATTCTGAGCAGGTAGCATCGCTGATGTCATGGTTTTTATATTCCAAGAGATTAGGCAATAAAATAACATTTCAGCACAAGTTCGCTGATGATTCAACGCACAGCCATCTGCTTAATGCAATTAAATTTTCAATGTTAACTAGACAATTTTATTGCAGCGTCTATATCTGCCCATTCCAGGGTGATGCATTTTATGACGTGCCAAGGCACAGGACCAACCTTTTTCTTCAGGGCTCAGCGGAGGTTTATTTTCTGCCCTCTTTCCTTACTCATTCACTGTGCACCTGAAACCTGTTCAATAATGCAAGGCCGGCTTCTTATCTGCAACATTAATTATTGATCAGGGGAACAATGGAATGGACAGAAGATACAGCTATAGTCTACTAGGGATAGTTTTATTGTCGTTTGTGCTTTGTAATGCCAAAAATATTCTATCAAAGAAACACTAGCTTCTCTAATTAATCCCTTTATTAGAAGCAGAATGTCATAATGCTCAAAGGAGATGAAACTAACTGACCTAGCCCGGACCACTGTACAGAGTACCACCTGTCATCCATTTGAAAGATAATATTTTACTACCCAATAAATTAGATTACTGTCTGACAAACCCTTACGGTGCCATCACACCTAGCGACGGCACTGCCGATGTATTAGGCAACGTAGGGGAGTGGCCCATCGGCGCCGATATCGACCCTGCGTCGCCTAATGTAAAGGGGCGATGTCGGCGCCTCTGAGTGCTCGCCTGGTTTCACATCAGTGATGTGAAACCAGGCGGCTGATCTGCACACATTGCCCCATGTAACCGGCTGCCGACAACCTGACAGGCAATGGGAGCCATAGGCTCCCATTGTACTGCATCGCCGCTGGGGTTTTGAGACACCCCGGCAGCGATGCCGCCTGTCAGCTCGCCGGGGCATTGCCGGAGGTGTCTCCCCGTGTAAACGTGGGGTGGCGACGCTGTCGGGCGCCAAAAACATGCGCGCTCCCGCCAGTTGCTGCCGACATCTCCGGTGCCGTCGCCAGGTGTGAAGGCACCCTTAGACTTCTGTGGAAATTGATAACCATCTAATGCTTGATCTTTAAAAAGAGAATTTATACCAAAGGTTTCTGAAAGTGGCTAAGTCTCTCCATTCAAGACACATTTACACTTGGCCAAGGTTATTTATGTATGGTGGGGAGAGAAAGTTGTAGGCCGACATCTAATGTGTAAAGCCAGTCTTGGGGCCCAATAACTAAAGGTATATTCCGTAGAATCATGGCATAAAACACCTTGAAGTTTCAAAACATTTTTCAGCGATTTGAGGTTGAGCAACAACATTGTAGTTTTCTCCTGGTCAGCTCTACCAATATTTAGAAAACCCAAGAAAAGAAGCAAAAATTAGCAAATACCCAAAAATAAATAAATTGCAATGGTGCATGGAAATAAAATAGGGTACTTGGTAACATTTTGATAAAAAAAAATGTAAAAGCCATCTCACCACAGGACAGTACTATCCTAGCATCAAATATTTAAAACCTTCAGAAATCAAGGGACAAAAGGGTGCTTGCACATTGTGATTTTCTACAATAAAAAGGGAAATGAAGCGCACAGAGTAATTTCCTTTTGTACAAATAACCTCAGTGCCCCCCTTTAGTGGAAGGACTCACCTGATTTGGTTGTGCAAGTCACAACCAACTAAGGGCCCTTTCACATCAGCGTTTTTTTAAATTTGCGGCAGATGCGGTGAAAAAACCGCATCTGCCGCAACTGCCGCATAACGGTTCCACTTGCGGCACGGTTGCGGTTTTTTCCATAGGAAGTATAGGGGGACTTGCGGCAGATGCGGCAAGTGCGGTATTGCACTTGCGGCAGGTGCGGCAGAGAAAAAAAACCGCAGTAAGCCGCGGTTTTTTTCTCTGCCGCACCTGCCGCAAGTGCAATACCGCACTTGCCGCATCTGCCGCAAGTCCCCCTATACTTCCTATGGAAAAAACCGCAACCGTGCCGCAAGTGGAACCGTTATGCGGCAGTTGCGGCAGATGCGGTTTTTTCACCGCATCTGCCGCAAATTTAAAAAAACGCTGATGTGAAAGGGCCCTTACTCCGCTCTCTCTTATGGTCGCAGCAGGTGCCCAGCAAGAGTAAGGATCCAAAGGGTTAACAGTAAGTGCTGGGTTTCATAGATCCACCGCGCTGACCTCCAGTGAAGACAAACAGAGTGATATATAAAACTCTGTCTTCACTGGAGGTCAGCGCGGTGGATCTATGAAACCCAGCACTTTCTGTTAACCCTTTGGATTGTGATTTTCTGGCACCTGTGGCTGTCCATTTAAAACGGACAGCCACGGATCACATTTGGCCCCCCCATGTGTCTCTATGGGCAACGGGATCTAATCGGATTTGGCCTTATTGCCATCCGATTTGTGTCAGATCTGATTTTGCCCGATTTTTTGCTGTACCCAAAATCGGAGACTGCTTCGATTTTGGGCACAGCGGACCAAATCGGACACAATCGGAGCCGACACGATCCGCTGCCATTAACATGGGGCTTATAGAGCACGGGTCCGAGAAAACACAGGATCGTTTCTCGGACCAAAGTTTAGTGTACTGAGAATGCTCAGTACACTAAAACTGCTCTTTACAGTCTAATTTCACTTCCCCAATGAATATACCGTATATACTCGTGTATAAGCCGACCCCCCTACTTTTGCCCCCAAAACCTGGGAAAACCTATTGACTCGTGTATAAGCCGAGGGTGGACCCCAGCACAGGTATACAGCCCCCAGCAGTGTGGTATACAGCAGCCTCCCCAGTGGTATATACAGGCCCCAGCAGTGTTACAGCAGCCTCCCCAGCGGTATATACAGAAGCAGCCCCAGTGGTGTATACAGCAGCAGCCCCAGTGGTGTATACAGCAGCAGTCCCAGTGGTGTATACAGCAGCAGTCTCAGTGGTGTATACAGCAGCAGCCCCAGTGGTGTATACAGCAGCAGCCCAGTGGTGTATACAGCAGCAGCCCCAGTGGTGTATACAGCAGCAGCCCCAGTGGTGTATACAGCAGCAGCCCCAGTGGTGTATACAGCAGCAGCCCCAGTGGTGTATACAGCAGCAGCCCCAGTGGTGTATACAGCAGCAGCCCCAGTGGTATACAGGCACCCCCCCATGGGTATACAGGGCCCCCCCTTGCTGCCGCAAACCTGTAAAGTAATAGATCATTATACTTATCCCTGTCCTGTCGCCGCCGCCGCTCTCTGACACTGCACGCTCCTCCGGCTTCATCCAGCTTCTTCCGGCTTCCTCCTCCGGCGCACAGACAATGACGTCATTGCCTGCGCCCACCGGAGGAGGAAGCCGGAAGAAGCCGGATGAAGCCGGAGGAGCGCCCGGTGTCAGAGAGCGGCGGCGGCGACAGGACAGGGATAAGTATAATGATCTATTACTTTACAGGTTTGCGGCAGCAAGGGGGGGGGCCCTGTATACCGATGGGGGGGCCCTGTGTACCGATGGGGGGGCCTGTATACTGATGACTCGCGTATAAGCCGAGGGGGGGACTTTTCAGCCCAACTTTTGGGCTGAAAAACTCGGCTTATACGCGAGTATATACGGTACATACATTGCGGAAGTGAAATTAAGTAAAAAGTGTTAAAAATAAAAAAAATATATTCTCACCTCTTTGCTGTTTAATGGACAATGAGAAACCGCTCCTACACGTTGCATGCATGCATTCTTGCATTCCATTTAATTTTTTTGGTTCTCTACAGTTAGAAAAATATAAAATGCCAGATGCGAAAAAGTGTTCCAGACTTAATCATATGTAAATATTAAGTTTATGTAACAAACTTCCACTCATTCATAACTACTTTCTCACTAACTCCCTTAATTTGCCGGCCCTCACTGAAACCTGGATCCAGGATTCAGACACAGTGTCCCCGGCCGCTATTTCTTATGGTGGCTTGCATTTCTCTCATTCCCCGAGACCTGGGAACAGACATGGTGGTGGAGTTGGCTTACTCCTGTCCCCACAATGTACTTTCCAGGTCATCCCCCCAGCTCCATCACTCTCATTCCCCTCTTTTGAGGTCCACACAATTAGGCTCTTCCATCCCCTCCCCCTTAGAGTAGCGCTGGTATACCGCCCCCCAGGGTCACCCACCCAATTCCTCGACCATTTCTCCACATGGCTGCCGCATTTCATGTCCTCAGAATTACCAACCCTTATTCTGGGAGACTTCAATATCCCCACAAACAGCCCTATCTCCTCATCTGCATTTCAGCTCCTATCTCTAACCACATCTCTTGGCTTCTCAGCTCTCAACCTTGATGACACACAAGGATGGTAACACCCTTGACCTGATCTTTGTCCAGCTCTGCTCAACCTCCTCCTTAGATAATTCAGAACTTCCCCTCTCTGACCACAACATTCTCTCCTTCACACTCACAAATCCTCACCCACCCCAGCACATTCCTACATATCACAGATTCAGAAATCTACAGGCCATAAACCCTCACACATTCACAGATTCTCTACACTCATCACTGTCCCCAATCTCCTCATTTTCCTGTCCCGATCTGGCAGTCAATCACTTAAATGACTCTCTCAGAAGGACCCTGGACCAAATGGCACCCCTCACCCTCAAAACCTCCAAACACAAGAGTAAAACAGCCCTGGCTCACATCACAAACTCGATTCCTCCAGCGATGCTCTAGGAGTGCTGAACGTCTATGGAGGAAAAGCCGCACTCCAGAAAACTTCATTCACTACAAATTTATGCTGAGAAATTACAATTCTGCCCTTCACCTCGCCAAACAAACCTACTTCACCACTTTGATCTCCTCACTATCCAACAACCCAAAAAAACTCTGACACCTTTCACTCTCTCCTCAGTCTGAAAGTGCAGGCCCCCATCACTGACCTCTGTGCTGATGACCTGGCTTCCCACTTCACAGAAAAAATAGAAAACATCCGTCAGGAGATCAACTCCAACCTCAAATTGCTGTTACCCCTACCTCTCCCCACATTTCCTGCGGCTCACTCACTACTTTTGACCCGGTCACAGAAGAAGAAGTCTCCAGGCTCCTCTCTTCCTCGCGTCCCACCACATGCACTGCTGACCCCATCCCCTCACACTTACTCCAGTCTCTCTCTCCGGTGGTCACCACTCACTTAACCAAAATCTTCAATCTCTCCCTCTCTTCCGGCGTCTTCCCCTTCTCCTTCAAACACTCTATCATCACTCCTTTATTAAAGAAATCTTCTCTCGACCCTTCATGCACAAACAACTACAGACCAGTTTCCAATCTCCCCTTCATCTCTAAACTCCTGGAGCGCCTGGTCTACTCCCGCCTCACTCATTACCTCTCCACTCACTCTCTTCTAGACCCATTACAGTCTGGTTTCTGCCCCCTACATTCTACAGAAACTGCTCTCACCAAAGTGACCAATGACCTCCTGACGGCAAAACGTAATGGTCACCACTCTCTGCTTATCCTCCTTGATCTCTCTGCAGCCTTTGACACTGTTGACCACCATCTCCTACTCTCCATGCTGCACTCCATCGGCATCAAGGACACTGCTCTCTCCTGGTTCTCTTCCTATCTTTCTGACCGCTCTTTCAGTGTATCATTCGCTGGCTCCACTTCCTCCCCTCTTCCTCTCACTATCGGAGTCCCTCAGGGTTCAGTCCTTGGACCTCTTCTCTTCTCACTCTACACAGCCCCGATTGGACAGACCATCAGCAGATTTGGTTTTCAGTACCATCTTTATGCTGATGACACACAACTATACACTTCTTCCCCTGACCTTACTCCCGCTCTAATAAAGAACACCAATGACTGCCTAACCGCAGTTTCCAATATCATGTCCGCTCTCTACCTGAAACTTAATCTTTCCAAAACTGAACTTCTTCTGCTCCTGCCCTCCACTAACCTCCCTAAATATGACATCTCTCTCTCAGTGTGCGGCACCACAATAGTGCCTAGTCAGCAGGCTCGCTGTCTGGGTGTTATGTTTGACTCTGATCTTTCCTTCACCCCATATATACAATCTCTTGCCAGCTCTTGCCACTTGCACCTGAAGAACATCTCCCGAATTTGCCCCTTTCTCACCTTGGAAACCACAAAAACCCTCACAGTGGCCCTGATTCACTCCCGCCTTGACTATTATAATTCTCTCTTAATTGGCCTCCCCCGCACTAGACTGTCCCCTCTCCAGTCCATCCTTAATGCAGCAGCCAGGATTACCTATCTAGCTAATCGTTACTCAGACGCTTCTGCTCTATGCCAGTCATTACACTGGTTGCCTACAGGATCCAATTCAAACTGCTTGTTCTCACTCACAAAGCTCTTCACAGTGCAGCACCCCCATACATCTCCTCCCTCATCTCTGTCTACCACCCCACCTGTTCTCTTCGCTCTGGAAGTGACTTTAGACTCACTTCTGCATTAATCCGAACCTCCCACTCCCGGCTCCAAGACTTCTCCCGAGCCGCACCAATTCTTTGGAATGCTCTACCCCAAGAAATGAGGTGTATCCACAACTTAGATAGTTTTAGGCGATCCCTAAAAATACATCTTTTTAGGGCGGCCTACTTATCATGATCCCAAATCAGTCATCTAGGCATAGCCTATCCGCTCCGTTTCAAGTGGATCACATATAACGGGTTGTGGCCACTTATTCTGCTCCTATCTGTTCCCCATCTCCTCAAGTTTAGTATACTATCATTGTTAGATTGTAAGCTCTTATGAGCAGGGCTGCCATTTTTTGCTGTAATTATTGTATTATGTTATGCTTTGTATTGTATTGCTTGTGGCACTGTATTGTATTTTCTAATTGTTTCTTATGATTGTTTAAATGTGAAGTTTTGTATTGTGAAGCGCTGCGGAATATGTTGGCGTTAATAAATAATAATAATAATAATTTTTATTTATATAAGTCCCAAAAAACATTTTGAGAAAAGTATTCTAGGAGTGATACCTTTATTGGCTAACCAGAAAAATTATATTTTTAAGCTTTCAGGACTCAATGGCTCCTTCATCAGACAATAATACTAGAGATGGTCTAAGGAAAGATTAATATCTTTTAGATCTTGTAGATTAAGGTCTTTTGTTACTGATGCAGATGAGGTGAAAGTGTTCTTTCACAGATTTGAAGGTCTTCTGGTGGAGGTGTGAACTGTGTTGATGTAATGACTCATGAATCCAGGTGTCACATTGAGTCCCATTTTTAGAGATTGGAATATTCTTATGAGTTAGAAAAAGAAAAATCTGGGAATTCAATTATTTTTAAATGACCTTTCAATATTAGAACTTTTAAGTCTGCCATGTTGTGTCCAGGCTCAGAGAAGTGTATTCTGACAGGCGTGTCCAGCTCATTTTTTATTGTATGTTTAAGTAGATTCATCCTTGCTTGTAAGGCTGCTTTCACATCAGCGTTTTATGCTGATCGCGGCAGTTGCGGTGAAGAAACCGCAACTGCCGCGATTACCGCATAACGGCCACACTTGCGGTTTCAGCCCCATACAATGTCTATGGGGCTTGCGGCAGGTGTGGCAAGTGCGGTTTCGGCATTTGCGGCAAGTGTGGCCGCGAAAAAACGCGGCATACCGCGTTTTTTTCGTGACCGCACCTGCCGAAAGTGCTGAAACCGCACTTGTCACACACTTACCGCAAGCCCCATAGACACTGTTTGGGGCTTGCAGCAAGTGTGCCGCGATTGCGGCCGTTATGGGTAATCGCGGCAGTTGCGTTTTGTTCACCGCCGCCGCGATCAGCATAAAACGCTGATGTGAAAGGAGCCCAATTTTTGTTTTGTTTCACCAATATACGTTCCTGTGGTGCACCTTGTACATTGTATCATGTACACCACATTGGAAGATGTACATGAAAAAAAAGTCCATGATTTTATACTCCTGCTTTGTGTTGAGTATAGGGACTGTATCTGTTGGTGATATGTGGGTACAGGTCTTGCATTCCTTACTATTACAGGGGAATGTGCCATCTGTGATGGTGATGTCGGGACACTTCGGACAAGGAGATTCCTTAGGTTGTGGGCTGTTTATAGGAGAGCAGGGGCAGTTCTGGGAATATTGCTTTCAGTCTGTAGTCTTTGTGGAATATGGGCTGAAGATCAGCAACAATTTTCCTTAGGATGTTCATGATTACCTAAGGAAAATTGGCGCTGATCTTCAGCCCATATTCCACAAAGACTACAGACTGAAAGCAATATTCCACTGCTCTCCTATAAACAGCCCCCCAACCTACGGAATCTCCTTGTTAGAAGTGTCCTCATATCACCATCACAGACAGGCACATTCCCCTGTTACAGTAAGAAATGCAAGACCTGCACCCACATATCACCAACAGATACAGTCCCTATACCCAACACAAACCAGGACTATAAGATCATGGAATTTTTTTTCATCTTCCAATGTGGTGTACATGATACAATGTAAAAGGTGCACTAAAGGAACGTATATTGGGGAAACAAAGCAAAAATTACAAACAAGGATGATCTACATAGATATACAATAAAAAATAAGCTGGACATGTCTAGGAATACACTTCTCTCGACATGGACACAACATGGCAGACTTAACAGTTTTCATATTGAAAGGTCACTTTAAAAATGATAGAGAAAGAAAAATCTGGAAATTCTAACTCAGAAGAATATTCCAATCTCTAAAAATGGGACTCAATGTGACACCTGGATTCATGAGTCATTACATGGGCACAGTTCACACCTCCACTCCACAGTTCACTGCATCAGTATCAAAAGACTTTAATTTTCCTTGGCCCATCTCTACTTAGCATCACCTCATGTCCTGCTGTAATGCCTATTTAAATGTCTCAGTAATTCATTTGTTTTATTGTCTGATGAAGGAGCCATTGAGTCCTGAAAGCTTACAAATATAATTTTTCTGGTTAGCCAATAAAGATATCACTCCTAGAATACTTTTCTCAAATTTTTTTTTTGACATTTAAGTATGTATATTGATTTTTCTGACTAACACGGTACCACAATATTATTTTGCACATTGTTAGATTTATCATATTTTTCGGATATAAGACGCACCAGACCATAAGACGCACCCAGGTTTTAAAAGTAAAAAATAAGAAAAAAAAAGATTTTAAGCAAAAAATGTGTTAAAAGGGGGAGATGGAAGGGGAATTCCCCTTTATACGGTCGGGAGAGACTTTTAGACATAATACCTAGAATTTAACTATAAAGGTAGCGGTTTTATATTTTTTATTACCATTCTCCAAAGGAATTTTATTGTTCTAATTTTTTTACTGTATATGTGTACATTCTTAATTTAAAATTTCTTTCAATAAGATATATTTCAAAAAAGGGGAGATGGCCGCTGGAGTAGACGTGCGAAAGTACCGAAAAAATGCCAGAAGGTAATATAAGACCCGGGAGGGGTTTATATTTAAAGCACCACTGAAGAAAAACATGCGTGCTGTTTAAGATCTCGGGCAATCATATAGGAGAACTATAACTCAAGCAGCAAAGGATCTGCAGGATTGCTGGGTTATAGTTCTACTTGATATGAATTGCACTATGAGAGCTTATATTGTAAATATAAGAACCGAGGGAGGGGGTTTACTTTTAAAAGGGAACAGGTCCCCTCCAAATCGGTCCCCAGCCTTTAAAAACCTGTCCCTGCACCTTCCTATAAAGTTTCAAGCTATCCCTCTCTTTCCCTATAGCGATTCTGTAATGTGGAATAATCACATTTATTACCTTGCAAATCTGTGGCTTCTGAATTCCCGAGGAGTCACAGTGGGTGTTCCCTCTTGCTCCTTATCGCCGCCTCCACTACTGTTTTTCATGCCCCAATGGGCGTGAAAATGAATGTTGATGATCCTGTGTCGCATCGCTGGGTGGGCTTAGCCGGAATGACGCAAATTGCGTCATTTCCGGCGCTGTGACGTCGATACACCCTTTCGGTGTATGTACGGACCTCACTGCACATTGCGCATACGCGAGGTGTTATTTACAACTCACGCATGCGCAATGCGCAGTGTGAGGTGTATCACGTCACAGATTTGCAAGGTAATAAATGTGATTATTCCACATTACAGAATCGCTATAGGGAAAGAGAGGGATAGCTTGAAACTTTATAGGAAGGTGCAGGGACAGGTTTTTAGAGTCTGGGGACCGATTTGGAGGGGTCAGGTTCCCTTTAATATGTAAACCCCTCCCTCGGTTCTTATACTTACAATTAAAGCACCACTCCAGTGCTAAAGAGAAAAGACTGGAGTGCTGCTTTAAGAGCTCATAGGTCCAATTCATATCCAGAGAGAACTATAACTCCCAGCATGTCCTGCAGATCCTTTGTCATGCTGGGAGTTATAGTTCACCACAAGAGTGGTAGAAAGCCTGTATTTACAGTACTTTATTAACAGTTACAATTCATTCTTGGCTTTTACACTTACATTAACTGCTTTCACTGTAATCCTGCAGCCAATCTTTAACACTTCTATATTAAATTGCAGGACCTGTGATGAGGTAATGAAGAGGGCGGGCTGGAGCATCACATGACAGCACTCCTTCATTACATGTGATGCTCCAGCCTGCCCAATTCATTACCTCATCACAGGTCCTAGTCCTCCAATTTGAGAGAGAAGTGTTAAGGCCCCGTTACACGCTTCAATGTCCCAGTGATCCGTCAACGATCCGACTTGACCTAGATCGCTGGAACGACGTTCAATGATCACTAGTGAGGTGTCACACGTACTGATATCGTGAACGACGCAGCAACGATTCTGCGACAAGCAAATGATATTTGGTTGCCTACGTCCTTCAGTTCTGAATAGGCGAAGTCGTAAACGACATAGTTATCAAGGTGTCACACACGCCGATGCTGCAGGTTGAATGAACGATCATCGATTGAATTAAGGTCCGGTTCATAAACCTCCGATCAACAATCAGCCAACTTATTGTTGGTTGAATCTACGTGTCACACGCAACAACGTCGTTATAACGTCATTTCACCGCCCCAAAAGCCGTGACGTACCAACGATATCGTAGCGTGTAACGGGCCCTTAAGACATCGGCTCTAAGATCATAGTGAGAGCAACAGTTAATATGAGCACACACTGTGCTCCAGAGGTATGCCGACACCTCTGCAGCGATCCCAGCTCTGCCTGCTCTCCCCAGTACTGCTGGATCCGGTGCTGGGGAAACCACGTGTTTCTTTTGAGTGGAAAAAAGTCATTAGTTGCTCCCTGCTCTGCGCTGACAGGTGAGCGGGGGATACGGCTAATGAATATTTCTCCACACTAAGTATCGGCACCATGTGGTTTCTCTAGTGCCGGATTCCAGCAGAGGGGGCATTCTCCTGCCTCCCTCGTGCTCCCACTTCCCCGCTGCCCCCTCCCCACAGCCAGCCACAGTGCATTCGGACCATAAGACGCACCCCACACTTTCCTCCAGAATTTGGAAGAAAAAGTGTGGTCTTATGGTCCAAAAAATACGGTCATCATAATAATTTAAGCCCCTAACCAGTTTTGGGCTCTCACCCCTGACAGGAGTAACTTTATGGGATGTTGCAAGGAGGATGATGTGTGCACCAAATTCATTAACAGAAGTGCACTTGCTATGAATTTGGCACACTTTACGCTATGTGCCCACCTAGTAGATGTGAAGTTTGTGTACCAATTCTGCATTTTTTGGCAGGAAAAATGATGCCGTCAAAATATGCGTGCAGGTACCAGTCAGGTTCAGAACCATAATAACTTGCAGATTAACAGAATTGTTTCACATGACAGGTTGCCTTTAAATGTATTTTATTGGGATTTTATGTGCTATACCAACATAAAGTAGCAAGCATTCATGAAATGATACATGGTGTTCTAAATTCTGTGACATGCATTTGTATTCCTCCCCTCTGAGTTATACCCTGTAAGACCACCTTTTGCTGAAATTTCTGCTGTAAGTGTTTTGTCTCTACAAGATTTGCACATCTATAGGGTGTAATTGTTGCCCCTTCTTCTTTGCAAAATAGCTGTAGCCATTGAGATTTTATAGAGAACTGTAACCAGCAATGTTCAAGTGTAGTCAGAGATTATCAATAGATTTAGGTCTGGGCTGTGACTGGGCTAGCCACACACATGGATACAATTTGATATAAACCATTCCATTTGATAAAATATTACCTAAATAGGTATGAGAGGCTTCACCTTGTGTGGTTGTGAGAGTCACAACCACTATAAAAGCATATAACGGCTGCTGCAGCCCCCAGCATGGTTGTATCTAGAGTAGGGAGGATGAAGGGTCAAAAACCACAGTGCATATTCCACAAGACATCTAAGGGTGATTATAATATTGATTTATTAGTCAACATATTTCAAGGCTCCCTGACACCGTCCTTAAGACAATCAATATCATATTGTCATGTTTCAGGGCATTTCAGGGAGACCTGAAACACATTGATTAATAAATCAACATTATATTCACCGTTTGAGGTCTTGTGGAATACTGCAGCACGGTTTTTAAACATTCATCCTCCCTACTCTATATGCACCACACTGGGGACTGCAGCAGCCGTGATATGTTGTTATAGTGGTTGTCACTCTCACAACCACACAAGGTGAAGCCTCTGATACCTATTTAGGTAATATTCTATCTCTCAGACCATTCATGCTCGCTAATTTAATATTCTGAGATAATTATCTTTGGGTTTTAATTGGCTATAAGCCATAGTCATCAACATATACAGAAATAAACACTTGAAATAGATCATTCTGTTTGTAATGACTATATAATATATGCATTTCACTTTTTGTATTGAATTACTATAAAAATAACTTTTTGATGATATTCTAATTCATTGAGATGTATCTGTACTTGTGTTAATATATCATTTAAAAAAGGTTTTTCAGTGCAAAGTGAAAAAGTATCACAAAGTTCAAGGCACTGTAAATAAAAACATGTTAAAATTGTCCGCCCGCCGCGTCACTGGTAAACCCAGGCCGGCTTCAGAGCATGCGCAGATGGCATGCTGAAGCCGGCCTGGGCACATCATAGACCCAGCGACGCGGCGGGCGGAAGTGACGCGGGGCCTGCAGCACGTGACCCGCTCATTGCGAGGACGCGATGGGCGGGTAATTTGAATCCTGGAAAGAAGATGGACAGCAGCGAGGCGGGTGCGAGCGCAACGAGGAGACCCGCCTATCGGTCAAAGACCCTGGAGGAACGCCCATCAGTCAAGGATTTGGTAAGTGTAAAAAGTGATTTATTGTGCATGTACTTAGTAGATTTAGTCAGTCAGGGATGGTTAGAATAGTCATTTTAGGCTCCAGGACAGATATTTATAGGTTAGATAGGATTTTTAGGTGGTTGGTTCCCTTTAAGCATTTAACTATTGTCATGTGCATTTGCTAATAGTAACATTGCAATAAACAACCTCCAAATCAAGCTGTAAAGTCACAAGCAGTTTTCAAGGAGAATGACGTTCTGAAGACAACAGACATACTTACATCTCCATCTAGTGGCATTTGGTCATCACAGTCCTTTGTTGGACTGATATCCTGCCTCATAACCCAAATAGGCTCTTTTGGCTCATCAGGAGTGTAAGGGGAGCGTATTGTCCTAGTCTTTACTTCCTCTATTGCCTCCTTTATGTCCTTGATAGCCAGAGAAATGGCATCACGCTTTTCCTTACTGTACCTTTGCACCATCTCTACAGCATTAGCAGCAGTTTTGGAGGCAGAAGAGAGGTTTCCATTAGTAACATGTCCCCACCAACCTTGGAATGATCAGGGTGGTCTATACTTTGCTCAGCTTCTGGCATATCCTCAGCTGCCTTGTCTAGGCTTTGAGAGCTCATACTTTGTTTCACCTCTGCCACAATTTGGTCAATATCTTCTTCTTGCTCATAGCTGTCCATTCTTGGGTATGGTGCAAACTCAGCTTCCTTCTCAGGACTATCCGACTCTCCATCAGACCTTTCATCGTAATGGTGGAGACGAGCACCCAGGGCTTCCTTTCGATAATTGTCAGCTTCTTCTCTTTCTTGTTCATAAAGGCGGAGACCTTCTCTGATGTCCAAATCCGGAGTGTCTCCTATCTCCTCATACACGTGTTCCTGTAGTCCGTAGTCTGCATAAGGTTCTGCATATTGTTCATCCTCACCCCTGTGAAATAATCTGTGTGTGTAGACATAACCAGAGTAAGCTGCGCTAATGGCCTCTTCTTGGTCCATACCATGAAAATGTAAATGATTGGGGAGAGTTCTGTTATGTAGCACCTCATCATGCTCCGCTTCGGCGTTCTCAGTGTATTCCTCAGACTCTGGCCTGTACTGAATAGCATACGCATTCTCATCCTCATTTTCCTGGGCTCTGTCAAGGTCATATCCATCTACTTGACCGGCAATGACATCCCCCTCTGCAGTATCTGTGTGATTGTGAAACCCACTCTCCGTACTCGCAGATCTTGCAAGTGTTCCTTCTTCATCTTGTCCAGACTGTCTATCCTGCTCTGCAGCTGTATGCCGTAAGGTAGGAGATGCGTATGGATCTTGTTCTTCTTCAACTTCTGGAAGTTCAAGGTCGGCTTCCACCGATTCATTGATGTCTGCGTTTGCAGGCTCATCACTTCCCTCCACCTCTTGTGCTCCGTCTAAATGGTTCATGGCAGATTTTCGGCTGGTTACTGTATTAACATCTTGTCTGCAAGAAATAAAAAAAATCAAAGTATAAGAATTCTAGGAATCAGAATAAGGCTAAAAAAAAACTTGCATTGCTCTACCAAGAAATGCGTCTACAAAAATTACAGGCAGTTGTGATTATAGGGCAAAGTTAATATCAAATGTATTGTAATTAAGCTGCCAGCACAGGAAATCTAATTTAACAGAAAAAAAGCAACACAATAAGAAAAACAGTATACAATAGGTCAAGAAGAACAAACATAATTAAAGCAATAAAGAACCTCGATCTCATGTAAATACAGCTAGTCATTTGCTGAAACAGAGAAACCAGAATTATCTAGCAGAACGCTTCCCCTGGCTCTTCTGCACCTTAATGCTTGTTTGTATTCAAGTAAATGCCCCCAAGATGTGCGACACACACTAAAGGCTGCCCCCCTCACCTTCTATTTACTTACTGAAGGCTCGAGACGCTGCAGGACACAAACACAATTGTCACACATGCTGCAAATCAATCCGGGGCACGACTGCAGCACAGAAACAAAGCGCTAAAAATGAGAAAAGCTCGTCAGAGGGAGAGGAAAAAGCTGGGGCAAGCCTCTATCAAGAAAAAATATCACCATTGTCTGCAATGTTTGGAGTGCAACCTTTTATTTTCCAATCTATTTTTCTCTCTCTGTCTCTCTCTCTCTGTCCCCCTCCCTCTCTCTGTCTCCCTCTCTCTGTCTCCCTCTCTCTCTGTCTCCCTCTCTCTCTCTTTCTCTCTCTGTCTCCCTCTCTCTCTGTCTCTCTATTTTCAGAATGATGCAAGCAAAGTCAATAAGGATCCTAAAGTCTCATGCCCCTTTGTTGTATTTTCTCCTTGCAGATTTGGTGCAGAAATAAATCTGCAGCATATCAATTCTTTCAGCATTTTTGCTGCAGATTTCACTCATTCTAATGACTAGGAGAAATCAGCCCCAAACTCACATGGCAAAAGCGCGTGGTTTTAATACTGTGCTTTTCCTACCTAGAGACGCAGAAATTTCTGCACTAAATCCTAAACGTTTGCACGTATAACTATTTCTATCAACCAAGCCATAAAGGGCAGTTAGGATCCAATGCTAATAAAAAACAGCCTTTGACTAATGGGAGAAGTACTCAACCAAATATGGAGGTAGTCGTCACCTCCAAATGTATATTTCTTAAGAAAAGGTAGTGTGCAAGATTGTCACGCTTCATCGTTTTGTCTTGCTTTATGTTACTGCTGTAGTGGTGCTTTAAATCAAAGTTCCCTGACCCCCTACTCTTATATTTACCTTCCAATGTCTTCATCTTCTATCTCCACTGATTAAGTTGCTCTCCAACAGTTTGTGAGCTGTCAAATCTCTCTAGTGTTTCATGGAGCGCACCGGAGGTCACTCATCAATGCAAGTCTATGAGAGTTCGTTCTGGCTTTCATAGACTTGCATTGAGTGCTTGTGAAAATTTCTGACTTACAATCAGATGTTGCAGCCACAAGCTGGTGCCATGGGACTGGAGTGGTGTCTGTAAAAGGTTAAGATACCAAAGGGAGCGTAAGCTACAAGGGGAAGGACAGCGCGCACATTGGGGGGGACGACAGCGCGCACATTGGGGGGGGGGGGGACGACAGCGCGCACATTGGGGGGGGGGAATGACAGCGCGCGCATTGGGGGGGGGACGACAGCGCGCGCATTGGGGGGGGGGGGGAGACGACGCCCGCATTGGGGGGGGGGGGGGGACGACAGCGCGCACATTGGGGGGCGGGTAACAGCGCACACAGAGGGGGCAACAGCGCGCACAGGGAGAGCAACAGCACGCACGGGGGGGGGGGGGCAACAGTGCGCACGGGGGGGCAACAGTACGCACGGGGAGGGCAGCAGCGCGCACAGGGGGGGGCAGCAGCGCGCACAGGGGGGCAACAGCGCACAGAGACGAGAGACAGGCGCAGACACCACCCTCTCAGTGTGATAGCATCGGGCCCACATCTAGTAGTTTTAGAAGCTGCTCAGCCTCTTCTCCCTATTGGGGAATATCTCTTGTGAATGCATTGTTTATAAGGTACCGTATATACTCGTGTATAAGCCGACCCGTGTATAAGCCGACCCCCCTACTTTTGCCCCAAAAATCTGGAAAAACCTATTGACTCGTGTATAAGCCGAGGGTGGACCCCAGCACAGGTATACAGCCCCCAGCAGTGTGGTATACAGGCCCCCCCCAGTGGTATACAGGCCTCCCCAGTGGTAGTATACAGCAGCCCTAGTGGTAGTATACAGCAGCCCCAATGGTAGTATATAGCATCCCCAGCAGCCCCAGTGGTAGTATACAGCAGCCGCAGTGGTAGTATATAGCAGCCCCAGCAGTAGTATACAGCAGCCCCAGTGGTAGTATATAGCAGCCCAGTGGTAGTATATAGCAGCCCCAGCAGCCCCAGTGGTAGTATACAGCAGCCCCAGTGGTAGTATATAGCAGCCCCAGTGGTAGTATACAGCAGCCCCAGTGGTAGTATATAGCAGCCCCAGTGGTAGTATATAGCAGCCCCAGTGGTAGTATATAGCAGCCCCAGTGGTAGTATATAGCAGCCCCAGTGGTAGTATACAGCAGCCCCAGTGGTAGTATACAGGAGCCCCAGCAGCCCCAGTGGTAGTATACAGGAGCCCCAGCAGCCCCAGTGGTATATACAGCAGCCCCAGTGGTATATACAGCAGCCCCAGTGGTATACAGGCCTCAGCAGTATATACAGCACCCCCCAGGGGTTATACAGCACCCCCCAGGGGTTATACAGCGGCCCCCTGGGGGTACCCAGCAGCCCCCAGGGGGTACCCAGCAGCCCCCTGGGGGTACCAACAGCCCCCTGGGGGTACCAACAGCCTCCAGGGGGTACCCAGCAGCCCCCTGGGGGTACCAACAGCCCCCAGGGGGTACGCAGCAGCCCCCTAGGGGTACCAACAGCCCCCTGGGGGTACCAACAGCCCCCAGGGGGTACCCAGCAGCCCCCAGGGGGTACCAACAGCCCCCAGGGGGTACGCAGCAGCCCCCTGGGGGTACCAACATCCCCCTGGGGGTACCAACAGCCCCCAGGGGGTACGCAGCAGCCCCCTAGGGGTACCAACAGCCCCCTGGGGGTACCAACAGCCCCGAGGGGGTACCCAGCAGCCCCCTGGGAGTACCAACAGCCCCCTGGGGGTACCAACAGCCCCCAGAGGGTACCCAGCAGCCCCCTGGGGGTACCAACAGCCCCCAGGGGGTACCAACAGCCCCCACAAGCTGGCACTGTCCCCCCTTGTAAGGGCCCCCCCCCCGCTACTTATACATTACCATTCCGGTTTTCTGATCAGCGCGGCTCCTCCGTGCTGCGTTTTCATCCTCCCGCGCTGGCTGCATCCGGGTTCTCCAGCGGTCGCGCGATGACGTCACATCGCTGCGACAGCCGGAGATCACGGATGCAGCCAGCGAGGACGGGAGGATGAAGAAGCACCGAGGAGCGGCGCCGATCAGAACACCGGGATGGTAATGTATAAGCACCGGGGGGGGGGGCCCTTACAAGGGGGGACAGTGCCAGCTTTTGGGGGGCTATATGAACTGCATCCCCCTGCCGCTGATTGACAGGGGGATGCAGTGCATATTTAATGAGCGGCCCCACGTGACGGGGCCGCTCATACAGCAGCCTCCCCCCGCCTCCTCCAGCCTCCACAGCCCCCGGACACAGCCCCCACCACACGGGTCTACCGTATAGACCCGTGTATAAGCCGAGGGGGGGACTTTTCAGCCCAAATTTTGGGCTGAAAAACTCGGCTTATACACGAGTATATACGGTATGTTTATTTTACATGCTCATTACTAAAACTAATTTCTATTTGTTTTCACAGATATGATTCTCTTTATGTTCATTATTGAAGAATGACTGATCCTAACCCTATTAATAACCCACGTACTCTTCAGTCACTTAAAGAATTTTTCTATGTATATTTTTCTTACGCATATCCCGGGCTCTGCTTCCTTCCTCTGGGCCCACTGCCCTCTGTTGTGCCCCACATCAAGTTTTGCAAGGTACCTGGCGTGGCTCCTCACTGCTCTAAACAAAGTACCAAAAGCATTAACCTGCCATAAAAATCAAGAGCACTGTTACTAATTTTCTGAAAATATCTGGTCACGAGATTATATTTATTTCTACATTTCTTTTCAGAAGAGCAGCTATTCATTTTGATAGGTATGTTTGGATTTTAGGAAAACTAGAGATATAATATCTGAGAAGGCCCACTAGATTTATACGGCTAGGTTTAATATCATTGGCACGACATTGCCTGGCTCTATTATAAGGCAGCTGAGTACTGTATAATGACAAATTGCCAGATTTGCACTAGCAATGTGATTTACAGCTCCAGCAGGGACACGCACAGAGCTGATTGATTCCCATGCCAGAAACTGATAACGGCACAGCAGCCCATAAAATATAGATGGCCTTGCTGCTGGAGACATTAGCTGTGACTCACTGAACTCAGGGCGGTTTTGTTCACTACAGTAATTTGGTTGAAATGTTCACAACAGAAATTGAAAAAGATTCATGAAAGAAAAGCACAAAAGACAAAGCAATGATGTCTGCCTTAAAGCAAATACTTCATGCCAGCAGCCTTGGGTACTACACCTCGCTCACGGATGAAACCGTCCTACTCTACAATGGCTCTTTAAGTGCTGTTAATATAATGTTTTATAGTAATAATGGTTAATGTTTTTATGGTTTACTGTATTTCTATAACTTATTGCTTATTATTAATTTACATTCTATCTTTTGTGGCTCAAAAAAAAATCCAAGGAAACTGAACAAGCTGCCCTTGACAGATCTATTCTTATTACAGTGATTGTCTGATGGAAACAAGTTATCACTTATCCTTGTGGTAGGTGATAACTTATTGATTGGAGGGGTCAGCCACAAGAAGCGCATTAATTGACAGAATGGAGAATTTTAATCCCCAAATTAAGCACTTTTTTACTTTTTAGAATGGAGTGGCCGTGCAAACCAACGCCATTCATTCCTTATGAGTAGGGATGAGCGAACCGGACTTTAAAGTTTGATGTTCGGACCAAACACTGACTTTAGAAAAATGTTCAATGTTCGAGTGCTTTACGTACACAAACCACTGGAGCGAGTATCGTTGTGCTCGGGTACACTTGGTGCTCGGTCCAGTGCCAACCACTTGCAGTGTTTGAATGACTCGCCTTGGGATAAAATTACGGTTATTGGATGTAATATGTACCAAAAAAATGACAAAACCTACCCTCTCCGCGCCAGAAGGGCTTTGTTTATGGCTGGCTGTAATTGGGCAGAGAGACAATCTGCCCAATGGGTGACTTCCAAGTTCAGATACAGTTTGGGTCCAGAACAGAAGTTGTTACAAGTCCAGTTGAACCCCCAAAACCCAAGCTTCCACAGATCCACTCATGTTTAACATTGTGGAAAAAGCCAAGCATGGTCTTATATGGAGCAGCGGTCAAACAGGTTTACTGCCACTCCATTCTAACACGGATAGAAGTACCCCATTCTGACAATTTGTGCAAGTCCCAGCAGTCAGATCTGACCTGATCAAACCGTTATCACTAATCCAATGAATAGAGAATATCTTTTTTCCACCAGACAATCCCTTTAAATGCCTCTATGTATGTATCCTGAGGGGAATAGGATGTGGGCATGATTAAAATATTAATAAGCGTCATAACATGTTTGAATATTGCACTGGGTTTTTCAACAATAAAGTCACTTATTTAAACAATGACACAGCAAAAACTAGTGACCTAGGTAGTGGATAAGTAAACAAGTCCTAAATCTTAACCATTTATTAAATAAAACACCAAAAAGGTAGTGATACCTATTAGATAAAATAGTGCACAAGTGATGTGTAACGTTGACCCCAAGACCCAACAATCAACAAAAGGTACCACAAAAGATCTGGACCATCAAGTTACCACACTGGCCGACCACTAGGAAACTACTGGGGTTCCACCAATTTCATCATATGTGATTTTAAACAAAATGAGCCAACCAAGGAGACATGCTCATTATTTCTCACGTTTTCTAGCCAGAGTGAAACGATCTCATCAGATCAAAGTCGTTATCATAAGAATGCGTTGTCATCAGAGCGCTCGCTCAGGATTATGTCCTATTATACGTTTTTTGCAAAAAATGTACGTAAGCCGTTCCACCTCGCCACTGTGACCCTTATCAGAACGGTCCTATCTAACTGATTTAAAACCTATTATTGACTAAGTACCCTGATTTAGATACTGTTTTATACTAAGCACTTGCTTTTTATTATTACCTTTTTATAGCAGTGTACTTCCACACATTTGTTATACTGTTTTTTTTGTGGTCTAGTTATGTGGTGGTGTGAACGCAGTCCTACAGACCCGTTTATATTGTGCCCTGGAGGTTGCAGTTTTTATTTTTTGCCCCGGGGACCAGCTCCATGCAAGACCACCTTTCCAGGGCCCAGCAGGGCGGGATTGCACAGAGTTGTGGGTTTGATTATAGGGGTGGGGCTATGATTATAGAGGTGGGGCTATGGAAAAGGGGTGGAATTTAGCACCATGTTTCCCTGAAAGATTAACTACGTCCTATTTTCAGGGGATGTCTTATTTTTCCATCACCTTGCAGCCCTCAATATGGTATCCCCATCATCCATTTGCAGCTCCCATCCATCCCCTTCCAGCCCATAATATCCCCATCATCCTCTTGCAGCAGCCTCAAATAAGCCCATCATCTTCTTGCAGCAGCCCCCAATAACCCCATCATCTCCTTGCAGCAGCCCCCAATAACCCCATCATCCCCTTGCAGCACCCCACAATAACCCCATCATCCCCTTGCAGCACCCCACAATAACCCCATCATACTCTTGCAGCAGCCACAAATAACCCCATCATCCTCTTGCAGCCCCCAATAACCCCATCATTTAGTTGTTGCAGCCCCCAATAACACACTCACACATACACATACGCTCTCAGACTGTTTCCTCACCGACACACTCTTTTTCCTCCGGCAAACCGGCAGCTCAGAGCATGCTTCCCCGCCCCTCAATGACAAGGCTCCCAGCAGATGAGCTAGCCGCAAATCAGAGGTGAGCATGTAATGTTATCGCATAACGTTAGATGCTCGCCTCTGATTGGCTGCTGGCAGCCTTGTCACTGAGGGGCGGGGAAGCAGGCTCTGAACCACAGGCAGACCGCACTTTCACTTTGTAGTCCTGGTCTGCGGACCAGCACAGGGAACCCAACGGCCCAGTGGTTGGGGACCCCTGATCTATCCAACTACATATGCAATATGACGCATGCTGCAAATATGTATAAATCTGTTGCGTGACGTTATATTGTATTTCTTTTCTTAACCGGACAGAAAAATGTGGTAGTCCATGTTTGCATGTGTGTTTTAAAAAATGCATACTTGCAAATGCATGCCCATTTTGACATGCGTTAGTATGCATTTTTTGAATGGAAGCCTATAGATGTGTTAAACAGTCCGTTACGTTTGATAGCAGCACAAATGCAATGTATCAGTTAAGGCCACGTCTCACACACAGATAATTGTGCAGATATTGTTCGCAGATCTCTGGTTGCAGTGAAATCATGGACACATTGTTCGTTTGCACACAGCCACAAAATGGAGCAATGCGTCCATGATTTCACTGCAACCAGAGATCTGTGAACAATATCTGCACAATTATATGTGTGTGTGACGTGGCCCTTAGGCTGCTTTCACATCAGCGTTTCACGCTGATCGCGCCAGTTGCGTTTTTTTCACTGCATAATGGCCGCACTTGCGGTTCACTTGCGGCAAGCCCCATACAATGTCTATGGGGCTTGCGGTAAGTGTGCGGCAGGTGCGGCAAGTGCGGTTTCGGTACTTGCGGCAGGTGCGCCCGCGAAAAAAACGCGGTATTCCGCGTTTTCTTCGGCCGCACCTACGGCAAGTGCAGATACCGCACTTGCCGCAAGCCCCATAGACATTGTATGGGGCTTGCCGCAAGTGAACTGCAAGTGCGGCCACTATGCAGTAATTGCGGCAGTTGCGGTTTTTTCACCGCAACTGCCGCGATCAGCGAAAAACGCTGATGTGAAAGGGGCCTTAAACGGACAGCACAAATGCAATATGCACCTTGCCTCAAGAGATCATTCAGGTGTGTGCATTTTTGGTCTGTGAACGTGATACACTACATATGGACTTATTGTAACCAATGTCTTAGGGTGCTTTCACATCTGCGTTTTTCGTAATTCGCGGCAGATGCGGTGAAAAAAACGCATCTGCCGCGTTTACCGCATAACCGTTCCACTTGCGGCGCGGTTGCGGTTTTTTCTATGCAAAGTATAGGCATACTTGCGGCAGGTGCGGCAAGTGCGGTTTTGCACTTGCGGCAGGTGCGGCCGCGAAAAAAACCGCGGCTTACTGCGGTTTTTTTCGCGGCCGCACCTGCCGCAAGTGCAAAACCGCACTTGCCGCACCTGCCGCAAGTATGCCTATACTTTGCATAGAAAAAACCGCAACCGCGCCGCAAGTGGAACGGTTATGCGGTAAACGCGGCAGATGCGGTTTTTTCACCGCATCTGCCGCGAATTACGAAAAACGCAGATGTGAAAGGGCCCTAAGTGTGGTATTCATTATGGACCAAAAACGTGGATACAATAAATGGCAGCTGCAAAATTTGTACACAGATCGGACAAGCACAAGCAACCAATCTGCTCCAGTCCTGAGGCGCAATCCTGTTCCTGTAACTTCTGACTGGCTGAAAGTCAGGTCACAAGGTCTCATTGCAAGTCTATGGAAGCCAGAACAAAGCTTCAATAGAAATGTATTAAAAAGTGGCCTACAGCGTGCCCCATGGAACACTGGAGCTGTCGGCAGGTTAATTTTTTCCGCAAACCGACCAGAGTGGAAAAAAGTAAGGTGGCGGAAGGAGAGTACAAGTCAAAAGAACCCAATATTATAGCAGGAAGCCAAATAATGAATCTGTTCTTACAAACATAATGTTATATATATTTAGGTTATGCTCTGGAAGTGACCTTAGACTCACTTCTGCACTAATCCGAACCTCCCACTCCTGGCTCCAAGACTTCTCCTGAGATGCACCAATTCTCTGGAATGCTCTACCACAAGACATTAGATGTATCCACAACTTACACATCTTTTTAGGGCGGCCAATCATGATTCCTAGTCAGAGTCATCTAGACATAGCCTACCCGCTTCACCAGTCTCAAGTGGATCACAAATAATGGTTGGTGGCCATTTATGCTGCTCCTTTCTGATCCCCATCTCCTCAAGCTGACTATACCATTATTGTAAATGAGCACCTGTACTTTGTCACCCCCACCTCATTGTTAGATTGTAAGCTCTTATGAGCAGGGCTGTCATTATTTTGGTTTAATTACTGTATTATGCTTTGTATTGTATTGTTTTTTGTACTATATTGTATCATATTTTCTGATAACTGTTTCTTATGATTGTTAAATATGATCTTCTGTATTGTAAAGCGCTGCGGAATATGTTGGCGCTATATAAATAAAGATTATTATTATGTTATATGGGTGCCATTACATGCTAGGAATTGACACACAACTAGGTGGCAATCCTTGTATTCTCTATACAAACCAGCCCCAATAGATAATATGCAACTAAGTATTCGATTTTTAAACATTGGTATCTCTGCTTGGCCTTCTAGATTAATTCCAATGCCACCGCACTGCTATAAAGTGATCTAAATGTCCCTAGTGACAAGAAAGAGACATCACCATTATGAATCAAATGCAATGGACGTTGAAGTAATCGTGCTTGGAATAAAGCACTTGTTTCTGGTAAGGCTATCACATCAGCCGTATCACAGCTTCAGCTGAATAATTTGTATGGGCAGAACCGTAATAGATTCATTTGAATGCAAATATAAGGTGATATCCACACTCCTGCAATTGAGAAACATGAAATGAAGCTTGTAAAACGGAGACTGAGAAATAAAGCAATGTCCTTGAAATGTGGTACGGTGACAATCTTCTATTGTGTCTTTGGCGTTTTATGGAACTGAAAGTCTGACATTTACTAAATAAATTGTACAGGACAGCTTGAACTGTAAATCTTCCAAAAACCAGCACTGAGTAATAGGATGCACGAGCCCGATGAATGTGTCGTCGCTGAGGAATATGCTAGTGCGAATAAATTACAGGGGATATATTATTTCTAGGGAAAATCAATAAAAACATATGCAATCAATGGATTTATAAAGTATATAATAAAACATACTTCACAAAAATGGATGCGATTGTTTCCCAGGAAAACACAGCTTTCATTAATATCTATAGAGCAGAGAAAGAGAACACTACACTGTGTGCAGAATTATTAGGCAAGTTGTATTTTAGAGGATTATTTTTATTATTATTGATCAACAACTATGTTCTCAATCAACCCAAAAGACTCAAATATCAAAGCTTAATATTTTCGGAAGTTGGAGTGTTTTTTTTTTTTTAGATTTGGCTATCTTAGGAGGATATCTGTTTGTGCAGGTAACTATTACTGTGCAAAATTATGAGGCAACTTAATAAAAACCAAATATGTTCTCATCTCACTTGTTTATTTTCACCAGGTAAACTAATATAACTACACAAAATTTAGAATAAACAAAAATTTCTATCATGCAAAAACAAAACCCCAAAAATTAGTGAGCAATAAAGCCACCTTTCTTTATGAGGACACTCAACAGTCTTCCATCCATAGATTCTGTCAGTTGCTTGATCTGGTTACGATCAACATTGCGTGCAGCAACCACCACAGCCTCCCAGACACTGTTCCGAGAGGTGTACTGTTTTCTCTCCCTGTAGATCTCACATTTTTAGGAGGGACCACTGGTTCTCTATGGGGTTCAGATCAGGTGAGCAAGGGGGCCATGTCATTATTTTTTCTTCTTTTAAGGTACAGTCACACGTAGCAATATCGCCGCCATATGGCTGGCAATTTGACGTGAGCGCGCACGTTCCAGGCACTTTTTTGCACATGGCTGTCGCCCTGTCACACAGAGATCTCGTGTGTGATGTTCGGCGATCCTGCATTCCGGAAATTTCCTGGCGCAGACCGGAAGCAATTTGACATTCCCACGTCACCGCCAAATCACCGCGTCACACGCCACCACAACATCAGTGATGTGGGCGTAGAGTGTGAGCGCGGCGAGGAGACAGGTGTGTCAGAGTGTTGTACACTGCACCCCTACCACTCCGATTGGCCAACACAACTGTGTCGCCATTGGCCAGCCTTGTCAGGAAGTCTGCCCACTACATGACACATCTGTCCTTTCTACTATATCGCGATTCAAATATGGCTCCTTTGCCATGGCAAGCCAATGGGAACGCAGGAGCGACCACCAATCACGGCAGACGGGGCGTGCCAAACAGAACGCTCAGGCACGCCTCTGGAATTGCTTCCAGATGCCTGAGCTCGCTTTCTACATCGCTATCGCCCATATAGTGCGCCAATATACAGCTGCATCGGATGACGATTGAATTAGGTAGTGACTGATTGGAGGGGAGGTAAATAAAAGGCCCTTACTATATCCTGTACGCCCCCGGAAGAAGCAGGGAAGCGAAACGATCGTAGGGGAGGAGGGAGCACGAGCACACACTGACATCACGGCCTGGAAGGTATGAAGCACAACCGTGCCATATGTGTCTCATAAGGATAGTTATGGTAGCTGTGTAGGTAGTTACTCTGATGATCTCACAGCTCTCATGGTGTCTAGTTTTGCTATAACCAAGATATATTAGGCATCACTTCAGTATTATTGAGTGACTTCAGTATTATTAAGTGATTTCAGCTGAAGTGTGTTATTGTCATGCTATTTTGGTCGGCATTTATGATTGATGGCATTATAGTTGCACAGTAGGAGTCAGGTTCTATATAGTAAATTTTGACCTTCACTGTGGACTAAATTATTTTGGTTGTTGTAGTACATACTATATACTAATTGCCGAATAGTCTGTGGTGTTGTTTCTTGTGAATCCCCCTGAGGAATGCTCTGTTTTTAAGTAATTGTTTTTTATGATGTACAATAAAGATTGACTATTAATTTGGAAATCTTTTTGTGTAAATCTTTCCTAAAGGGTGGGAGGTATATACCCATTCTTGTGTTATGCAATTCTGTTGAGGGACATAGTATTGAGATATCGCTATCGCCCAGTCACACGCCATGACGCGCAGAAATCTCCTGGTGGAAATTGCCCCATTTCTCATCAGAGCAGGGCGATCAGGCGACGCACTACCGGCGATGTCTCGCCGTAAAATCGCCCTGTCTCACGCCACTACGCACAGGCGATGTGGTTTCCACATCGCCGAAATACACAATTTTACGGCGACATGGAAGCCGTATTGCCGCGTGTGACGGTACCTTTAGACCTTTACTAGCCAGCCACGCTGTGGAGTAGTTGGATACATGTGATGGAGCATTGTCCTGCATGAAAATCATGTTTTTCTTGAACGATACAGAATTCTTCCTGTACCATTGCTTGAAGAAGTGGTCTTCCAGAAACTGGCAGTAGGTTCTGGAGTGGAGCTTCACTCCATCCTTAACCCGAAAAAGGTCCCACAAGTTAATCTTTGATGATACCAGCCCATACCAGTACCGCACCTCCACCTTGCTGGCATCTGAGTCTGAGTGGATCTCTCTGCCCTTTACTGATCCAGCCTCTGGCCCATCAAGAGTCACTCTCATTTCATCAGTCCATAAAACCTTTGAAAAATCAGTTTTAAGATATTTCTTGACTCAGTCTTGAGGTTTTATCTTATGTATCTTGTTCAAAGATGGTCGTTTTTCAGTCTTCCTTACCTTGGCCATGTCCCAGAGTATAGTACACCTTCTGCTTTTTGATACTCCAGTAACATTGCAGCTCTTAAATATGGCAGAACTGGTGGCAAATGGCATTTTGACACATGATTTTCCTCAATTCATGGGCAGTTATTTTGCACCTTTTTTGCCCAACACGCTTCTTGCGACCCTGTTGGCTATTTGCAATGAAACGCTTGATTGTTCGGTGATGATGCTTCAAAAGTTTGGCAATTTCAAGACTGCTGCATCCCTCTGCAAGATATCAAACAATTTTGGACTTTTCAGAGCCGGTCAAATCTCTCTTCTGACTCATTTTGCCTAAGGAAAGGCATTTGCCTAATATTTAAGCACACCTTATATAGGGTGTTGATGTCATTACACCACACACCTCCTCATTACAGAGATGCACATCACCTGATTTACTTAATTGGTAGTTGGCTCTCAAGCCTATACAGCTTGGAGTAGGACAACAAGTATAAAAAGTATCATGTGGTCAAAATACTCATATGCCTAATAATTCTGCACACAGAGTATGGTAGAGAATGCCGCCAACGTAGTACGGATCAGTGCAAAGAAAAAATTTCCATCAAGCAGGTAGCTTGTGTTATTGTTTATTGGACTTTGGGACTTTAGACATACAGTGGGTACGGAAAGTATTCAGACCCTTTACATTTTTCACTCTTTGTTTCATTGCGGACGTTTGGTAGTTTCACAAAAGTTCATTTTTCTCTCATTAATGTACACTCTGCACCCCATCTTGACTGAAAAAAAACAGAAATGTAAGACGTTTTGCTAATTTATTAAGGATAAACCCTGAAATATCACCCTTTTGAGCTAGTACAGCCATGAGTCTTCTTGGGAATGATGCAACAAGTTTTCCAAACCTGGATTTGGGGATCCTCTGCCATTCTTCCTTGCAGATCCTCTCCAGTTCCGTCTGAGGTCCAGAACACTCTTGAAGGCTAGTATCACATCGCAATTTTTTCCTGTCCGTGGGGATCCTGTTTTTTGCAGGACCCCACAGACAGTGTGCCTCCGGATGCCATTTCTGTGTCCGGGTCTGTGATTTTCATGGATCTGCACGCAGAAAGAGCTGAGAGGAGCCTGAGCCTGCAAAACGGAGGCAAGCAGGGCACTTTCACTTTCGCAATGTATATACACACATTGTGGAAGTGAAATAAAACAAAGAAATTGTTTAATAATAAAAAAAAAAAATCTTCACCTCTCTGGCGAGTGTCCCGCATTGTGCGGCATCTAGCTCCAAGGGCTTAAGAACTTAGATCAGCTGACCACACAGGGCGGGGCAACCCGATCAGCTGATTGCTCACATGACCGCATCAGCTGAGCGGTTTAAATTGCCCACCTGTCAAAACGGATCGGCAGGTGATTTAAACCGTGCTGATACAGTCATGTGACCAATCAGCTTATAGGGTTGCCCTGCCCGGTCAGCTGATCTAGATCCTTAAGCCCTCGAGAGGGATACCCCACATTGCGGGACAAATGCTGGAGAGGTGAGAATTGTTTTTTTTTAATTTTTAACACTTTCTTCACTTCGGCAATGTATGTATATACATTGAGAAAGTGAAATTACATGGTAAAGAGCAGTTTTAGTGTACTGAGCATACTCAGTACAGTAAAAGTGGGCCTGGGAAATTATTCTGTTTTTTCCTGGACCAGCGTTCCATAGACCCCCATGTTATTTGCCGCGTACCGTGCCGGATTCAATTGTGTCCAATTTGGCTCGTTTTGTTCAAAATCGGAGTAGTCTCCGATTCTGGGTGTAGCAAAAAAAAAAAAAAGAGAAAAATCGGACACAATCAGATCATTACAATTTGGACACAATTGGATGGCCATACAGGACCAAGCCGTGCCCATAGGGACACATGGGGTCCACATCGGATCCTCAAAAATCGTTATGTGAAAGCAGTCGAAGAGGTTTTCATTCAGGATATCTCTGTACTTGGCCGCATTCAAGTTATCTTCAATGGCAACCAGTCGTCCTGTCCCTGCAACTGAAAAACTCCCCCATTGCATGATGTTGCCACCACATTTCACTGTTGGGATTGTATTGGGCAGGTGATGAGCAGTGCATGGTTTTCTCCACACATACTACTTAGAATTATCACCAAAAAGTTCTAATCTTCATTGCATCAGACCAGAGAATCTTATCAAAGTCTGGGAGTCCTTCATGTGCTTTTTTTTTTTTTTTTTTAGCAAACTATGCAGCTTCTATATGTCTTGTACTGAGCAGAGGCTTCCGTCGGGCCACTGCCATAAAGGCCCAAATGGTGGAGGATTGCAGTGATATTTGACTTTCTGGAACTTTCTTCCATCTCCCTACTGCATCTCTGGAGCTCAGACACAGTGATCTTGGGATTCTTCTTTACCTCTCTCACCAAGGCTCTTCTCTCACAGTTGGTCAGTTTGGCTGCACGGCCAGGTCTAGTAATGGTGGGGTTACACGTCCCGATATCGCGGCAATATCGGAGGCAACGGCGCGGAGCGCGCATTTTTTCAGCCCTTTTCCCGATATCGCATCGGCGGTTTACACGCTGCAATATCGGGAAACAACGTCCCTCCGATGTCTACGCCCACCAACCCAGTAACGACCATTTAACATGGGAGTTAATGGGTAGCGTCGGCGTACAGATCGGAGTTGGGCTGTCACACGCTGCGATATCGGGGAGTTGAATAGCTCCGCTATTCAACTCCGATATCGTTTTGGCATCGTTCCAGCATCGCGTTGTACGCTCAAACCGTACAACGCGCAAACGATATCGGCTCCAACTCGCGACCCACGTGACTTTTTGTCGGAGTTGGGTCGGAGTTGGACGCCGATATCGCGGCGTGTAAACCCACCATTAGACTTCTGGTGGTCCTAAACGTCTTACATTCATGATAATAGAGGCCACTGTGCCCTTAGAAACCTTGAGAACTGCAGAAATTCTTTTGTAACCTTGACCAAATCTGTGCCTTGCCACATTTCTGTCTCTGAGCTCCTTGGGCAGTTCTTTTGACCTCATGATTCTCATTTGGTCTGGCATGCAATGAAACAAAATGAAAAATGTAAGGGGATCAGAATACTAGCAAGTTTTGTGCATTTTTTATGTTTTTTCCTTTTAGATTTTCTCAAACGCATGCCAGCAAAATCAATGAGAATCCTGAAGTGCTCTTCCCACCTTCAAGTTTTTCTATCGCAGATTTTGATGCAGAAAAGAGAAGCAACATGTCCATTTTTTCCCTGCGTTTTCCACATAGGCTGTATTAAAAAAGATGTATGGCAAAAAGCACACTGGAAAACACAAAACCGAGGCAAAACATGTGTTTTTGCCGCTGTGTTTTTCCTGGCAGAAGATGCAGGTTTGGGGAAGAGATTTCTGCAACCAAATCTGCTAGGTGGGCACATCGCCTAAAACTAGAAAGTGCAAACATATAAGAAAATTTTAAACGGAATATGTCACCATGCTTTTGCTGTGTGATCTGAGACACAGACCCTAGACTCCAGCAATGTATTACTACTGGGGCTGCTTGTTGTCGTTTTGATAAAATCATTGATATATCAGCAGGTGATTAACACAAGAGAACTAGTTGTCCTGTGTCATGTAGTCCTCTATATTCAAGAGCCCTGTACAACCCTGCTCTCACCACCAGGGCCGGCGTTAGGGGGGGCAGACTGGGCAGTTGCCTAGGGCCCCCACTCTCTTAGGGGCCCCCAAAGGAGCTGAACTGAAAATAGCAATAAAACAGTGAAAAAAATGTAAAAATACACATATTTGGTATCGCTGCGTTCGTAAGAATCTAAGCTATCAATATATGAAGTAAATTAATCCAATTGGTAAATGGCGTAATGGGAAAAAAATAAAAACGCCAGAATTATGTTTTTTAGGCCACTACGTTGTTACAATAAAATGCAATAAAAGGCGATCAAAATGTTATATCTGACTCAAAATGGTATCAGTAAAAATGTCAGCTCAGGGCACATAAAGTAAGCCCTCACATATCTATGTATCTTCAAAAATTAAAACATCATGGGTCTCGGAAAATAAAAAAAAAAAAATTTTTTTTTTACAAATTTCTGTTTTGTTTTTTTTATGATTGAAATAAAAATGATGTTCAGTATGTTCTTATTCTGACCTAGATAATCAACTTATGAAGTCACTCTTACCATATAACTACGGCCTGTTCCACATCTAAGGTTGGTGTGCGTTTTGCTAAATTTGCTAAATTTGCCTTTCTAGCCGTTTTTACCGCTAAAAACGCATTAAAAACGCTAACGTTTTTTCCCCCATTGATTTCAATGGGAACGCATGCAAAACGCATGTGCGTTTTCAAAAACGCAAAACGCATGCATTTTTGCGAACGCAGCACAAAACGTCTTCCCCGATGTTTTGGGCAGTGTTGGCAAAAACGCATGCGTTTTCTGTTTTTGAAAACGCACATGCGTTTTTACATGCGTTTTTGCATGTGTTTCCATTAAAATCAATGGGAACAAAAACGCATGCGTTTTGATGCGTTTTTGCGGTAAAAACGCATGGAAATGCAAATTGAGCAAAATGCAGCAAAGCGTTAGATGTGAAAGTGGCCTGAGCATTTAGGGCCCACTTTAACCTTTTGCCTAGGGCCCCACTTTGCCTAAAACCGGCCCTGCTCACCACTGACTAGGTTTTCATACATATCATTTAAAGAACTGTAAAAAAACATTGTGTTCATATATTCGAAGAACTTTTTCATGATACTTGGGAGTTTAATTTGTATGCTACTTTCAAACTTTTCTGTTTTCTTGCTGATATCAGTGGGAAAAAAAGGAATAATCCAGGAGGTGGTCCAATTCGTATGCTTCATAACTAGCCATCCATAGAGTAGAGTGTATGGACCCGCCTTATGATGCACTGTGCCAGCACTGTAGTTGCTAGATCGTCATTTCTCTCACTATCTAGCAAGCATTGGTTTTGCTATAGTACAATGGCTTACCGGCTCTGAACACAGAGCTTTCTAGTATGTCTGTATTCAGTCTGACAGACAGGAGAGCAGGAGCATAGAGACAAAACCCACCCCTATGTCCTGTAATCTATTTAAGAGTCTGCTCCACAACAAGCAGTGGTCAATATGTCAGACAGACGGAAGACACTAAGTGCACAGCACTTTTTTAGGCTGAGAATTTCATTTGAGTAATACAATACTTTGTAGTTTTGGAAATCATTGTGTTAGCCATGAGATAAGCCTACATTTATTGACGAGACAGTGACTACTAAGGGGGCTTGTATACATTGGATGACTTACTACACTTTTATATTGGTCAACATGTAAAGAAAAAAAAAAATTCAGCATCTAAGTATTAAACAATTAATCAATATTATAAGTACCGTAATGGTCCATAAGGCTGCGTTCACACATTGCGTATTTTGCCGCGTTCTTTTACGCGCGCTTTTCAAAATACGCAATGTGCCTTATGTCTGCCTGCAAAGTGAATGGGAAATTCACTTTGCAGTGCAGACATTGCGTAAAAATACGCAGTGCGTTTTCCGGGAGAAAACGCAGCTCCGTAAACAATTGATATGTCAATTGTTTACGCAGCTACTACTGCGTATTCTCCCAGAGGGGAGGAAGAATCCTGCTTCCTCCTACCCTCTGTGACAGCTGTGGCTGCCCATTAGATTCCACAGTGTGTTAATACACACTGTGAAATCTAAATTAAACAGAGGCAAGTGTGTGAAAAATAAAAAAGGATGAATACATCACCTTCCGACGCCTTCTCCCGCTGTGCGATCCCCGGTTGTAAGTCAGATCTCTTCTGACAAGACCTGTGGTGATGTCAGAGGGGGGGCGTTCCCGGGCACTCGCGGTCATGTGACCGCGAGCAGCCAATCAGCGATGGGACCGCCCCGGGAACGCCCCCCCCTCTGACGTCATCACAGGTCCTGTCAGAAGAGAGCTCACTTGGAATCGGAGATCGCACACCGGGAGAAGGCGTCGGAGAGGTGAAGTATTGATTGTTTTTTATTTTTCATTAACTTGCCTCTGTTTAATGTAGATTTCACAGTGTGTATTAATACACTGTGAAGTCTAATGGGGCGGTCACACATGTCACAGAGGGGAGGAGGAAGCAGGATTCTTCCTCCCCTCTGTGACATCACTGCGCTTTCTGGAGTAAAGAAAGCGCAGTGTGTGAAAGCCCCTGCGTATTTCGCTGCGCTTTTTTGCGCGGCCGAAAAACGCGGCAAAAAGCGCGCGTAAAAAAGCGCAGCAAAATACGCAAATGTGTGAACGTAGCCTAAAAATGATTGCCATCAACCACACAATTGGCAATTGTAAATGACACATTAAGCAACATTTTGACAAGGTGCTACTGTCATAGGAGCCTTTCACACTTGCGTTTTTTTCCTGATCTGGGATATCATTTTTTTGCCCATTCACTTTAATGTTGTCAGATAGAATCTTGTTGCTTCAGGTTTTTTCCTGAAATCATTAAAGTGAATGGGCAAAAAAATGAATCCTGTAATGGCCATTTTACACGTCCCGATATCTTCGTCCAACTCCGATAAAAAGTCACGTGGTTCGTGCGTTGGCCCCGATAGAAATGAGCGTGCTCTCCAACAGCCTGATATTGGATGGACGATATGGCAGGATCGTGCTGTGTGACAGCCCAACAACGATTTGGAGTACAACTTCCCCTATTCTCTCGCATGTTAAATGGTCGTTCCTGGGTTGCCCGTACAAGGGGATGTATACATCGCAGCTGTGTTGCCTGCCGATATCGCGCTGTTTAACATCTCCTATGCGATCTTGGATTTCTGCCCAAAAATGCGCGCTCCCGTGCCGTTGTATCCAACATTGAAACGATGTTGGGACGTGTAAAGTGGCCATAAGGGCCGCTTTACACACACCAACTTCTGTGTCCAACTTCTGAACAGATCTCTGGTTGCAGTGAAATCATGGACACATTGTTACATTTGTACACAGCCACAAAATAGAACAATGTGTCCATGATTTCACTGCAACCAGAGATCTGTTCAGAAGTTGGTCACAGAAGTTGGTGTGTGTAAAGCGGCCCAAAGGCGGCCGTCACACGGGACGATTTCTTGCCCGATATCGTTTAAGCGATCTCCTTTTTGATCGCTTAAGCGATATCGGGCAAGAAATCGTTGCATGTAATCAAGCGATTTACGATGTGAAATCGCTTGATCGTGACATCGCTGATCTGAGCTCCGGAGCTCAGATCTAGCGATGAACGATGCCACGATCTGCTTCATCGTGGTGTATAACACCACGATGAACGATCTCCCAGCGCAGTGCCTATGCTGGGAGATGGTAACTATGGTACACATCGGGTAACTAAGCGACGCGCGGCGCCTAGTTACCCGATGTGTACCATAGTTACCAGCGAGATCGCGGCTCCACATCGCTGGTGAGTCTGTCTGTGTGACATCTCACCAGCGATGTGAGCGATATTGTAAGCGATCGCGCGTGCACGTGATCGCTTACAATATCGCTAGAGATATCTCAGCGTGTGACGGCCGCCTAAGAATCAGGTTTTTTCCTGATCTCCCAGATCAGGAAAAAAACGCAAGTGTGAAAGGCCCCTTAGTCTGGTTTCACACTGCAGTTTTTTTCACTGATCAGTGCCCATCCAGTTTGTGGGAAAAAAACAGGAGTGTCTCCAAAACTCAGAACAGGTGTCAATCTTTCAATTATAGTTTTTCTCTGCAAGTTCCTCTCCTGGTTCCTCTCCTGGTTTTGGCACACAAACCTGATCGAACCTGATCAGGGAAAAAACTTCAGTGTGAAGCCAGCCTTAGAAAAAGGGTCTTGAATAAGCCATCACTTTCAACAAAGGCAATAAGGCTCCTTGTTCTTCATAACATTTCTCCAGAACTGCACAGCTTTTAAGGAGAAAGATATTGTCTATAAACACCTGTATCTTCTCCATTTGATCCCAATCAGGGACTGTACTTGTTCCAGAGACTGTATCTGTGTAGTGGCTCTCAAGGGTACTGCTCAGTGTTTGTGTTTCTGTTGTTCAGAAGTCCTCTCGCTTAACAATTAATTTAGCTAAATAGAATTCTTGTTTTGTCTTAAATAAAGGGATCCTTGACCCGGAGTGCTCAGTGTTGTCCCTTTTTAGGCTATATAATAAACCTTAGCCAGAGCGAACTTGTGTGAACTTGCCTGTATAGCATGTTCACATTAAACACCAAATTGAATGAAACCTTTTTAGGCTATATAAAATTATTATAGGGTCCAGAAAACAAGTTTACTCACAGTATCACACAATACAACAGACAGCGGCTTGGCAGCACATGCTTTTAAGGCAAACACATACAGAATTACTGGGGCGGAAGTCCATGCATTAGCTTCAGTATTCATACTAAACTTGCACTAAAATTAGCTTCAGCTTTTATACATTATGTATCTAATTCAATGACCCGTCACTTTATTGGAAACATCCATGCAATGAGAAAAAAACAACATGATTTTATGTAGGCTGAAGTGGTCAACGCAATGGTCTTTTTATTGTAGGCTTAATATATACAAACTGGTGATATGTTCACATAGGGAATATATACCTTGCTTTTATGCAAATATATGCTAATAAAAACCAACATATTTCATTTCCAGCAAAACCTACCATTTTTTCCGGCGTATAAGACGACCCCCAACTTTTCCAGTTAAAATATAGAATTTGGAAAATACTCGCCGTATAAGACTACCCCTCTTCTACGGTCTGATCCCCACACAGCCCTCCATACAGTATAATTGCCCCACATATAGAATAATGACCCCTACATCTCTTCACACTGTATTATAGCCCCCACACAGCCCTAAAATAGCCCTGCATAAAGTATAGAGGCTCCCTCATACACCTTCAAGTATTATCATGCTCCCACAGAGCCCTCTAAGTATTATAATGACTTCCATATAGTATAATGCATCATCATAGTGCTCTATATAGTATAATGCATCCCGTAGTCCTCCATATATTATAATGCACCCCCGTAGTCCTCCATATATTATAATGCACCCCCGTAGTCCTCCATATAGTATAATGCACTCCCCATAGTCCTCCATATAGTATAATGCACGCCATAGTCCTCTAGATAATATAATGCACCCCATAGTTCTCCATATAGTTTAATGCATCCCCCCCATAGTCCTCCATGTACTATAAATACAGAGAGGGTAATGTGCCAGCGCTGGGGTGGGTGGGAAGGGTGAGTGACACAGAGAGGGGGACATACCAGCTGCAGATGGGGGGGTTTAAGAGAGACAGAGATGGGGATGTGACAATGTGAAGGGGAGGGAGGGTAGGTGACATGGAGAGAGGGTCGTGCCAGTGGTGGTGGGGGAGTACAGCCCCCATCAACCCCCAATATTCCTCTGCAGCCTCCATCATCCCCCAATATCCCTCTGTAGCCACACACACACAGTCACACACAGACACACACAAAGTAAGACACAGGCACACACAGTAAGACACACACAGTCAGACACACATATACACAGTGCCACTGCGGTGTCACCAGACCCTGCCGGAGCTTACCGCTGCCACCGCCACGGTACGTAGCCGGGCACCGTAGATGTACGATAATAAGCCATCAGCCAATCAGGCGTCTGCTGGCGTCTGATTGGCCTTGGCATTACCGTACATCCACACTGAGCGGCGCAGATTACCTCCGTACAGGAGATGTACGGTAATGCCGCGGCCAATCAGACACCAGCAGCCGCCTGATTAGCTGATAGTTTATTATCGCACATCTATGGCGTCCGGTGGCTACGTACACGGCGGCGGTGGCAGCGGGAAGCTCCGGAGGACATAGACGACAGAGGCAGGTGAGTATATATATATATATTTTTTTTTTTTTTGCCTGCCACAGCTCATTTTCAAGGGTGCCTTATATTAAGCACGGCGGGCCCCCTGCAGATGCCGGCATTTCAGTTTTCCCAGTAGGTGGCACCCTGTACCCGGCGTATAAGACGACCCCCAACTTGGGAGAAGATTTTTAGTTAAAAAGTCGTCTTATACGCCGGAATATATGGTATGTGATTCTTGAAAAGTCATGCAATAAGGATGTTTTTCTTTTTCCTGATGGAAATGGAAAACCGCTTGGTTTTTGCAGCGTTGTCAATGAATGAACATGTCAATTCTTTTCGGTGTTTTTTCTTCTGTGAAAGTGCTATAAACATACTGTGAAGCGAGAGAGAGATCAAAACCGCTTAAAATAACGCAGCAAACCGGATCTAAAATCAATAAAAACATATGAAGGAAACTTACTGTCATGAATATGTGCATATTGATCATGATTTTAGGATGCTGGAAGAGTCAGCCGACAATAGTTCACTAATTTCTCCGCCCTTTTTGGTTTGTGAGTAGGTTACATAGATCTAATTTCTGCAACCGCCAGCCTAAGCCATTTACGACGGATCGTAAATACCTGGAGCTGAGGGGGCAGAGCGTACACAGGTTTGAACCAGATCTGTTCCCTGCAGAAAAATCCTTTGTTTAAACCTACAGTGGCTTCTATGTCGAATTTAGGAAGACCCGTTCACGCCACAAACATATAATTCATATTTTCAGGTTATTCACCGTTTGGCGCATTTAATGATATGTTTTGTACAGTTATGCAACGTTCAGGAACCTGGGAATGGATTTCTGCCATTCTAAACATCACAAGGAGGTCATATTTGGTATCAATAGTCTCAGAATTAAATGACATTAAGTATGAGTTATATATCATAATTGTGAGCCCGCCCCATCCCCAGATATGAAGAATGGGGATTTATTAAGCATGGTGAAAAAGGAGGTCTCAGCAGACACGCCCACAAAGGAGGGCTCACTCTACTAGGAGGGGCCATAGATTCTATCCCGGTAATAAAACCAGGGAAGCCATTTTTGGGGGGATTCTGATCCAGGGGCCTGACATAGCAAGACTGCCAGCTGTGTGACGGAATCTTACCTTTCAGGGGAGAGACCCCCTCCACAGAACTACGTTTACCCATGCGTGACTAGGTCTGAACATTTCTTATTTTATTCCTTTTATTTTTATAACTGTTTTATGCATACATGTATATTGTCCCTTATGTAATATTCTGTAAATCTTTTATATAATCACTGCCATCTTTGGAGTAAAATATTATAATTTACTAGTCTCGATCTCCTTGTCCTATGAACGAGCTCTCACGACCTCACTGCTCGTTTTTACGCTATCGTACAGATACCCGATCTACCTTGAAAGATCGGTGGTGGCAGCTTAAGTTTGGTATTTATGTGATATTGTGGGCCTGAGGGTGACTGGATCGAGGTATATATACGTTCCTGGCAGGAACTGGTGGTATATATACATCCTGTCACATCACGTGCCAATACCGGATTTGGCCAGCAGGCTAAGGGGGCGCCAGAGAGCTGCAGGTTCTGACTAAGTCATCGTGACACTTACTGTCAGAGATCTTTATTTATTACGAAAACATCAGAATTTGATGCAGTTTAGCTGCAGAAAAAAATGCAGCAAGAACACTTCGTGTGCAGTGAGCATAGCCTAAGAGGTATTTTCACACATTTTCTCTATGTAATCTTAGATGTGGTCACTCAGTCACTATTTCTATATAATATGGCATGTAATTGTATATTTACACTGATAATTCTATGTATTGGACAAGCCATTTATATGGATGCATCTAAATAAAATGGGAATGGTTGGCGATATCAACTTCCTGTTTGTGGCACATTTGTATATGGAAGGGGAAAACGTTTCCAGATGGGTTGTGACCATGGTGGCCATTTTGAAGTCGACCATTTTGGATTTAACTTTATTATTTTCAATGGGAAGAGGGTCATGTGACACATCAAACATACTGAGAATTTCATAAGAAAAACAATGATGTGCTTGGTTTTAACGTAACTTTATTCTTTCATAAGTTATTTACAAGTTTATGACCACTTATAAAATTTGTTCAAAGTGCTACCCATTGTGTTGGATTGTCAATGCAACCCTCTTCTCCCACTCTTGACACACTGATAGCAACACCACAGAAGAAATGCTAGCACAGGCTTCCAGTATACGTTGTCTCAGATGCTGCACATGTCGTATCTTCACAGCATAGACAATTGCCTTCAGATGAGTGATGAGGCAAACTTTTTTGTGAATGGTGAAATTAACAAACAAAGCCAGCGCTATTGGTCTGACACTAACCCACAGTGGATAGATCCCTCCAAGACTGTTAGAACACAAAAATTGTGTTCTTCATCAATGGAAACCTCAATGCCACTGGATATCTGAAATTGCTACATGATTCTGATATCCAGTGGCATTAAGGTTTCCATTGACGAAGAATGGCCCCACTATCTTTGTACATCATATACCACACCATACCATCAATTTTTGTGTTCCAACAGTCTTGGAGAGAGATCTATCCACTGTGGGTTAGTATCAGACCAATAGCGGTGGTTTTGTTTGTTAACTTCACCATTTACAAAAAAGTTTTCCTCATCACTCATCTGAAGGCAATTGTCTATGCTGTCAAGACACAAGATGGGCAACATCTGAGTACATAGTGTAATGTGAAAGGTGAAAAAAAGCATTTATACACTTACATTTTTTCATGAAAATGAGGCAGTCAGCCTACATCTTGGAGGATGGAGATTGTCTAGCAGGTTAATAAATCTCCAAAGAGTGCACATTAAGATAATAAATTTTATTTAATTATTATTAAAAACAGTCAGTAGTGTGTGTATGTCCCACACCTGTATCTAGTAAAACCGAGCAGTCGGGGAGGGAGGAGACTATAATCCCACACTCACCCTATCCACTGCCCCTGCCTGACTACGGAGATTTCAACACGTAACGTATCAGGTGTCCCCGTTCCACGGTGGCTTACCCTAGTGTCCCTGTTACTCCACTATGGCACCTTCCACCGCTGGATACTATCTGGATCTGTGATGTGTCTCTAGTTTAGATGTGGGTCAACCCCCATCATCCTCCCTGTGTATGTATGAATTAAGTTCAGAGGTGCGTCTTCTATACGGTTCTGGAGATGTAGTTATGCCATTCAGCAAAAACTATCATAAACGGTGTGTTAACTCTCTACATGCCGTATATATCATCAGGCTAATGTATCTAAAAACCCACTTGATGCCAATTACAGGGGTCAAGTCTGATGTCTACTGGGTCTGCTGTTTGTCATATTCCCATAGTTATCACATATTTACCGTTTATGCCCATACCGGACAATATGAAGAAGCCTCCCTCTGACAAAGGTATACAACTTACTAGTTACCAGGGTTCAGAGATAAACATCACAATCGAGATAGATTAGTTATCCCCACAGACAGGTATTTTGAATCATTACTCCACTTATCTGATACATATGGTTGATTTGTCAGTCCCAGTCGTTCTCTCGACGCGTTTCTGCCCGCTGGTGTTGCTGGGCGTCCTCAGGAGAGACTGTGCTATCAGATACCGGTTCACCTTATCCAAGTCACCGGGGGCGCTGTGCAGGGTAGTGTAATAGCCTTCCCTCCTTCCTCATTGGTGTCAACGGGCAGAAACGCGTCGAGAGAACGACTGGGACTGACAAATCAACCATATGTATCAGATAGGGGGCAGTGGATAGGGTGAGTGTGGGATTATAGTCTCCTCCCTCCCCGACTGCTCGGTTTTACTAGATACAGGTGTGGGACATACACACACTACTGACTGTTTTTAATAATAATTAAATAAAATTTATTATCTCAATGTGCACTCTTTGGAGATTTAATAATTTGTTTTGAGTCACACGTATCGATTTCTAGATATTATCTAGCAGGTTAATAGTTAACATTTCAGTCACATGTCAGACCTGACTGATGTGATGTCACAACCATGTGACTACAATAGGCGGAGCTAAGTCTCCATAGCACGTAATGAGTTTGCTCACTTAGCTCCGTCCACTATGGTCACATGATCCAGACATCACACAGGTCCTTTAGACATGCAAGTTAATAGTGAGTTAACTATTAACCTGCCAGTCTACCTCCTCCAAGGTGTAGTCACTGCCTCTGAAAATGTAAGTGTATAAATGCTTTTTTTCATCCTTAACATTACACTATTAGCTCTATTAGTACACGAATAGTACTGCAGGGACAGACGGTAATAGCTAAAAGGAGGGGGCATAAACCAGCTTACAGGTTCCCTTTAAAGGTGTTCTCAAGAGAAATGTAATAAAATAAAATACTTTTAGATATTAAACATTTTTCTAAACACCTTGATTTAACATGTTTTATCTAGTGCACTCTGTTCAGATTTTAAAGATGGCAACTGTCATCTATCTCGATCAGTGTGCAAATAGTCCTAGATTTCAGATGAGTCACAGTAGGATGGGCTGCATGAAGACGTACTCAGTGCACTGCACTACAACCAGCAGGCTGAGTGAGATGAATACTTATTCTCAGTCAGCTATAGAAAGGTGTCTATGTTCTCTTTTAGTCCTCTCCGCTCAAGGTCATGTCAGGTTGACTGAACAAAGGAATGCAAGTTCACAATGGCTGACAGGACGCTGATCTGACCTGATGTATGTCCTGAGCCACTGTTCTTCACACTGTCCATCCTATTGCTGTTCTCTGAAATCTACTACAGGATCACACTGATAGGATTTTAAAGATGGCAACTGCAATCTGACAGTTCACTACATAAACCATACCTTTTTGTTAAATAATGGTATTTAGAAAAAAAACATAATGGATAGTATTCAGTTTATTTATAATAATCTTAAAATTCCTTTAAGGATATATTCACAATGACACTGTTTTTAAGCAGAATTATAAGTAAACAGTATATGCACAAAAGCATCAGATGACACCATTTACTCATTGAAGTCAGGACCTTTGTTCATTTCAATTGGGAACTACTGTATAAAATCCAACCTCTAGCTATGCAGTCTGTCTTTGTAAAGAATGGCTTGTTCTAAAGAGATCACTGAATCCAAGTGTGGTCCAGTTATAGGGCACCACTGGTAGAACAAGTATTTGTGATATTCTTCCTCCTAAATAACACATTAACTGTGAGAAGTGTTATTGAAAGGGGGGAGCATTTAGGAACCTGTAGTCTGACTGCTTTGTGCCAATTGTAAAGTTTGGTAGAGGAGAGTTACCAAGGAGGTTTTCTTTCAGGGGAAGGCCTAGGTCTCTCACTTCTAGCGAAGGCAAATATGACTTCTTCATATTGAGACATTTTGGATAATTACATGCTTCAAACTTTGTGGGAAGAGATTGAGGAAGGCCCTTCTCTGTTCAAGTACGACTGTGCCCCACTGTACAAAGCAAGGTCCATAAGACATGATTGGGCGAGTTCGGTTTGGAAGGACATAACTAGCTAGTAGAGAACCCTGACATCAACCACATGTGACACCTTTCTGATAAACTAGAATGGATATTGCAGGCTAGGCCCTGTATCTACATCAGTGCTCTTCTGGAATAATGAGCAAAATTCCCCACAGACACCTCCAAAAACTTGTAGAAAGAATTCTCTGAAGGATGGAAGCTGCATCCATGTACCGTATATACTCGTGTATAAGCCGACCCGTGTATATGCCGACCCCCCTACTTTTGCCCCAAAAATCTGGAAAAACCTATTGACTCGTGTATAAGCCGAGGGTGGACCTCAGCACAGGTATACAGCCCCCAGCAGTGTGGTATACAGGCCCCCCCCCAGTGGTATACAGGCCTCCCAGTGGTAGTATACAGCAGCCCCAGTGGTAGTATATAGGAGCCCCAGCAGCCCCAGTGGTAGTATACAGCAGCCCCAGTGGTAGTATATAGGAGCCCCAGCAGCCCCAGTGGTAGTATACAGGAGCCCCAGTAGTATACAGGCAGCCCCAGTAGTATATACAGCCCCAGTGGTAATATACAGGCAGCCCCAGTAGTATATACAGCCCCAGTGGTAGTATACAGGCAGCCCCAGTAGTATATACAGCCCCAGTGGTAGTATACAGGCAGCCCCAGTAGTATATACAGCCCCAGTGGTGTATACAGCCCCAGTGATAGTATATTGCAGCCCAGTGGTGTATACAGCCCCAGTGGTAGTATATTGCAGCCCCAGTGGTGTATACAGCCCCAGTGGTAGTATATTGCAGCCCCAGCGGTAGTATACAGCCCCAGTGGTAGTATATTGCAGCCCCAGTGGTGTATACAGCCCCAGTGGTAGTATATTGCAGCCCCAGCGGTAGTATACAGCAGCCCCCGTAATCCAGGGCCCCCCAGCCTGACTCCGGTCACCTGTAAAGGAAAATATACTTATCACTGTCCCGCTGCCGTCCGCGCCCGCATTTGCCGACATCCGCGATCCTCCATCTTCATGCGTCTTCTTTCTGTTTCCTGTGTTCGGCGCCGGTAATGACGTCATTGCTGCGACAAACACAGGAAACAGGAAGAAGACGCATGAAGATGGAGGATCGGGATGTCGGCAGATGCGGGCGCGGACGGCAGCGGGACAGTGATAAGTATATTTTCCTTTACAGGTGACCGGAGTCAGGCTGGGGGGGCCCTGGATTACGGGGGCTGCCGGTCCTGCCGTATGACTCGCGTATAAGCCGAGGGAGGTACTTTTCAGCCCAATTTTTGGGCTGAAAAACTCGGCTTATACGCGAGTATATACGGTATTTAGAATCTAATATATAAAGCTGAATGTGTGTATGTGTGTGTATGTCCGGGATTGGCATCTTCACCGTCGCAACCACAGCCACAAAATTTTGCACAGTCACACGTCTGGACCCCAAGAGCGTCATATGCTATGTTGTGAGGCGAAATTTTAACCCTGCGCGTTCCAGTTCACCAAACAATTTTGCCCCTATCTACATAATGAGGAAAAAGTGATAGTTACCAGTTGACAGTTGTGAATGAGAGGGGCTTAATGACATCGCCAAAGACTAACAGCATATACCAGCATAAAGTCACTAAGGTGGGGCCCCAACATGGGATATTCACCACGCACGGGGACATATATACACACCACACGCACACAAAGAGTAGCAGCAAGTGTATAGTCGCTAAGGTGCAGCCCCAACATTGGATACTCACCACGCACCCGAACACACACACACACACCACAAAGAGACACACACACACACCCCACGGGGACACACACACACCACAAAGAGACACACACACAACACAGACACAGACACACCACACAGACACCCCCCCACAGGGACACACACACACCACAAAGAGACACACACAGCACAGAGACACTCAAACACCACACAGACCCTCCCCCACAGGGACACACACACATATACACCCTATAGAGACACATGCACTCACCCCATAGGGACACACACACCACAAAGAGACACACATACACCACACAGACCCCCCCACAGGGACACACACGCATACACACCCTATAGGGACACATGCACTCACTTCACAGGGACACCACACAGACAGACACAGATGTGCACAAATCACCTCACACAACTCACCTCATACGTGTGCTATCTTTAATTTCCAAAAATAAACATCTGATTAAAAACAGCTAATGTACAAGATATGTGCCATATAGGGAATTAAGGCAGGTGTCAGTCACATGAGCTGTCTATTATGTGTATGTGTGAGGAAACATATACTACCCGGCCAGGGGGAGGGTTTACTGTTGGCTGGAGATTTATCAGGCTGCCTATAGCAACCAATCACAGCTCAGCTTCTATTTTCCTACAGGTCATTAATATGACATATTCAAATTCTATTTTGTTATAGCTAACATCAGTTATTTATTAACCCGGGCGTAGCCGGGTAGTACAGCTAGTATGTCATAAAAGGTGTCACAATACTTTAGTCCATATAGCATACATTGGTACTTATTCTATGCAGTAATATTTGAAACATTATTTTAACTCACTTCAGGACTCTCTTTAGTTAGTATTACATATAAAAAAATATTGACATTAGAACTTTACTAGGTTATAACATATGTAAGGATATATTCACACTCATACATTTTCTCTGTAATAGTATATGCAGCATTACATGAAGGGATATAGTTACACTATAAGCAAGACCTTTTGTGAAGTCACGCCCACGTGATTGGAATGGGGAAGTTATCAGACTCCCTGATGCTTACACGGGGCTGCACAATCAAGCGTGATGTGATGTCCCATGTAGGACATGTGACTGGTTAAGCGCAGCTAGTGAATAATTGATTTACAAGTGTTATAAACCTTATTCAAGTGTAACAGGCAGATTAGCATTATAGTATAAAGCCCCGTCATACCTAGCGAGATCGCTGTTGAGTCACAGGTTTTGTGACGCAACAGTGACCTCACCAGCGCTCTCGCCATGTTTGACACGTAGCAGCAACCAGCTGTGAGATCGCCGATTGTGTCGAAGTGGCCTGGACTATTTTTTGATCGTCGGGCTCCCGCTGGCCAGCATGCATTGGTTTGTTTGACGCTTTAACAACTACCTCGTTGGCGACTCAGAACTCAGCCACGTAGGTCTTTGCCGTCAGACTAGCTGCTGTGTGACAGGGTCCCAATGACCACTGAGATCGTTACACGGGTCGCTGCAGCGTCGTTCAGTAGATCTGACTATTTGACATCTCACCAGCGACCATGTAGCGACGTTCCAGCGATCCTTACCAGGTCGTATCGTTATCGGGATCTCTGGAATGTTGTCGAGAGTAAGACGACCCTAAAGGGGCCGCACAACGCGTCAATATCGCTGTCAATGTTGCTGCTGCACGTGACGTTGCAGCGATATTGACGCATGTGACATGGTATATCAACCAGCGATAAATCGCTGCGTGTGACACCGGGAGACGCGCGATCAGCCAGCTCCCAGCGCCTCTCAGCAAGTGCTGGGAGCTGGTATCCATGGTAAACTGCAAGTAACTAGGCAGCGTGCGCTGCCTAGATACCCGATGTATACCATGGTTACCATCCTTCTCCGCTCACCGGCTGGTATCAAAGGTACACAGCGGGTAACTAGGGACCCTAGTTACCTGCTGTGTACCTTGGATACCAGCAGGTGAGTGGAGAAGGCTGGTAACCACAGTATAGATACCCGCAGTTTACCATGGATACCAGCCTGTTCCCGCTAACCGCAGCCTGTCAGCGGGAGCAAGACATAGTGGAAACGATATTTAAATCATTTCCACGATGTCACTGGTCCACTGATCGCTGGTGAGCCTGCCTGTGTGACAGCTCACCAGCGATCAGCCGTCAATGTCGCCAACGATCACATCGCTGATGACATTGACGTGTGTCACGGGGCCTTAAGAAGTGCAGGGACCATAATGTTATTGTTAAATGTTAAAAATGTTATCTCCCCGGAGTTCCCTTTTAAAACTTTTCTTTTGTGTACAGCTCACAGCCTAGGAGACCAACCATGTCTGTGGTGGCCAAACATGGGCAGTTCTTACAAGCTCTTTTCTATTGAGCTTGCAAGCACTGCTTTTGAATCTTCATAGGATTACTGGATTCATTGTTGGTTCCTAATCCCAGCCAACTTCAGTGCATTACTTATAAATTAGACAACAGCAGTGGTCAGTCTCCGTATACAAAAGAAAAAACTGTGCTATCTCAAGAATGGATGCAAATTTTAATAAACGGTAAATTGCAAAAATGTTTGTTTTTACAAGCACAATCCAATAATATCTATGTTTTAAGAGGGGAAATTCCCCTTTATAAAAAATACTGTTATGAATGTAAAGATAAGCGAAACCAAATGCAGAAGAAAGTACCATAATACAGTCGGTGCTAAGTGCTAGGTGGAAAACCTGAAGCAATGACATCTATGGGGTGCCTTGTTTAAAAAGTAGAGTTGCATCGGGGAAATACCAGATTGTTATCGGCACGGCGGTGTGTATGATATTGATTTACTAACATCCACTGTCGTTCACTTGTTTGTCTTCCTTCAGTACGAAGTTAGAAGCCTTTCAGTCAGCAATGAGACTACATGAAGTAAACAGATGTATCTGAAGATTCCTCCGGGGAGCAGCCATTCTATTAATTGAGCACTGCTTATGACAAACACAAATGCTTCTATAAAACACTTGAATTATTTCCAGACCAAGAAGGATAATGTGTTTACCAGAAGGGTAATGTTTTGGAGAAATTGTGCATCTAAAAAGAAAAATTGCAAAAGCAGCAATACTTCCCCAGTTACTATAGAAACATGCCTCTTTACAATAGATATTTCCATCATGGAATCCGAGTCCAGCATCTGTGGACCTGAGCATTTCAGCGTCTGGAAAATAAAACTGAGCTAATATGTAGGCTTGATAGGGATGTCTATTAATTGTATTGTAATTCTAAACGATAACTACACTACAAATGTGCATGGCCAACTGCTAAAATACATGGCCAGCTGGTAAAACTAGAGGTTAGCTGATAATATCCATGGTCAACTGAAAATATGCATGGTCAGCTAGTAGAAGACATGGTTACCTGCTAAAATACATGGACAGCAAGAGTGTACTTTGCCCAGTGTCATACTTACGTAATCTGCAGTCATATAAACGAACTACAATTTGATTTCAGTCTGTAAAGGCCCTTTAATGAAATGGAATGTTACAATCTGCTTTAACTAATATAATGAAGATTTTAGCTAATAGCTTTAATATCCTAATGTTGAAGTGACAATTTGGGACAATATTTTGTAATAAATGTAAATTCAGTACCTTCGATTTCAACAATCTGGAAAGTGCACAAATCGGTGATGGAGACATTGTATCTCCCTGGCATCCCATGCAAAACTCAACAATAGACAACAAAATATAGAACTCCAGACGTTGCTCAAAAATTTTAAACAAACAATGCAAACCCGCCCAACCAAAAGAACACTATGGTGCATAGGACAGACTAGAGGTAAAGTTGAAAGACCTGGCTATTCTGAAGAATGTTACTGTATACGAAACAAATATTATGAAAAAGGCCCACTCCCTTCTGGCAGCATAACTGAGAGAAAGGTCTGTCCAGTCAGTGCCCTTCGCAATCAAAAACAACCAAGGACCACAGGACTGTGGAATTTCAATTACTAGATGTCATGTCGGATCCAGCAGGCAGATTTTTGTTGCTAAATGCTTGTATTAATAATGTGAAATATTCATTGCTATCTGTTTATGGTCCCAATGAAGACTTTAGACAGCTGCTTGACAAATTTGACCCGTTATTGACAGGGCGTAGGATAATTGCAGGTGATTTCAACCTTCCTCCTGACAGACTTATGGATTATTCCTCCCCTAGACCCTTCCGTGGTGACTTGTCTACTACCAACTCCTCATTTACATGACGTGTGGCGCCATTTCCATGGAGACGAACGTGACTATACATACCTATCCCCGCGCTTTCGTACGTATAGTCGTATTGACTATTTCTTGGTGGAGGACTCGCTCCTCTCGATCTGTGAGTCGACTGAACTTGGAGACATTACTTGGTCGGACCACGCCCCTGTCTTTTTGACACTCAGTGACCCCTCTAATATACGACCGCCCTCACAATGGAGACTTAATGACCAGTTACTAGTTTCGCCCGCGAATGTGGACCACATCACAGCCTGCCTGAAGGACTTCTTTGTACAGAACGACACCCCTGATGTTCAGCCTGACATTTTGTGGTTCGCCCATAAGGCGGTGCTGCGGGGGAGACTTCTGCAATTGGCCTCCGGCTAAAGAGGGAGAGGGACTTGGTCTTTAAAACCCTGACTATCAGACTTAGATCTCTGGAACGGCAACACAAGTCGGCCCCATCCCAAGCGGTCTATAGTGCCCTATCAGACTGTAGACATCAATTATGAACACTCCTTTTAAGCAAAGTGGAACACAACCTGAGAAAGATGAGAGCACGATTCTATGCTATGGGCGATAGAGCGGGAACTCTGCTCTCCAGGCGCATTAAAAAAAGACAGATCCAAACTAGGATTTCTCATATTGTTAAGCCGTCGTGGGACAAAATACGTAACCCCCTCCAAATTGCAGACGAGTTTCGTGAATATTACTCAGCACTATATAATCTTAAGGACTCCACTGATGTCCCCAACCTACACCGACCTCGATACAGTCTTTTCTAGCTAAAGCGAAACTCCCCAGGCTCACTTCTTCACAACTAGCCTATCTTAACGCCCCCTTTGCGGAACGAGAGGTTCTAAACATTATTCGCTCTGCCAAAAAATGTTCGGCCCCAGGCCCGGATGGCTTTTCCTTCTCGTATACGGCACCTTCGCCCCCCTGCTCTCTCCATTCCTCCTCCGACTTTTTAACGGCTGGAGTGATGGTGTGATTCGGGAGCGAGGGCTTGGAGGCGATTATCACCACGATACCTAAACCGGGCAAGGCCCCTACCTCCCCTGGTAATTTTCGACCGATTCGCGCTCCTCAACTGTGATGTAAAGATCTTTGCTAAGCTTCTCGCCACCAGGATTGCAACGGTTCTGCCGTCCCTGGTGGGCCTAGATCAGGTGGGCTTTGTTCCCAGTAGGCAGGCCTCTGATGGTACGAGAAGAATGGTGGACCTTTTGGAGTTGTTGGAGCGCGATTCGGCCCCCAGTGCACTCCTTTCTTTGGACGCTGAGAAGGCGTTTGATAGGGTGCACTGGGGATACCTAGGGGAGTTCCTGCGGAGGTTTGGATTTGAGGGGACATTGCCAGATCGGTTATGGTCCTGTACTCGTCACCAAGTGCATTGGTCAGAGCTGCAGGATTCTTGTCCGCTAAATTTGACATCACCAACGGCACGAGACAGGGCTGTCCGCTGTCTCCCCTCATATTTGCCCTGGTGATGGAGCACTCAGCGGCAATAGTGCGTGGGGATCCAGACGTTCGGGGTCTTAGGGTGGGTTCGGTACACCATAAGATTGGCTTATACGCAGACGATGTCATCTTTGTCTGCACGGACCTCGCCGCCACAATCCCCCGCATAATGGACCTCCTAGAAGAATTTTCTGCAGCGTCTCTATATAAACTAAACCTTTCCAAGTCTTCCATCTATCCTGTCAACTTCACCCCACAAATGCGAGCAGAGCTTCTAGATAAATTTCCCTTTCAGTGGGCTGCTGAGGGTACACCTACTTAGGTATACGCCTCACGCAGACGTCTAAAATTGTTCAGACTAACTGTGACGCATTGCTGGCAGATATCAAGCGTGATCTATCAGCTCAGAATGGTCTTTTCCTGTCCTGGATGGCGAGGATTCAGGTTGTCAAAATGGTTTACCTACCTAAAATACTCTACATACTCAGATGTTTGCCCCTTACGTTCCCAAAAAGGTATATTAACGCCTTCCAGACGTGTTTATCTAGATTCATATGGAACCACAAACCCCCGAGGGTCCGTTTTCATGTTCTGACCCTTCCGCACTCCCAGGGGGGTGTGGGAGTGCCGGACATTCACTCTTATCACATAACTGTCCACCTTGTAGCAGCAAAGCTCTGGTGGGATGACTACGGGGGCCCTCTGTGGGTACAGTTTGAATCATCTCTCGCCTTACGGACATCAACTAGACTCCTCCTTGAAGTTAATCTTCTGCAGCTGACAGTTTCCTCCACGTATCTCCGCTCAATGGTTGCCCTTCTGAAGATCTGGTCCCGCATGGGGAGAACTTACTTCCCCTTCTTATACAGATACATCTCCTTGACGGCGGTGGAGTGTTCGGTCGAGACCCTCTCCCTTTCACACTGGAGGGCTCGTGGCTTGACGACTTTGGAGCAGGCCTGGGACCAGCACGGACTGACGGACTTTACGACACTAGCCTCCAAGTTTGACCTCCCCCATCACACGTTTTTTCGCTATCTACAGTTATGCCACTACCTTAGCCATGTCCAGCTCCCTGACATAACTGCTATACCTTTTCAAGACACTCTACAGAGATTTTTTAAACCTCGGACTGTCACGGACAGAGGGGTTGCTACGGTCTACAGGGCCCTGGTAGGCGAGAGGAATAGTGCCAAACTTCCCTACATGTTTAAGTGGGAAGAGCGTTTGGACTTTTCACCGTCTCTGGATCAATGGCGACCTGCATCAACCATCTGGAGCAAGCAAAAAAGCTTCAGTTGGACTGGTATCTTTCACCTATCAGGATTGCAAAGTTTGCTCCTGGCTTGTCTGCGGCTTTTTCCCTTTGTTGGAAGGGCTGTGGACAACCCGGGACTATCCAACATGTATGGTGGCACTGCCCTCACCTTCAGAGCTTTTGGGCTTCTGTGGCGTCTCTGATCACATCTGTAACGGGAGTTGACTGTACCCTCACACCCCAATTAGCTCTTTTAAGCATTGATCTGGCAGACTGGCCCTCTCCCCTCCGACCGATATTGACTAATATTCTGGTAGCCGCTAGGCGGTGCATCACGAAATATTGGAAATCTTCTTCCATACCTGACAAAGATGAACTAGTTGCGCGTGTCAACTTACACCTTCTGTATGAAGCAACTTTGGCTCATGACGTGAAGGGAAGGAGGAGGCTGGCTATGTCGTGGGATCCGTGGATCTCTTCGCCATTTAACACTCTCCCCTGGCAACTGTAGATGGGCTTAGTCTCTTGCTACCACTGTTTAATTTTAGCACTACACTGCATAATTGCTGAATCATTTCACATATGATGCTATGGAATGGCGAATGTTGTTTGTGTGATATTTCTCTGAGGCCTTTTCACCCTTCCCTATTTACCCCCCTTCCCTTTTCTTCCCCAACCCCTTCCTGTATCCTCCCTTCCCCCCCAGTAGGTTATATGTCATTTTAATGTATTGGCACAGGTACCTGACTACAACTTTTTGCATACGGCTTGTTGCTGCAAATGTTTACCTGCTGCTCAGGTTTCTTTGTTCCTTGTTGTATACGTGGTACAAGTTATACTTGTTTGTTTGAATAAATCTCAATAAAAATTTATTGTCAAAAAAAAAAAAAAACAACCAAGGACACCTTATATATGATCCCAGAAAGCAAGCAGAGATCTTTAGAGAATATTACTCCCTTCTATATGCCCTATCTTCATCACTACCAAGCGACCCCATAGCCAGAACTAAGAAACTTACATTAAAGTGTAAATGTCATTTTATTGAAAGAAAAAAGAATAAAAAAACCAATACTGCACTGGTTGTTACTGATGGGTCACATAGCCGCAAAGATAATGATTTTTTTTTCTGCCATATGACTTATTTTCACACATTTTTCTGTGGTGCTTTAAAAGCTGCATTTTATGTCTGTGTGGAAGTGGCCAGAATCTGCCAGCAGTGTGTGTGAGAACAGGCAGATAGTGAGCTGTGTGGGGAACCTTCTCCCCACCCTTGTGAGGGAGGCCCTGAATACCCTCAACAGTCCAATCACGATAAAGGAATTGATATCAACAATTCAAGAGGTTTCCCCAAGGAAGGGCTCCAGGCCTGGATGGTTACACCTATCTCTATTACAAAACCTTCTAGGACCAGCTGGCCCCACACATGGTATCACATTTCAACACATTCATGAAGATCCCCTTTCCCCCCAACCATCATCACTGCTTAAGTCACATATTACAGTAATACTGAAACTGGTAAAGGACCCAACACATTGCGCCAGAGTTCGGCCCATATCGGATCCTGAATGCAGATTTGAAAATATTATCAAAAATCCTGACAAAAAGGCTTTCCCTATTATTGCTGTCACTAATTCACGAAGACCAAGTTGGTTTTGTAGTTAGCAGACAGGCAGGAGACAAAACCAGATGCACCATTAAATTGATTGATGCTCTAACCAGATGTGATCAACCAGGTCTTCTTTTGAGCCTTCATGTGAGAAAGCCTTTGATAGGCTTGGATGGCCATTTTTGTTTGCAACTCTGGAGAGATATGGATTTGGGGGATACTTCCTGAGAGCCATTCATACCCTATATGTATCACCGACGACTAGTGTGAAGCTCCCATGTGCACCATCTGACCCCATTAGTATATTAAATTGTCTAGGCAAGGCTGCCCCGTGTCACCCCATTTATTTGTCCTCTGTATAGAGCCTGTAGCATCTCAAATAAGAGAAGACGCGGACATTCAGGATATTGTTGTGAATGGCAGGGAGTTTAAACTGTCATTATTTGCAGATGACGTGCTCCTAACATTACACAATCCACTGATTTACCTTCCTATTTCGCAGGTGACACTGAGGGAATACAGGCGACTGGCAGGACATAAAGTTAATACTACTAAAACTGAAGCCCTGTCAATTGGTCTACAATCCAGTGGTCTTGTGCAACCTCAAGGATAATTTTCAGTTTCGATGGAGGGAACATACGTTAAAATACCTGGTAATTCACATAACAAATTCATACAAAACTTTATACAAACATAATTTTCCTGGATTTTTTTAATTAAGTTAACCAATTACACCCTAGATGGTCTAAACTACACCACTCCTTCTTTGGAAGGGCAACAGCGGAAAAGATGAATATACTAACAAAATTTCTATACTTTAGAGATTTTGCCTGTGTCTTTTCCAAAAGGGGTGATAGAGAGGTTTCAGTCCATGCTGGATGGTTTCTTATGGGGTCATGTGAGGCATTGGATACCTAAATAGTTTTGCTGGCCCCCAAAACAATGGGAGGCCTAGCTTTTCCAAATATGTGGAAATATTATTTATCAACACATCTTTGGCAGATCCAGGCATGGACTACAATAGAACCTTGTAATAATAGTCAGAGATCGAGAGGTTATGGATGCATCCAATTCATCAGAGTGCCCTACAATCGACCACTGGGAAAGTCACCCACATGAGCCCTCTCTTGGGCCCTATGGCATCAACAGCACATGTATGGAAGGCACCCATCAAGGCCTTTCCACCAATTTCCCTTAAATCTTCAATGGCCCTGTTTCCCCAGATTCAGTTGTTGCAGACCTGCCCGAGGAGACAAGCATCAGCACCCTGTATTCAAGTATGCTTATTGGCATATGAAGATATTATAAACCCCTTTAATAGAATCATACAACCATTTCAATACATTAAGGAAAAATTTGGGATCCCACCTTCGGCTTTCCACACTTGCATGCAGATTAGGCACCTTACCCTTTCCCTATACAAAACAACCATGATCTCGACGCCAAGTCCATTCGAATGACTGTATAGATGCGGCCCAATCACAATAGGCCTGATCTCAGGAATTTATTTAATACTTTCTGCTGAATCTCCTTCTAAACATCATTACATGATCAAGTGGGAGAAGTCTGAGATTTTCCCCTAATTATGGCAACTGATCTGGTCAAAGGCAGCAAAATCATCCTGCACTACCCAGAAAGAAAACCAGTATAAATGATACACTGGTATCATACCCCAGAAACTTTATACAAAATATTCCTCTCTTCGGCTACCAATCAATGTTGGAGGTACCGGGAGGAGATTGGGACTTTACCTCATATTTTGGGACTGCAGAGGAATTAGACCTCTCTGGGTAGGACTGAGGGATTTGGAGGGCCGAACATTAGATGTAAGGGTTCCTATGTACCTCCTACATTCCATTTTTAATGTCCGACCTGGGGAAAGACATGGCCAGGCTACTCCTGTAGGTCTTAACCTCGACCAAATGTCACCTTGCCTCCCACTGGAAGCAGACATCAACTCCAACGATGACAGAATTACAAAACACAGGATAGGCGAAACAAGAAGGTTGGAATATCTATTGGCTTGTACAAATAATGCAGTGGACCTATTCAATTGAATCTGGGCTCCATGGGATGATTATGCAACAAGATGTTCGGCATAGCCGACCACCGGATGATTTGAGGTTTGAGCGGCTCCATCTTCTGTTCTGTCATTCTCTCTATCATCTAAATACCCCTACCCGATGTCACCCACTAATCCTTCTCCCTTTTCGCCTTACACTGTTTTTTTCTATATACTGTTTGAAATATATGTGAATGTAGGAAATAATGTACTTTTGGAAAATATATACAAATAAACAGTTAAAAAATGGTTTTGACCAGGCGCTACCCGCAAGATTTCAGACACAGTTAAAATAATTATCAGAAGAATTAATCAAGAGCCAATGACCGCCTATGAAGAGCTACAAAGCTACAAAAAGAACTGAAATAAGCAGGTAGGTACAATTGTTTCAAAGATACAAATAAGTATTGACCTCAACCCTCCATGTCCTGTAGGCACGCTCACCATGCAAGACTCCATTGTTGAACAAAAAGCTTTTTCACGAGCATATAATGTTTGCTCAACAATAGTTACAGCCAATCAGATGTTATTGGCAGTGGCCAGAAAGTATGAGATGTTGCTGCAGCAGCTCCGTCAAAAACCTTAGTGGCTGCAGCCGGGTACTGCACATTGTATAGAAATGACGGGACTGCTGTATACTGCCAGCATCCAAGAACATCCGGGATTCAGCTGGCTCCATGACAAATGATAGGAGAGGGTCATACTCTCACAAATCAGATATTTAAGGTCTATCCTGAAGATAGGCCATCAATAAAAAAGTAGTAACCAACCTGTTTAATAATGTACTTATTATAGTACGCACCCAAACGATAAGTTGTACTCTCCATGAACTTTAGTTTTAGAAACTGTCTATAGCTTTAACAAAAAAACACAGTGTATCCACAAGCCCTTTGGGTGGATATTTAATACATTAAAGTTGGAATATTTAAGTTTCTAAATTGAATGCACTAGTGACTAGGACCTATTACATTACAGGAGAAATACATGTGCGGGCAGAAAAATGCTCATGATAAAATGTAGAAGGAAAAAGTATAAAATACATTTGTTGTCCTTTTCTTAAAGACTTGGACTATAATGGTCAGAACAAGATTAAGTAAAAAGTCCAGAAGCACCATGTTAAAAATTGATTATGGAGAGTGTGAATGTATGCAGTACATAACCACAGCTTCGCCACAATCAGCAAGGTAAAGGGTCCTCAGCCTCTTAAATTCAGCTCTCGTCATTGTGATCATTACGGAGTCAGGTAAGATTGTTGTATTTCTCAATCTTCTGCAATAAATTCTAGGTTAGATCTCTATTTTCAGCAATCTGAATCTTGCTGTCTATCATTTGGAAATCGCCAAGACCTCATGCAATAGTTTAATGGACAGTAAGTGATGATAATCTGTAAAGACTTGAATAATTCAGCACAGTGCTCGGAAGTGTCCATTAGACAGTGAATAGCGCACGAGCAAACATGTGGAAGAACAGAGGATCACAAGTGGTGAGACATTTATCATCTATCCTGTGGATGATCTCAGCTATGTGTCTGTGAGAACACAGGTCTAATTTATCAATTTAGCATTACGTACACCAGTCTAGAAAAATGTTCTAAAAATATGCATCCGATCATTACAGGGCATGCGTGAGAAAGAATTTGGCTCATCTTTTAACTGCTGTGTGCCACTACCCGAAGAGAATCTCTGGGTGTGGAAAATGTCTTTAAACCGCTGGTAAGGAAGACAGTCAGCTATATACAGTACACGACAGACTTTTTAAATAAGCTATCTACAATAGGTCACCACCCCAAGAGTACCAACTTAGCCACTATGTGTGTGGAATCCTTATATTCTAACATCCCACATGAAGATGGACTTAGTGCCTGCAAAATGTTTCTTGAAGCTCATGGGATCCCTTCTGAATCAGTACTAAGGCTCACCAGATTTATCCTCAACACAACATTTTCTCTTTTGGTGAAGAACTGTATTTGCAATGCGCCGAAACCGCTATGGGAAGCAAAGTGGCCCCCCAGTATGCCAATCTTTTCATCGCTAAACTGGAAAATGACTTTTTAGCCTCCTGCCCCATTAAACTCTTGACCTACTTCCGCTACATTGATGACATCTTAATAATCTGCACAGACACGGACCATGAACTTCTAAAATTCCATGACAATTTCAACAAATTTCATCCCACCCTAAACTTGACACTGGACCACTCAAAAACAGAAATCAACTTCCTGGATACCACCATACAAATTCTAAATTGTTCATTCCAGACATCGGTGTATCGGAAACCGATTGACCTTCCCACATAACACAGATGGGACAGTTTCCACCTGAAACACATTAAAGGGAACCTGTCACCTACCTAAAGCTCCCAGGCTATCACTACCTGTCCCTGCACCTTCCTATTACTACTCTAACTATCCCTCTCTGTCCTAAATGTGACCTGTGACTGTGTTAGAAAACGTTTTTATTACTCACTCATTAGTATGATAATGAACTGGGGGCTTACGTTACTAGCCCCCCTGGGCGTCCTCTCTATGTCCCCTTCGCCGCCTCCTGTATTGTTTATCACGCCCCGATGGGCGTGACATTTACTTCCCAATGCACGCTCCCCATCTTCAGAGTTCCGGGTATGACGCCGAAAGTGTCATTTCAGGGTATTCCGCAGACTGACTTCAGGCTGGGCAGTACGCATTCTCTGTGGAGCATAGTACGTCAGCTAATAACACTTTTATATCTTCACCAACTCCCCCATACCATGTCAAGTGTACATGTATGATAACTATCATTGGGAAAAATGGATAAAGCACATCTGGCTTGATTAACCCCATTCATGACCAGGGACGTAGAGGTATGTCCTTGGTCTCCCTCCCTCACTTTGATGTCAGCTCACAAGCTGAGCTCGAATCATCTTCCACACATGTTGGCTGATCTCATTAGGCAGCATGTGTAGCTAACAGGCGCGGGTACATAAGCAATCTGCCCACCTCTGATAACCCTGTAGATCGTGCTGTCAATCACCGACAGCATGTTCTACAGCGTTGTGGCAGGGATCCTGCTATTCCCCGCCGGCATCGGTGACCATCGGGGCCACAAAATGTTGCCGTGATAACGTGGAGTCAGCTGATGATCATTTCTGATGTTCAGAACCGTGGATAATCACGGCTGTTAATAGCAGGAGCGATCAGACAGTGCAGTGTTGAGGCACCCAAAGGGGATCAGTAATAAAAAAAAAAAAAGTTTTTTAAAGTATGATAAAAGAAAAAAAAGAAAAGTTAACACCCCCTTGCATCACTGGAAGGAAAAACTAGAACAAATAGAAAAAAAATTACCGTATATACTCGTGTATAAGCCGACCCCCCTACTTTTGCCCCAAAATCTGGAAAAACCTATTGACTCGTGTATAAGCCGGGGGTGGACCCCAGCACAGGTATACAGCCCCCAGCAGTGTGGTATACAGGCCTCCCCAGTGGTAGTATACAGCAGCCCCAGTGGTAGTATACAGCAGCCCCAGTGGTAGTATACAGCAGCCCCAGTGGTAGTATACAGCAGCCCCAGTGGTAGTATATAGCAGCCCCAGTGGTAGTATACAGCAGCCCCAGTGGTAGTATACAGCAGCCCCAGTGGTAGTATATAGCAGCCCCAGTGGTAGTATACAGCAGCCCCAGTGGTAGTATATAGCAGCCCCAGCAGCCCCAGTGGTAGTATACAGCAGCCCCAGTGGTATACAGCAGGCCCCCAGGGGTACATATAGCAGCCCCCTGGGGGTCCCCAGCAGCCCCCTGGGGGTACCCAGCAGCCCCCAGGGGGTACCCAGCAGCCCCCTGGGGGTACCCAGCAGCCCCCAAATGCTGGCACTCGCCCCCCCTTGCAAGGGCCCCCCCCCACTTCTCTTACCATCCCGGTCTTCTGATCAGCGCTGCTCCTCGGAGCTCCGTCCTCGCTGCTCCCGTCCTGCTACATCCGGGATCCCCGGCCGTCGCGCGATGACGTTATATGCCTGCGACGGCCGGAGATCCCGGACGTAGCAGGACGGACGGAGCACCGAGGAGCGGCGCTGATCAGAAGACCGGGATGGTAATATAACCAGCGGGGGGGGGGGCCCCTTACAAGGGGGGGCGAGTGCCAGCATTTGGGGGCTATATGCACTGCTTCCCCCTGCCGCTGATTGACAGGGGGAAGCAGTGCATATTTAATGAGCGGCCCCACATGACGGGGCCGCTCATACAGCAGCTCCCCCCGCCTCCTGCAGCCTCCACAGCCCCGGACAAAGCCCCCACCTCACCATGTACCGTATATGACCCGTGTATAAGCCGAGGGGGAGACTTTTCAGCCCAAATTTTGGGCTGAAAAACTCGGCTTATACACGAGTATATACGGTACTCATATTTGGTATTGCCATGTTCACAAATATCCAATCTATCAAAATATACGAAAAAATAATCCGATTGGAGATCTGCGTAACCGAAAACAAAATCAAACCGGCAAAATTATGTTATGTTTGGTTGCCTCAATAATGCAATAAAACGCAACAGGTGATCAAAACAATGTATCTACCCTAAAATGGTATCATTAGAAATCTCAGCTCAGGATGTAAAAAAATATGCTGTCATACAGCCCCAGATCCCGAAAAATGAGAATGCTACGGGTCTTGGAATATGGCGACAAAAGCGCAATTCTTTTTTTTCTTTTTTAAACTTTCGAATTTTCTTTCACCAATTAAATAAAAGTATACATTGTCGGTATCTACAAACTCATACCGACCAGGGCTATAAAACTGACGTTTGTTTTGCCTTAAAGTGAACATGATGGAAAAAAGAACACAATTGACTTCACTTTTTTTTGCAATTTCACTGCAGTTGGATTTTTTTACCAGTTTTCCAGTCCTCTATATGAGAAAATGAATGATGTTATTAAAAATTACAACTTAGGGTGTACAGGACGCCAACATTTTTATACCGGGCTGGAATTAGAGGAGATGCTAGATGCACAAAGTGTGGGGAGGAAGAGGTGGATATAATACATATTTTTTAAATATGTAGGCATGTGGTGGTCTTTTGGAATGCCTGTATTGGATATGTGAATAATGTTGAGTCTGCCTTATGACCTACCTCATTGGTGTGTGTGCTAGGATGTGGGGGCCCCGGACAATATGATGTTGATGAAGAATTGGCTCTAAAGCGTACCCTGTTTCAGGTTCAAAAAGTAATGGCTACTCACTGGCTTGACCCTCAACCACTACGGTTAGACTGCTTTCACATCAGCGGTAATCGCTGATCGCGGCAGTTGCGGTGAAAAAAAACGCAACTGCTGCGATTACCGCATAACGGCCGCACTTGCGGTTCACTTGCGGCAAGCCCCATGAAATGTCTATGGGGCTTGTGGCAGGTGCGGCAAATGCGGTACAGTTGCGGTTTCGGCACTTGCCGCAGATGCGGCTGCGAAAAAAACGCGGTCAGCCGAGATTTTTTTCGCGGCCGCATCTGCCGCAAGTGCCACAACCGCACTTGCCGCACACTTACCGCAAGCCCCATAGACATTACATGGGGCTTGCCACAAGTGAACCGCAAGTGCGGTTGTTATGCGGTAATCGCGGCAGTTGCGTTTTTTCACCGCAACTGCTGCGATCAGCGATTACCGCTGATGTGAAAGGGGCCTTACAAGAGTTTGTGGATAGAATGCGGAATCTAATCAGACTGGAGGAGGGGGTGTATAAAAGAAAGAAAGGCACTGCATAAATTTGATAAAATATGGGGTAGGTTGTGATCCTAATGCTATCTGATGTATTACATTAGTCTACACTGAACATCGATGATTTGCTATTCATATCTGCTATACGTTACAGTTGATGTACAGCATAATCTATATTTGTTTATAAGATTAATGATATGTGTGGATACCTACTTGGATATAATGCACATATGTCCACCATTTTTCTTTTGTTTGCTCTGTGAGGAGGGATTTTGGGAGAGGGGTGTACATTTGTACGTGGGTTGACAACGCTACTGTGAACTGTTTTTTGTTACCTACTGTACTGGAAAAACCTTTTACTTTTCAATAAAAAAAGATCTGATTAAAAAAAAAAAAAAAAATTACAACTCGATCCGCAAAAAGCAAGCCCTCCTTTGTATATATTGATGGAAACTTAAAAACATTTTGGCTCTTAGAAGAAGGAGAGGGAAAAACGAAAATGAACAATGGAAAATCGTCTGGGGGTGAAAGGGTTAATTTTTTAGGAACAAAGGTAAACGACTATACACATTAATCTTGATGATATTGATCTAAAATCATTTTCTTTAGTTTTCAGTACTAGAGGAAATAAACAAAAGGCTGCGAAGCTGAATTTAGCCTTTACGAGAATGTCACCCAGAAGAGTTGGGACGATTCCTCCTGCTCCGGTATTTCTATCTACGCCAGCCTTCTTCCATCTACTGATTTTAGGCAGCCAGGAATGTTCAGGACATATTCTATTCATTAGGGGATATCTGGACATCAGTGCGGCTCTTTCCATTTTGTATTCACTGCAGAAATATTTTGCAATCCTATACAGTTACATAAAGATATGGCTGGACTCATTAGGCTACATGGAATATAAAAAGTCAAGTGTTTTTTTTTCCATTAGCGAAATTCTCAGGCTTCCAGCACATCTAGATCCTTTGGGTAAAGGTGCTTACTTTACCATGACAGCAAGTTAATAAGGCCATTCACAAGAGAACAAGAAAGATTTCTTTAGGCAAAGTTTAACAGGAACTAAAAATGAACAGAAATATGAATATCCTTTTAATAGAACAGACCCAGGTCACACTACATAGAGGAATAGACAGAAATAGCTGAAAGAAAAAATGAAAATGACCCATGAAGCTTGCAAACCTGTCGGTATTTGAAGGGGATGGCCTGGCGCTATCTGATGAAATCTACAAAAAGCTTAGAAAGACCCAAATCCTTTATTCTAACAGCTGCACCGTTTTCATACCTTCTGCTGTTTGTGGATGTGTGAACAGTGGATGTCTGTCGTGATTAGTCCAGTGACTGGTTATCCAGATACATCGTCTTCTGCGCCGGTGCTGGAAGCACTTAGCACATGCAGGCGGCACAATCTCCTTTATCTGCACCAGCGGACAGCAGTAAAAATTGTTCTTGTTGGTAAATTGCATTACTGCCACCATCCTGATCAATGTAAACTTTTCATTTGCCAGCATGCTCCGTATATACAACAGATTACAGATTCACAAACCGTATAGTGCCTGACATAGGAAAGAAGATTACATCTTTATATACTTTTTCCTTCATGGGTTTTAGAAATTTCAAAAGAAATTGATTATCCCCTTTAAAATGGATCAATTACTTTTTTCATAAATCAGTTCTATCTGCTGTAATATGGCGACCAGCTACATTGTGAATGGCTGGCATGTATCACAAAAGGTAGTTATCCTCTGGGATGTAAACCTGGAATGTCCACTCTGTGACTTTTAATGTCACAAGGTTTGAAGGCATTTAAAGGCAGGTTAAAGACAGGTGCGTCTGACTTCCCACAGGTATCCACACATGGGTATGCTTTAGATGTTAAGATGGAGTCTGTCTATTTGACGTGCTATTTTGTGTTGGAGGTTGCGGTCTTCTAATGTGTGATTAGGCCAGGCTGAACTTTAACCTGCTGTAGGCGTCAGTGAACGTCTGCAATTACAGGACTGTACTGAATGTTATTTCATTTATCTTACGCCGGGAAGGCTCCTGTTTGATTTAGACTATGTGCCCACTGGACATATTCTTTTGTGCTGCATTTACTTCCGATCGACCGGCGCTGGCTGTATGACGCGCACAGGCCGACTTCAGCATGCGATCTGCGCATGCGCTGAAGGCGGCCTGTGCACTGAGTGCACACAGCCCTACGTCACCGGAAGTGACGCGATACAGGCATCACGTGACCCGCCGCGTCACAGTGATGCGGCCAGAGGCGGGAAATACAAACATGCCCGTGCTCTGTGAACAGCATTACACCCATTATGACGTCAATTTAGCACCGAGGTGGGGGCAGCGCTCCCAAGGAGACCCTACCTACCTATCACAGACCCCCAGGGGAACGCCCAGCCGCCACAGAAAATCTAAGTTTATAAAAAGAATTACCGTATATACTCGCGTATAAGCCGAGTTTTTCAGCCCAAAAATTGGGCTGAAAAGTCCCCCCTCGGCTTATACGCGAGTCATACAGGCCCCCCTCACTGTTTGGCGCCCCCCCTCACAGAATGGCCCCCCTCACGCAGCGCTGCGCATATACATTACCAGGCTATCAGCTGTCACCCTCCGGTGGCGGGTCGCGGCTCCTGGGCTCCGGGCTTCCATCTTCATCTCTGTCTTCCTGCTTGTCACGTGACCGGCCGGAGTCGCGATGACGTCATCGTGATGAGCCCCGGTCACAAAGCAGGAAGACAGATGAAGATGGAAGCCCAGAGCCCAGAAGCCGCGATCTGTCACCGGAGGGTGACAGCTGATAGCCTGGTAATGTATATGCGCAACGCTGCGTGAGGGGGGGGCCATCCTGTGAGGAGAGGGGGGGGGGGGCGCCGCCATACTGTGAGGGGGGCCTGTATAAAATGGCTGGCACTGCTGGGGCTGTATACAATGCTGGGGACCTGCTATATACCACACTGCTGGGGCTGTATACAATGCTGGGGACCTGCTATATACTACACTGCTGGGGCTGTATATGATGCTGGGGACCTGCTATATACCACACTGCTGGGGCTGTATATGATGCTGGGGACCTGCTATATACCACACTGCTGGGGCTGTATACGGTGCTGGGGACCTGCTATATACCACACTGCTGGGGCTGTATACGATGCTGGGGACCTGCTGTATACGATCACTGCTGGGGCTGTATACCACACTGCTGGGGGCTGTATACCTGTGCTGGAGTCCACCCTCGGCTTATACGCGAGTCAATACGTTCTCCCAGGTTTTGGGGACAAAAGTAGGGGGGTCGGCTTATACACGGGTCGGCTTATACACGAGTATATACGGTATGCAGCTTGTAGGCATCAATAAAATACCAGACAGGGATGCTTAGTATAGCACTTTTAGGGTATGTGCCCACAGGACGTTTTTTAAGCAGTCCTGAACGCAGCAAAACCTGAGGATCCTAGAGTCCTTGACAGGAGATTAGCTATGATCTTGTCTGCGTTTTTGATGCTGCGTTTTTTCCACTGACTTTAGCAAAAACGCAGGAAAATAATTAACATGTCAATTCTTTCCCACCCGCACCAAAAACGCAGGAATTTGACAGTTCTTGACACTTGCAAAACCAATGTGTGGGCACAGCGTTTCTGTGAAACACATTGGTTTTGCTGGGAATCAAAACCGCAGGAACAAATTAGCATACATGGGAAAATAACCACCCATTATAAATAATAACAGAATGAAAAAGAACTGACAAAACACAATGTATGGTTTTAAAAGGTCGAGTGGCTTTACTTTGGGTTAAATTTGTAGCATAACAAAATCCATACCATAAAATCTTAAACTTAACATTTGGATGGGAAAACATCCATCCATGAATATTTTCCTCAAAACCTTCCAAGTCCATAAACGCCCTATTGTATTGGGCATGTTATTTCCCCCAACAAGAAAAGCCTCTTGACGAAAGAGAAATATCCAACTTGTCGCCAGTCCATCCTTGATGTCTTGAGATGAGCTGAACAGCTGAGTGACCCTCCGTCCCTCAGTTGTGTCTTTAATACAGCCAGTTCCCGCTCAAATTGATTGACAGCCAATCACAGCTGTCATATCCACACAGCAGTCCAGGCGGCCACTCACAGCTCGCCTGGACTCTGTTACTAAGCTCCATAACACCATATAAGGAGCTTCATCTGTGAGATTACCTCAGAGGACTATATTAACTACAATGAATACAAATACCCATATAAACAGTAATAAATAGCAAAGCATTATGGTTATAATAAGTCCATTTAGGGTAGCATTTTCCCATGAAACCAGCACATTAAACATTTTGCGGGCTGCCCATTACCATAAAACCAATGGTTTTCTGCATGCAGAAAACGCAGCAAAAACGTCCTGTGGGCACATACCCTTTGGCTGCAGGGACAGGTAGTCATAGGGTACAAGGGCTAGATTAGGTGACAGGTTCCCTTTAACACAGTAGTTACATCTTACCTGAAAAAAATCCTTAAAAAGTATGTTGTTACACACAATGATGCCTCACCCACCAAAAAAAAACCCCCAAAAACTATGGGTCACATTTTCTAGAACCTGTAATTAAAATATTTCCATAAATGAAGCTGTAGCAATTTCCAGTTCTTACTTTTAGAAGCCGATGCTGGCTGTGTAACACTGCTGACACTAATGGTACCTTTACACACGGCAACATTTCTAGGGTTTCCACAGGTAACTTACTGGTTGCAGTGAAATCATGGAGACAAGGTTCTATCTTGTTGCTGTGTACAAATGGAATAATCTCTCCATGATTTCACTGCAACCAGTAAGTTACCTGTAGCCACCCTAGAAATGTTGCCACGTGTAAAGGTACCATTACCCTCACTTCTCCCTGCCCACTATCTTTCATGCCTCTATTCTATGGTCAAAAGTCTCAGCCTAGATTGAACAAGTGATGCAAAGTGACAGAGGCTGGAGGGTCAGACAGTGGGCAAGAAGGTGTGTTTGTTGTTTTGTTTTTTTACCTTTTAACAACTGCTCCCTGTCCATTGTCCGGTCCTCCATAGCAACGCATTTCTGGACCAGTGTTCACAGTAGGACAAAGCTTCCATCTGCAACTAAGCCTGACGGTCACGGTGCATGATGCAGGGACTACACCTAGCTGGAACTATCACTCTAGAGTGAACTGTGGGCTGTGACTTCCGGCCAAAGGCACTGAATGTCACTATGCATGTGCAGTTACTCGCGACCAGAAGCCCCAACCTAAATCAAATACCGAACCAGAGATGAGATGCAATAGAGGTGCAGATGACTAAACAGAGTGGGGACAGTGGGAGCATCCGTAGAGGTGAGCAGTGAAGTTTCTTTTTTCTTCTATATCTTATGTTTCTCATGCTCTGGGGTTGGGAGAACCCAAGAGCATAATAGGGAACATTTAAATCACAAAGAATAACTTTGCTGCAAATTGAATTCCCTGGTAAAATCCGCATGAACAGACTCATTCAATATTGGCAGATCACGTTATCATAAAAGGTTTGAGAAGCCATCTCTAGGTATTTAAACCTTCATGATCAAGAACACAATCCAATGTAGGAGTCTGCAACTGCAGTCTTTCATGGGCATTGTCAGGTGGTTTTTACTGGAAATAATACCAACAATGATCTCAGTAAGGTAAAGTCCCTTTTTGGCCAGCATTTTACACATCTCACATTGGTAGCGCCAACTATTAAATATAGGCCCTAGAGGCAGATTCTCATGCCGACACGTCCGGCCCATAGCCTGGAACAGCTCATTTACATATAAGAGAAACACTGATTTCTCTGAAATAAGCCATTAGATATCAGAGATCAAAGTATCATTTTATTCAGCTTCCTATGATCTACATGCCCATATAGATGGCTTAGGAGGGTTGACCTTACTAACAGGTTCCCTTTAAAACGTGACATATCAAAAAGAGACAAGGGTGCGATAAAAACGCATGTAAGGCTACTTTCACATAACGATTTCAAGGGAGCCGATGCTGTCCGATATAAATCGGACAGCATCGGCTCCCTTCTGATGCCTGGAATCGGGTGCCAAATAGGCACCCGATTCCGGCATAAAATCGCTCCCTGCGGGGTGAAAAAAAAAAATAATAAAATAATGTTATGCTCACCTCTCCACGAGCCCCCGCCGTCTTCCGCCATCTTCTTGGAGCTCCCGGTGGCTCCCGCAGGCTGCCGGTGTCAGCAGAGGGCTTCCTCTGCCTTATAGGACCTGCGGTGATGTCACAGTCACGTGACCGCGGGTTCACCATGGTAACCCGCGGTCACATGACTGTGACATCACCGCAGGTCCTATAAGGCAGAGGAAGCCCTCTGTTGACACCGGCAGCCTGCGGGAGCCACCGGGAGACTCCAAGAAGATGGCGGAAGACGGCGAGGGCTCGGGGGGAGGTGAGAATAACCTTTATTTTTTTTTTTTTACCCTTGTGCTCCTAGTTAGGAGCAGTTTTACTGTACTGAGCATGCTCAGTACAGTAAAACGGGGTCCGAGGAGACATCACATGTTTCCTCGGACCCGTCTCCATAGGGCCCCATGTTATAGGGATCGGACCTAATCGGATGTGCACTAAATGCCATCCGATTTTGTCCGATCCGAATCTGTCAGATTTTATTTTCGGTGCAAAAATCGGAGCAAGCTCCGATTTTTGCACCGATAATAAAATCGGACAGAATCGGATCGGACCAAATCGGATGGCATTTAGTGCACATCCGATTCGGTCCGATGCCCATAGAGCTGCATGGGGCCCAAAATCGGTCCGATGCTGTCCGATTTTTATCGGACAGCATCGGAAATGATAAAATCGTTATGTGAAAGCAGCCTAAAAAACACAAATGAAATTAAGAGAAAAAAACAAAAACTCCTGTATCTTAATTTATCCAATAGGTGTAGACAGGCTGCAGAACAACATCTAATATCCACCTACCATATGTGCATTACATTATCTTCTGCTTGTATTTCACATTTATTCATACACACCTATGCCAAAAAAGAAAGGATACAATCTAAAGAAACTACACCAAGATAAAAATGACAAATACATGCGTTATCCCCATAGTGAGATAGGATGCCAGGCCCCGTGTGTCAATACTTCTATCCGATATACTTTTCTTCAGACTTGTCAATCACTGCATAGCAATGGTGCTAACCTATTACATACACAGCCGGATCCAATGAATAACTGCATATAACAATGAGGAGCCATCATGCCTTATGGTAATTCTTAACAGCTACATTGATTTCTCAGGAGATTAAACCCTACCCAACTGGTTGTTGTTTCCAAGGAAGGTCAGTATCAATATAAATTAAGTGTCAATGTTCTGGAATCTTCATTTGCATTGCTCTGGTCAGTCTCTGGTGATTTGTGACCTCCTGGCAGGTCCAATGTTTCATGGAGTGATCTGGAGGTCACATTTCAATGCATCTTTGGCTCTTATAGAGTTGCATTGAGAACTTCTGACATAACTTCTGACTTACAGTCTATCAGATGTTATGGGCACAAGATGGCGACGTAGGACCAGAGCATCGCTCAAAAATGATGAAGTCGCTGGAAGGGGAGTATATTACAGGGGGCAGAAGCTTACATTTAAAGCCCCACTCCATCGCAAAAAAAATCTGGAGTACTGCTTTAACATAGGCTCCTATAGATTTATTGATTTATGATTTCCATCACGCTCCATGAAAAACTCATCACTGAAGATTCCGGCCGGTCAAAAATTGCTGGAGACTGACGGGAGCAACGCCAAAGGGCTTACATTTAAAGCTCCACTCCAGTGGTGAAATAAAAAAAATAAACACTGGAGTGGTGCTTTAATAGTTGCATAATGCTCCTGGGTAGCACATGCTTTCCATGCAGTGCCACTACAGGTGAAATAAACCATTACACATGTCTTCTTGAAATTACCATATTTTTTTCAGACTATAAAACACAAAGGATCAGAAGACAAGCCCAGGCTGTAAAGGAGGAAAATAGAAAACAAACTGAAGCAAACGCAAAAAATGTGGTCATCGTTCACTGTTATGGGTGGGATCTGCTGCTGACATGGTTCTGGGAGTAATGATTCTCAATTCTGTATTAATATCCTGTATCTTGGATCCCACCCAGGTATATATGTCCCCCATCTGGGTAAGTATGTCTTCCATCCTTGTCCCATCCTAGTATACATGATCCTCATTCAGATATATCTGGCCATCATGTTTGTTCCATCCTGGTATATATGGCGCATCCTATACACTGGTATACTCTGCTCAAAAAAATAAACACTTAAAAACACAATGTAACTCCAAGTCAATCAGAAATTGCTGCATGATTCACATATCCAGTGGCATTGAGGTTTCTATTGATGAAGAATGGCCCCACTATCTTTGTACCCCATATACAATACCATCAATTTTTGTGTTCCAACAGTCTTGGAGGGATCTATCCACTGTGGGTTAGTGTCAGACCAATAGCGGTGGTTTTGTTTGTTAACTTCACCATTCACAAAAATTTTGCCTCATCACTCATTGAAGACAATTGTCTGTGCTGTGAAGATATGAGATGTGCAGCGTCTGAAACAATGGATACTGGAAGCCTGTGCTAGCATTTCTTCTGCGGTGTTGCTATCAGTGTGTCAAGAATGGGAGAAGAGGATTGCATTGACAATCCAACACAATGGGCAGCACTTTGAACACATTTTATAAGTGATCATAAACTTGTAAATAACTCATGAAAGATACTTATGTTAAAACCAAGCACATCATTGTTTTTCTTATGAAATTCTCAATAATTTGATGTGTCACATGACCCTCTTCCCATTGAAAAAAATAAAGTTGGATGCAAAATGGCCGACTTCCAAACGGCCGCCATGGTCACAACCCATCTGAAAAAGTTTCCCCCTCCCATATACTAATGTGCCACAAACAGGAAGTTGGAAACCGGACAAAGTGCTGGTGATCCGCGCTTCTGAAAGGAAAACCAGGACCCAAGAAGTCTGGAGCAATGGTGTGACTTTATTCCCACGTGTTTCGAAGCAGCCTCTGCTCCTTCCTCAGGGATTTTTTTTTTTAACCAATCATTTTTATTGGGTATTTAAACAGTACAAAATACTCAGAGCAAAAACCCACAAAAAAACGGAAGGGAAGGAAGAGGGAAAGATTGGGGGGGGGGGAATGGGAAATGAGATGACACAAATAATAAAAGTTAAACAATGCATAGAAAGCAATACACAGGTCAGAACAACATTCTGTTAGACATCAATGAAAAGGGAGAAGAAGACCAAGGGTCCCACTACGAGAGAATCTTATTTTTCTTAGAGATATCGTGAGAGAAGGAATTTCATAGTGGAAGTGAAGATTTACTCTAGAGATGAGCTTGTCCCCAGAAGGGATATTCGGGGACTTCCAATATTTGGCCACACATTGTCTCGCCGCCATCAGGACATTAGCTATAACCAGTTGGAAAGGAGTAGGGAAGTCTGATAACGTTAAACCAGTAAGGCCAAAGGAGCAGTTAAGACAAACGGTACCCTTATAATTCCAAAATAATTGACTCAACTCTCTGCCAGAAGGGACGAAGCTTTGGACAATCCCACCAAAACTGTATAGAAGAGCCCACAGAATTGCAGAGCTTCCAACACAAAGGGGAGGTATTAGAGTAAAACATTGCAAGACGGACAGGGGTCATGTACCAGTTCAACTGCAATTTCTTTGACTGCTCCAGATGGTTAATGCAGGAAGTAAATCTGGAAAGGGATGGGTAAAAGCTGTGTGCCAGTCTGAGGGAGATGCAGAGAAGGAGAGGTCTGATCCCAAAGTGACATAAAAAGGAGTTTGGTATCCTCAGCAGGCTTAATGAAGCTTTATAAAGGATCAAAATGCCGTGTTGAAGGGCAATATTGGGTTTAAAAAATCTTTGAACTGGGTTGTCAGTAAGAGAGGGAGGATCGAAGGAGAAATGGGTTGAAGTTAAAAAATGCCTTATTTGGAGATATTGGAAGAACACCAATTTAAGGAGGTTGCAATCTATCGGCTAGCTCTGCAAAGGGAAAGGCCGGGTTCAAATAAATCTGAGACTAGTAGAATCCCACGGGTAGTCCACTGCGAGAGAGAGAGAGAGGATCAATACTTTGTTCTATGCTTTGAGTGGAATGTATCCGTTTAAGAAAGTGAATAGTGAAGAACTACGTGAGGACCAGGTTTTGGTTAGAGAATTCATGGAGCTTAACGGGGAAGAGAGAGTGCCAATAGTGACATTTCTAAGAGCAGACGAAGAGAACCACGCGGGGCATAATGTGATTCTATACTAAACCATGGAGACAGAGATTTCCCCTCCCACCAAATTTTGGCCGTTCCAAGAGAGAGGTCCTATGGTACTCCAAAATCTTAGGGACTCCAAGACCACCCCTGTTATATGGCAATGTCATAATCTGGCGAGAAATTCTATGTGGTTTATTATTCCAGATGTAGCGATCAATGGTGGATTGAAAGGCTGAAAGATATTAGGGATGAGAATTGGAAGACATCTGAAAAGATACATTAACTGCCAAGGATAAACATTTTAATTATTTGAATTCTCGCCATCCAAGAGAGGGAACGGTGCGAGTATTTAGAGTTCTGATTTAATGGAAGAGAGAACAGACTCACAATTAGTATGGACAATATTTGTTAAGGAAGTAATCTTAATTCCTAGATACGTAAAGCCCTCAGGGGACAAAGAAATGGGTATTTAGATTGAATTTGGATTTGCAAAGATGAGGAGAGGTGAAGGGGGTACAGAGTGGATATAGTGAGATTAAGTTTATAAAAGGACGCTGATGTGAAGTCTGCCAAAATGGACGTAACTGCATCTAAAAGAGTCCATGGGGTTGGTACAAGTCAGTACCACGTGATCGGCGTACAACTCTATTTTGTATTCTACATTACCAAACGGCACCCCTGACCTGTGGGGTCTGTCTAATGATAGCAGCAAGAGGTTCCGTGATGAGAGGGGAGAGGGGACAACCTTGTTGGGTGCCATTAGAGATGGAGAACACCATAGAGGGAAACCAGAGGCTCGGATAGAGGTGCAGGGATTCGAATATAGGGCCATAATAGCTCTAGCAACTTGGCCAGTCAGGCCAAATCTTTGCAAATCACCTATGTAACCCCAGTGTACCCTGTCAAAAGCCTTTTCAGCACAAGGGACAGGAGTACACTGGGCAGGCAGCCCCTCTCCAATACTTCCAGCAAGTCAAACGTCTTGTGCCATCCCTAGTTTGCCCTTCGGGTACAAACCCCACTTAATCAGGATGAACTAATGAAGGGAGCACTGTCATAAGCCTATTGGCCCAAATCTTGGCATATAGCTTTACATCGCAATTTAGCAATGCTATTGGGCGAAAGTTCCAGGTAAATGTGGGAGTCTTCCAGGCTTAGGGAGAGTGGCTATAGATGCTTCCAGACCTTCCGCTCTGATACACCAGAACTCTGCCAGTGAGTAAAGAGACGAAGAAGGTAAGATGAGAGCTGAGCATGGTAATGAGAATAGTAGGAAAAAAAGAGAAGCCATCGGGCCTGGGCAGACCGTTTTTTGGAAGATATAATTGACTTGAGAGATCTCATCGATCGTTAGAGGTCTATTAAGATGGGAAAGATAAGCCGGGGAGACTCTAGGTAGTTTCGCTCTGTCTAAGAAGGATTGTATACAGGTGAGAAGGTTGTGGGGATACTCGCGTACTAACTTTAGATTGTAGAGAGAGGATGTTAATTAGGAGGCAAAACTCGTCAGCTTACTGGTCAATAGGGTTATACACCCGGGAGCCATCATGCTTTAAACAATAAAAAGGCATTTTGGCTTGAGTCTCACGTTTTTTAACCCTTCTAGCGAGAAATGATCCCACTCTGTCACCCATAGTATAGAACTTAATCTTAGCTTTTTAATATCTTTTTCCGCTCTGACTAAAAGGAGGTGACGATCCGCAGACGAGTATCAGTTTAGTTTGCTTAAGAAGGGGCCCAAGGGAGGGGGAGTGTGTTTATGTTGTTCTTCCATCTGACATTAGGGCAGCAAGAGCAGAATTCATGAAGAGGCAGTGTGTATTTCCGTTTAATGACTGCGGCGAGTTTAATGAGGGTTCCCCTTACCACTGCCTTATGAGCAAAATCATAGTGAGTCTCAGCAAATCACCACAGTCATTAATGGAAAAAAAATTCAGTAATCTGCTTCCCCACCATCTCAACATTTAAGGGGTCTTTGAGTAGACTATCATTAAAACGCCACTGGGCTGGGGGACGAAGATTTCCTGGGTCAGACATGCACAGAGTGACAGGGGCATATTAGACCAGGAGATATTACCAATATTTGCTTCAATACAGTGGGGAAGGGCCACGTCGTCTACTAAAATATAATCAATCCTACTATATGAATGATGTCTTGAGGACATAAAAGTGTAGTCTCGCTCCTCGCAGTGGAAATACCTCCAAACATTGCAAATTATGGGAAAATACGATAGGGCCCTGTAGATTGAGAAGGGACTGTACAATCTAAAGTTTTAACATGGGGATATTAAAATCGCCAGCAATGATGATATGACCGTGTTTAAGTGGAGCTAGAGAGTTTAAAAACTCCTAATAAACTTAATTTGGCCTGAATTAGGAGCATAAACCGATGCTATGGTATAGGGAACGTTGTTTATAAGGCAAGAAATAATCAAAAATCTCCCTTGGGGATCTGGCAGAGAGTTGGTCAGTTGAAAGTCCACAGATTTGGAAACAAATATCTCCACTCCAGCTTTCTTAGAGTGGCTGTTAGCAAATATTGGTAGGAAATAAGGGTGGAACGCATTCTAGGATTGTCATGTTCCAAGAGGTGTGTTTCCTGACGCAGATCACGTCATGACGACCTTTAACAAGTTGACGCCACACAACGGACCTTTTGCCTGGGGAATTAAGGCCGTTGACATTGATTGAATATATGGAAATACTCATGGTGGGTACCAGGTAGGCATGCAAAACATAGACCTAGTGCATTGAATATCACCAATAACATAAATGTCCATTGTCGTCAAGCCTGAAATAAAGCAAAGGAGGAGGGGGAAGGGAGGGGAAAGAGAAGGATAATAAGGGGAAGCAAAAAAAAAACCGAAACCTGCATAAAAAACAAGGAATAATCAAAAAGTGACAAAAGTCAGTGAGTCATAGGCCAAAGACCTGAGTCACCCCAGCGACTCAGCAAGGGACTCAGGTAACTAGAAAAGGATACCAAGCGGGAAGGCATCAAGGGACGTCTATAGTGCAGTCATAAACACTCAGACAGTCTCCCACTCCGGATCCAGATGTTTCTTGGGTTGTTCAGAAGAAAAGATCTCGGCGAAGCAGAAGCAGATCCTGGGTCAGAAGATTTCAGGCCCCACTGCACAGGAGTTTGGCTGCTTGGGACGGGGATGAACACACTGGAGGTTCCACCATTTTTGTGAATTATGAGCTTTTGGAAATCCCCAGCGGTATAAAATTCCTGCATTGGGAGTACCCGGGACGTGGGGAGAAAGGCTATGCAAAGAGCTAAAGTTACAGGAGATTAGTCCGGATACACCGAGATTAGAGTGAATCGGTTGGAAGAGCTGGGTTCCCATGAAGTGCCAGTAAAAAATCCTCCTTTAATTCGAAAAAATGAATGCGGGCAAGGACATCCCTTGGAAGAGATGGGTCTAGGGCTGCAGGTTTGGGATTGGTCTATGACCATGTCCTTTTTGTCAACATGCGGCATGGCAGCAGCTATAAAATCCTGAAGGAAGCTCTGAGATCACCGGAGGAACAGACTCTGGTATTCCCCGAAGTTTGACGTTGTTCCGTCTGGACCTGTCCTCCAGGTCCAGAGTTTTGGAGGAGTTTTTCTTTACAGCCTCTTTTAGGGAGTCATGGAAGTCCCAGAGAGCATAGTGGGATTTAATCAGTTCAGCCAGCTTTTGTTCAAGCGATCAATACGGCCACCTATTTCCTCAATCTCCCCTCTCATATCCGCCATCATAGACCTCATGTTCTCCTGGAGCAAGGACCTGAGGTCTGCCAGCATTGCATCTTTAGTAACAGGTGCTTCTGTCTGCTCCCATGCTGAGGATTCAATGGATGGCTGGGACCCCCGTCGCGAGGCACAAGCGGTGCGTGGAGAAGGAGGCGCCATGATGGAAGGTGCTGAGAGAGCGCGGGTATGGAGAAGAAATCTGTGACTCGTCTAGGCGGATCGCGGGAGCCGAGCTTGCTTTTCCCCATGCACTCACCAGTGTCCAAGGCTGAAGGTGTACAGGTATCCGGGTGAGGAGGATCTCCGATGCCCGTTTTATTTGCCGCTTTTAGTCCCTTGAGCAGAGAGCTCCCGCACTACGCGACCTCCAGCATGTGCAGACAGGCCACACCCCCCATCTTCCTCAGGGATTATTAATCAGGAGGCTATCTCTGAGGAAAAAGCAGAGGCTGCTCCCAAACGCATTGGAATAAAGTAACAGCATAGCACCAGACTTCTTGGGTCCTGGTTTTCCTTTCAGCAGCATGGATCACCAGCACTACGTGCTGTTTCCAGTTGTTTGCCACATTGCCATTGCACAAGGAGGTATGGATCCAGCGGCAGCTGTACGAGCACTAATACTGGTTGTGGTTTCACACAACCAGACCAGATGAACAAATTTCATCGGGCAATTGCCCCACTCTGCCTAGAGATAAGACCCTAGGCGCATTTTTGGCTCACAATTATGCAAACAGGAAGTTGATATCACCAGCCATTCCCATTTTATTTAGGTGCATACATATACGGTAATTGGCCCACCCTGTACAGACTGTCTTCAATTAAATGGCGCCAAAGATGAGCATGCGCCGCCATGCTGCCATTTTATTGAAGACAGACCACAGAAGCACAATACATTATTACTGCTCCCCATGCCCATAATATAGCCCACGTCTTGGAGCCGGCTTCACAGCAGAGAGTTATGCAAGAGATTATGAGCATGGGGTGTAGTGAATATTCTGCTATTGAGAATGTCATACATTTTTACCCCAGCAACCCACATCGCCACCCCACCCCACACACAGCCACGGCCAGATACATCCGGCCTATAACAGGCACCCCCCACTTTCCTCAAAATTTTTAGGAAAAAAAGTGTATCTTATAGAACGGACATACGGTAATAGTCTGTCCATATAATGTACAGATATTAGTTCAAGTTGAACAAAGACTAAACTGAATAGAGGTACCGTGTTTCCCCGAAAGTAAGGCCCACCCGATTGTAAGGCCGCCTAGGGGTAAAGGGGGGGCCTGCTAATGTAAGGCCTCCCCCGATTATAAGGCCTTACAACCGGGGGGGCCAATGTAAGGCCCCTAGCGGAGGGGGGGGGGGAGCGGGAGCGGGTCGCACGTCACGTGCGCCCGCTCATTACATATGCACTGCATCCCCCTGTCAATCAGCGACAGGGGGAGCAGTGCATTATACGGTATATATGGGCCCCCTCCTGCTGGCACACTACCCCCCTGTTCTGAGGCCCCCCCCTGCTGCTGCTGCAGACATCTTAACCTCCAGGGTCTTCTTGCAGCAGCCAGTGCGTCGGTCCTCTGTCTTCGGCTGTCTCCCGGATCATGTGACCGGCCGGTCGCAGTCGCGATGATGTTATGCGCTGCGACGGGTCACATGATCCGGGAGACAGCTGAGGACAGAGGACCAACGCGCTGGCTGCTGCAAGAAGACCCTGGAGGGTAAGATGTCTGCAGCAGCAGTGGGGGCCTCAGAACAGGGAAGTAGTGTGCCAGCAGGAGGGGGCCCATATATACCGTATAATGCACTGCTCCCCCTGTCGCTGATTGACAGGGGGATGCAGTGCATATGTAATGAGCGGGCGCACGTGACGTGCGACCCACTCCCGCAGTGTCCCAGCAGGAGGGGGCCTGTAGGCCACCCTGCTGGGGCACCCAATGTAAGACCCCCCCCGAAAGTAAGACCGGGGGCCACTTTTGGCCCCCAAAAAAGTGTAAGACAGGGTCTTACTTTCGGGGAAACACGGTAAATAATACTTTTTTATATATATCCAATTGGCTTTGCCAACAAGTAAGAAATGTCTAGCAAACATATAACAGATTTAGGAAATGTCTTCTTTCAGCAATTTCTGTAAAAATTCTTAAAGAAAATCCCACCAGCTTTATTAGAATGCAATGCCCAGCAGAATATATCCAAAGAGGCTCTGAAATAGTTCAACCATCTCAAAACAATGGATCTTTTCTGTAAACGAGGAAAACGGAGAAAAAGGTAGTTGAAAAAAATGTGCTAAGCTGCTTCTTAAGCGAGATCATCCTTCTATTGTTCAAAGTAAAATCAATGCTTTGGTTTCGGCTTCAGCCGTTATCAGAAACATTTAATGATGAAACATATCCGATCTTTAAATAATGTCAGACAGGGGAAGAGAAGAAAAGAATTTTGGTAATCCCCAAGAATGATTAAAAGCTTTACAGCTGCTGTGCAATATACACTGAACATTCACACAATAAAAACTTGCAAGATCAAAAGTAATTTAAAAGGTGGACAGATGGAGCAGATTTCAGACCGAAAAGAAGATCATGTCTTACATTTTTGCCACTACATACTACATGTAATTCAACCCCTTAGGGCTCACACCCCCGTATAAATCAGATGAGTGCTACCAGATTTTATATCTGATCAGGCTCGGTTCAAAGTTATTCAATAGGACAGTGTTCATCACCAATTATTTTAAATTATTTCACTCCAACATTGGAGGGGTGCAACAAAAAAAATAAATAAATGCCATATGAAGCCATGGCATCTAATGTTTACAGATGCATTACAATTCGTAGCATAGGACACTGTATATGCCCCTGTAAATGATTAATAGCTGCTGAGTAAAGAGACAGATTGCATGCGGACAGCACATTAATGAAATGCGAGAACAAAAAAAAAAAAAAAAATCGCCCCCTTTCCTGGATGAAAATCGAACTAATTTGGGTTTACAAAAATAATTTAACATCCAATGACTGATTCGTACATTTTCTTACGCCCCAATTTAAAAAAAAAAAAAAAAAAAAAAGTTCTATTGTCAATCATCACAAATGAATTTTGCACAAAACACGCATGAAATTACGTACAAGCGAGATGAACTAGAAAAATCTTTACTGTAGCCAAAAATGTACACAAAATTAAATATTAGGAAAAAACCACAATATTCATTCTGCAACTTTATTAGAAATAAATGAATAGTAATATTAATTATTGTGCCTTTCCCTTCAAAGTTTCTCTTGATACTTTTCCTCTTATAGAAGACCCGCAGATCTATGTGAAACATCCAGCAGTAGTCCCCCCATCATATTCATGTTCCGTCTAGGCTGCCTTCAGATTTGCAGATGCCTCCGCAGCGTTTTGCGGAGGCATCTACAAGCATCTGCATGCAGACCGCGGCCCCTAGGGTTATAATGGACGCATGGCGGTCAAGCTTGACCACGTGCCACCATTCACTCCTATATGTGATCTGTGCACAGGCGGAAGCCTGCGTACAGATCACACACTCTCGTCCGCACCAGGGACGCGACAGATCACATATAGGAGTGGATGGGTGCGCACGGCGGTCTGCAAGCATCTGCAGACCGCCGTGCGCTCCATTATAAACATAGGGGCTGCCGTCTGCATGCAGATGCTTGCAGATGCCTCCGCAAAACGTGCGGAGGCATCTGCAAATCTGAAGGCAGCCTAACTTGGCATTGTCGTTCCATATTTTTGATATCCTGATGAAATCTTTTTCTTTACTCTTCGCTAACAGAACCAAGGTTTTCAGGAAAGTAGTCCAAAAAGAGGTGTAAAAAATGGGATTTAAAGTTCATCAGACAACCGAAGGCTTTAAAACGTTTCAGCATGTTCTTCACGATGGACAATTTTGGACCTTTGTTCTTACATAGAGGTTGCTTCAGAACTTCTTTAAACAAATCCCAAGCCCCTTTCTCAACAGCTTACTTTTTAATTTTTTTTGGACATGTCGTCCTTCACGAGTTCCGAATATCTGGACCCACAAAATTGCCTTCCTTCAGTTTTGCTTCAGACAGTCCCTGAAGTAGGTTCTTAAAAGTCTGTCCTGCTTTCGGTAGAGCTTCACAAACTGCTCCTTCAGTTCACGCTTAATGTGGAGCAGTAGTAGGATCAACGAAACTTTCCGCAACTCAATGAATTAGAATATCATCAAAAATCAATGTCATATTCCATGTTTCAGGGAGTTTCTGGAAGCCCTGAAAATGTTGACTGATAAATCAATATTATATTCACCCTTTGATGTCTTGTGGAATACGACACCGTGGTTTTTAACCCTTCATCTTCCCTACTTTAATTTTCTGAAATACTGACCTTTGGGGTTTTCATTGGCTGTAAGCCATAAACATCAACATTAACAGAAATAAACACTTGAAATAGATCACTCTAGTTTGTAATGACCTTATATAATATACGTATTTCACTTTACGTATTGAAGTACTGAAATAGAATATCATCAAAAAGTTATTTAATTCATTGTGATGCACCTGTATGTTCCTGCACTGTTATAAACTATGACTAAAAAACACTAAATCAAAACTTTGCACTCAGAGACTCAGTGAAACAAAAAATTATTTAATAAATTGCTTACATATATATATAATATATAAATAAAAAAAAATATATATATAGATGTTTCGGTCTGCCTTGGACAACTCAGTGCAAGGCGCAGCTGTGCGGCAACCACTGCTGACAGATAGCACATCTTTTTGTAAGCAGTGGATCCTTACAGCTGCGCCTTTCGGCCACAGCATTCTCTCACCAATCTGCACTGATGAAGGTCCAAGGGGACCGAAACGTCTATTTTTGGATTGTAAGCCCTTTATTAAATATTTTTCTGTTTTATTGAGACTCTGAGTGCAAGTTTTGATTTAGTTGATTACGGGACAGGATCTGACTTGAGCACCACCACAGAAATGCAACACCTCGTTGATCTAAATAAAAAAAATTTTTTTTGGCACTGCCACGGACCCGCGGTGCCATCTTGTACTTGGTAGGAGCAAGCTTTCAATATATCTCTAGGAGAGCCAGAATGAGGTCCAAATGAGGCTCTCAGAGATTTGTTGAGTTGTGACCTATGGCGTGCTCTATTAAACACTGGAGCACCGCTGGAATCAAATGAAGACAACAGTGGGTGAGTGTATGACAGGGGGCAGGGGGGACTTCATATCATATAAAGCATCACTCCATTGGTGAAAATAACTCAAAACACTGGAGTGGTGCTTTAATGCTGAGCCATACACATTTTAAATATTCTGCCATTCTCCTTTACTAAGGGGATAGTTTCCTAATGAATTCGGATATATTTAGGTTGTTTGATTATAATATCAATGAAATGATATGATACTCAATGACAGTGACCTCACATTCAATTACTTAAATTGCTATATAAGGTAAGCGAATAAATGGCAATCTCATCAGTTTACCCAAGATAGTGGCGGTGTGGAATATTTACATTAGACATAAACTCTGTCCAGATGCCATGGTCCTTTGGGGATAATTCTGTAACAATGTATCTTCATGGTTTAATACACAGATAATTAGCTTAATCACATTTCTTATTTAAGTTCTTGAGAAACTTGGTAGCAATAGCAAACATTTCTTCAGAGAAGCCAATAATTAAACGGGCTTGTGTTCATATTTACAGCGCTGTGCTTTTTATGTATCAGCCTGAAGACACAGAGAGCAAAATGTCACAACAACAACTGCTAGCCATAAAAATCATTTATATAACGCGTCATTTTAGCACAATTGTCCAGGGGGCGATAAACATTATGGAGGCCGAAAATAATGCAGCACTAATATTAATGACACTTGCAAATAAAACCATCTGCATATTGCCTATCAGACCCAGAGCACATCACTTAATTTCCCTATGCCTAGGGGGGGGAAGGAGATAGATGTGGATATGGAAATCTGCACATTTTAGAAGCATCTTCCAAAAATATTGTGACATATTGAAAAATGTATTACCTTTATAACCGTAGTGTTAATTTGTATTTCATTAATCAATAGAACATATATAAAAATAACAATTTATGTCCTGTAATTTGTCAGAGAAATCTGCTTCTTTCCCCTCCTGAATTGATTTATCACTCAATTTATGGGTAAAGTCTGTATTCAGTGAAGACAAACGCTCAAATTTTGAGAAAGAAGATAAGGTAAAGAATATTGGCAGTTAACGCTTTAAAGGCCCCGTCACACGGGGGATGTAGTGGCGTGGCCTATCGGAAGGACATTGCCCCTACGTGGCCTCAATAAAGGGGAGATGTCGGTGCCGCCGGTAGTTGCCTGGTTTCAGAGCAGTGCTCTGAAACTAGGCAACCAATCTGGGGGATGTGCACATATCGCTCCATGTAACCGGCCGCCGGCGACCTGTCAGGCGATGGGAACCATAGACTCCCATTGTCCTGCATCGCCACTGGGGTTTTCAGACACCCCGGCGGCGATGCCGCCAGACAGCTCGCTGACGCAGCGCTGGAGATGTCACCCCATGTAAATGGGGGACAGCGACGCTGGCGGGGCGCCAAAAACGTGCGTGCACCTGCCAGTCGCCACCGACATCTCCAGCCCCGTCGCCATGTTTGACGGGGCCTTTAGGGTATGTGCACACCATCCATGATGGACACAGCGCCTCTGAACCTAAAAGAAGCTGCGGGTGAACGCAGGGTAAGTGCAGCTGCCTTGTGTCCACAACTGTGTTCGATGCAGAGCGGCTTCTCCATGTATTCACTCATTGGAGATCAGTCTCGACTCCGCAGCAATAAATTAACAAAATAAATTGCTGCGGAGATGCGGAAACACACCAACCTGCACTGCAGCTGAAATAATGGTGTGGTGAGTAGAAGCACAGTGAGCATGGGATTTCTAGAAATCTCACCCACTATTTTGTAATGTTTAACGCAAGTTAACAGCTGCATCCAAAACGCTGCTAATTCGGATTGGAGAGGAGAGAAAAGAGAGGAACTAGGGGGACACCATTATTAGTTGGACATTCTCCAGAAAGGACAGCTAGGCTGCATACTCATGATCAGTACACGCAGCGTTTTGGACGCAGCAGTCTTGCCGCTGCATCCAAAACATTGCGTAGTACAGTATAAGCATAGTGGATGGGATTTCAAGAAATTCCATCCTCACTATGCTTAACCCGACCGCAGCGATCTGACAGCTGCAGTGCGGGTTGCCGGCATTCTGCTCCTTCCTCCGCATGTTCATTTCATGCTGCGGAGTCGGAAGCGGCTCCCATCGGGTGACTGCAGGGAGAAGCCACCCTGCACCGCCGCACATGGTGAGTACAGTTCATGGCCAAAAGTTTTGAGAATGATACAAATATTAATTTTAACAAAGTCTACTGCTTCAGTTTTTCTAATGGCAATTTGCATATACTCCAGAATGTCATAAAGAGTGATCAGCTTAACAGCAATTACTTGCAAAGTCAATATTTGCCTATAAAATGAACTTTAACCCCCAAAACACATTTCAACATCATTGCAGTCCTGCCTTAAAAGGAGCAGCTAACATCGTTTTAGTGATTGTTCCATTAACACAGGTGTGGGTGTTGATGAGGACAGGGCTGGCGAACAATCAGTCATGATTAAGTAAAATGACACCATTGGACACTTTAAAAGGAGGCTGGTAATTGGTATCATTGTTTCTCTTCAGTTAACCATGGTTATCTGTAAAGAAACACGTGCAGCCATCATTGCACTGCACAAAAATGGCCTAACAGGGAAGAGTATCGCAGCTAGAAAGATTGCACCTCAGTCAACAATCTATCGCATCATCAAGAACTTCAAGGAGAGAGCTTCCATTGTTGTCAAAAAGGCTCCAGGGCGCCCAAGAAGACCAGCAAGCGCCAGGACCGTATCTTAAAACTGTTTCAGCTGCGGGATCGGACTACCAGCAGTGCCGAGCTTGCTCAGGAATGGCAGCAGGCTGGTGTGAGTGCTTCTGCACGCACTGTGAGGCGGAGACTCTTTGAGCAAGGCCTGGTTTCAAGGAGGGCAGCAAAGAAGCCACTTCTCTCCAGAAAAAATATCAGGAACCGAATGAATTCTGCAAAAAGTACAGGGAGTGGACTGCTGAGGACTGGGGTAAAGTCATTTTCTCTGATGAATCCCCTTTTCGATTGTTTGGGACATCTGGAAAACAGCTTATTCGGAGAAGAAGAGGTGAGCGCTACCACCAGTCTTGTCTCATGCCAACTGTAAAGCATCCTGAAACCATTCATGTGTGGGGTTGCTTCTCAGCCAAGGGAATCGGCTCACCTACAGTCTTGTCTAAAAACACAGCCATAAATAAAGAATGGTACCAGAATGTCCTCCAAGAGCAACTTCTCCCAACCGTCCAAGAGCAGTTTGGCGCCCAACAATGCCTTTTCCAGCATGATGGAGCAACTTGCCATAAAGCAAAGGTGATAACTAAATGGCTCAGGGAACAAAACAGAGATTTTGGGTCCATGGCCTGGAAAATCCCCAGATCTTAATCCCATTGAGAACTTGTGGTCAATCATCAAGAGACGGGTGTACAAACAAAAACCAACAAATTCTGCCAAAATGCAAGCATTGATTATGCAAGAATGGACTGCTATCAGTCAGGATTTGGTCCAGAACTTGATTGAGAGCATGCCAGGGAGAATTGCAGAGGTCCTGAAGAAGAAGGGTCAACACTGCAAATATTGACTTGCTGCATTAACTCATTCTAACTATCAATATAACCTTTTGGTACTCATAATATGATTGCAATTATATTTCTGTATGTGATATAAACATCAAACAAACACAAATAAAAACCAGAGGGCAGCAGATCATGTGAAAATATAATTTTGGTGTCATTCTCAAAACTTTTGGCCATGACTGTACAGGGTGGCTGCGGTCTCCATGCAAAACCACAAAAAACACCAGAAAAAAAAATTGAAAGTGTGCACAGATCTTCAAAATTCTGGTTTCACATTTGCAAGCGCAGTGGATGCTGCGGATAAAATGTATTAAATCTGCAAGCGTATTGCGCACTAATCTTTAACATGGAGTGCGAATTCGTCCGCAGAGAGATTTTTTGGTGTGCGTATGGTTGTGTGTGCGTACCCGCGCGTCGAATTTCGGCGGCCTGCGAACGTGACATGTTGCATTCTTTGAGGGTGGAAAAATGCGCAAGCATCCACATGCGTACAAATGCGGATAAACAATGCATTATTCTCTATGCATACGCAATCGTATGCAAGGCCTTGCGGATGCCTGCATCTGATATGCATACGTATAAGCCAATGCGCATGCCCTGAAAGAAATTTGCAGTACCCCCCATCACCCGCCCATATCCCAGCCCTTAAGCCACTCCCTATTGGCGGGATCTGTCCAAAAAAAAATAACTTAAACGTGCGGATGCCGCAAAAGAATTATTGAACGCATGCGCACAAAAAACGCGTACGTATGCAGAAACGCATGCATACGCTGCATTCTATTAAGGTTTGCGGATGACTATGCGGACAAAATCTGCTGCGTTTGCATGCGTATGCGCATGCGCAACATACGCTGCGCTTGCAAACACAAATGTGAAACCAGCCTATGACAGTGCCCGGTCTTGTAGGAAAGAAGCATGCGCTTGAAGGATTTTTGCTATATAGCCTGCAAGAGTGGTCTGAAAATGATGGCCATGTAGTGGGATTTGGCCAACGTCAAAGCTTATGTGTTCCTCCGAAGTTGAAGGTAAAGATATCCTTGCTATTAGCATTGGAAAGAGTACAGTTCAGACCAACTTGGCTGTTGGATTCATCTATCTATCTTAGGCTGAAGGCACCCTGTCATGCATCAAAAACGGAGCGTTTTTGATGCACAACAGTGATGCTAGTGCTGTGCGTGAGGTAGTGCAAGTGTGGTCCAAGTGTTGTACGAGTGTGGTGCCAGAGTGATGAATGTGGTGTGACTGTGGTGCGAGTGTGGTCCGTGTGCAATGCGTTTTTAACATGGTCTTTCTCATGCTGTATAAGGTGATAGAATGGCTAGATCAGGTTTAATAGTCTCCCGCTGCTACTTCCGGGGCCGCCTATTAAGCTAATTGCATATTCACTACACTTTCAAACAAACAGCCAATCACAGGAGCTCACACTCTGTGAGAGCCTCTGTGATTGGCTGTTGTAGTCAGACTGGATTTCCTCAATCTGGACAGTGAATATGCTTGGTTGGCATACACATTAGTGTATGGCAACCAACCTGGCGTTATAGGGTGTTAGGGCCCTTTCACATCAGCGTTTTTTTCAAATCGCAGCAGATGCGGTGAAAAAACCGCATCTGCCGCGATTACCGCATACCGGCTGCACTTGCAGCACGGTTGCGGTAAACGCCATACAATGTATAGGCGGACTTGCGGCAGGTGCGGCAAGTGCGGTTTTGGCACTTGCGGCAGGTGCGGCCGCGAAAAAAACTGCAGCTGACATTTTTTTTCGCGGCCGCACCTGCCACAAGTGCCAAGACCGCACTTGCCGCACCTGTCGCAAGTCCGCCTATACATTGTATGGCGTTTACCGCAATCGCGCCGCAACCGTGCCGCAAGTGCAGCCGGTATGCGGTAATCGCAGCAGATGCATTTTTTTCACCGCATCTGCCGCGATTTGAAAAAAACGCTGATGTGAAAGGGCCCTTAAATAAATAATTATTAAAAAAAAACAAAAAAAACACGCGTGGGGCTTTGCAGCATTTTTAAGTCTAGCACGATGAAAGCAGGCAAACTGCGAGCTGCCACCCTCAGCTGCCTAATTTCCCCTTGGATGGCAAAAAAATGTGTGGGCTCCGCCCTATTTTCAATGCCAGCCAATGTAACACTAGGGAGCTAAGGGCTGGTATTCTCAGCAGGGTGAGGGCCCATTGCTATAGGGCCCCCCCACTAAAGAATAACAGCCCGCAGCCGCCCCTGAAAATGGCGCATTAATAATGAGAGCCATTTCCAGGCGCCTTACCAGGCTCTTCCAGCGGCCCTGGTGGCGGTGGCATGCTGGATAATAAAGGGGTTAATATCAGCTTTGTTTTTTTTAGCTGGTATTAAGCCCGAGATTCTTTTTTTTTTTTTTTTTTCCATCATTTAGTTTTTATTGGATAAGTGTTTTGACAAGACAAGACATGTGAAAATTATACATCTTTGATCAAAAGAGAAAAGAAAAACAATACAATAGGGTCAATCAATAAAGTGTTACAGAGGGGTAAAGGCATAATGGAGTCATAGGAGGCACCATGTGGACGCGACATTGTTAGTACAGTTCTGGTGTAAGAGGTTACACCTATGTGTTGGGGTGTATTCGTATAGTGAGTACCAGCAGAATGTGGCAAAGAGTCTTCGGTACCCCACAGAGTTAGAGATCGCTTGGGCGACCGTGATTACCAAAGAGTGCGTACAAATTCTGTTGTTCTATTTGCCATACGACAGTGATCACTGTTAGAGTCCGAACTGGTACTTTCCTGAAGATGCAAGGGGTAGTTATAGACAAAGTAAGATATGTCGTTCATCTTCTTTTCCCTTAGGGCACCATCCACGTCGTGTTACAGAGCCACGACGCAACGTGACATCATTGCAGTTAGAGTGAGATAAAGAAATGAAAGGAATAAGAGGAAAGCATAGTTTAGGGGAACAGATTTTGGTGAAGCTCAGGGAAGAGGGCATAGGAGAGGAGGGGTAAAGGGACTAGGGTAGGGGGCAATTGATTTCCGGCTACAATCTCACTCACCCCCACTCCCTTAGGACCAGGAGCGCGGGAGGTTTAACTTGGCAAACGTAATGCCATAGGGTGTCGGGTCCACAGGTCCCATGCCTCCGTGACATACCTTCTCGCCCCCCGGTCCAGTGCTAGATAATATTCGTGTGTGAAGAGTACATTTATTTTATTCGTGAGGTCTTTCATTGAAGGTGGCAGTGGGTCTTTCCATTTAGAAGCCACGCATAGCCTGGCAGCCGTCAGAACGTAGGTCATTAGTCGTCTGATCACCGGGGGAAAAGCCAAGACTCCCAGGTGTAGCACTGCAACCCGGGGTTCAAGAGGGATCGAGGTCTCAGTCACTGTTTCCAGAAGGGAGGCAGTGAGGAGCCAAAATTGGCTTATCTTCGGGCAGTCCCACCACATGTGAGTCAGAGTACCTATTTGACCGCATTGTCTCCAACACAGTGGTGACGCGCTTTTTGTGAATTTCGCAAGTTTCGCTGGGGAAGTGTGCCAGCGTAGGTGTATTTTTTTAGTTAGTTCCACATGATTGATGCATCGGGACGCCTCCAGGATGCTATGGATGGCATCCTCCCAATCCTCTGTATTTGTCGTGATGCCCATCTCTTCTTCCCAGGCCCTGACGTGTGCAGGGCTGGGAGAGGACTCTAGTTCTGCAAGATCTGAGTAGAGGTGTGCAAGTCCTTTTTTCGGGGGAGGACCGTCGGTTAGAATGCGTCGTAGGGCCGATGGGGCACGGGGAGGGGCCAGATCATGCTGAAAGTCCTTCGAGCGGACCAGATGGTGCACTTGTAGGAACAGTAAGAAAGTATTCCGAAGAGTTGGGAAGCTATCAGAGAAGTCTCTCCAGGTCATGAGGCGAGGGCCGATCATAATGTCCCCCAGTGTCCGCGGTCCGCCGCTCCAGTGGGAGAGGTTCAGGGAGGGAATGAACCACTTGAGAGCCCCCAGAGGAAAATCCTCCGGAGGAATCTTGGTCCAGTCCCCCCCCAGAATCCCCAACACTCGGAGGAGCTCTTTGACAGTGCCCGGAATCCCAGTCGGGGAGACCATGCCCGCTGTCCTCGCCACAATGAGGGTCCGGATCGAGCCTTTCTCAGTCAGCGACTCTTCAATTTGTCTCCATCCCTTTAGGTCAGTCTCCCTCCACCATCCTCCAGCCGATTCCATAATCGTGGCTCTGCGGTATCTTTCTACGTCAGGGACTCCCATACCCCCTCTAGTTAGATGTTTACACATAATCGATTTTTTGATTCTCGCAGGTTTGTTAGCCCACACACATCTGCTGATGAGTGCCTGGAGGCGCGCCACCAACCCGGACGGGTAACGAATTGGTACACAACGGAACATATATAGGATTTTTGGCAGCCACATCATCCGCACCGTTTGAATTCTAGCCATGAGCGACATCGAGGATAGGGGGAGCCTTTCCAACGCTCGAGACAAGTCTCCAAGAATGTGCGTGATGTTTTGTATGGCTACCGTCGTGGAGGAGCTTAAAATTATCCCCAAATATTTTATCCCTGAAGTGGACCAACGAAAGGGGTATGCTCCAGACAAGCGTACCGTATCTTCCTTCCCCACACCGAGTGGTAGGAGCTCTGATTTGGAGATATTCAATTTGTAGTAGGAGGTACTTGCGAAGTGATCAAGCTTTTCCATCACCACTGGGAGGGAGGATAATGGCTGTTCCGTCATCACTATAACATCATCGGCGTACAACCCCACTACATGCTTCCTGGCGCCCACCATAATTCCAGATATCCCTGGGTCAGATCGTAGTGATATCGCCAGGGGCTCCATGAGGAGGGCAACACCAGGGGCGAGAGTGGGCAGCCTTGCCGAGTGCCATTTGTGATGCGGAAGGGTCTAGAGATATGTCCAGATGCAAGAACCCTGGCACATGGGTTGGAATATAAGCTGAGGATGGCCGACATGATAGGGCCTGAAAACCCAAAGGCGGTAAGTACCTCCCGTAGGTACCCCCAGTGTATCCTGTCGAACGCCTTCTCGGCATCAAGAGACAGGAACACTGTAGGGACCCCTCGCTTCTCCGCCACCTCTATCAGGTCGATCATCCTCCTCGTGCCATCCATGGCTTGGCGACTTCGCACGAACCCCACTTGGTCAAAGTCGATCAGGAGTGAAACCGCATCGCCAAGCGATTAGCAATCAACTTGGCGTACAATTTAAGGTCGGTGTTGAGAAGGGAGATAGGGCGAAAGTTTTCAGGTCGGTCGGGATCCTTCCCCGGTTTAGGAATAGTGGCGATCGTGGCTTCCAGCGCGGTTCCAGGAATAGAGCCCTTCGCTTGCCACTTGTTGAAGAGACGAAGCAGGTAAGGGGAAAGGATGTCGCCGAACATACTGTAATATTCGTTAACGAACCCGTCCGGACCCGGTGCCGACCCCCCTTTAGCCGCTTTTGCAACCCCCTCCACCTCCGCAAGCGTAAAGGGACTATTTAGTTGTTCCAAGGCCTCCGAGGGGAGCGAGGGGAGGCATAAACCGTCCAGGAAGTTAGAGATTACCTCCAAAGTAGGCTGAGGAGTTGAGGGATCATCTCTTAGGTTGTATAAACCCTCATAGTAGGACGCAAAAACCTCCACTATCTCCCCCGGGTGTCTAACCAAAGTGCCCTGAGCGTTTCGCATTGCCGGGATCGCCGAACGGGTAGCTTTATGTCGAATTCTGTTCGCAAGTAGTTTCCCGGCTCTGTCCCCGGATTCGTAATATTTTGTTCGCAGTTTACGTAATCCGATTTCGTGCAAATAAAGCAAATGAGAGCGAAGCTGGGTCCTAATGGAGCGGATTTGAGTGAGGAGTTGCTGGGTGGGCGATTCTTTATGGAGACCCTCCAACCTATGCAATTCTGAGAGCCAGCCTTCCATGAGGCGCTCCCTTCGTTTTTTAGCTTGAGATGCCTTTTGGAGAAGGAGGCCGCGGAGGACCGCTTTGTGGGCATACCACAGCGTGTCGTCCGCAGTCTCAGGAACGTCGTTCGTGTGAAAGTACGAGGAGATTGCATCTGCGACGGACTCTGCTACTGTGTTGTCCGTGAGCAATCCTGCATTCAGTCTCCAACGTCGGGGAGCACCTCCCCCCGGTCCTAGATTTACCACCAGGTCTATCGGGGCATGGTCCGACCAGGTGATCAGGCCAATCCCCGAGGACCCACAATGCTCCAGGGCAAGGTCATTGACCAGGAAGAAGTCAATCCTGGAGTATGTTTTATGCACGGAGGAGAAGAAGGAGAAGTCCCTCTCCTCCGCGTGGTGGTATCTCCAGACATCGTGAAGGCGACGCCCCCAACAGAATTCACCCAACCCAGTTCCCCTCCTGGACGACGCGGATGAAACGTCCATACGTTGTTCCATGACCAAATTAAAATCTCCACAGATTATCAATCTGTGCGTGTCCTCCTTCTCAAGACGACCCAGGAGCGCCCTCACAAACCTCATCTGCCCTGTGTTGGGCGCATATATCGTAACTATGGTATAAAGGGCATCACTGATGTTGCAGTGCAAAATCACATATCTGCCTTCCGGGTCTGTTAAGCAGGAAAGGAGTGTGAACTGTACTGTGTGTTTCACCAGTATACAGACTCCCGCCTTTTTATTTGGTGCATTAGCGTGGAAAGCTTGAGGGTAGTGGGTGTGTTTTAATCTGCTGTTATCTGCCGCTAGAAGATGCGTCTCCTGGAGACACAGTATGTCTGCGCCTAGTCGTTTCGCCTCCCTCCATAGGAAGGAGCGCTTGGCCGGCGAGTTTAGTCCCCTAACATTCAGGGAAACAATTTTGCACGACATAGGTATACCCGGGGGTTGTAGCACTTGTAACCGGAAACTGGTAGGGAGGGAAGAAAGCTGGGAAGGCTTTCTCTGGGAGGGGGAAGGAGAGGGGGGGAAAGAGGTGAGGGGGGAAGGGGGGAGAGGGGGGTGAAGAGGGCGAGGAAGAAGAGGAGGCGAAAGCAAGGGGAGAGAAGAGGAAAAGCAGAGAATAGAGGCGTGAGCTAAAAGAGAGATTTAGATGTCAAAAGGAGAGAGGCTTCAAAGACATAAAAAAAAAACGTTGAGTACAATCACACAATAACAAACGAATAAGATGTACAAACCTGCAATACAAACATCAGTTTGCGCAGGTTCCCAACGGGGGTGTGGGAAGGAGCAGAGGGACCAATCCCAAGGAACTGCAATCCCCTGTCCCCGTTACACACGATTTTAGATAACACTAACCGGTGTATAAACCAATCAAATAGAGGTCAGAGGTCGGAGCAACCGGCCCAATTCCGCCGTGAATGTCCCGATCCGGAAGAGTCACGCAATTGCGGCATCCCCTGGGGCCGCCTGTTCGGCCGGTACATTATCGGCCGGTGGTATGACCACGTCGTCTTCGCGTCTTCGCGGAGATGCAGAGGGGGACAGCCGCCAAGATCTTAGCGTTTTCCGAAGCAGAGTCGGTGAGGCGAACGAGTGTCGTCTCCCATCATATCGGAAATTTAGAGATACCGGCGATCCCCAGGTGTAAGGAATGCCTCTGTCACGGAGGATTCCGCAACTTGAGGCAAACTCCCTCCTGCGAGCTAGTGTCCCAGGGGACAGGTCTTGATACACCGCGACTCGAGAATAGGAGCCACGTAAAGGGGGGCCCTGCCGCATCCTGCGGAGTTGTTCTGCAACCCCAGTACGACGCATTCGTACCAGAATGTCTCTGGGGGTCCCAGCTGGGAGGCCTCGTGGTTTAGGGATCCTGAAGGCCGACTCAATCTCCAGATGAGCCGGAGGAAGGCTAGAGAGGGCTGTCGCCAGAAAGTCCCTCGCAAGAGAGGCAGGATCCTCCAAGTCTCCAGCCTCAGTGACACCCCGTAGCTTGAAGTTGTTGCATCTCAATTTGTCTTCTAGGTGGTGTAGCACGTTATTAATAGCACTAATCCCTTGTCCATAATCGTATGGTCATCGGCCAAGTTATTGTGCGCTTTCGCTATCTCCCCATCTTTCCTCAGTTGATCCATGCGCTCCGTGATAACTCCCACTTCCTCTCTAATGGAGCCCAAGAGCGCCGCTATGTCAGACATCATGGAGTCTCTGAAAGATCCCAGTAACTCTTTCAGCATGCCCTTTGTTACCGGAGCGTCATCATCGGACGTGGTCTGTTTCGCTTTGCCTCGCGTGTGCGGGCCAGGGCTGGCTGAGGGACCGGAGTCCTGGGAGAGACGCTTGTTAGCCGGCGCCATCTTGGAAGGAGCAGCTCGTGGTGTGCCCGGGGAGAAATAGTCCGTAAGTCTTTTCTCAGTTTGGGGGTGTTTAGGGGTCTTTTTCGACATCTCACCTGAGGCACCAACGGCAGGAGAGGTTGATCGCTCAGAGCGGAGTAGTTTGGGGCAATTAGGACGTCGTTTGATCGCTGTAGGACGGGTCGGTTGCTGGAGCTCTTTCAATGTGCGACCAGCGCCATCAATAGTTGGACACGCCCCCAAGCCCGAGATTCTTAATGTCAGCCCAAGTTTCACCCTGCCATTAAGAATCTCCAATAAAGGGTTAAAAAAAGCTGCTTACCAGCGTTGCAGTGATCGGTAAGCAGGGAGTTAAATCCTGCCGCTTATGAATGAGTCGGTTCATTCATAAGCCGCTGTGATGTCAGCAATGCTTAGCGTTGCTATAGTAACCGATAATTTGGTTACTACAGCAACGAGGCCAGCGGTGATGTCACCGCTTAATGCCCACAGCCTCACTGACTCATCACACAGCACAGGGAGCACACTCCCGCCCCTTGCCGTGTGATGAAATAGTGCTGAATCAGTTCAACAAGAAGAAGGAAGACAGAAGAGAGAAGACCTGGATCGTTGGAGGGATACGTGGTGGTAATAAAGATGGGGTTCCTAATAGTGTCTGTCTCTTTATTTTTAATAATTTTTTCTCTGTGTGGTGTCTTTTTTTTAACCCTTTATTGGAGATTCTTAATGGCCGGGTCAAACTTGGCCTGACATTAAGAATCTCGGGCTTAATATCAGCTAAAAAAAACAAAGCTGGTATTAACCCCTTTATTACCCAGAATGCTCCCGTCACCAGGGCCGCTGGAAGAGCCCGGTAAGGCACCTGGAAATGGCGCTTATTAATGCGACATTTTCAGGGGTGGCTGCGGGCAGCAATTCTTTAGTGGGGGGGGCCCTATAACAATGGGTCCTCACGCCCCTGAGAATACCAGCCCTCAGCTGCCAAGTTTTACCTTAGCTAGCATTGAAAATAGGGCGGAGCCCATGTATTTTTTTTGCCAGCCAAGGGGAAATTAGGCAGCTGAGGGTGGCAGCTCGCAGTTTGCCTGCTTTCATCGGGCCAGACTTAAAGAGATCCCGTCACCTCCAGAACGCCTCCTAAGCTGGCAAAACATGTCTCTGCAGCATCCATCCCATCACTAATCTCACACTTCTTTTGTCTCCTAAAAGCATTCTGTGAAAGTGCATAAAAACATTTTAATACTTACTCATTAGTGATTATAATTAGCAGGGGCTATATTCTTTAGCCCTTAGGGCGTGTTGTTTTGCAGCCTGAATGATCCACCCTCTCTCTGTCTGTTTGCACTGGTTGTGCAGGCTTTACTTCCCCCCCTCTATCACTCACAGAATGCAAATCATTAGTCCTGCCTTCAGCTCCACATCACAGCAGCACAGACAGAGAGAGGGTGGATCATTCGGGGCGTGAAAATGAGCACCTAGGGAGGGCTTAGAGTCTCACAGGGGATGCCCTGAGAGACTTATTCAGAGCCAAGAAGTCTCAGATTTGTAAGTGTATATTGGTGAGTATTCCAATGTTACAGAGCGCTTTTTTTTTTTTTATACAGAAAAGGACCACTGATAATGATCTGTCATGGTGCAAGGACAGGTATTAATAGGGTTGGGGGTGATTTGGAGGGGTCAGGTTCCCTTTAAAAATGCTGTGAAGCCCCAAACGTTTTTTTTTTTAAATAATTATTTATTTAACACCCTATAACGCCAGGTTCGTTGCCATACACTAATGTGTATGGCAACCAAGCAGAATCACTGTCCAGATTGAGGAAATCCAGTCCGATTACAACAGCCAATCACAGAGGCTCCCATAGAGTGTGAGCTCCTGTGATTGGCTGTTTATTTGACAGTGCAGTGAATATATAATTAGCTTAATAGGCGGCCCCGATAGTAGCAGCAGGACACTATTAAACCTGATCTAGCTATTCTATCCACTATAACTTTTACCAGCATGGTGCTACAAACTTTAACCGTGTGGTGTATGGGTGTGAGATTTTCTCGCACCCATAGACTTGCATTGCCCTCACGCGTGTTAGAATCACATGCAGTCGCAGCATGCTACGACTGCACTCGCTTCTTGACTCGCAATGCGAATTCAGTGCGGGGGACTCCCACCAGTGTGCCCTGGCTGATAAGGCAACACTGGTCCGAGTGCAATGCGAGTTTCACTCGCATTGCACTCGCGCGAGTCCCTCGCATAGTGTGTCTTCACCCTTAAAAAGACACTGTCAGCACAGAGTGACTGTTCAAACCAAGTATAGTATCTTGGTGCATCATGGTGAAGCTAATTATTTAAAGGGGATAACTGGGATTTAAAATAAATAAAAATAACAAAATAAATGTGCCCCAGCAATAACAGGCAAGTAGTTGGCACCTACTGACTGTTTGCCCGACGCCATTTACCACCAACACGAAGCAGTCTTAGGCTGCTTTCACATCAAGGTTTTTGCTGAATCACGGCAGATTTACTGCATCTGTCACATAACGACTGACTTGAGGCAAGCCCCCTCTCATTCTCTATGGGACTTGCGGAAAGTGAGTTTTTTGCCGCAATACGGCAAATCCGGCACTTGCGGCAAGTCAAAAAAACGCAGTTAGCTGTATGTTATTCCTGGCAGGAGAGGTCTGTGATTGCTCTGTGGTGGAGGTGAATAGTGTGGAGCACATCAGGCAGGTAGGTGGCAACTACCTGCCTGTTAGTACTTGTGCACAATTTTTCCTTAATAAAAATCCCTGATATACCCTTTAAATACAACTTCCAACCTGCTTGTTTTCCATCTCCTCCCCTCACGTTTTCGTGGGCTCTGGTCGAAACAGTCAAAGTGGGCCCCTTTAAAGTGATCCTGAACCCACAAACTGACCCCACCGCATCTTTAGACCTAACCCTGCACCCCCTCTTATCATTTCTAGCCATCCCTTTTGCAGAAAAAAATCGATTTTGTAAAGTAGAGAAAAAGTTATATTTACCTAGTCCTGTGTGAGTTCTCTGTTTCTGAGGAAGCCGCAATAGCCCTGCCTGTCTGCTGCTGCCTTGTAATTATGCACGCCCCTCTCTGCTTGCTAAGAAAGGGGCGGGGCTAAATTGCATGATACTGGAGCCCCGCCTCCTTTCATGACGCGGCCAGGCTCTATGCGAGGCAGCAAGCAGAGAGGGGCGAGCATAATTACAAGGAGCAGCAGACAGGCCCGGCCTATTGCGGCTTCCTCAGAAAGAGAGAACTCACACAGGACGAGGTAAATATAACTTTTTCTCTACTTTACAAAATCGATTTTTTTTCTGCAAAAGCGATGGCTAGAAATGATAAGAGGGGGTGCAGGGACAGGTCTAAAGATGTGGGGGGGGGGTCAGTTTGTGGGGTCAGGCTCACTTTAACACATGCCACGATTCATGAATATAACATAGAAGCTGCGGGCTGTGTATATATATAATATAGAGGTTCCAGGGTGGACTGTATATATATTGTATAATATTGAGGCTGTGCAGGGCTGTATATATTATTTGGAGGCTGTGCCAGTCCAGTTGCAGCCTCCAAATAATATATATAGCCCAACACAGCCTCCAAGTAACATATATAGCCCAGTACAGCCTCCAAGTAACATATATAGCTCAGCATATACAGGTAATATATATAGATAGCCGCCCCCAATTTCATACTGCTCAACCCCATATGTGGCCCCCCTTGTTTCATGCTGCTTCTACCCTCTTGTGGCCCCCCTATTTTATGCTGCTTCTACATGTAGCCTCCATTTTATGTTGCTTCTCACCCCACCCACGTGTGGCCCCTCTAGGCTGTCTTCGACTCCTTGGCGCTTACCTGCTCCAAGATCTATGCTCTCTTCCTCAGCGGCGCTCTGCAGTCTACACAGATGCCAGCAGTGTAAGGAGAAAAACTGCTCACACTGCACCCAGCACCTCTGCAGCGTCAGCACTGCCACTTCCGAGTAAGGGGGAGCTCAGCTGCTCTGAGCTCTACTGACCCGGAAGCGGCAGGCATCGTGTATGGACGATCAATGCAGTGTCCCAGTATTCACTACTGCCACGCCGACACCCCCCTGCTACATCATTGGTGCTGCCCCCACGAGACCTGCTGCTCTGCTTGCGCCTCCACATGGCTAATTTACATCACATGCAAATTAACCATGTGGACATATAGTACTGTAGCACCAACTCAGCTGTGAAGCCCCTCGCTGTCAGGGTTGCCTGTCCCTGATGGCAAGTGGGTCGCCCAGCTGTCCAGGGCCCTGGCACTTGCTCGGGTGCTGACACCGACCCTGGGACAGAAGGTGGAGACTGAGGGGAAAACAAGAAGGTGGGAAAGTGTATTTAAATGTTAGTCCACGCCATGATGCACTGAGCGCATGTACTGGGTTTGAACGGTCATTCTGTGATGACAAAGTATCTTTAATAAGCACATCAACCCAGGTAAAACTGGAACCATAAATCAAAGGAGGGGGTGCACTTTTAAAGACAGAGGATTAGAACAGCCTATTTAAGCTGATGAGACTGGTGTATTTACCATGAAGATCCATGTCAGAATGGCTGCTATCATCTTTGAGGCTGCAGTCACACAATCGATGATTCTATCTTCAGAGAGAATAAGTCTGATTATGATATCGGATGACATCTGATTTTTACATGCGCTCATGTTGAATGGGTGACATCAAATTTGCGCTGTGCTTTGCAGAACGCTGCGATTTTTTTCTCATGACGAATCAGTATGAGATAAAAGCACTGGTCGGCACTGCCCCATAGTCTAACATTTGTTCTAGGGCTATCCAATAAAACAGATAGCCTTCATCTATGTTATATGCTTGTGTAAGTGAGCCATGAACGTTTTAGCTCCTAATATTAAAATATAAAGATTGCAAACCATTTTTTCATTTGTGATATTCCTCTTTTTTTTCCGACTGACACTATGCAAACAGTACTGAAAGAGTCAGCCTGCGTTTAGGACTCCTACTGACAAGAAAAATGGCTGTCATACTTTTACAGGAGAAATAATACAAAGGAATAATACAAGACGAAGATCTAAGAAAAGGTGCTGGCAAATTGTTATTTCACGGGAAATACATGAATTTTCTGAATCAGATATGCCTGCATTGTGGGAAGACATATCAAGTGCATTCATAATGAACAACATTTGCAAATTAAACATCATAATAAGCATGAGAGCAGGTACGTCTAAATAACATATCCAAGAAAACTAGAATAAAAAATCAGAAATCAATAGTGGACTTTGGTTTGCTGAATGAAGTATGCATAATGATTTCAGGCGAAGCTCTAAGAACAAACATTTGTTAGCCTGTTCCTCTTGCCAGTAATAGTATTTATTAATCAATACCTGATCTATAACATGCACGAGGAGATTCCAAGTCTTGAGACGCCATACATAATCCACATGCATCCGGACGGTGAACCGGCCTTGATCGCCATCACTTTCTTTAGGTTTATTACACCCCATTCTTTCTAGCTAATCAATATTTTTCTTTCTGCACATTATGAATACTGTAGGTCTAATTAAAATGCAAATACAATTTTATAATTACATTTTGTTCCATTTCTTGGTGAGAGATGTAGTGCCACTTCCCAGGACAGTGTTGTGCATGATAGCTCCACATACCCGACTCAGCAAATTGCTAATTGTTTGGCATCTCATTCATTTAACCCTAGTGTACAACACGTAGAATAGACGGAATATTATGTTATTCTCCAACCTTCTTTTCCCTGACATTATTTTGCGCGGCACTGTTCTGCCAGTGCAGGATTCATGAACCATAAAGCGTTAGCTCTGCAGTCACGTATCCTACAAAGAGCTTTCTTAGTGTGCCACAAGGGATATTTAGGCTTCACAAGCTAAGAAAAGTGAATCTGTCGGAATCTACGGCTAGCCTAGTTTTCAGACAAAGTTTTTAGGGCATTCTGTCCATATTCTCATAGTATCACTTTAATTTAAGTAGACAATAAACTTTTTTTCGCTACTTTCTGCTGGTCAGATGCCACAGAAGATCATGCAAGGCAATGTAGGGTGGGGGATGGCGGCAGTAACATTACTAGAAGTCTAAATTGTCAAATATGTATGAACACAAAGAATATGAGAAATCCCCTTATAAAGCCAATCTGTCACCAGATTTCACAATAAAAATGGTATATAAATAATGAAACAGCTCCAGATCCGATGAGGCTGGTGTACTTATTTGGAAAATCCATGTTAGAATGGCCGTTCTTTTTTGACAGTTTTATCCTCAGATATGAAAAGGAGTACCCCGAGTCCAGACACTGTTGGACTTACAAATTGCTCATTTTATTTTCAAAATGATAGTTTAACTTTGGCATAGATTTACATAGAAAGTACACCAGTACATAAGCAATGATGTCCTCATGTGATTAGCTGATCGTGGGTGGGCCCAACAATTGGACAAAGACTCCCGTTTGGGAGTTACCCAAAACTGATTATTGCTTGTCCATGGGATAAAAAGTATTTTTATAATGGCTAAAGGTAGATAAAACCAATGGTGATGGGAGTATAGGACCAAAGGAAAGGGGCTTACATTAAAAAAAAAATCAGAAACACACATAGAAGGCGATGCATGCCATATGTGTGATACAGATCCGGAATATAGCTGAATCAGCCCAAATGGACCAAAACGCTATCCATATTTAGATCACTATTGTATACACTCTAATCTTCATTGTGGAATTTTCAGACTAGGAAGCAGTTAATTGAAATGTTTGTCAAGGGATTACCCATATTTGACTCCACAATCACTGTTCTATTATGTCTATCAATTGGTGATGAGGATCTGTCAGATATTTTGACACTTGCTGCTAGCGATGAGGAAATGCCACTGGGGTCTGTCTTAAAAGAATTTAAGATTGTAATCTGATAAAACAAAGAAAAAGCTCTTTAAAATAGCATGCTTCAAAAAGATTACTCTTTTTTTAGGGAGAAAAACAAGTGAAATAAAGACCTTAAGCTCCAAAAAAAATACCCTTGTATGAACCGAGTATCCTTCAGGAAAGAGTCCCTGCTCCCTCGCTACAAATTATGATAATGCGTCCTTGGCGACATCATGGATTCCAGGCACGGAGAGCCATCAAGAAACAATTTTACGAAGCACAAACACCCTAATCGTTAGATTACTGCAGGGGGATGGAGATGGCGGACAATGACTGAGCACACGGGGAAAATCTTTATCACATTAGGGGTCATCTGTAACCTCAAGCTCAGGGAAGCCTTAAAATGTCAGCGCCCTCTGACCGCCGTAATATAAAAAATGACAAAAGAAGCAATGGAAAAGAAAATAGCATAGAGGAAACAATATGATGAAATAGCTCAAAAAAGTTCTTTCTGCATTTTCTGCTTTTCAAGTATCGTATATACTCGCGTATAAGCCGAGTTTTTCAGCCCAAAAGATTTTACTTTACAGGTTTCCGGAGAGCGAGGGGGGGGGGGGGCCTGGATTACTGAGGCTGCTGTATACTACCACTGGGGCTGCTGTATACTACCACTGGGGCTGCTGTATAATACCACTGGGGCTGCTGGGGCTGCTGTATACTACCACTGGGGCTGCTGTATACTACCACTGGGGAGGCCTGTATACCACTGGGGGGGGCCTGTATACCACACTGCTGGGGGCTGTATACCTGTGCTGGGGTCCACCCTCGGCTTATACACGAGTCAATAGGTTTTCCCAGATTTTGGGGGCAAAAGTAGGGGGGTCGGCTTATACACGAGTATATACGGTAGTTATTACATGGCCTGAGATAAGGAGTCGACCATGTGCATGTGACTGCTACAGCCAACCACTTAAAGGAATCTGTCAGGTCAAAAATCCATATGTAATTGCTATCAATTGCTTCCTTTCTCTACGTGCTCTCTATTCATGCATTTCTCTTATTTATACTTCCCTCCTATCCTCTGTAGGACTGCAAAATAAGGCTGGCTTCACACTGCAGTTTGTTCACTGATCAGTGTCCATCCATTGTGTGACAAAACCAGGAAAGGAACGAGGAGAGGAACATGCAGAGAAAAACTATAATTGAAAGATTGACACCTCTTCTGAGTTTTGGAGACACTCCTGGTTTTGGCACACAAACTGGATAGACACTGATCAGTGAAAAAACTGCAGTGTGAAGGCAGCCTAAGAGATTCATCCCGTCTGTCAATCACAGTGAGCTCTCTGCTGCCCACTCCCCAGGAAATGAATATTCATGCAACATTACACTGTCCTGACCTCCTCTCTGATCTGTCTGCTGTATGATAGGACAGGGCTAATATAGCAGCTCCCTGCAGGGTCTTAAAATCCTTATAGCAAGGAAACTACTAATGGTACAATAATGATTTTAGATGTTTTTAAAAAGGCTGCCCAGTCACTGCTCAAGGGTAATATTAGTATCATATTGAAAAATGACCTAACAGAGTCCCTTTAAACAGAACATCTCGCAGCCAAAAACTGATGTTCTTACATTCATATAGTGGACTTTGTACCTATAAAAATCATACTTGTGTTACAGATTTTACTTGTGTTTTGTGCAAAAAGTGTCATGACATATGTGAGGGTTCTTCGGTGCTCCTTTGACTTGGCCAAGTGCTCAGTTCACCATGTCTCCCCTTCAATTACTGTCCTCCATCCCTCAGAGGACTCCAAGGGACACTTGAAAGGACTGAAATCCAGTTTCACAGTGTGTGGATAAAATAGAAATGTATTGAAAGTCCATCCAAAGGTAAACTATAGACATCATGGTCAATAGAAAGATTTAAAAAAACAACTACACATTTCAGATGATGAACATCCTTAATCACGATGTTTATCATCTGAAACATGTAGTTATTATTTTTAAATCTTTGTATTGACAATGATGTCTATATTTTACCTTTGGATGGACTTTCAATACATTTCTATTTTATCCACACACCGTGAAGCTGGATTTCAGTCCTTTCAAGACTTTCTCCATATTGACCATTGGTTCCTTTGCTCCAGAGTGCTGATTTGAGGGTGAGCTGGACTCTTTCTTCCTTTATTTTTGTCCAAGGAACACAGGCTATATAGACTCTTCAGCCTCACACACACTGACACTATCCGCGTTCTCAAGTTCTGTCATATTTGCATTGGTGAACAATCTTGTGTGCAGTGAGCGACTGTTGCAGATAGGACCGGTTAATCAGGGGGTGCCAAAACACATTGCAGCTGCCCAGCACTCATACAATCTCAGTGTCAGTGTGTGCAAGGCTGAGGAGGCAGTTCACCTTGGAGGGCTTTCAATAATGACAATGGAAGAGGCGGAGGATGGTAACTGAGGGGGAGCAACGGTACATCATGCACTTCTGACTTTGCTGTATCCTTAGTGTAACCCTCATTTACATATCTAATGAAACTGTTTTTACATATAAATTATTGTTTTATCTATACCAGAAATATAATATTTTATAGGGACCAAGGTCCCCTATATGAATGTGTAAATGGTTTAATTTCAGTTTTGGTAGTGCTAGACGTCCTACAGAGCAGTGACTGATGTTCAAATGATTGGTTAGGCATATGAAGTGACAGGTCCCTTCAAGGCGAATGAAAACCTCTGTTTATATTTTGAAAAACCCCTTTAAAGAAGACCTCCCACCCCCCTGGTGCTTTCCAAACTGAAAGCACCACTGAATGTAGCGTGTCTGCTGCATTCAGGGAAGGGATCTCCCATGTCTGTAGCCCCCTGTAAGCTGTAAAAACACTTTATAAAGTTTAGAGATAAGAAGTGCAGAGGGACTTACTGAATATGCAGTCCTCGCTGTTCAAGGGGGTCTTCCCCACCCCTGTCTCTCTGTGCCGTCTCCTGCATGTGAGTGTCTTTATCGCCTGCGCCTCATCATCTCAACTCACGCAGGCGCAGAGCGAGGAATTGTTAGGAGCGGTTTGCCGGCAGCTGAAACGCCTCCTGCCCGTGATGTCAGTGCCAGAGCCCGCCTGCATACAGGTTATGCTGTATGCATACAGCAGGGCATGCTCCGGTGCTGACATCACAGGCAGGAAGCGGCACAGAGAGGCAGGAGTATGCACAGAGAGTTAGGAGGTGGAAAGGAGATCCGTGAACAGCAAGGACTCCATAATCTTTATGTCTCTCCGGACTTCTTATTTCTACACTTCTAAAAAGTGTTTTTTTTACAGCTCACAGGGCAGGTAGAAACATGGGAGACCCCTTCCCTGAATGCAGCAGACACGCTGCATTCAGTGGTGCTTTCAGTTTGAAAAGCTTCAAAAGGGTGACAAGTCCTTTTTTTTTTTTTTTTTTTTTTTTTAAATCAAGATCAGATTAGGACATTTTTTTTATTAGAATCTGTTAAAAGTGCAGGCTCAGGCACTTATTGAGATAAGATAAATAAATAAAAAAAATAGGGGACATTTGCCAATTTCTCAAAAGTTTCCTTAAAGGGGTTGTCAATTCCTGGAGAACCTTCAAGGGAATCTGTCAACAGGTTTTTGCTATGTAAACAGTTGGATTCCAGCAATGAATCACTTACTAGACAGCATGGTACAGTTTTGATGTGGTTGTAGCAGTGGTCAGAATGTGGAGCCGTGTATAACCCCACCCACACCCTGACTGACAGCTTCCTGTATACATTGTTCATAGTAAGCAAGCTGCCAATTAGTGGTGGAGGCGGGGTTACACATATTAAGTGGTCTGGCCTGCATGTGATGTGTAGGCAGACAGTGATAGTCTCCTGCTAATAAAACACCAATTGTATTGAAAACCACAGCACACAGTCTACTAAGTGACACATGCTTGGAACCAAGGTCTCTGTATTGACATTGGGCTGATCTCAGATTAAATAGCAAAAACATGCTGAGAGATTCCCTTTAACTGCTTAAGTGCTCCTCAAAACATAAAAAGCATATACTTATGTGGCGCCCCTGCGACCAGGGTGGCCACAAGAGGGGACTGCAGCCAGGAAGATAGTGCAGGTTTTACACAAACCACCTTCAAAGCACACACCCACAGGACACAACACCCAACTCGGTGCCCGGGACTCTAGGCGGGCAAGGGGTGATAGGGTTTAGAGGGAAGTGGGTGGGACGTAGGTCAGGTGACAGCACGAGAATAAAAAGGGAAAACTAGGAGGAGTTAGTCATTAGGCCGGAGAAGGCTGAGCAGCAAAGACAAAGACAAAGGACAGAGAGAAACTTCCCTGAAGGGTTCGGGCTCCCTGGAGGCGCAGAATCCTGCGAGACACAGTTCCATGGAGAGAAAGCCCACTCCATAGCCTGAAGCCCAAGGGAAGGGGAAAGACCAGACCAGTGCAGCTGGGTCCGAGGAACACGGCAGCGGTGCCAGAGAGAGCGACGGTGAGGAGAATCCCTTCCCAGTGCAGAAGTCACACGGGTAGGAAAGAGCCTGGGGATCCCTTGCAAAATAGGGGCACTCAAGGCTAGGCTGGGACCAGAGTGTCGGCTCTGAGGGGACCGTAGCTATTCGCCGGATCCAGACAAACCGACGGGTGACTGATTCCAGGTCAGAGTTCCTAACACACGGGCTGGAGGAACAGCAGCACACAGGATCAAGGCTTGCCACCCACACACACCGAGGGAAGTCAGACAAGGGACCGAGGAGCTGTCCCCATACAGCCCACAGGGAAGAGCAGAAGAGACCCTGAAAGGAATAGAGAAAGTGAAGGGTCTCATGAGGGAAACTTGGCTGCAGAGCGTTCAGTGACTGTCTGGGGTTAATTGTGTAAAAGAACTGTACCGTGAACTGTTTGTACTGTGGAAGAACTGTTAGTAAAACCCGGTGAACCCTGCTTCTGTCATATCCATGCTACACCCTGTCAGGAGCAGCCTGACCCACGGCGGGCTCATCCATCTAGCTGCAGCCCCATCCATCCTCCTGGCAGAAGTAAGCCGCAGCAGTGGTCCCCTCACTGACCACAACCCGTGGGTGGCGTCACGACAAATCCCTGTAAATACCACTTTTACTTGTGGGCTTGGGACAAGGTTCGGACCAAGGACTGCTGTGATAACCCCCGTGATACCCCGGTCCAGTACTGAGTACCCCGTCCCAGTGTGCTCCACACTTACCTCTCATACCAGCATGGTTCCTAAGAAGGCAGGGCTATAATTCTGACCATGCTATATCATGTGACTACTGCAGACAATTACAGTTCTATCTATTGAATGTATGGATGCTGCAGACAATCAGCAGCATGTGACATGAGGATCTCATAATAAAGTCTGTGAGGTATGTTTTTTATGTTATGTGGACACTTTAAAATTAAGTAACTCTTATTAATGGTTAGTATTTCTAGCAATAGGACAATATAGAGGTATGACAATGCAGGATAAGGGCATCCATTATCTGCTGCACAAAACATCACTCACTGCATTATACAACAGCAATTCAGAGGCTCTTCAGTTACTACACACATTAATTGTGAATGGTCATCATTTATCATTTAGGTTGCAGGAATTAGCTGAACTAATTGCATGTTTTGCCCACAAAAGCCTGATAGATGGCTTCTTCAGAATGTGCAGCAATACAAATGTCCCTATTGTTGGCATTTGCTAATAGCAGCCCTGAGAGGGGTTCAGGCTTGTGTTTTCTTTCAGCATTTCTTTTTCCTTTTCTTTTACTAAACTAATTGGATAAATGTGAATATATTTGCATTGGATTTTCCGCCAGCTTTTGTATTATGTAGAATCCATTTGTGGATCCTCTTCAAAAACTGAATAAACTAGTATGCAGCAATACATGCTTTAGTCTAATACACGATCCAAACATTCCTAAACATGTATGTATTCCTATAAATTTATCTGTCCATTTTGATACCTCCTACACACTTTTTCTTTAGTGTTTTAAACATTTCTTAAAAACAATCTCCATAAAGAATATTTTAGCTTTTTTTGCATTTTTGTTGTTGAAGGTTTTTGTTTCTCATTTTCTTCATGGGTTTCCACTGATGTTTTTAAGTCCCTTAAATGGGTAAATAAAGGGTTGTCTGGACCAAGCAGGATCTGCAGGACCTGTAAGGGTGCTTTCACACAGCGTTTTTTTTGTGATCCGTGGCTGTCCGTTGTAAAACTGACAGCCACGGATCCGATTTTGGCCCCATGTTATCCTATGGGCACGGATCACATCGGATTTGGCCTTATTGGCATCCGATTTTGGTCGGATCCGATCCTGGCCGTTTTTTTGCTGTGCCCAAAATCGCAGCCTGCTGCGATTTTTGGCACAGCGGGTCAGATCGGACCGAATTGGATCCGACCTGATCCGCGCCAAATAACATGGGGCCTATGGAGCGAGGATCCGAGGAAACAGCTGAGCGTTCCTCGGACCCGATGTTAGTGTACTGAGCATGCTCAGTACACTAACACCGCTCTGTGCCATGTAATATCACTTCTGCAATGTATATTCATACATTGCAGAAGTGACATCTCCTGAAAATAAAGGGTTAAAAATAAAAAAATCTTCATTCTCACCTCTCCACGATCCAGCGATGCCTCCTGCGCTCTGTGCCTTTAGGACCTGGCCTGACGTCACAGTTGAGTCACATGGCCGGTTACCGCGGTAACCGGTCATGTGACTGTGACATCACGCCAGGTCCTGTTGATCAGAAGAAGCTGGAAGCGCCGCGGGTGTCGCGGAGAGGTGAGAATGAAGATTTTTTTATTTTTTAAGGTCTGCAAACAGGGGAGCAAAGATGGGGGAGATAGAGGGGAGACACAGGGGGACAAAGAGGGGAGACACAGGGGGACAAAGAGGGGAGACACAGGGGGACAAAGAGGGGAGACACAGGGGAGACACAGGGGGACAAAGAGGGGAGACACAGGGGGACAAAGAGGGGAGACACAGGGGGACAAAGAGGGGAGACACAGGGGACAAAGAGGGGAGACACAGGGGGACAAAGAGGGGAGACACAGGGGGACAAAGAGGGGAGACACAGGGGGACAAAGAGGGGAGACACAGGGGAGACACAGGGGGACAAAGAGGGGAGACACAGGGGGACAAAGAGGGGAGACACAGGGGAGACACAGGGGGACAAAGAGGGGAGACACAGGGGGACAAAGAGGGGAGATACAGGGGAGACAGAGGGGGATAAAGAGGGGGTGCAAAGAGGGGAGACAGAGGGGGACAAGGAGGGGAGACACAGGGGGACAAAGGTGACAGGAGGGAGAGAGAAGGGGGACGAGATGACAGGAGGAGCAGGGACAGGATCCAGCTGATGCTGCAAAATATCGGGTCGGATGCCTATTTGGCATCCGATTGCAGTCATCAGTTTGGATCCGATGCTGTCCGAGGGGAGCAGCAAAAAGTCTGATCCCCTCGGACAGCACAAAAACGCTGTGTGAAAGCAGCCTAATGGGCATGTCTCACATTGATCAGGTTTGTCTGCCATCCATGCCACAAGAACAGAAGATGGTAGGATAGTAGTGGGGACGGCACACATCCATTAGCTTTAGATGTGTTTGAAGTATAAACATCTCGTACAATGGCACTGTGATGCTGATTAAATGAATACCGGCTGTGAAGAAATCTTTGTTTGCTGAATAATCTGCGTCAGTTTTCATGATGACATCATTTGTGCATGCGTTGTACCATTTGGGTGGCAACTAAGTGGCGGGACTTCATCTTCTCCCAAATCGGGATACAATCGAATCCGACACGATCCGCTGCAATTAACATTGGGGTCTATGGGGCACGGGTCCAAGAAAGCACAGTTCCAAGAAAACACAGGATCGTTTCTCGGACCCGATTTTAGTGTACTGAGCATGCTCAGCACACTAAAACTGCTCTCTTCCTGTGTTATTTCACTTTTGCAATGTGTAATATACATTGCAAAAGTGAAGCAAAGGTAAAAAAAAAAAAGGGATCTTCACCTCTCCGGCGTGTGTCCCCGCGATGTGCTGCATCTACTGTAGCTCAAGGTCCTGGGAATCAGCTGACCGGGAAGGGGCGGAGCAACCCAGTCAGCTGATCTGTCACATGACCGCATCAGCACGGTTTAAATCACGCACTCACCAAAACCAATCGGCTGATTCAGTCATGTGACTAATCAGCTGATCGGGTTGCCCCGCCCCACTCGGTCATCTGATTCCCAGGTCCTTCAGCTGCAGTAGATGCCGCACATTGCGGGGACACAGGTGAAGATCTATTTTTTTTATTCTTAACCCTTGCTTCACTTCCGTAATGCATATTATACATTGCGAAAGTGAAAGTGCCCTTCTGTGCCCGGATCTGTGAAAGTCATGGACTCGGACACAGAAATGGCATCTGTGGGCACACATCTAATGCTGCCCTTTCCTGTCCGTGGGGTCCTGCAAAAAAACAGGATCTTCACAGACAGGAAAAAAAAAATCTCTATGTGAAACCAGCCTAAGGCCCCTTTCACATCTGCGGTTTTCGCCATTCGCGGCAGTTGCGGTGAAAAAACCCCAACTGCCGTGATTGCCGCATAACTGCTGCACTTGCGGCACAGTTGCGGCAAGCCCCATGCAATGTCTATGGGGCTTGCGGTAAGTGTGCAGAAGGTGCAGTTTCGGCACTTGCGGCAGGTGCGGCCACGAAAAAAAAAAACGCGGTCAGCTGCGGTTTTTTCGCGGCCGCACCTGCCGCAAGTGCCAATACTGCACTTGCCGCACCTGCCGCAAGCCCGCATAGACATTGTATGGGGCTTGCCGCAACTGTGCCGCAAGTGCAGCGGTTATGCGTTAATCACAGCAGTTGCGGTTTTTCACCGCAACTGCCACGATCGGCGAAAACCACAGATGTGAAAGCACCCTAAGACGGTGTTCCCAAACTCCAGTCCTCAGAAGCCACCAACACGTCCTGTTTTCAGGATTTCCTTAGTATTACACAGGTGATAATTGAATTACTCGCACAGGTGATGATTCCATCCCCTGTATAATACCAAAGGGCCCATTACACGCTTCAATGAGTCGGCGAACAGACCACCAATCCGACTTGACCTACATCGCTGGAACGACGTTCAATGATCGCTAGTAAGGTGTCAAACGTACTGATATTGAGAACGACACAGCAACGATTCCGCGACAAGCGAACGATACTTGTGGTCGTCATAAACGACATCATTATCAAGGTGTCCCACACGCCAATGCAGCAGGTTGAACGGATGACAGGTTTTTGAACATGTTCATAAATCTACGATCAACGACTAAGGCTGCGTTCACACACTCGCGTATTTAATCGCGCTTTTAAACGCGCGCCTTTTCAAGGGAAAAATGCGCGTTTAAAAGCGCGATTAGAATACGCGATTGAACAACTCGCGTCTACTCAATCGCGCATTTAGACGCGCGTTTTTATAATGGGGCCTATGGAAACGCGCGCGTAAAAAAACGCAAAGAATTGCCATGTTCATTCTTTTTACGCGCGCGTTTTTGGCTCCAAAACGCTGCGTTTTAATACGCGATGTCTGCAAGGCACAAAGTGAATCTCCATTCACTTTGCTGTAAAACGCAGACGCGCATGCGTTTTTGGAGCAAATACGCGCGTAAAAAACGCGCAAAATACGCGATGTGTGAACGCAGCCTTATCGTTGGTCGTATTTAGGTGTCACACGCAACGATATCGTAACGACGTCGCTGCATCGCCCCAAAAGCCGTGATGTACTAACAATATCGTTAACGATATCGTCCCTTGTAATGGGCCCTTTAGAAAATCCAAAAAACATGACCTGTAGGTGGCTCTTGAGGACTGGAGGTGGGGACCTCTATTCTAAGAGGAGCACAAGCAGGACATCCATCTGCCAGGACACAGCTAATAAATAACTATAGAACACCTTTGTAAATACAAATATATAAGTAAGCTGCATGTATTTTTAAATCAATCACATTACAAAATATACATATTTTTTTTAAGTGGACAACACCTTTACATGAAGTAACAGACAGTGCTTGAATTATAAAGACGCAGTTCTAAGTAGATAAAAGTTGTGGGCATAATCAGGTTATAGACAGGGCACACACAGCTATAGGTCACAATTACCGGCCTGGCATACTAATGAGAAACTGAAATGGTGCAACTGACAGAAAGCAATAGAGGAGGGTAGGGTTTGTGGGCCCTGGCAATGCATAATTGAGTTTGTCCTAACTTTTGCTGGAAAGTGCCATTAATCCTCGTTCTTGGATGGTGGACAGAGCTGTGCAAACTGTTTCGTTATTTCAACAAGTGGCTGACTTATGTAGAACCACTGGTGTATTAGCTGGTGTAGAGACATAATATAAGTACAGGGCTATTTATTCTACTCTCAATATGTCTTCATGATTGAAAACCATGGCTTTGTATGTACATAGAGCCTGGGGGGGGGTCCTTCTTCCAGAATCACAGGAGTAGTCTTTTTTTTTTTTAAATTGAAAAGTATATGGGTCCCCTGCAGTACTAGTTCATCATAATGCATACATACTCCTGCTTTGTACATGGTAGTGGCCCCTCACCTCTTGGGCCCCTGCATTTGTTGCACCAATGGTATGTCCGTGCTTGGCTTTCGTCACAGGCCTTGCTGTAACATGTTTTGTAGTCTGACTACCATTGCAGTACATGCACTCATACAGAATGCCATCACCACTTATGATGGTGAACATGACCTGTGATAACTCAGTGATATAGCACTGCTTACCACAACTACATGGACTCACCTACTGCATCGCTGCTTTCTTAACCCCTTAGGAATGAGTCAGTTTTCATTTTTTCACTTTGATTTTTCCCCCCCCTTCTTACAAAAACGATGTCACGCGAGCCTTTGGGCACTGTATCTTCGATGGAGAAGCACGGAGACCCGTTCTACTGAGCAGGTGCGAGGATGCCAGTTAATCAGCGGATTTTGCAGCCAGAGGGTCGGCGAGGACCTAATACACCAGGACCAGAGAATAAAAGTTGATTTCTCCGGTATGAGGGGGACATCAGGGCACATAGAGGGGTTACAAGAACCCCATTTACATTATGTGTAAGCTGGTGGGCACAGTTTAGAATGCCCAAAGTGGGTGACCAATTCCCTTTAAGTGGTGAAAAAAATATTCTGAATTTTTTTTGCCATCTTCCAAATCCATAACATTTGTTTGGTGCGTGGTGACGACTCCAGGTCGATGTTTGCCAAAATTTTAATCCAGCATAGGCATGAGTTGTGGCGACGTTTCAAGCACCAAATGATCTTAGTCTGGACTAAGAGCATTTGGTGCTCGAAACGTCGCCACAACTGGTGCCTATGCTGGATTAAAATTTTGGCAAACATCGACCTGGAGTGCTGCAGACCTTTTTTCAGTATCTGTATGTATGGGAGAAACCCAGAAGGGGTTTTGTGTGCACTTTGCACCCATAGAAAACCAGATTAGCTGTGCTGCTTCACCTTTTGTCATTATTATATATATGTATATATATATACATATATATATATATAACATATATGTATATATATTAAAAAAAAAAAACACAATTCTGCCATTTTTTTTTATACAGGATTTACAGATCTTGTTAATGATTGTTGCATTTAGGTGAATCAGACTTTTCTGGATACAGAGATAACATATACTGTATGTGTATTCTTTTTTTTACATTTCTTTATTATTAAATGAATATGGGAGGATGTGTGATTCAAAGTTTTACTTTTTTTATTTTATTTTTTTTTTACTCATTTTACTCATTACCTTTTTCTGTGATTCATATTTATTCTGTTTTTTAATAGCACAAAAAAAATAAACATTAAATTACATTTTCCTTTCATTAAAAATTATTTTTAAATATTTGACATATTTTTAATGTGGGCGTGTCTAGATTTAGACTAAGGGTGCAACTTTTTATTTTGTTTTAATTAATTTATGGTATTTTACTGATTTTTTCATTTAGTTCACACTTCTTGGAACCCATGAGATCTTAAAATAACTTTTTTTTTTTGGGGGGGGGGGGATGGTTTATTGTACAATATTAATACATTCTTTTTGTTGCCAATTTTCCCTGCAACTGTGGCTGGTATATTAGGACCAGTTACAGTGGGAATTCAGCCTTCTGTCTGCAAAGCAGAGTTACCGTATATACTCGTGTATAAGCCGACCCGTGTATAAGCCGACCCCCCTACTTTTGCCCCCAAAACCTGGGAAAACCTATTGACTCGTGTATAAGCCGAGGGTGGACCCCAGCACAGGTATACAGCCCCCAGCAGTGTGGTATACAGCAGCAGCCCCAGTGGTAGTTTACAGCAGCCCCAGAGGTATATACAGCAGCCCCAGAGGTATATACAGCAGCCCCAGTGGTAGTATACAGCAGCCCCAGTGGTAGTATACAGCAGCCCCAGTGGTAGTATACAGCAGCCCCAGTGGTAGTATACAGTAGCCCCAGTGGTAATATACAGCAGCCCCAGTGGTAATATACAGAAGCCCCAGAGGTATATACAGCAGCCCCAGTGGTATATACAGCAGCCCCAGAGGTATATACAGCAGCCCCAGTGGTAGTATACAGCAGCCCCAGAGGTAGTATACAGCAACCCAGTGGTAGTATACAGCAGCCCCAGAGGAATATACAGCCCCAGAGGTATATACAGCCCCAGAGGTATATACAGCCCCAGAGGTATATACAACACCCCCACCCCCATCAGTATACAGGCCCCCCCTTGCTGCACAATCCTGTAAAGGAATACATTAGTATACTTATCCCTGCCGCTGTCGCTGTCCCGCCGCCGCCATCGCGCTCCTCCGTCTTCATCCAGCGTCTTCCGGCTTCCTCCTCTGGCGCGCAGACAATGACGTCATTGCCTGCACCCACCGGAGGAAGCCGGAAGAAGACGGAGGAGCGCGATGTCGGCGGCGGGACAGCGGCAGGGATAAGTATACTAATGTATTCCTTTACAGGATTGTGCAGCAAGGGGGGGCCTGTATACTGATGGGGGCGGGCGGCTGTATACATTGTATACAGTATACAGTGACTCACGTATAAGCCGAGGGGGGGACTTTACAGCCCAATTTTTGGGCTGAAAAACTCGACTTATACGCGAGTATATACGGTAATTCTCATAGGATACAGCAGATTCTACTCTCTACCTATACCCAGCATTCACATGATCAATGGGTCTGAAGACAGAAACCTCCTCTACTGTATATAAAGCTCTCTTATTCAGCACTTGTGTATACAGCGAACAGAAAGCCAGATATGGTAATAAACAAATTGCCTGTTGGGGAGTCAGCCTGTGTCTGACACCTAGCTCCCTGGATTGCCATTTTAAGCCTATGGGTGGCCTGGAAATGGTTAACAGTAGCAGAGAAAAATTGGGGCAGATTTATTAAACTGTTTAAGAGAGAAGAAGTCTTTGCTGTCCATAGGAACCAATCACAAAGCAATTTTCATCTTGTATTCTGCCCTTAAAAATGAAAGCTGTGCGATGGGTTGGTAAAGGCAAGAAAGATAGTTTTTCTGTTAGAAAATGTCAGAAATATAAAAAGCAGTGATGCTGTGAATGAATCTGGTTTCACACTGCAGTTTTTTTCCCCGATCAGTTTCAATCCGGTTTGTGTGCCAAAACCAGGAGAGGAACCAGGAGAGCAACTTACAGAGAAAAACTATAATTGAACGATTGACACCTGTTCTGAGTTTAGGAGACACTCCTGGTTTTGGCACACAAACCTGATCGAACCTGATCAGGGAAAAAACTGTGGTGTGAAACCAGCCTGAGTCCATACATATTCAAATGTGGTATCCATCAGAGGATAGCAGCTTTATATCACTAACACATCACAACCTGCCATTAAGGCTGGGTCACGCTGCCAAATAACTCACGAGAAGATCTATTATATAAAACCCGAAGGCCACTTCCGCCCAAAATCCGCTTCCGCTTCCGTGATGGCCTCCCTCCTGTGTCAAACACCGGAACCGGAAGCACCAGACCCACAGAGCCCCGTCTGCGCCCACCCACATCCGGCCCACAGCCCTGCAGCTCACCGCCCACTCTCCATCAGGGACCGCCATGCCGCCACTGGGTCCGCACACAGCCTGGTGTGCGCCCACCAACATGAGGGAACCGGCCCGGACCGGCCCACACTCCGGTGTGCGGCCTCCGCCGGCAACGCTCCCCCGCCACCTCGGGGGGCCACACAACCTCTGGGGGTACCCGTGCTCCGCGCCTGGAGAGGGGAGAGGGCGGGACTGACTGTCCTGCAGCTCTGCCCGCCCCTCCTCTCCTCCTACACCCGACGCGCGACCACCGGTAAGTCTGCCCTCCTGCCTCCGCCTCCGCTCCAGCCTGTGCCCGCCGCCTCCGCTGCAGCCTGTGCTCCCTCCAGCCTGTGTCTCCTCCAGCCTGTGTCCTGTGCCCCCCTCCGGCCTGTGTCCTGTCACCCCCTCCGGCCTGTGTCCTGTCACCCCCTCCGCCCTGTGTCCTGTGACCCCCTCCGCCCTGTGTCCTGTGACCCCCTCCGCCCTGTGTCCTGTGACCCCCTCCGGCCTGTGTCCTCTCACCCCCTCCGGCCTGTGTCCTCTCACCCCCTCCGGCCTGTGTCCTCTCACCCCCTCCGGCCTGTGTCCTCTCACCCCCTCCGGCCTGTGTCCTCTCACCCCCTCCGCCCTGTGTCCTGTCACCCCCTCCGCCCTGTGTCCTGTCACCCCCTCCGCCCTGTGTCCTGTGACCCCCTCCGCCCCGTGTCCTGTGACCCCCTCCGCCCCCTGTCCTCGGTGTCCTCTGCCCCCTGTCCTCGGTGTCCTCTGCCCCTGTCCTCGGTGTCCTCTGCCCCCTGTCCTCGGTGTCCTCTGCCCCCTGTCCTCGGTGTCCTCTGCCCCCTGTCCTCGGTGTCCTCTGCCCCCTGTCCTCTGTGTCCTCTGCCCCCTGTCCTCTGTGTCCTCTGCCCCCTGTCCTCTGTGTCCTCTGCCCCCTGTCCTCTGCCCCCTGTCCTCTGCCCCCTGTCCTCTGCCCCCTGTCCTCTGCCCCCTGTCCTCTGCCCCCTGTCCTCTGCCCTCTGCCCCCTGTCATCTGCCCCCTGTCATCTGCCCCCTGTCATCTGCCCCCTGTCCTCTGCCCCCTGTCCTCTGCCCCCTGTCCTCTGCCCCCTGTCCTCTGCCTCCTCTGCCCCCTGTCCTCTGCCTCCTCTTCCCCCTGTCCTCTGCCTCCTCTGCCCCCTGTCCTCTGCCTCCTCTGCCCCCTGTCCTCTGCCCCCTGTCCTCTGCGTCCTCTGCCCCCTCTGCCCCCTCTGCGTCCTCTGCCCCCTCTGCGTCCTCTGCCCCCTCTGCCCCCTCTGCCCCCTCTGCCCCCTCTGCCCCCTCTGCGTCCTCTGCCCCCTCTGCCCCCTCTGCGTCCTCTGCCCCCTCTGCGTCCTCTGCCCCCTCTGCGTCCTCTGCGTCCTCTGCCCCCTCTGCCCCCTGTCCTCGGTGTCCTCTGCCCCCTGTCCTCGGTGTCCTCTGCCCCCTGTCCTCTGTGTCCTCTGCCCCCTGTCCTCTGTGTCCTCTGCCCCCTGTCCTCTGTGTCCTCTGCCCCCTGTCCTCTGTGTCCTCTGCCCCCTGTCCTCTGTGTCCTCTGCCCCCTGTCCTCTGTGTCCTCTGCCCCCTGTCCTCTGTGTCCTCTGCCCCCTGTCCTCTGCCCCCTGTCCTCTGCCCCTGTCCCTGCCCCTGTCCTCTGCCCCCTGTCCTCTGCCCCCTGTCCTCTGCCCCCTGTCCTCTGCCCCCTGTCCTCTGCCCCTGTCCCCTGCCCTCTGCCCCCTGTCATCTGCCCCCTGTCCTCTGCCCCCTGTCCTCTGCCCCCTGTCCTCTGCCCCCTGTCCTCTGCCCCCTGTCCTCTGCCTCCTCTGCCCCTGTCCTCTGCCTCCTCTTCCCCCTGTCCTCTGCCTCCTCTGCCCCCTGTCCTCTGCCTCCTCTGCCCCCTGTCCTCTGCCCCCTGTCCTCTGCCCCCTCTGCCCCCTCTGCGTCCTCTGCCCCCCTCTGCCGCCTCTGCCCCCTCTGCCCCCTCTGCCCCCTCTCTGCCCCCTCTGCCCCCCCTCTGCCCCCTCTGCCCCCTCTGCGTCCTCTGCCCCCTCTGCGTCCTCTGCCCCCTCTGCGTCCTCTGCCCCCTCTGCGTCTCTCTCTGCCCCCTCTGGTCCTTCTGCCCCCTCTGCCGTCCCCCTCTGCCCCCTCTGCGTCCTCTGCCCCCTCTGCTCCTCTGCCCCCTGTCCTCGGGCGTCCTCTGCCCCCTGTCCCTCGGTGTCCTCTGCCCCCCTGTCCTCGTGTCCTCTGCCCCCTGTCCTCTGCCTCCTCTGCCCCCTGTTCCTCTGCCTCCTCTTCCCCCCTGTCCTCTGCCCCCTCTGCCCTCCCGTCCTCTGCCTCCTCTGCCCCCTGTCCCCTGTCCTCTGCCCCTGTCCTCTGCCCCCCTCTGCCCCCTCTGTCCCCTCTGCCCCCCTCTGCCCCTCTCTGCCCCCTCTGCGTCCTCTGTCCTCTGCCCCCTCTGTCCTCTGCCCCTCTGCCCTGTCCTCTGGCCCTCCCTCTGCGTCCTCTGCCCCCTCTGCGTCCTCTGCCCCCTGTCCTCTGCGTCCTCTGCCCCCTGTCCTCTGCCCCCTGTCCTCGGTGTCCTCTGCCCCCTGTCCTCTGTGTCCTCTGCCCCCTGTCCTCTGTGTCCTCTGCCCCCTGTCCTCTGTGTCCTCTGCCCCCTGTCCTCTGTGTCCTCTGCCCCCTGTCCTCTGTTCCTCTGCCCCCTGTCCTCTGTGTCCTCTGCCCCCTGTCCTCTGTGTCCTCTGCCCCCTGTCCTCTGCCCCCTGTCCTCTGCCCCCTGTCCTCTGCCCCCTGTCCTCTGCCCCCTGTCCTCTGCCCCCTGTCCTCTGCCCCTGTCCTCTGCCCCCTGTCCTCTGCCCCTGTCCTCTGCCCCCTGTCCTCTGCCCCTGTCCTCTGCCCCCTGTCCTCTGCCCTCTCTGCCCCTCTGTCATCTGCCCCCTGTCTCTGCCCCCTGTCATCTGCCCCCTGTCATCTGCCCCTGTCCTCTGCCCCTGTCCTCTGCCCCTGTCCTCTGCTCCTCTGCCCCCTGTCCTCTGCCCCTCTGCCCCCTGTCCTCTGCCTCCTCTTCCCCCTGTCCTCTGCCTCCTCTGCCCCCTGTCCTCTGCCTCCTCTGCCCCTGTCCTCTGCCCCCTGTCCTCTGCGTCCTCTGCCCCCTCTGCGTCCTCTGCCCCCTCTGCCCCTCTGCCCCCTCTGCGTCCTCTGCCCCCTCTGCGTCCTCTGCCCCCTCTGCGTCCTCTGCCCCCTCTGCTCCTCTGCCCCCTCTGCGTCCTCTGCCCCCTCTGCGTCCTCTGCCCCCTCTGCGTCCTCTGCCCCTCTGCGTCCTCTGCCCCCTCTGCGTCCTCTGCCCCCTCTGCGTCCTCTGCCCCCTCTGCGTCCTCTGCCCCCTGTCCTCTGCGTCCTCTGCCCCCTGTCCTCTGCGTCCTCTGCCCCCTGTCCTCTGCGTCCTCTGCCCCCTGTCCTCTGCCCCCTCTGCGTCCCTGCTCCTCTGCGTCCTCTGCCCCCTCTGCGTCCTCTGCCCCTCTGCCCCCTCTGCGTCCTCTGCCCCCTCTGCGTCCTCTGCCCCTCTGCGTCCTCTGCCCCCTCTGCCCCCTCTGCGTCCTCTGCCCCCTCTGCGTCCTCTGCCCCCTCTGCGTCCTCTGCCCCCTCTGCGTCCTCTGCCCCCTCTGCGTCCTCTGCCCCCTGTCCTCTGCCCAGCCGCCTCTGCCCCCTGTCCTCTGCCCAGCCGCCTCTGCCCCCTGTCCTCTGCCCAGCCGCCTCTGCCCCCTGTCCTCTGCGCTGACCACTCTGCCCACGTCGCTGCGCTGACCAATCTCACCGCACTCACTGCTAACCACTGAGCCACCGCACTCACTGCTAACCACTGAGCCACCGCACTCACTGCTAACCACTGAGCCACCGTATACTCTGCTACCCACTGAGCCACCTGTATACACACAATTCATTTCACCGCACTCCCGTAACTATTAGTAAATAAACTATATATGGATTCTAGACTACCCGATTCTTTAGAATCGGGCCGCCATCTAGTCATATATAAATGCCCAGATTGGCCATCAACTCTACTGACCTGAGTGTGACAGCTTCATGTATTTCTATGCAGCTGTCACATTTAGGTCAGGATAGCTGCAGCCAGTCCGGGAAGAAAGCTGCGATCCTCGCACAAGTCATGCACTAGTGTGACTAAAGCCTACTGAAGACCAAGGCTAGTTTCACACTACTGTTTTTTTGGAATCCGGGGGAAATGCATGTAAAACCTGCATCCCTCGGATTCCCCTGCAATTGCAAAATGTGATGCAACTGGATGCCTCCGCACTGGTATTATCACTGATCTGCCTCACGGATCAGTGATAATAACAGTGCGTGAGCATCCCGTTGATGACCTTTTTTAGCTGGATACGATTGTAAAATACATGCCCCCTAGTGGGCGTATAATTTACAACTGGGTTCTGGGTATGCTTAATCTAAAAACCCGGATCTGGCGTCCATATTCCACCACAGAACCACATTTTAATTGAATACGTAGTGCCCCAGAACCGGGTGTTAACGCTTTTGAAATGGAACTGTACTGAACTGGATGCACCCACAAGTTCCTGCGGCCCCATTGAAAGTCAATGAGGTTGAAAACTGATGTGGGTGCATCCAGTTTCAGGTTAATACCAAAAAAAAACAGGATTGTTGGGTATACACTGGAGTAAACTGTATTAATTGTGGGTATGCTGCCTACACACCTTTTCATTTAATACCAAAAACAGTAGTGTGAAACCAGCCTTAGGAGCAATGTAATACGATTCTGCCTCAACTGTAAAGCCAGACAAATCATGGACAATGCAGCCTGCATGTGTGAAACCATATCAGAGGGAAAGAAAGATGGCAAATAACCCAGACATGGCATATCAACTAAAACAGGTATGAACAAGCCACACACAAAAACTATTTTATGATTCTTTATTATAGCTCATGCTGTGCTATAATGGGGAAGAAAATTGCTGGCGTGTCACTTTAACTTTGTAGAAGAACACAGTGAGAATAGATGTATACCTCTGCTGTATGTCCCCACTGCAGGTTAAGAAAGGATTGTAGTTTGATTGAATGAACTCCACTTTTTATTTTCTCAGCTTTTTATACATGAAGCCCAATATGTTTTATTTGAAGTTCTCTGGAATTTCATTTCGGCATAACCTGCTTGATATCTCACTCGCCCGCACATCCACCGAGCGGTGCCAGCTGGGTGTAATTGACTTTGAAATTCGACAATCCCTTTCCTAGCAGCATAAAAGCTAAACCATGAAACTCAAGGGTGTTAATGTTAAAATTTAAATATTTAAAGCACATAAATGGCCTGAAATGTATGCAGAAAATCCACGGGTAGTCAACCATAACCAGACAATTGCGCATCCTTTTATATCTCCTTCAATCTTCCCATTGCATGCAGTTCAGAGGGCTATTGTACACAACACTGGGCGTTTGGTAAAGCTGAAGCCTTCACAGCTCAATTTTATATGGATTTAAAAAAAAGAAAAAAAAAAAAGAACAGAAGAACGCTCAGGGCCGCTATGGCTTCACCGGTCAGAACAGGAAGGTACACAGAGATACGGAAACACAGCCAGGCACAACTGGTATTAGGTTAGGGCTGCAGAAATGGCGGAACAAAAGACGGAATTAAAAAAAATCAGACCATGTCAGATGTGGTTTCTGTAAGGCTAGCTTCACACCATGGTTTTTGAGCTGTCAGGTTGTGTTCGGTATTTTGCAGGATCACCCTGACAGGACTGGACACAAACTGGTGGGTTGAACTGGATGGCAAATAAGCACCCTGATCCTGTTTTTTGCAGGATTTGTTTCATTTCTCCATTCAAAAGCATTGTGAATTACTTCTCCATAGGCTATAATGGGTGAAGCGTTGTCCATGGTGCTGAAGGAGCATTCTGAGAATGCCAAGTGCTAAAAACCAGGTAAGGGAAACGTATCAGGTTTTTTTAACGGATCCGGCACCATAGACTTCCACGTTATTGGGCGCCGGATCGGGGAAGACCCGGCAGGATCTGGTTTTGTTTAACTTTTTGCCCCGGACACAAAAATGCTGCACGCTCCGATTTTGTGGCCAGGGCAAAAATAGAATGCAGCCTGATGCTGCCGGATAGGGACAAAACCGGATAGCAAATCACTGCCATCCAACCCTATCCGGCACCATAGGGATACATTATGTTCAAAAATCGGGTCTGGCGCTGTCAGGTTCATACCAGACAACTTCGGACCTGATAAAACTGTGGTGTGAAGCCAGCCTAAGGTTACTTATTCCTTCACTAGCTCTAAGCCTACATTTCCACAATGACCTGTTGATGAGTTTTTGACGTTGGATATTTTAGACACCATTTCTGCACCTAGTAAGTAAATTTAGTTATCAAAAACTCATTAAAAACTCATTGTGGGCACACCGCCTAATAACTGATCAATGTGCAACCACTTTACATAGCTACAACACAGTTTTATTGTAATAGTGCATACATGCAGTCACCTGAAGAAAGGAAAAAAGAAAGGATATCGCACACTGTCAGGATTCAGCAATCTGCAGTCACATTGAGGGACTGCAGAATATTGCATGCGGCTTGGAAAGCTCCTTTAAGATCATCTTGGAGAAGAGAAGCACTTAGCGCTTCTGCCTCTTTGATCTCAGCTGCCAGACCTCCATCGCTCAAATCTTCTAACATTGTTCTATAACATTATTTAACAATGAAGAGTAATATAAAGATCATACAGTCAGCAGAAGCCTCTGAGGTGGTAAAGTACATAAATGTACTATAATATATATATATATATATATATAGTACATATACTGCTGTATATTATGCTCTCATGGTACATAAGAATATGCATATATTGAAACACACAAAAATTGCATTGAAAATGTTAATGTTAGGGCCTTTCACATCAGCGTTTTTTTAAATTTGCGGCAGATGCGGTGAAAAAACCGCATCTGCCGCAACTGCCGCATAACGGTTCCACTTGCGGCACGGTTGCGGTTTTTTCCATAGGAAGTATAGGGGACTTGCGGCAGATGCGGCAAGTGCGGTATTGCACTTGCGGCAGGTGCGGCAGAGAAAAAAACCGCAGTAAGCCGCGGTTTTTTTCTCTGCCGCACCTGCCGCAAGTGCAATACCGCACTTGCCGCATCTGCCGCAAGTCCCCCTATACTTCCTATGGAAAAAACCGCAACCGTGCCGCAAGTGGAACCGTTATGCGGCAGTTGCGGCAGATGCGGTTTTTTCACCGCATCTGCCGCAAATTTAAAAAAACGCTGATGTGAAAGGGCCCTTACTTTGATGCTAATTTGATGTTAATAACACTAAATTCAATAAAAATAATTGAACAAGAATATGCATATATGCTCCAGAAAATCATCATGTATGGGAACTAAGTACCCATCATACTAAGTTGGGCATCCAAGAAAAAAAGGAAATGCTGAGTCAGAGAAAGACCTCTTTCAGCATTTTATAGGATGTGAATGTCTGAGTGGAGTCTGAAGAGCAAGTCAAGAGATAAAAATGTTAAGATATATGGCCAAAATTCTGATTTTTATTAAAGGGATTGTCTCCTGAGGAGTCATCTCTAACCCCAAGTTATCCACTTAGGGCCCGAACACACTCGGCTACTTACATGCAGTGACCCTGAACGGCCTCTTCTTGTCTGGATGGGAATGATAGCTGCTTGTGTTTTTGAGCAGCTCCACACTCCCCGACAAATGGGAGAGGCCGTTCAGGGTCACTGCTCCAGTCACTTCCGAGTCTCGTCCGACAGACTCACATGTAACGGGCCCGTTACACACAACGATATCGTGAACGATACCGTTGCAACGTCACCGCTTTGGTGACGTTGCAGTGATGTCAAAACAACATTGTTGTGTTTGACACGTATCAATGATCAATGATAAGTCATTGATTGTAGATTTATGGCCAGGACCATAAATCTATTGTTGGTCTCCCGCTGGACGGCCAGCATTGGCGCGTGTGACAGCGGGAGACCAACAATGAACGAGCAACCAGCGCCGCACAGCAAGCGCTGGGAGCTGGTAACAATGGTAAACAGCGGGTACCTAAGCACCACGCTCAGCTTAGTTACCCGATGTTTACCATGGTTACCAGCGATCTCGCTGGTCCTGATCGTTAGCGAGTCTGCCTGTTTGACAGCTCACCAGCGATCAGTTCACGATGTCGCAGCAATCCACATCGTTGGTCGGATCGCTGCCACATCGCAGCGTGTAACCCGGCCTTTAGTAGCAGTGTGTCCAAGCTCTAAAACTGTGTATAGGCATCCATGTGTCTAGGTAGTAACTGACCATTCAAATGACTGACATTACGAGTAATCCATGGTTTTCTCAGTCCTCCAGAACAAGAGTCTCTATTCCAGCATAGGGCATACATAGATTTTAATATCATATTTTTATGGGTTGTCTTAGTGAGAGAATGCCTTTCAAAAATATCATTCACATAGTTGTATTCTTACCAAGGGGCATTTCTATAGAGTCCACATTTCTGAGGTTGTAAATATGAAGCCATACAATACTGAGCATTTATTTACATCTGTAATATGAACAGCTGCAACAGAGAAAAATACAGATTTATATAGTCAGATATGCAATTTTGCTGAGGTTTTCCATTTAAAGGAAATTTGTCCGCAGATTTTTACTATGCAAACTGAAGACAGCATGCTGATAGGGTTAAACAAAAAAATCAACTATTCTCTCTCTTTACAGACTATGTGCTATTGTTTACGTAAACTAAAGGCTTTATAACCTGGTGATTACCACTACTGAACTACTGTGTCATGTGCAAGGAAGTCTGACATGCCCCCTGCTGTGAATGACACCTCACAGTGAATGCACAATCTCTATTGCGAGTCTGCTGTGCGCGGGGGGGGGGGGCAGATATCCCAGCTCTGCTGTATTCCTAAAACTAAATACTTTGATTGTATCAGAAATACTGCACCCATTAATCTGTGATACATTGTTTGATTCAGGGCTTCTTTGCCTACATTATGTTGTCAGATGAGGTAGCAAAAACCAGCTGACAGATTCCCTTTAAAGAGTATTTTTACACCTTTTGCTGTCCAGTTGGAGTACAACACAACATGGCGACAGACATACTGATTTTAACTTTTGGTGTTATTTTCAACAAATGTACACTTTATAGTAGCAGTGCTTGAGTCCTCTCAGTGTGACGTTGCATAGTGGCACCACTAACAATGGGGCGAAAGTAAGAGTTAGACACCAACAAAATAAAAGGAATTTTTTTGAGTCACATATGCGTATGTGTGTGGTGTGTGTGTGTGTGTGTGTTTGTGTGTGTTAGTAGGTCTACCTTTTAAACCAGGGGCAGGGAATTCCAGGCCTCGAGAGCATCACACAGTGCAAGTTTTCAGGATTCTCTTGCATTTGACAGTTGGTAATTTAATCTCCTGCACAGGTGATGAGTCCAACTGTCAAATACAACCCCTGGCAAAAATTATTGAATCACCTGGCTCAGAGGATGTTCATTCAGTTGTTTAATGTTGTAGAAGAAAAGCAGATCACAGACATGGCACAAAACTAATCATTTCAAATGGCAAATTTATGGCTTTAAGAAACACTAAAGGTACCGTCACACGTGGCAATTTTGCAAGCAATTTCACTGGCAATTTGCTGGTTGCAGTGAAATCATGGACACATTGTTCTGTTTTGTTGCCGTGTAGAAATGGAACCATGTATTCATGATTTCACTGCAACCAGCAAATTGCCAGTGAAATTGCTTGCAAAATTGCCGCGTGTGACGGTACCTTAAGGGCCACTTTACACACACCAACTTATCTGTCCAACTTCTGAACAACTTACTGGTTGCAGTGAAATCATGGACACATTGCTCCACTTTGTGGCTGTGTACAAATGGAACAATGTGTCCATGATTTCACTGCAACCAGTAAGTTGTTCAGAAGTTGGACAGATAAGTTGGTGTGTGTAAAGTGGCCATAAAAGAAATCTTGAAAAAAAATATGCTAGCCCGTAATGGTTACTTTTGTAGACCAAGGAGGGGGAAAAATTATGGAATCACTCAATTCTGAGGAAAAAACTATGGAATCATGACAAACAACAACACTCAAATACATTACTAGTATTTTGTTCTACCACCTCTGGCTTTAATAACAGCTTGCAGTCTCAATCTGCATCCAACTTTCTCTGATTGCTGCTGCCAGATAAGGCTGGGTTCACATTTGCGGACCCCTCCGCAGCATTCTGAGGAGGGGATCCGCTATGTGACCTCAGCGGCCGCGAGCTCCTATCTTTATAATGGGAGCGCACGGTGCTGCGCTTGACCGCGCATGACCGTGCGCACCCATTCACTCCCACATGTGATCTGTGCGCAGGCGGATGCCTGCGCACACATCACACAGTCTCGTCTGCACCAGGGACGCGACATGTTGCATTCCTGGTGCGGACGAGACTGTGTGATTTGTGCGCAGGCATCCGCCTGCGCACAGATCACATATGGGAGTGGATGGGTGCGCACGGTCCTGCGCTGTCAAGCGCAGCACCGTGCGCTCCCATTATAAGGATAGGAGCTCGCTGCCGCTACGGTCACATTGCGGATCCCCTCCGCAGAATGCTGCGGAGTGGTCCGCAAATGTGAACCCAGCCTAAGCTTTGCAGGTTGGAACCTTGTTAGGGACCATTTTCTTCAACTTCCACCAAAGATGGGAGTCTATGGCGCCGGACTGCTCAGATCCGGGTTGATCCGGGAACTGGACACCGACGGCTGAACTTCAGCACCAGGGAGCTGTCCCCTGTGAAGTGGTTCAGCACCATTTCAGCAGGGGACAGCTACCTCAGCTGCACTCGGCTGAATCTGGCTCCAAACAGGACTGGAGGACATATTTGCTCTCCGGTTCTGTTTGCATATCGGATCAGAAGTGTGGATGACTTCCAACCATGGGCAGTGAGCGTCTTTGAAGCCAGGTACACATACATCTGGCGATCTTAAATGCTCAATGCTAAGAGGTACCAAGCCTTGTACTGCACTGTCATGATGCTGGGCATTGTAAAGCATGTCATCATGCCCACAGGGGTGTGATAATATCAAACTGGGCCGACTAGCCAGGGACCTAATGTGCCCTGACTAGTCACTGCCATCATTAACAGATCACAAATGATATTTAAAAATATTTTTTCCAATGATCTGTTTATGTATGCCAGTACATGAAGGGACTGTTAGTGTATGATTATAGATATGGGCACAGAACTGCTCGTGGTTCTAGGGTAACAGGGGACCAAACAGGTTCCCTTTAACGATACTGCGCTCTTTTGCTTCCTCAGTAGTACAGAATTGGTACCCAACGATTTTTGATTAGGATATGTTTACACAACCGATTTTTTACCTGAGTGATATTAACATGTCAATGAGAGGAGGGAAAAAAAAATAAATAAAAAAAAAATCACTCCATGCCCTAGTCGCTTCTGCATTTTTTACAAGATTTACCATTTGTATGGGGGAATAAAACAATATTATGGTAGATACTTTATAGTCCAAGTTCTCCAGTTTCCTCCCACTCTCTAAAAGACATAGTGATAGGATGTTTACATTGTGAGCCCCAATGTGGGCAGTGATAAAGATGTATGTAAAGTGCTGTGGTATGTAAGGCGCTGTGAATAAATATTATCAACTGTATAGTATGATTATTACAGATACTTTGCAATTATTAAACTGCATTTGGTCGTGTAAATTTTATTATCTGTTAATGTATAAAAATGGATGTCATATTGATGTAAACAAACGGACATACAGATTACATACATGCGACAATATAGATGAAAAATTGCCTATTTTTTCTGGATGAAAAGAAGTTGACTTTCAATACACACATATGAACATACGCTAAGCATGTAACCTTGTTAACGACCGAGACGCCAGTCGTTTGTGTGTGAGCGAAACGGTGCTGCTATGAATGACACGGACTCCAAAAATAGTGGTAAATTAACTCTTTTTAACGGTTTCAAAAAGATAAATTCAAACTTTGCAAAAACGATATGGCCCCAACAGCCCGATCACAGTGTACAATTTATGCAGCCGAGGGAACCCGTGTGCCAGTTTTGCAGAGAGGGAGCACAACTATCCCAGACTAAACCAACCCCCCCTTACTCCGTATAGGGCCTACCGGGCTCTTACTGCAGCCGAGGCACGTGTTCCCCTCAGGATATAATCTTACACCCCCACTCCCACGACAATGTACAAAATATTTCGGGATCCTGATTCCCTTATATAAATCTATGCCACAACCTATTTACAGCAAATGCAGTTTTGCCTCCTGCATGAGGTGAAAACTCTTTAACTTGGTAATGTACAGTTTACAGGGTGTATGTCATTTCACCCTAATAATCAGCCACTGAGGTATATAAGATCTTCCTTATACTGGGCACAACCCAGTATAACACGGATGGATGATAATTCTCTCAGTTCTACAGGGTCATCCACATTCGGCTTCTCTTTGCATCTCACACTGTGCAAGTCTCAATATTTAATATCTTGTATAAATCAAGCCTGGTCAGTATCTATCTCCTCATGAGTACGCACAAAATAGTCCTTTGTAGCTTCTGGCTAACTCACCCTGTCTGACGATCCCTTATGTCATCACAGAACACGGCTTATCTTTCAGTCCACGGTGTAGATCAAGCCCTTGAGTAATTCTAGCAGTGTTCGAGCCAGGCGCGTCCTTCCATAGATCCACGAGCCCCTCAGAATACGTCTTTTCTGTGTAGGTCTCCACAGGCATCTGTCTTAGGCGGCCGTCACACGGTTCAATTTGCAGAACGATATTGTTAGCGATCTCATGCACGCGCGATCGCTAACAATATCGTTCACATCGTTGGTGAGCTGCCACACAGGCAGACTCACCAGCGATGTGGACCAGCGAGATCGCTGGTAACCATGGTACACATCGGGTTACTAGGCGCCGCTCGGCTCTTAGTAACCCACGTTTACCATAGATACCATCTCCCAGCATAGGCTCTGCCGCTGGGAGATCGTTCATCGTGGTGTCATACACCACGATGAGCAGATTGATCAAGCGATTATCGCTTGATATGAGCTCCGGCTTACAAATCTGCGATCACACAATCAAGCGATTTTACATTGTAAAATCGCTTGATTACACGCAGCGATGCACAAATGATATCGCTTAAGCAATCAAAAAGCAGATCGCTTAAGAGATATCTGCAGGAAATTGATGCGTGTGACGGCCTCCTTAGTCAATTTACCTCAGGAGACTGACTAAAAATTACTTCCTGATTCCAGATCTTTCTACTCGTGTCCACTGATGACCTCCAGTGGCCGAACTGAGTTACTACAGATCATTTATATTAAAATGTTGAACTTAATATTAGAAATACATTTCAGCACCCTTACAACCTCTGCAGCAAATCAATAGCTGTATGGAGGGGGAAAGCGAAAGAGGTAGGAAGGGAAAAGAAAAGATGCAGAGGGGGCATAGAAAGAGGGAGAAAGAGAGAGACAGAGGGAAAAAGGGAGAAAGAGGGAGGCAGAGAAAGAGGAGAAAGAGAGAGGCAGAGAGAAAGAGGGAGAAAGAGAGAGGCAGAGAAGAGGGAGAAAGAGAGAGAGCAGAGGAAGAGAGAAAGGGGAGCAAGGAGGGAGAAAGAGGGAGGAGAGGAAAAGAGAAGAGGGAGAGAGGGGAGAGGAGGAGAGGGGAGAGAGAGAGGGAGAGAGAGGGAGAGAGAGGGAGGAGAGGAGAAAAGAGAGGAGAGAGAGGGAGAGAAGAGAGGAGGAGAGGGGAGAGAGAAAGAGAGGGAGAAAGATAGGGAGAAAAGAGGGAGAAAGAGGGGAGAAAGGAGTGGAGAAAGAGGGTAGGGCAAGAGAAAGAGGGCGGCAAGAGAAGAGAGGGCGGCAAGAGAAAGAGGGCGGCAAGAGAAAGAGGGCGGCAAGAGAAAGAGGGCGGAAGAGAAAGCGACATTCATGGGGTTGGCCATCCTCACCTTTATAATAGATAATTATCGATTTACAGAAACCATTAAGTACACCTACCTGTGCCTAGAACTCAGAATCAGGGAGCTGTATGAAGCCATAGTTATTGAGATACAAGACATCAAAAGCCTTCTATGCCAGCATAAGACATCTGTACCATCTCAAGGCACCTGTAACCATCTGGCTAAAAATCTTTGACTCTATTATTGCCCAATCCCTCTGTATGGCAGTGATGTTTGGGTATGAACTGGTCCCCAGAAATGGTCAAAGTGGGACGTTGGGCCAACTGAAAAATATTCCACCTAGAGTTCTGCAAGCATCTTCTCCAAGTCCAAAGGAGTACATCAAACTGTCCCCGCCGAGCAGAGCTGGGCAATTTCCACTACAACTTGCAATCCAGAAGAAGGCGCTATCATTCAGGGCTCATCTACAAAGTAGTAGTCCGACCTTCTACCATGACAAAGCCTTCCTACACCAGGAAGCCCCAGGAAGCCTTCCAGCATAAAAGTACCCAACGCCAGCCTGACCAAGGTAATAACCTACATGGTCTAACAAAAGACGAAACCCAAAAAATGGTACACAAAGGAAAAGAGAATCTCTCAGTTTCTAGAGGAACGACACAAACAAATCACAAAAACTGACGATATACCAGAACCTAGAGAGCAAGTACAACTGGTTTCATAGCTATAGAAACTAGAAAACTTCAAAGTGACAGATCCTGAGCCGGTACAGATCAGTGCCGACAGCCTACTCATTAGAATCTGGGCAGCAGCGACAGAACTACATGCCCTGAGAGAGCAGACTGTGCCAGCAGTACCACCAATAGGCCATGGAGGATGAGGCCCACTTCCTGCTGAGGTGCCCCAAATACCTGCAGTGAGGCACACTCACTTTAAGAGACTGTCTGATCTCCTCCCAGACTTCACCTCCATGGAGGAGGAAGAGAAACGTCCAATACTACTGGGGAACGAGGAAAGTGCAGCGACCATAGCAGCGCAATATGTCAGTGCCTGCCACAGACTAAGAGGAGCTTGATATGTCATGGACATATATACCCCACCACGGACATGTCCCGATCCCCTTACAAAAAGGAGCGTGATATACCGTATTTGCCGGCGTATAAGGCGAGTTTTTAACCCCTAAAATTCTCCTCCCAAGTCGGGGGTCGCCTTATACGCCGGGTCAGGGGGGTACTGAGGAAAAAAATGCCGGCATCGGTCCGCCGTGCATAATATAAGGCCCCCCCCCCCCGAAAATGAGCGGTGGCAGGTGGCAGGCAAGAAAAAAAAATGATACTCACCTGCCTCTACCGTCCATGTCTTCCGGAGCTTCCCGCTGCCACCACCGCTGTGTACATAGCCGCCGGGCGCCATAGATGTACGATCAGGAGGCTGCTGGTGTCTGATTGGCTGAGGCATTACCGTACATCTCCTGAACGGAGGTAACTGCGCCGCTCAGTGTGTATGTACGGTAATGCCAGGGCCAATCAGACGCCAGCAGCTGCCTGATTGGCTGATGGCTTATTATCGTACAGCTACGGTGCCCGGCTACGTACAGCGGCGGTGGCGGTGGTAAGCTCCGGCAGGGTCCGGTGGCACAGCAGTGGCACAGTGTGTCTTACTGTGTGTGTGTGTCTGACTGTGTGTGTGTGACTGTGTGCGTGTTGTGTGTCTGTCTGACTGTGTATGTGTGTGTGACTGTGTGTGTGTCTGTGTCTTACTGAGTGTGTGTGTGACTGTCTGTGTGTGACTGTGTGTGTCTGTGTCTTACTGAGTGTGTGTCTGACTGTCTGTGTGTGACTGTGTGTGTCTGTGTCTGGCTGTGTGTGTGTCTTACTGTGTGTGTCTGTGTCTAACTGTGTGTGTGTCTAACTGTGTGTGTGTCTAACTGTGTGTGTCTGACTGTGTGTGTCTGACTGTGTATGTGACTGCAGAGGAATATTGGGGGTTGATGGAGGCTGTACTCCCCCACCACCACTGTAATACTATAATATATGGAGGACTACGGGGGTGCATTACACTATATGGAGCACAATGGGGTGCATTATATTATCTAGGGGACTATGGCGTGCATTACACTATATGGAGGACTACGGGGGTGCATTACACTATATGGAGCACAATGGGGTACATTATATTATCTAGAGGACTATGGCGTGCATTACACTATATGGAGGACTACGGGGTGCATTATAATATATTGAGGACTTTGATGATGCATTATAATTTATGGAGACAATTATACTATACTAGATGGGTGCCCGATGCACAATGCATCGGGATTCTAGCCGAGCGAGTCTCTGACTCGCAATGGCCGCTTCGCGGCCAATGCTTCGCGCTGCTAAGGCGACTCGCCATGCCCGCTGCGCGGGCATAGCGAGTCGCCTTAGAACTGCTCGCAATGGCCGCTTCGCGGCCAATGCTTCGCGGTGTTAAGGCGACTCGCCATGCCCGCTGCGCGGGCATAGCGAGTCGCCTTACAACTGCTCGCATTGGCCGCTGCGCGGCCAATGCATTTTTCGTATCCACATGACCACGCTGACTCGCAGCGAGTGCGGTCTCAAAAGGGGCACTCGCTGCATTCGTGATTATATAATAGATGGAAGCCATTATAATACTTAGAGGGCTCTGTGGGAGCATGATAATACTTGAAGGGGTATGAGGGAGCCTCTATACTTTATGCAGGGCTATTTTAGGGCTGTGTGGTGGCCATAATACAGTGTGAAGAGATGTAGGGGTCATTATTCTATATGTGGGTCCATTATATTGTGTGGGGGTCATAGTGGGAATCATGCCGTAGAAGAGGGGGTAGTCTTATACGGCGAGTATATCCCAAACTCCATATTTTAAGTGGAAAAGTTGGGGGTCGTCTTATACGCCGGCAAATACGGTATTCTGGCCCTCTATATCACACCTTAGACATGTCCTTCTATTTTTACCATTTGCCTTGGGGAGGGAGGTAAGCAAGGAAGGAAGGAATGAATGAATGAAGAGAATGCTGCAATAATTGACATACTGCAGATTTTTCTTCACCAAAATCTACACCTTTTCTGCAACGATAAAAAAGCAACATGTTGTACAAAACTTCAGAATTCTCATAAATGTTGCTGGGGTAAGGATAGACATTAAGATTTCTGACAAATATGCAACAAATCTGCACCAAAAGAAATGCATCAAAAAACACGCCATGCGTGTATGGCCAGTGGCGTAACTTCAGGCCCAGGGACCGCAATGTAAAAGCTCCAATGGGCCTCCAATTCTTGCAAATCTTTAATAGTATTAGGGTATGTGCACATTGGATGGTTCTGCATCATTGCAGACCGTCAGAAAACCGGTGGAGAATTGCAGAAACTGAGTTTTCTGACCTCAGCATTGTCCATCATTTTTTTAGCGTTTTTAAGTGTTTTTTGAGCGGTTTTATAGCGTTTATACAGCGTTTTGTCGGCGGTTTTTCTTAGCGTTTTTAAGACTGTTTTTTGTGCACTTGTAAGCTAGAACCGCTGGAAAAACGCTCAAAAGAAGTCACTTGCTCTATCTTTGAAAACCGGTGAAAAAAGTGGAAAGCAGACAAAAAAAAAACGTTCTATTGTACACAGCGTTTTCTAAAATCCATTGACTAGCATGTTAATCCACGCGTGGTTAGGATTAACATAAATTAACATAAAACTCAGCGGAAAACGCCGACGAAAACGCTCAAAAACAGCCCACAAAACGTCCAATGGGCACATAGCCTTAGGTCTTTTTCTATAGGTCAAAGGGACTTTGGAGGCGCCCCTATGCTAAAGGGCCCAGGTGCGATCATATCCCCTCCACCTGTGGTAGTTACGACCCTGCGCATAGCCTAATTGACAAAAACAGAGGCACACTGCAGTACCAACCACAGCATTAGCCGAATTCTTGGACACTATTATGTACTTGCTGCTATTTGTTGTATGCCAACAGCGATTTTTATCATGTCGAAATCAGTCACCTGTTTAATTAGGAAAAGAAAAGAAACAATAGCGCACTGTGAAAGACCATTTAACCATATTGGGCAATGGGGCCGGGGGGGGGCCCCCCTAACCTGGTGGGGTTGTGCACCCCTGCACAACCCAGTGTCTGAAACTTTAATGTGCTGTGCCGTCTGGAGACAGTGTTCACCGCTTGTCACCACAAGCTGGCGCTCCCAACTTGCTTCGGGTTCGGTCACGTGGTACGGCTGGCTGGAAACACGTCACCGCAGGTCCTTCGGCTCTGTAGCTCTTTGCCGAGCGACGCCAGGTCCTTGAGACCGGATATGATCCTGGAGCTGCTCCTGCTGCTACTCCCTCAGCGAGGGAAAGGGAATATACAGTGCCTTGTGAAAGTATTTGGCCCCATTGAACCTTTCAACCTTTTGCCACATTTCAGGCTTCAAACACAAAGATATACATTCTAATTTTTTTGTGAAGAACAACAACACGTGGGACACAATTGTGAAGTGGAAGGAAATTTATTGGATATTTTAAATTTTTTTAACAAATAAAAATCTGAAAAGTGGGGCATGCAATATTATTCGCCCCTTTACTTTCAGTGCGCAAACTCACTAAAGAAGTTCAGTAAGGATCTCTGAATGATCCAATGTTGTCCTAAATAACTCGTAATGATAAATAGAATTCACCTGTGTGTAATCAAGTTTCCGTATAAATGCACCTGCTTTGTCACAGTCTCAGGGTTCTGTTTCAAGTGCAGAGAGCATCATGAAGACCAAGGAACACACCAGGCAGGTCCGAGACACTGTTGTGGCAAAGTTTAAAGCCGGATTTGGATACAAAAAGTTTTAAACATCTCAAGGAGCACTGTGCAAGCGATCATATTGAAATGGGAGGAGTATCAGACCACTGCAAATCTACCAAGACCCGGCCGTCCCTTAAACTTTCATCTAGAACAAGGAGAAGACTGATCAGAGATGCAGCCAAAAGGGCCATGATCACTCTGGATGGACTGTAGAGATCTACAGTTGAGGTAGGAGAGAGAGTCTGTCACTTTTCCTGTCCATAGGACAACAATCAGCCGTACACTGCACAAATATGGCCTTTATGGAAGAGAGGCAAGAAGATAGCCATTTCTCAAAGATATCCATAAAAAATCTTGTTTGAAGTTTGCCACAAGCCACCTGGGAGACACACCAAACATGTGGAATAAGGTGCTCTAGTCAGATGAAGCCAAAATCGAACTTTTTGGGCACAATGCAAAACAATATGTTTGGCGTAAAAGCAACACAGCTCATCACCTTCGAAACACCATCCCCACTGTCAAACATGGTGGTGGCAGCATCATGGCCTGGGCCTGCTTTTGTTCAGCAGGGACAGGGAAGATGGTTAAAATTGATGGGAAGATGGATGGAGCCAAATACAGGACCATTCTGGAAGAAAACCTGTTGGAGTCTGCAAAAGACCTGAGACTGGGACAGAGGTTTAGCTTTCAACCAGACAATGATCCCAAACAAAGCAAAATCTACAATGGAATGATTCAAAAAGAAACGTATCCAGGTGTTAGAATGGCCAAGTCACAGTCCAGACCTGAATCCAATTGAGAATCTGTGGAAAGAGCTGAAAACTGCTGTTCACAAACGCTCTCCATCCAACCTCACTGAGCTCAAGCTGTTTTCCAAGGAAGAATGGGCAAGAATTTCAGTCTCATCGATAGAGACATACCCCAAGCGACTTCTGGCGGTAATCACAGCAAAAGGTGGTGGTACAAAGTATTAACTCAAGGGGGGCGAATAATATTGCACACCCCACTTTTCAGTTTTTTTATTTGTTAAAAAAGTTTAAAAATATCCAATAAATTTCCTTCCGCTTCACGATTGTGTCTCACTTGTTGATTCTTCACAAAAAAATTAGAATTTGCATCTTTATGTTTGAAGCCTGAAATGTGGCAAAAGGTTGAAAAGTTCAAGGGGGCCAAATATGTTCACAAGGCAACTGTATCTATAGGAATATTGTAGCGGTCCAATAGAAGCGCATTTGAAACTCTTCCAAGAAGATAAGCACCATATGTCGTATGATGGTCAATATTGAAATAATCCAAGAAAGAGGATTTCTAAACTTGTTGGAGACTGAGAGCAAAGGGGTGCTGGATTATCACTGAGATGGACAATCTGGGCTCTTCGCAGATCCATTCATGTAGCGCTTTTATAGTCCATGCTGAGTGCGGCAGATCCACGCGGGGTCAGTTACCGTTATATACTGGCACTTCCACTGTGTCACACACCACCACTCTGTCACACTGTGTGTGTGTGAGACAGATCCTAAATCCTGGATTTTCCATCTTAAAGGGATCCTGTCAGCCCCAAAACGCCTCATAAGCTATTAAAAACATGTCCCTAGAGCATATTATCACTTATCTTACACTCCTTTTTGTTCAGAAATGCATCTAGTGAAAATGTATAAAAACGTTATTTAACCCACTCATTAGCCATGTTAATGAGCGGTGTCACCCAGGCGGGCTCTCCTCCTCATAATATCACGCCTTAATAGGCGTAATCTTGAATACAAATTCTAATCAGCGCCTCCCCGCTCTCCTCTGTGCTGGAAGGGGCTGCAGTGCGGCGAATCGCGTCATTTCCAGCATCGGGTGACATGTGTACACCCGCGCCGCTCTGTTAGCTTCAAGCCCCGCACTGCGCATGCGTGCTGGAGGCATAACAGAGCGACACGGGTGTACACACGTCACCCGATGCCAAAAATGACGCGATTCGCGTCATTACAGCTGCACTGCAGCCCCGCCAGCACAGAGGAGAGCGGGGAGGCGCTGATTAGAATCTGTATATGCTCTAGGGACATGTTTTAATAGCTTATGAGGCGTTTTGGGGGTGACAGAATCCCTTTAAAGCGAACCTCCTGTGTAAGACTTTTGCTCTGGAGACACTTAGGCCATGTTTCTACATGCTAAAATATGCTGTTTTCTGCTATTTTTCTTTTTTACTGGTGTCTGGAACAAATTACTTACTAGTAATTATCTGCTCTAATTATTGCATGTGTTATGTTTTTTCCTTGCATTTACCCCTTTTTTAATAATGTACTTTTGGTGCAATTTTAAGACATTGTTCTCTTTTGTTTGCTTTTAGTGCTGAGATTCTGCATTTAAAGTTCCGCCATGTTCTCTACATCACATGGGTACAGTTCAATAGCGTCTTTAAACACAGAATTTTTCGTGAGTTTGAATTCAATCACATACACTTTGCTTGAAATTTTCAACTAAAAAGATTTTCTGCACACCACAAAATACAGGGAACAAAAAGTGCAGCACTAATGCTACAATGGAACATGGCCAAGCTAAACAAACACAGAAGAGGAAGATCACATATGACAAAGTACCAGAATATTAGTACACATTGCTCATATAACGCTATCATATTTTACAGTGCTTTAGAGACATTTTTCTATCACTGTCACAACTGGGGCTCACTATCTACCGTAAATTTCCCATCAGTATGTCTTTGGAAGAAAACCGGAGAACCTGGAGAAAACCCACATACACATGGGGAGAACATGCAAACTACTTACAGATGATGTCCTTGGTGGGATTTGAACCCAGGACTCCAGTGCTACAAAGTTGCAGTGCTAACCACTGAGCCACTGTTCCGCCCTATTTTCTCCTCTATGTCTAATATTTCATATTGCTAATGTCCTTGAAAAGGCTTTGTTCAGTATTTCTGCATGCGAAACCTGCTTTGTTGAAAGTAAAAAACCTTTTTTTAGTGTGTTTTTGCTGCGTATTTATAGCAATTGAGGCTGTGCTTTTTAATGTGGATTAGGGTCCTTTCACATCAGTGGTTTGCTGATGTTTCCGGCTGATCCGGCAGATGGCGCTGCATCTGCCACCTAACAGCCAACTTGCAGCACCAATCCAGCAAGCCCCATGCATTCTCTATGGGGCTTGCGGTCGAGTGCGGTTTGCTGGATCCGGCACTTGCGGCGCGGGAAAAAAGAGGCTGTTCGCTGCGTTTTTTTGACCCACCGCCACTGCCGGATCGTGGCAAAAAACGCATTTTCTGCAAGCCCCGTAGAGAATGAATGGAGGCTTGCCACAGGTGTACCGCAAGACTGTCGTTAGGTGGCAGATGAGGTAAATCTGCCGGATCTTTTGCATTCAGTGAAAAACGCTGATATGAAAGGAGCCTACCATAGTCTACAGAACATACCGTCTTTAATAAAGTTCATTCAAATGGTGCATTTGTTGTACCGTTAATGTAGCGCTTTGTACGGATCAGCTATTTGCAGTGAAATGCAGTGACGTTGCCTATCCCAACCAAGTCAATCCATTTCACCACTTTGTATGCGAAATTGCGTTTTTTACAGATCCGCTTTTGGGCTCAAAAGAGAGAGCGTGGTGAGAGGAGAATAATGCAGCAGCATTCACCCACAGAAGGCTGCCCTATGTGAGGATCCTGTAATTTCTGCACCAAAAACGGATCCTCACAAAACGCAGCAATAACGCTGAGTGTGAATGTAGACTTAGTCATATTCACTAAGGCTGGCTTCATACTACAGTTTTTTTTTTCATCTGGTTATGGAAACGAAGGTAAAGCCTGCATCCCCCCGGATTCCCTTGCAATGATACAACTGGATGCACCAGAACCCCGTGTGGGAGTATCCGTTTGCAGATTTTACAGGGATCTGGAGGTTGCCAAGTGACACTTCCCCTAAGGGGCGAGTTATTTAGAACTGCGTTCAGCACATGTGCATAACACTGAGCACAGACCGGAAACCCGGATCCAACAGGTTTTGGAGTCCTTTGTGACCCATAGACGCCCATTTAGCCATGGCGTCTTGGAGACCAAAACTGCAACAAGATGTAGTTTTGGTCTCCGTAACAAATCTGCTGACACCCGATCAGGGGGCAAACGGGACTCAACTGGATGCACCCGCAAGTGTCTCTGGCCCCATTGAAAGTCAATGGAGCCAAAAACTGATGTGGGTGCATCTAGTTTCGGCCGGACTCACACTGATGGGAAAAATGGCAGTGTGAAACCAGCCTAACAAAACAGTGAAATAGCATGGTTGGATTTTTTGTGGCGTTTTTTTTACTTCCTCTGTTTTTTATGCTGAAAGTTTTAAAATACTGAAAGTAATGACATACTGCAGTTTTCAAAAACATTGCAATTTTGCATTTATAGTCAAGAAAAAAGTAATTGTGCGCATAACATTTCTGAAATCTCATAGCTTTTGCTCATACTGTAAGAAGTAGCTATTGATTGGCATTAAAAAAATGCCGCAAAAACGCAATATCTGAACATAGCCTTAGAGTCCTTCAACCTCACTCGATATCAACACGACATAAAGCTAAATATCCCTTTGACCTTCAGTTACAAGTGCAAAGTATGAGGTGATAGTAATCGTAAACTATGTGAGAACAAGTATGCAGCAGTTTTATTTTTGAATCAATATTAATACAGCAAGGCTATGCTCACACACCTAAGGCTTTGCTGCAGTAAAAACGCATTAAACCTTAGGGGTTTCACAGTAAATCCAAATTTCTTGGCATTAAAAAAACCTGTGCTTTTTTGCTGCATTTTTTGTTCATTTTTGCCCATAGAAAGAACACTGCAAGAGTGCAGAAAAGAACTGACATGCTCATTAAACGCACAAAACCTGTGGTGTTGACGCTTTCTGCTGAGAATGAAAACCAATGTGTGTGGACAGCTTCTCCCTGAATCACATAGGTTTTACTGGAATCCAAAAGCACAGGATTAGATTAGCATAAAAGACATCACAAAAACACATTGTGTGGACATAGCCTTATGGTGGGTTTACACGTTGCGATACCGTTCCGATATCGGATCCAACGGTGCGGGAGCACGCATTTTGTGCCCGGTTTTGAAAGAATTAGGTTTACACAGCGCGATATCGTGTTACAACGTCCGTACGATGTCTACGCCCCCCGACCCAGGAACGACCATTTAACATGTGAGTCAATGCAGGACGTTGTACTGCACATCGGAGTTGGGCTGTCACACAGCACGATCCGGCTCCAACCGGCATCCGATATCGGGCCGTTGAATAGCACGCTCATTCGACCCCCGATATCGGTTTGCATCGTTCCTGCATCGTATTGGACGTTCACACGTACAACGCACGAACGATATCGGGTCCAACGCACGAACCACGTGACTTTTGGTCGGAGTTGGACGCCGATATCGCAACGTGTAAACCCACCATAAGGGTACCGTTACACGTCGCAACATTGCATGCAATTTCACTGGCAATTTGCTGGTTGCAGTGAAATCATGGACACATTGTTCTATTTTGTGGCCGTGTACAAATGTAACAATGTGTTCATGATTTCACTGCAACCATTGAGCTGCAACCAATTTATCTCTGTGTGTAACGGTACCCTAACAGTGTAGGGTAGCAAGTGCATTAATTCCTGAGTGCCCCTATTCAGATGAATGAGGCAAATGCCAACATTTCTCTTAAGGTACCATTACACGCTACAATGTCTAACGATCTCACAGGAGCGCGATCTTTAGGTCATCTTTTTGAGATCGTTGGGGAGATGTCACATGTATAGATATCGTGGACGACGCACCAGCGATCGCTGAAATGACACAGTCAATCTGCAGTCATCACGCTGTACACGGCAACTACGTGAACGACTCCAACCTCACTGTGGGCGTAGTTTGTGACACAGGCTAGGAGCTAAGCGTGCCAGATTGTGTTTTCCCGCGCCTATACAACTCCGATTGGTGGCCACAACTGTGTTACCATTGGTCAGCCTTGTCTGGCAAGATGGCCACTTTATTAGTACTGTGCCCAAGCCATTCAAGGTTGCGTACCCTCAACCTTTGTCACACCAGGAACGCTCGTGTGTGCACTGTTGCTAATACAATATATGGCTATTAGATAGGATTAGAAAAACTGGGCACTACCCGTGTGTAACAACTGGTGTAGATTCACATAATCCTTACTGACTGAGGGTCTTCAACCAATGGAGGTGCTCACTTAGCGTGAGTGCACATACAAAAGCAAGAGAACAAAGACAGTGGCACTCACCAAGCTGATCTTCATAATTTATTGCAGTTTCCAAAAGGATATTCCAGAGGAGCAGGATAATTGGGAGGGAGGTGCGGGAGCGAGGAGACGGCAACCGTTTCACGGCTCAGTGGCCGCTTCTAGGGTCCTGACAATATATGGCTATGTGTACGTGTTGTTTCAAGATGGGAAGCTACACACAACACTATGTACATACGTGTATGCATATTAGAATGCATGTAGTAATTATGTGTCTGTGCATAGATGTATGTATGTGTATATGTATGCATCAGGACACCAATGTCTACATGTGCATGTGGAGTTCATCCACTTCCTTACTGAAGTGCAAAAATTTTCGCATATTTTCCCTATAGAGAAAGGGGATCATACTGATCTTTAAAATGCTCCATTACTTACTTAACACTGTCCTGTCTTATGGTTGCAGGCAAACTCCTCTCCATAAAGGAAAATAGCAAGTTCCCCATACATGCGCATACACATACATTGTATGTGTACATATAATTGTATATGGTTGGTTATGTGTACAAATGTGTGTATGTACTTTGCATCTCTGAATTAAAATCATGTATGTTGACATACTTTAGGTACCAATGTGGCAGACATACATAACCAATGAAGTTCTGAAGGTTGCCACATGTGTATATTTATTAGATATGTTGCCTCCTACATTCTATATAAAAAAAAAAAGGATTTAACATAAGCCCAAAATACTATATATATATATAGGACTGCTCAAATCTATCGTTACACCAATTGTTTATTTGCGTGCACATGCGGGTAGCTAAACGCCTCGAGAAAAGGATGGCGACTTCAATGAATCTCCTTGTTTAAATGTGTTTAAAGGGAACCTGTCACCTGATTTTAAGTCCCTACACTATCTCTAGCTGTCCCTACAGCTTCCTAGCAGCTCCCTATCTATCCCTTTGTTATCTAAAGTGTCCCTATTATACATGTGTAAATAAAGTATAAACTTACTGCAGTCCCTGTAGTTGGGGGACTGGGTAGGCGTGCCCACGCTGCCTTCAACACTCCTCTGTGGTTTAATGCACGCCCCGCTGGGCGGCATTATTGTGTGTCCTCTCTGCCCCCATTCTTTGGAATCTCCCGCCCTTGTGTAGTTCTATGCACTGGCCGGACGTCACTTCCGGCGCAGTGCATTATGGGGCCGGTCACGTGATCGGCCATAGTGCATTCTGGGAATGATCACGTAATTGGCCCGCCTCAGCGCATGCGCAGTGCGCTTATTGAAGCCAGGCCGATCACGTGCTTGAGGCAGACAGCTGCGGACCGGATCAGCACACAGGACTGGGGGGCTATTATGCTCTTCAGTCCGGTGTGCAGTGCACGCATTTCCCTCTGCTGATAAGTCAGGACCGCAGGCACCGCGGTCCTGACCTGTCAGCGGCTGCAGCTGCGTGCGCTGCGCACAGGATCGGAGGGCATAATAGCCCCCCAGTCCTGTGTGCAGATCCGGTCCACAGCTGTCTGCCTCAAGCGGACAGCCACGGATCGGATCACACACGCAGTGTGAAGCCAGCCTCAGTTAAAGGGGAACATTATTTTTACATTAGCCTAAACATAATCATTATTATCGGCAGCACATCCTCCTGTGTAACAAGACGTGCTGCTGCTAAGAAAAATTATCTTCTAAGGCTATGTGCACACACAAAAATGTGATCCATTTGTGCTCAGAAAAATTCTGCATGAAAACCTTATCAAGTTAAAAAAGAAAAAGCTGCACAAACAGATCACTTTTGTAGCAGCGTTTGGCACATGCAAATGAAGAACAAATAAGGGTGCGTGCACACAGTTCAGAGGAGCTGTGTGTTGGACGCAGCTCCTCCGGACCTGAGGGCAGCGCGGGTGGCCGCAGGGATACCGCAGCCGCCCTGTACTCACCATGTGCAGCAGGTGCGGGGCGGCTTCTCCCTGCAGTCACCCGATGGGAGCCGCACCCAACTCCGCAGCATGAAATGAACATGCGGAGGAGAAGCGGACTACCGGCAACCCGCACCGCAGCTCCAAACTCGCTGCGGGCGGGTTACGCATAGTGCGGATGGGATTTCTTGAAATCCCATCCACTATGCTAGTACTGTACTACGCAGCGTTTTAGGCTCAGCGGCATCCGAAATGCTGCGTACACTGATCGTTTGCACGTACCCTAAAGGGACACAAGAAATACACAGACAGACACTTGATCACCCTCCAGCGATTCCCCGGTGGTCATTGATGAGTTACTTTTGAATTGGTACTTCCAGATCCTGTGCACCATGTGACAGGCTAAAACACATGGTGCACAGGAACAGGCTCTGATTGGACGATACCCATAGGCAGGGGTGTAACTACAACAGGTGCAGGGGGTTGCTATTGCACCCGAGCCCTGGAGCCTAGGGGGCCCCAAAAGTCCCTTTGTCCTATAGAAAAAGACTAATGCTGTTAAATATTTGCAATAATTGGGGGCCCCATTAGCTTCAAGTTACGCCACAGCCCCTGCACGGAGGAAGAAATCACCAGGGATCGTCGTGGGCTCAAAGGGGGGTGAGTATTGCTGTGTTTTTGCAGCTAATCCAGAACAATTCATTGACACAGTACTTCTTTTCCTGATTAGGTTTTTGCAGCAAAACCTGATCAGGAAAACATGCAGCACAAAAAAATGGATGAAAAACACCCTGTGTGAACATAGCCTAAGCGCACAGAGCAATCATGCTAACTATCTTTCTATGCACATAAGTCGTGCTACCTAAACAGACTATTAAACACCTGATGATGATTTTACATGTAGCTGATTGGTGATTTTTTTTAAGGTTTCCTATGGGCTTTCGAAACACAACCTTAGGCCTCATTCACATGTCCGTGTGCACGGACCACGGGCAAAAGTTTAAAACCTGAAAATAAAGAATTTCATACTCCCCTCCCTCCAGCGCTGTCTGCTCCTCTCACTTCTGATGCCGCTCATTAGGGCTCATGAATATTCACTTCACTGAGCCCAACAGCGGCCCGGAAGTGAGAGGAACTGTCAGCGCTGGAGGGAGGTAAGTATGCGGTGACAGGCTGTCCGTGGATGCACGGATAGCACACTGACAGCACCCATCGTGTCACATGGCCGTGACACATGGGTCTATGCCCCGCCCCCAAATGGCCTTGTTCCACACGTCTGTGGTGACACGGATGTGTGAAACCGGCCCTAGGCTGTATACACATGGAGCCTTTTTGCAGTTTTTCACCCAATTTCTGTTCCAAAATCTCCCGGAAAGTCTGTGCATACAGCCTGTGTCCACACTAAACCAAAAGGAAACAATAAGTAATTAATGGATGCCAGAAAGGAAAGACAGAAAATAAAATGTCCTTTTATTGCGTTTACCAATAAATTTCACACTCCCTAATGGATGTTTGCTAAGCAGCAGTTCAATATGTACTCACATAAGGCGTCTTTATCAGTAACTGAGGTGGAGACCTTCAGCCACACCAAGTGAGGTGATTTATGGAAGTCTACAATGCTTGTGAAATCTGCTCCAGCGGTCATAGGGTTACTTAGCCACACTAGTTCTCAATAGGATAATATTTGTGCAATCATTTCACCACTAAAATCAGCAATGGGATCTCAACAGCTACAAGACCTTGCCCTCAATTCTGTTGAATTATTGCCTACAAGGTGTCTCTGATACGTGTGCCATCCGTCCATGCCAGACACAAGGACATGCGTATACACATTTTATTCAAGGCTCTTTTTCACAAGTCCGTATTTTAGCATGGACCATGTCTCTCTGTCTCCACACGGAGACATGTCCGTTTCTGGGAGGCAGCACGGACATACGGCGTGGCAAAAACTTCCTGTACACGGATTTTATAGTAAAAAAAAGAAAGAAATTTCTAATTACCTGACTCAGTAATGCTGCCAGTCACACTCATTTTCGGAGCCGCTCCTAAATATTCAGCAGACATGGAAGAGAGGGACAGGCAAGTATACAAAGACATGATGCCCGTGTGCTATCAGGAAATCCCACGTACAGCACACGTATGACACACACATGGACTCACAAAACGGCCCCTCAAACACATGCATTTTTTTCCACTGATGTGTGAATGAGGCCTAGTGACAACTAGAGTGCAAATGATTGCATGACATCTATAAAGGCCACTTCACACACACAGATATCTGAGTCCAATATCTGAACAGATCTCTGGTTGCAGTGAAATCATGGACACATTGTTCCATTTGTGGCTGTGTACAACATGGAGCAATGTATCCATGATTTCACTGCAACCAGAGATCTGTTCAGATATTGGTCTCAGATATCTGTATGTGTGAAGTGGCCTTAAGACAACCTGTGCTGTATATATTTCTACTAGGGAGCAATGCTTGGCCTATAAGGCGCGTTCACACACAGCGTATTGCAGCGTTTTGTGAGGATCAGTTTTTGGTGCAGAAACTGTACGAAGAACGGATCTCCCAGAACGCAGCATTCTGTGTGTGAACGCCGGTGCACTTTTCTTCCTGCACTTATCTCTTAGTGCTCCCCTAGTACCGCCGGTGATATCCCCTCATCTCTGAGGTCACAGCGAGCGCAGCCTCTAGGACCCTGCAGCCTGCCATGTGACTGGCTGATGTCGCTCGGTCACCTGGTGCTGTGCAATGTCCTCCACAGGTCCTACAGCATCGGGATGAAGGGAAATCACCGTGGGAGCATGGCGAGGTGAGTATAAGTTGCAAAAAAACACCACAAAATACGGAGCTGCTTTTGAGTCCAAAGCGTGTCCGTAAAAAGCTTAGCATGTGAATGCAAAATAGTGAAATGCACTCATGGGCGTACCCAGCGTGGGGCAGGGGGGGGCAGCTGCCCCCCCCAAGAGGCTGCCCCCCTCATGAGGAAGGGGTGAGCGCAGCACTGTGTGCGCGCTGCGCGCACCTAGAATACTAGGATGGATGGTTTCGCCGCTGGCATTGCCCACATGTACTGTGACACTGCCTCTCCCCCGGTCCCCGCGCTGAGAGCGATCACGCTGCAGGAAGCCGCTGGGAGCTCTGCTGCTTCCTGTTGCGTGATAGCTCTGAGTCCAAGACAAGTCCTGCTACAGTGGAGGCGGCTGCGGTGCTGGCGGCTACTCCACCCTGCGGCCCCGGGGCCCCCATGGACCCGGAGAATGGAGGATCAGCCGGCCCTGAAGGATGGACCTGATGCGGCGTGGTGGTGGGCTCACTGCTTGAGGGAACCTGGCCTGAGCCAGCGCCAGGTGAGGAGAACTGTGCAGCACAGTGCAGGGGATAGGGGACAGAGGAGCAGGGTCCCGAAGAGAAGAGGCCAGGGGGGCAGAAGGACTGGAACAGCAGGACAGAGGAAAAGAGGCCAGGGGGCAGAGGAGAAGAGGCCAAGAGGGAAGAAGGATGGGAACAGGGGGCAGAGGAGAAGAGGCCAGGGGGGCACAGAAGAAGAGGCCAGGGGGCAGAAGGACTGGAACAGCAGGACAGAGGAAAAGAGGCCAGGGGGCACAGAAGAAGAGGCCAGGGGGCAGAAGGATGGGAACAGGGGGGCAGGGAGAAGAGGCCAGGGGGGCACAGAAGAAGAGGCCAGGGGGGCAGAAGGATGGGAACAGGGGGGCAGAGGAGAAGAGGCCAGGGGGGCACAGAAGAAGAGGCCAGGGGGGCAGAAGGATGGGAACAGGGGGCAGAGGAGAAGAGGCCAGGGGGGCACAGAAGAAGAGGCCAGGGGGGCAGAAGGATGGGAACAGGGGGCACAGGAGAAGAGGCCAGGGGGCACAGAAGAAGAGCGCAGGGGGCAGAAGGATGGGAACAGGGGGGCAGAGGAGAGAGGCCAGGGGGAAGAAGGATGGGAACAGGGGGCAGAGGAGAAGAGGCCAGGGGGGCACAGAAGAAGAGGCCAGGGGGGCAGAAGGATGGGAACAGGGGGGCATAGGAGAAGAGGCCAGGGGGGCACAGAAGAAGAGGCCAGGGGGGCAGAAGGATGGGAACAGGGGGGCAGAGGAGAAGAGGCCAAGGGGGCAGAGGAGAAGAGGCCAGGGGGGCAGAAGGACAGGAACAGCAGGACAGAGGAGAAGAGGCCAGGGGGGCAGAGGAGAAGAGGCCAGGGGGGCAGAAGGACAGGAACAGCTGGACAGAGGAGAAGAGGCCAGGGGGGCAGGCAGAGGAGAAGAGGCCAGGGGGGCAGAAGGACAGGAACAGGAGGACAGAGGAGAAGAGGCCAGGGGGGCAGAAGGACAAGAACAGCAGGACAGAGGAGAAGAGGCCAGGGGGGCAGAGGAGAAGAGGCCAGGAGGGCAGAGGAGAAGAGGCCAGGGGGGCAGAAGGACAGGAACAGGAGGGCAGAGGAGAAAAGGCCAGGGGTGCAGAGGAGAAGAGGCCAGGGGTGCAGAGGAGAAGAGGCCAGGGGGGCAGAGGAGAAGAGGTCAGGGGGGCAGAAGGACAGGAACAGGGGGACAGAGGAGAAGACAAGTTGTAGTTCTCCTGGGCGGGCTCAATGTTCTCCCGCCGCTTGTCTGTGGTTAGTGTGCCTCATCTGGGACATCCTCAGCTCTGTGCTGTGCACAGACAATGTACCACCATGTCCCCAGCTCCGTCCTGTGCACAGTGTACCACCATGTCCCCAGCTCCGTGCTGTGCACAGTGTACCACCATGTCCCCAGCTCCGTGCTGTGCACAGTGTACCACCATGTCCCCAGCTCCGTGCTGTGCACAGTGTACCACCATGTCCCCAGCTCCGTGCTGTGCACAGACAGTGTACCACCATGTCCCCAGCTCAGTGCTGTGCACCGTGTACCACCATGTCCCAGCTCCCTGCTGTGCACCATGTACCACCATGTCCCCAGCTCTGTGATGTGCACAGTGTACCAGCATGTGAATCATATACTGTCGCAGCATGTTGCAACTTTTTTCTCATCCTGAATCTGGATGAGAAAAAAAGCGTCCGAAACTCGCCAATCAGCTATTAGGGTACCTTTGCACACGGCTACATTTGTAGCTTGTCACCAGGTAACTTACTGGTTGCAGTGAAATCATGGATACATGGTTCTATCTTGTTGCTGTGTACAAATGGAATCATGTATCCATGATTTCACTGCAACCAGTAAGTTACCTGGTGACAAGCTACAAATGTAGCCGTGTGTAAAGGTACCCTCAGAGATTGATTGCAATGCGAGAAAATCACGTGTTGCACTCATCAGAGTTTCACGCCAGTGTGTCCGTACCCTAATACTGACATCCATATAGAAATCCTACTGGTATGGGGAGGATTTATGGCTGTTAGTACTCCATACTTCTTGTTATTAACCAGTTAATGCTCTCTTGTCCACCACACTGCAGTGTCAAAAGAGGACGACAGCGAGGCAGACAGCAACATGGCATCAGAGAGCCCCTGACCTCGATATAGAAGATCCTCAGATCCCGGTATTGTGACATAATATTAAGAATAAAGTTTTTTGCATTTATATTACACTATGAGCCCCCCATAGGGGTCCCATCTCATATACAGCCCCCATAGGGCTCCCCAGTGGCATAACGAGTCTGATGGGCCCCGGTGTCCAATTTTACAACCTCAACGACCATGGCTTGCCCCCCCCTAGTTTTGATCCTGGGTACACCCATGAATGCACTGACTTGGCTTGGATAGCGAACGCCACTGCATTTCACTGAAATTAATGGATCCGTACAAAGCGGACCAATAGTGCAGCAATTACGCAGTGTCCCAGTGACAACAGGTGGTCTCATCAGGGACAATTTCCAGCCCCCCTCCCCGGCCTATGTCAAATGTCTCTCAAATCTGCCTATCAGTAATTTGCTCTGTACTAATGGGGTGTAAAAACTCCAGTTACGCAGGAGACACACTGTGTGAACTGTGTGCAAGAGACTCACACGAGTATTGGATGCCTATTCCAGCAGGGCTGCCGGCTCACTGGACAGGAGCATTTCAGCTCTATAGAAAGACATGCAGCTGACACACTGATGTCCAGAGAACCGGTATGCATGCAAGACTCGTGCAAGTATATGGGTACTGTAACACGTTGCAACATTGCATGTAATTTCACTTGCAATTTGCTGGTTGCAGTGAAATCATGGACACATTGTTCTATTTAGTTGCCGTGTACAAAATGGAAGAATGTGTCCATGATTTCCCTGCAACCAGCAAATTGCAAATGCAATGTTGCGACGTGTCAGGATACCTTTACACGCCGCTGCCGGCGATATGTCGCCCTGGCACCATCGCCGTCAAATTGCCTCCCAGTTGCGGCGTGTAATTTGGGAATTTGGCGGCGATAAAAAAACCTGTCACCTGGCAGTCATGAAGACGACATTCCCGGCTTTTGGCGTGTGAACGGGCGATAGTGATGGAATCTGCGTCGCCTATTGATTTCCCATAGGTGTGCCACAGCGTGCTGGAGTCTGCACCCCGTCAGCGATGATTGGTGGTGGCTACTGTGTTCCCATTGGCTGTCACTTGACACCGCACCATATTTGAAGAGCTGTCCATTCACCACCACATTATGGCAATGGAGTCATGTATTAGCCAGCCTTTAAGCGCAGGCTGCCCAATCATAACGCTATTGCGTTGTCTAATCAGCATGTTTGGGGCACGGTGTACACCAGTCTGCAATGCCTATGTTCTCGCCGCGCTGAACATGTACGTCCACATTCCTTTAGGGATTGCAGCGTGTGATGCGGTGACGGGAGTCTACCACTGTTGGTGTGGCGATTTCCGGGGCGACACATCGCCTTCGGTTGAGGGCAAAATTGCGGTGTGTAAAAGCACCTTGGGCAATCTGAGGTGACCATGAAAACCGTACACGCGCACGTTGGATCGCCTCCTATTGCCACCAAAAATTGCAGCGTGTAAAGGTACCCTAAAGGCCACGTCACACGCGTCAATCTTGTGAGCGATATCGCTTAAGCGATCTGCTTTTTTGATCGCTTAAGCGATATCGTTTGTGCGTCGCTGCGTGTAATCAAGCGATTTTACGATGTAAAATCGCTTGATCGTTTGATTGCAGATTTGTGAGCCGGAGCTCAAATCAAGCGATAATCGCTTGATCAATCTGCATTATCGTGGTGTGTGACACCACGATGAACGATCTCCCAGCGGCAGAGCCTATGCTGGGAGATGGTATCTATGGTAAACGTCGGGTTACTAAGCGCCGCGCGGCGCCTAGTAACCCGACGTTTACCATAGTTACCAGCGATCTCGCTGCTCCACATCGCTGGTGAGTCTGTCTGTGTGACAGCTCACCAGCGATGTGAGCGATATTGTTAGCGATCGCGCGTGCACGTGATCGCTAACAATATCGCTCATAAGATTGACGCGTGTGACGTGGCCTTTAGGGTTTTTTGGTGCGTTTTTTGCCACACTTTTTTTTAATGAAGGTAATGGCTAGAAGGGCTGAAGAATGCAGAGAAACCTGCACCAACGATTGACATGCTGCAGATTTTTTCTGCACCAAAGCTGCAAGGAAAAACTAAGCAAGGTGTGCACACATCAGAATTCTCAGAGTTTGCTGGCCTCAAGATAGGCATGCAGATTTGTCAAAAAATACATTGTGTGCACATAGCCTGAAGGTACCGTTACACAACACGATATCGCCCAAAATATTGCTCAAAAGTCACTTCATCGCTGTCGCAGTTGATATCGCAAGTGCGTCGTGCCGTGGAACTGGACGATTCAACTACAATAAGGGTACGTGCACACGATCAGTGTTCGCAGTGTTTTGGACGCAGCAGCAAGACGCTGCGTCCAAAACACTGCGTAGTATGGTATAAGCAGAGTGGATGGGATTTCAAGAAATCCCATCCTCACTATACTTAACCTGGCTGCAGTGATGTGACAGCTGCAGTGCGGGTTGTCGGCATTCCGCTCCTCCTCCGCATGTTCATTTCATGCTGCGGATTCGGAAGCGGCTCCCATCGGGTGACTGTAGGGAGAAGCCGCCCTGCACCCGCCGCACATGGTGAGCACAGGGCGGCTGTGGTCTCCCTGCGGCCACAATCAAGTCCAGAGGAGCTACGTCCAACACGCAGCTCCTTCGGACCGTGAGCACATAGCCTAAGTCGCTTGAACGGAGTTGCCAGTTTTTTCAACATGTTCAAAAACCTGGCGATGTCGCTCAAGCGATCTGCTAGCATTGCTCTGTGTGACACCGCAATAACGATGTTAAGAGCGATTTCCCCTATTCACTACATTGAGAAGTATCGCTCGCTGGGCTGTGCACAAACAGCGAGCGAAAGTTGCTTACAAAATCAGAGGTGCATCACCTATGATATCTCTAAGTGTGCCATCTCCAAAGCAATCTTTGCATAATGCCAAAAACGTGCGTGCTGCTGCGAAAGCGCAGCCAACATTGCTGCCACAATCGTGTCGTGTAATGGTACCTTTAAGGGTGCATACTCACGATCTGGAATTACAGCGTTTTGGACGGAGTGTATTCCCACTGCATCCAAAATGCTGCTTTGTACAGTAGCAGCAGTGAATGGGATTTATAGAAATCCCATGCTCACTGTGCTTCTCCCAACCGCAGCGCGTTTTCAGCTGTGGAGCAGGTTTCTGGACTTCAGCAGCATGTGTTAAAGAGATAATGATCGGGTGCACGCAGGGAGAAGCCGCCTCGCACCTACCGCAGATGATGAGAACAGGGCGGCTGCTGTCTCCCTGTGTGCACCTGTGGAATCCTGCAGGTCTGTAGGCGCTGTGTCCAACATGTCGTATGCATATACCCTAAGATATCAGTCTGTGAAAATGGTCAGCAAATGCATAGTGTTGGAGCGCTGTCAGATTTTTCTATAGACAGGCACTGGCATGTTTGATCCGAAACTGGAATCAAAATAAAAATGATGTTTCCATGATTTTTTGAGGACCACCAGGTCCACAAAAATACACAGATATGTGAACAGCCACATAGACTGCAATGGGTTAGCATTTTATCCATGAAAAATATGACTACAACTCATGAGAAAAACGGACGTCAGAATGAGGCCTCACGTTTAGCTAGTGACAATGAAGAGCCAGCTTTCTTTTACCTGAGCGAATTTGCAGGTCGTAAGAAACCTTCATATGCCACTTTCTCTTTTGACAAGATTTCAAGGAGAAATTCACACAGTAAAGAAAGGATGAAATTGAAGCAGTTGGTGTGAAGTCCCCAGTGTCACTTCACCTGTCATCGGTAGACAAGGAGACTTATTTTAGACATCTGTGAAAGGACTCCACAAGCAATTGCCTAAATTTCAGTGACCTAGTCCTCAGCACTGTGACCCAGCAGGTATACCGATGTTACAATTAGGAGAACCATAGCTGGCAGGCGTGGAGTGGATACCGGCTGATTTGATCTCACTTGATGCTGATAATAAATGAGCGCTGGGCCGCTGATTATGCACCAACACAATGAAGCACCATCTGCCGTTATCTGTTGTTGCTGGTGTCAATAAACAAGAAAAAACAAGCTAAAAAGAAGAAAATAGCATTTTGTAGAGTAAAAAACCGTGTCGTGGGCGCAGTGACACAACAGTAGAGGCTAAGCTTGTTAGCTGGTGCTATGGTGTAGGCACAGCGCCAGTACAAGTGTTCAAGAGCAAGATGCCAATGGCCAATTTCCTGTTCCGAGATAATCAGCCAAGGAACGTAGGCTCCGAAATAATCAAAAAATAACAGGGCATCATTCAGACACACTCTTCAATAAACAATAGGTGGTCAGAGGTGATAAATTAATAGCAGTTTCTTTGTGATGTGTCAAGGACTTCTTTGTCAAGCAAAGAGAAGATGATCGCGATCACAACATCAATGAAGTCCTACCCTGATAATAGATCAGTATGGTCCAAATCTCAAGACCCATCTTAATAAATTTATTAAATAGGACTTGACCTGCTTCCAGATTTTACCAAGCCAACATTACAGCTAATATCACAAATCATTCCTGACCACAGAGTTACAATAGACTTAGCTATAGGCGGCCGTCACACGGTGAGATATCTTTAGCGATATTGTAAGCGATCACGTGCACGCGCAATCGCTTACAATATCGCTCACATCGCTGGTGAGGCTGTCACACAGACCAGACTCACCAGCGATGTGGAGCAGCGATCTCGCTCGTTACTATGGTACACATCGGGTAACTAGGCGCCGCGCGTCGCTTAGTTACCCGACGTGTACCAAGTTACCATCTCCAGCATAGGCGCGGTCGCTGGGAGATGGATCATCGTGGTGTCATACACCACGATGATGCAGATCGTTGCATCGTTCATCGCTAGATCTGAGAACCGAACCTCAGATCAGCGATGTCACGATCAAGCGATTTCACATCGTAAATCGCTTGATTACATGCAACGATATCTTGCCCGATATCGCTTAAGCGATCAAAAAGGAGATCGCTTAAACGATATCGGGCAAGAAATCGTCCCGTGTGTACGGCCGCCATACATAGACTAGGCCACCAATACAAGATGGGTGGCGGCCGACTCAAGGTATTCCCACCGATCAGTCACTAATGGGCAGCAGCGCTCAGACGAGTGCGCATAAACTTCATTATTTACCAGGTGCAGCGCCGCACTTAGTAGTGGCTGTCTCTGGTATTACACCACAGTCCCATTCTCTTGAATGGAAGGTCACTATAGTGATTCACAATGACAGCCCCTACTAGGACAGCACTGAGCCAGGAAAAGTGGATGCATTTTACCACCTTCAAACAGAGGACTCTTGAGATTGGCGACAATCCGACTCCCCTCCATCTAATTATAAAATCCAGGATAACCCATTTAATCTTCACATTATACGCCAGAAGGCAAATGCTCCACAAAATGAGACTGTTATTATGGGAAAACTAATCATATATTCATTTGTGCCACTGATGTTAGAAAGCAATCAGGGCACCGTGGCACAGCTTGATGCACAGTAATAATTAGGCGATATGGCCACCGCACCATTATTAGTAGAATTTAGGACATTTCATACCAAACCCGGCCATTCCTAGATCAGAAATTCCAGATTTCCTCCCACCGTCTGTTTTACAATATTCAGCATATTCTACTCTGTATATATAGACCATGACAACGTTATATTATCGGAGCTACATCTCAGAGGTCAGGAGCGGAAAATCATTATTACTTAGTATTATTATAGCGCTATTTATTCCATGGCACTTTACATGTGAAAAGGGCCATACATAATAACAAGTACAATAATCATGAATCAGAAAATTCATACATTTCATAACCACATATACCATATATACCTGCAGTTGGCAAATCAGATCGTAACGAGAACAATGTGGTCTGCTAGATGAGGAATATAAAGGGTAAGGTGTCTATAATATATATATATATATATATATAATGAATTAGCTGTGAATTAGAGGCAGTTGCCAGAGCAGGTGAGTATCATCTAGGGTGAGAAAGCAGAACTCACTACACATCACGTTGGGCAAAGTGGAGTTGCCGTATCACATATACTTGTCCTTGTAACAGGACCGTCGGCCAGTATAAATCTATACACTTTTTTTCAGCTGCATTGACAAGCATAGTCAGCAACACTATTCAATAAAACAGGATCCTATAAGAAAGCATAGTCAGGTACAACGTTTCCTACTTTGGGAGTCAGAGCCGACTATATGGCCATATAAATGCCATCAAGTCCATCTATTTTCTGTAATCTATCTATATCTCTTTAAGTATTACATCTGTCTATGGCGGCCGTCACACACTACGATTTTGTGAGGGAACTCAATAACGATGTCAGTGGTTTGCGCTTGTGGTCAACATCTTAGTGAGGTGTCACATGTATAGATAACGTTCAGGACGCAGCAGCGATATTACGTGCAGGGATCGTTCACACAACCAGCGATTGATGATTGTCAATGATGTGAATAGGAGAAATCGGTCAGGAGATCGGTTATCGCGGTGTCACACAGAACAATGCAGCAGATTGGATGATCGACATCATGTGATATGGGGTCCGGTTCCCATATCTGTATATAACGATCTGACCACTTATCGGTAGTCAGATCGACCTGTCACACGCAACGATGTCGTAGGAGAGATGCCAAATCAGGCACTTTCCAGCGATATGTTTACATATATCGTAGCGTGTGACGCCCGCCTATCACATATCTATCTATATCTATGGTCCCATTGTCCCTATGATCTCTATCCATCTATCACATATCTATCGGTCTATGGCACCATCGTCCCTATGATCTCTCTATCACATCTTTACCTATGTATCTCTCTATGGCACCATCATCCCCATGATCCATCATCTATGGCACCATCATTCCTATGATCTGTCTATGGCACCATCATCCCCATGATCCATCATCTATGGCACCATCGTCCCTATGATCTGTCTATGGCACCATCGTCCCTATGATCTGTCTATGGCACCATTGTCCCCTTGGTCTATCATCTATTGCACCATCATCCCTATGATCTGTCTATGGCACCATCGTCCCCTTGGCCTATCTATGGCACCATCGTCCCTATGATCTGTCTATGGCACCATCGTCCCCTTGGTCTATCTATGGCACCATCGTCCCTATGATCTGTCTATGGCACCATCGTCCCCTTGGTCTATCTATGGCACCATCGTCCCTATGATCTGTCTATGGCACCATCGTCCCCTTGGTCTATCTATGGCACCATCGTCCCTATGATCTGTCTATGGCACCATCGTCCCCTTGGTCTATCTATGGCACCATCATTCCTATGATCTGTCTATGGCACCATCATCCCCATGATCCATCATCTATGGCACCATCGTCCCTATGATCTGTCTATGGCACCATCGTCCCTATGATCTGTCTATGGCACCATCGTCCCCTTGGTCTATCATCTATGGCACCATCGTCCCTATGATCTGTCTATGGCACCATCGTCCCCTTGGTCTATCTATGGCACCATCGTCCCTATGATCTGTCTATGGCACCATTGTCCCCTTGATCTATCATCTATGGCACCATCGTCCCTATGATCTGTCTATAGCACCATTGTCCCCTTGATCTATCATCTATGGCACCATCGTCCCTATGATCTGTCTATGGCACCATTGTCCCCTTGATCTATCATCTATGGCACCATCATCCCTGTGTCTGATTTCCAGTTTTGGTGTGATCTACTTCTCAGTACAGAGGTGACCCTCTTCTTTCATTGAAGGTACCAGTGAGGTTTAGTAGGATTAATAAATGTGGTGTCCAGTACCCACACCATGCCCATTGGTGTCAGAGGTGGCACACACATGCCTATACATCACAGTAAGTGCCAGCCTCCTGCCATGTGCTTATACAGCTCTCTTACAGACTGCCCCTCCTCTCAAGCAGTCCAGCTCCTCACACTAATCACAGCAGGGGCTGCCATCCATACACCTATGTGACAAGCTGGTATACAGGGCACTCGGATTAACCCCTGCCTCCCAAGTGTAAATGATTGTAGCAAACAGGCCTCTGCCCAGCACTACATCACTGTGGTACTAGGGAAGTTCCCAGCAGATGCTGCCCCCACCCAGGGTGGCACACCAGGCCATCTGCTCCTCCAGCAGCCTGCCCTGTCCTGCAGTGCCCGCCTGGCAGCCCACACCTCTCCCTGGAAGGTGCATCCAGCCCTCAGCTACATGACCACTGCCCAGATCTGGCACTTACCCATAAAGCCCTGGAGATAAATCACAGAGCTGGCAGCGGTTGGCATCACCCGGCTGTTAGCAGCAGAGCCGGTGACAGCTCTTAGGCTGGGGGCTCGGGGCAGCAGCGGTTCTCACATCTGATTCCACCATCTTCCACCTCCTCCTTTTCTTCTTCTGCAGCCACCAGCAGCCCTGGCTGAGCTCCGCCTCTCCTGTGACATCACTACAGCCCGGCACTCCCAGCTCTACCTAGAGGTAGAGGAGCAGGGATACACAGGCTGGCATTGTCCTCCAGGGCAGATGTCACTCACCCTCTGGATTGTGTGCCCAGCCTGGCAGCTAAGCAGGTACAGGGCTCCAACCAGGCCCATCCACATCAGTGAGGGCACAATAACATTACATGAGCTATGTGAGAACTAGAGAGCCCAGCACACCCAGAGAGTGAGGGCAGACTGTGTATGTGAGAACTAGAGAGCCCAGCACACCCAGAGAGGGAGGGCAGATTGTGTATGTGAGAACTAGAGCGCTCAGGACATCCAGAGAGTGAGGGCAGACTGTGTATGTGAGAACTAGAGAGCCCAGCACACCCAGAGAGTGAGGCCAGACTGTGTATGTGAGAACTAGAGAGCCCAGCACACCCAGAGAGTGAGGCCAGACTGTGTATGTGAGAACTAGAGAGCCCAGCACACCCTGAGAGTGAGGCCAGACTGTGTATGTGAGAACTAGAGAGCTCAGCACATCCAGAGAGTGAGGGCAGACTGTGTATGTGAGAACTAGAGAGCCCAGCACACCCAGAGAGGGAGGGCAGATTGTGTATGTGAGAACTAGAGAGCCCAGGACACCCAGAGAGGGAGGGCAGACTGTGTATGTGAGAACTAGAGCGCTCAGGACATCCAGAGAGTGAGGGCAGACTGTGTATGTGAGAACTAGAGCGCTCAGGACATCCAGAGAGTGAGGGCAGACTGTGTATGTGAGAACTAGAGCGCTCAGGACATCCAGAGAGTGAGGCCAGACTGTGTATGTGAGAACTAGAGAGCCCAGCACACCCAGAGAGTGAGGGCAGACTGTGTATGTGAGAACTAGACAGCCCAGCACACCCAGAGAGTGAGGGCAGACTGTGTATGTGAGAACTAGAGAGCCCAGCACACACAGAGAGTGAGGGCAGACTGTGTATGTGAGAACTAGACAGCCCAGCACACCCAGAGAGTGAGGGCAGACTGTGTATGTGAGAACTAGAGCGCTCAGGACATCCAGAGAGTGAGGCCAGACTGTGTATGTGACAACTAGAGAGCCCAGCACACCCAGAGAGGGAGGGCAGACTGTGTATGTGAGAACTAGAGAGCTCAGCACACCCAGAGAGTGAGGTCAGACAGTGTGAGAACTAGAGCCCAGCACACCCTGAGAGTGAGGGCAGACTGTGTATGTGAGAACTAGAGCGCTCAGGACATCCAGAGAGTGAGGCCAGACTGTGTATGTGAGAACTAGAAAGCCCAGCACACCCTGAGAGTGAGGGCAGACTGTGTATGTGAGAACTAGTGAGCTCAGCACATCCAGAGAGTGAGGTCAGACTGTGTATGTGAGAACTAGTGAGCTCAGGACACCCAGAGAGTGAGGGCAGACTGTGTATGTGAGAACTAGACAGCCCAGCACACCCAGAGAGTGAGGGCAGACTGTGTATGTGAGAACTAGAGCGCTCAGGACATCCAGAGAGTGAGGCCAGACTGTGTATGTGAGAACTAGAGAGCCCAGCACACCCAAAGAGTGAGGGCAGACTGTGTATGTGAGAACTAGACAGCCCAGCACACCCAGAGAGTGAGGGCAGACTGTGTATGTGAGAACTAGAGCGCTCAGGACATCCAGAGAGTGAGGCCAGACTGTGTATGTGACAACTAGAGAGCCCAGCACACCCAGAGAGGGAGGGCAGACTGTGTATGTGAGAACTAGAGAGCTCAGCACACCCAGAGAGTGAGGTCAGACAGTGTGAGAACTAGAGCCCAGCACACCCTGAGAGTGAGGGCAGACTGTGTATGTGAGAACTAGAGAGCCCAGCACACCCAGAGAGTGAGGGCAGACTGTATGTGAGAACTAGAGAGCCCAGCACACCCAGAGAGTGAGGGCAGACTGTATGTGAGAACTAGAGAGCCCAGCACACCCAGAGAGTGAGGACAGACTGTATATGTGAGAACTAGAAAGCCCAGCACACCCAGAGAGTGAGGGCAGACTGTGTATGTGAGAACTAACAAAACAAAGTATTCACTGATCTCAGGGAGACCAGTTCAAGAAAACACTGCGGGCAGCCAGCTAAAGCGCTCAACACAGTGAATTCTTAGGCCCATTGCCCCCTGGGAATTTTGAATATGCAAATAGAGTCTGTGGAGCCTGTGGCAGACTGTGTATGTGAGAACCAGAGAGCCCAGCACACCCAGAGAGTGAGGCCAGACTGTGCATGTGAGAACTAGAGAGCCCAGGACACCCACAGAGTGAGGGCAGACTGTGTATGTGTAATGAGGTGAACAATTCAGACTGCCGCATTGAAATGGACATGGAATTGGACTTTGTACAGTCCACTAATGCCCCTGGTGGACAAGTGCGGAAAAAATCACAGAGGGTGGAAAGCTCCCACCATCTCTTTTGTTTACCCAGGAAGAGAAAGGGCGGGAGATTATTACAGACCCAGAGCTCAGCCAGGACAGACCTGCGTGTGGTGTCTCCCGACATAGGGCTCTTTTGCAGCCGGATTCTTGGGAAGAAATACCCCGTGAGGATCGCTGTTGCAACCCCCGGTCTGCAGGACCTTGTCTTACCGAGGGTCCAACTCAAATTCAGGACATTGCCTCCGGAATTCAGGACATTGCCACCGGATTACATGTGCAGGGGCTGTGACCGACATAAGGGAGCCATCGGTGCTACTGTGATCTCCCTTCTGCTGATCTGTGTGCCCCGGGACAGAGAGAGAGACTAACAAAAATCTGTTACCTGCGGAAGAAGACCAAAGAAGAGGACTGAGGAGTTTCCCCCTTCAGCGCTGCACCGGGACCCGTCATCGTGAGATCCCAGGCCTGCCACGTGGGAGCGACATCTTCTTCTGTGATAGACTGGTACGTGATTTGAGGGAAAGTTAGGGAAAGATATCTCCATTTTGTTTGTTTTCTTTTTCTTCTTCTTGCTGCGCACCCGGATAAAGTGAAGATCCAGGGACTCCACCATATACATGTGTACAGCTAGATCAGTTGACTGTGTTATAGATATGTTTTACAGTAAAGAGATGTTACTACCGGTTAAATCTGAGTATGGAGATTCTGTTGAAGCCAGACATACACACACACCCGCGGCCTTACCACCGGTCGCTACATATGTGAGAACTACAGAGCCCAGCACACCCAGAGAGTGAGGGCAGACTGTGTATGTGAGAACTAGAGAGCCCAGCACACCCAGAGAGTGAGGCCAGACTGTGTATGTGAGAACTAGAGAGCCCAGCACACCCAGAGAGGGAGGGCAGACTGTGTATGTGAGAACTAGAGAGCCCAGGACACCCAGAGAGTGAGGGCAGACTGTGTATGTGAGAACTAGAGCGCTCAGGACATCCAGAGAGTGAGGCCAGACTGTGTATGTGAGAACTAGAGAGCCCAGCACACCCAGAGAGTGAGGGCAGACTGTGTATGTGAGAACTAGACAGCCCAGCACACCCAGAGAGTGAGGGCAGACTGTGTATGTGAGAACTAGAGCGCTCAGGACATCCAGAGAGTGAGGCCAGACTGTGTATGTGACAACTAGAGAGCCCAGCACACCCAGAGAGGGAGGGCAGACTGTGTATGTGAGAACTAGAGAGCTCAGCACACCCAGAGAGTGAGGTCAGACAGTGTGAGAACTAGAGCCCAGCACACCCTGAGAGTGAGGGCAGACTGTGTATGTGAGAACTAGAGCGCTCAGGACATCCAGAGAGTGAGGCCAGACTGTATGTGAGAACTAGAAAGCCCAGCACACCCTGAGAGTGAGGGCAGACTGTGTATGTGAGAACTAGAGAGCCCAGCACACCTAGAGAGTGAGGGCAGACTGTGTATGTGAGAACTAGACAGCCCAGCACACCCAGAGAGTGAGGGCAGACTGTGTATGTGAGAACTAGAGCGCTCAGGACATCCAGAGAGTGAGGCCAGACTGTGTATGTGACAACTAGAGAGCCCAGCACACCCAGAGAGGGAGGGCAGACTGTGTATGTGAGAACTAGAGAGCTCAGCACACCCAGAGAGTGAGGTCAGACAGTGTGAGAACTAGAGCCCAGCACACCCTTAGAGTGAGGGCAGACTGTGTATGTGAGAACTAGAGCGCTCAGGACATCCAGAGAGTGAGGCCAGACTGTATGTGAGAACTAGAAAGCCCAGCACACCCTGAGAGTGAGGGCAGACTGTGTATGTGAGAACTAGTGAGCTCAGCACATCCAGAGAGTGAGGGCAGACTGTGTATGTGAGAACTAGAGCGCTCAGCACATCCAGAGAGTGAGGGCAGACTGTGTATGTGAGAACTAGACAGCCCACCACACCCAGAGAGTGAGGGCAGACTGTGTATGTGAGAACTAGAGCGCTCAGGACATCCAGAGAGTGAGGCCAGACTGTGTATGTGAGAACTAGAGAGCCCAGCACACCCAAAGAGTGAGGGCAGACTGTGTATGTGAGAACTAGACAGCCCAGCACACCCAGAGAGTGAGGGCAGACTGTGTATGTGAGAACTAGAGCGTTCAGGACATCCAGAGAGTGAGGCCAGACTGTGTATGTGACAACTAGAGAGCCCAGCACGCCCAGAGAGGGAGGGCAGACTGTGTATGTGAGAACTAGAGAGCTCAGCACACCCAGAGAGTGAGGTCAGACAGTGTGAGAACTAGAGCCCAGCACACCCAGAGAGTGAGGGCAGACTGTGTATGTGAGAACTAGAGAGCCCAGCACACCCAGAGAGTGAGCACAGACTGTATATGTGAGAACTAGAAAGCCCAACACACCCAGAGAGTGAGGCCAGACTGTGTATGTGAGAACTAGAGAGCCCAGCACACCTAGAGAGTGAGGGCAGACTGTGTATATGAGAACTAGAGAGCTCAGGACACCCAGAGAGTGAGGGCAGACTGTATGTGAGAACTAGAGAGCCCAGCACACCCAGAGAGTGAGGGCAGACTGTATGTGAGAACTAGAGAGCCCAGCACACCCAGAGAGTGAGGACAGACTGTATATGTGAGAACTAGAGAGCCCAGCACACCCAGAGAGTGAGGACAGACTGTATATTTGAGAACTAGAGAGCCCAGCACACCCAGAGAGTGAGGGCAGACTGTGTATATGAGAACTAGAAAGCTCAGGACACCCAGAGAGTGAGGGCAGACTGTGTATGTAAGAACTAGAGAGCCCAGCACACCCAGAGAGTGAGGGCAGACTGTATGTGAGAACTAGAGAGCCCAGCACACCCAGAGAGTGAGGACAGACTGTATATGTGAGAACTAGAAAGCCCAGCACACCCAGAGAGTGAGGGAAGACTGTGTATGTGAGAACTAGAGAGCCCAGCACACCCAGAGAGGGAGGGCAGACTGTGTATATGAGAACTAGAGAGCTCAGGACACCCAGAGAGTGAGGGCAGACTGTGTATGTGAGAACTAACAAAACAAAGTATTCCCTGATCTCAGGGAGACCAGTTCAAGAAAACACTGCGGGCAGCCAGCTAAAGCGCTCAACACAGTGAATTCTTAGGCCCATTGCCCCCTGGGAATTTTGAATATGCAAATAGAATCTGTGGAGCCTGTGGCAGACTGTGTATGTGAGAACCAGAGAGCCCAGCACACCCAGAGAGTGAGGCCAGACTGTGCATGTGAGAACTAGAGAGCCCAGGACACCCACAGAGTGAGGGCAGACTGTGTATGTGTAATGAGGTGAACAATTCAGACTGCCGCATTGAAATGGACATGGAATTGGACTTTGTACAGTCCACTAATGCCCCCTGGTGGACAAGTGCGGAAAAAATCACAGAGGGTGGAAAGCTCCCACCATCTCTTTTGTTTACCCAGGAAGAGAAAGGGCGGGAGATTATTACAGACCCAGAGCTCAGCCAGGACAGACCTGCGTGTGGTGTCTCCCGACATAGGGCTCTTTTGCAGCCGGATTCTTGGGAAGAAATACCCCGTGAGGATCGCTGTTGCAACCCCCGGTCTGCAGGACCTTGTCTTACCGAGGGTCCAACTCAAATTCAGGACATTGCCTCCGGAATTCAGGACATTGCCACCGGATTACATGTGCAGGGGCTGTGACCGACATAAGGGAGCCATCTGTGCTACTGTGATCTCCCTTCTGCTGATCGGTGTGCCCCGGGACAGAGAGAGAGACTAACAAAAATCTGTTACCTGCGGAAGAAGACCAAAGAAGAGGACTGAGGAGTTTCCCCCTTCAGCGCTGCACCAGGACCCGTCATCGTGAGATCCCAGGCCTGCCACGTGGGAGCGACATCTCCTTCTGTGATAGACTGGTACGTGATTTGAGGGAAAGTTAGGGAAAGATATCTCCATTTTGTTTGTTTTCTTTTTCTTCTTCTTGCTGCGCACCCGGATAAAGTGAAGATCCAGGGACTCCACCATATACATGTGTACAGCTAGATCAGTTGACTGTGTTATAGATATGTTTTACAGTAAAGAGATGTTACTACCGGTTAAATCTGAGTATGGAGATTCTGTTGAAGCCAGACATACACACACACCCGCGGCCTTACCACCGGTCGCTACATATGTGAGAACTACAGAGCCCAGCACACCCAGAGAGTGAGGGCAGACTGTGTATGTGAGAACTAGAGAGCCCAGCACACCCAGAGAGTGAGGCCAGACTGTGTATGTGAGAACTAGAGAGCCCAGCACACCCAGAGAGGGAGGGCAGACTGTGTATGTGAGAACTAGAGCGCTCAGGACATCCAGAGAGTGAGGCCAGACTGTGTATGTGAGAACTAGAGAGCCCAGCACACCCAGAGAGTGAGGGCAGACTGTGTATGTGAGAACTAGACAGCCCAGCACACCCAGAGAGTGAGGGCAGACTGTGTATGTGAGAACTAGAGCGCTCAGGACATCCAGAGAGTGAGGCCAGACTGTGTATGTGACAACTAGAGAGCCCAGCACACCCAGAGAGGGAGGGCAGACTGTGTATGTGAGAACTAGAGAGCTCAGCACACCCAGAGAGTGAGGTCAGACAGTGTGAGAACTAGAGCCCAGCACACCCTGAGAGTGAGGGCAGACTGTGTATGTGAGAACTAGAGCGCTCAGGACATCCAGAGAGTGAGGGCAGACTGTGTATGTGAGAACTAGAAAGCCCAGCACACCCTGAGAGTGAGGGCAGACTGTGTATGTGAGAACTAGTGAGCTCAGCACATCCAGAGAGTGAGGGCAGACTGTGTATGTGAGAACTAGTGAGCTCAGGACACCCAGAGAGTGAGGGCAGACTGTGTATGTGAGAACTAGACAGCCCAGCACACCCAGAGAGTGAGGGCAGACTGTGTATGTGAGAACTAGAGCGCTCAGGACATCCAGAGAGTGAGGCCAGACTGTGTATGTGAGAACTAGAGAGCCCAGCACACCCAGAGAGTGAGGGCCGACTGTGTATGTGAGAACTAGAGCGCTCAGGACATCCAGAGAGTGAGGCCAGACTGTGTATGTGACAACTAGAGAGCCCAGCACACCCAGAGAGGGAGGGCAGACTGTGTATGTGAGAACTAGAGAGCTCCGCACACCCAGAGAGTGAGGTCAGACAGTGTGAGAACTAGAGCGCAGCACACCCTGAGAGTGAGGGCAGACTGTGTATGTGAGAACTAGAGAGCCCAGCACACCCAGAGAGTGAGGGCAGACTGTATGTGAGAACTAGAGAGCCCAGCACACCCAGAGAGTGAGCACAGACTGTATATGTGAGAACTAGAAAGCCCAGCACACCCAGAGAGTGAGGCCAGACTGTGTATGTGAGAACTAGAGAGCCCAGCACACCCAGAGAGTGAAGGCAGACTGTATGTGAGAACTAGAGAGCCCAGCACACCCAGAGAGTGAGGACAGACTGTATATGTGAGAACTAGAGAGCCCAGCACACCTAGAGAGTGAGGGCAGACTGTATGTGAGAACTAGAGAGCCCAGCACACCCAGAGAGTGAGGGCAGACTGTATGTGAGAACTAGAGAGCCCAGCACACCCAGAGAGTGAGGACAGACTGTATATGTGAGAACTAGAAAGCCCAGCACACCCAGAGAGTGAGGGAAGACTGTGTATATGAGAACTAGAGAGCTCAGGACACCCAGAGAGTGAGGGCAGACTGTGTATGTGAGAACTAAGGCGGCCGTCACACGCTGAGATATCTCTAGCAATATTGTAAGCGATCACGTGCACGCGCGATCGCTTACAATATCGCTCACATCGCTGGTGAGATGTCACACAGACAGACTCACCAGCGATGTGGAGCCGCGATCTCGCTGGTTACTATGGTACACATCGGGTTACTAGGCGCCGCGCGTCGCTTAGTTACCCGACGTGTACCATAGTTACCATCTCCCAGCATAGGCTCTGCGCTGTGAGATCGTTCATCGTGGTGTTATACACCACGATGAAGCAGATCGTGGCATCGTTCATCGCTAGATCTGAGCTCCGGAGCTCAGATCAGCGATGTCACGATCAAGCGATTTCATATCGTAAATCGCTTGATTACATGCAACGATTTCTTGCCCGATATCGCTTAAGCGATCAAAAAGGAGATCGCTTAAACGATATCGGGCAAGAAATCGTTGCGTGTGACGGCCGCTTAACAAAACAAAGTATTCACTGATCTCAGGGAAGCCAGTTCAAGAAAACACTGCGGGCAGCCAGCTAAAGCGCTCAACACAGTGAATTCTTAGGCCCATTGCCCCCTGGGAATTTTGAATATGCAAATAGAGTCTGTGGAGCCTGTGGCAGACTGTGTATGTGAGAACCAGAGAGCCCAGCACACCCAGAGAGTGAGGCCAGACTGTGCATGTGAGAACTAGAGAGCCCAGGACACCCACAGAGTGAGGGCAGACTGTGTATGTGTAATGAGGTGAACAATTCAGACTGCCGCATTGAAATGGACATGGAATTGGACTTTGTACAGTCCTCTAATGCCCCCTGGCGGACAAGTGCGGAAACAATCACAAAGGGTGGAAAGCTCCCACCATCTCTTTTGTTTACCCAGGAAGAGAAAGGGCGGGAGATTATTACAGACCCAGAGCTCAGCCAGGACAGACCTGCGTGTGGTGTCTCCCGACATAGGGCTCTTTTGCAGCCGGATTCTTGGGAAGAAATACCCCGTGAGGATCGCTGTTGCAACCCCCGGTCTGCAGGACCTTGTCTTACCGAGGGTCCAACTCAAATTCAGGACATTGCCTCCGGAATTCAGGACATTGCCACCGGATTACATGTGCAGGGGCTGTGACCGACATAAGGGAGCCATCTGTGCTACTGTGATCTCCCTTCTGCTGATCGGTGTGCCCCGGGACAGAGAGAGAGACTAACAAAAATCTGTTACCTGCGGAAGAAGACCAAAGAAGAGGACTGAGGAGTTTCCCCCTTCAGCGCTGCACCGGGACCCGTCATCGTGAGATCCCAGGCCTGCCACGTGGGAGCGACATCTTCTTCTGTTAGACTGTACGTGATTTGAGGGAAAGTTAAAGAAAGATATCTCCATTTTGTTTGTTTTCTTTTTCTTCTTCTTGCTGCGCACCCGGATAAAGTGAAGATCCAGGGACTCCACCATATACATGTGTACAGCTAGATAGTTGACTGTGTTATAGATATGTTTTACAGTAAAGAGATGTTACTACCGGTTAAATCTGAATATGGAGATTCTGTTGAAGCCAGACATACCACACACACACCCGCGGCCTTACCACCGGTCGCTACATCTGGCTAGTCGGCAGGATGTGTGATCAACAGAATCTCCTCCCGTAGTAACTTATAACCGGACAGCTCCACCGGCATCTATTGTCAATCAGGTGAGGAAGTTTAACGGACGGAACTATCCTGTAACTGAATGGACCGAACAACTTAAGATAGTGGGGAGAGTATAACATTGATCCTAAGACCTTAGCAGAAATGGCCATGCTAACATTAGAGGGGGAGGCGTGGACGACAGTCAGGCTGGAGACTGGTAGGGGCCGGCGTACGTTGGATGACTTGGTGTGGGTGCTGGAGAACACCTATGGGCTGACCACATATGCGGAACATTACGGTATATGTTCTTCCGGCGTACTCAACTCGAGTCGGAGGACATCCCTCAATATGCCAACGCCCTCCAAGTACTGCTTGAACAAGCCTGCAGGAAAGAAGAACAGATAGCTAGTACGGGCGCCCGTGACCTGGTGTTGAGAGATCAATTCGTGACTGGATTAAGAGACCTGTACCATAACCGCTCACTGCAAGATCTACTCTGGATAAATCCGGCCCTCACGTTCGCTGAGGTTAAGCAAGAAGCGATAGAACGTTCGAGAGGACCTGTCATGGAGGCCCAGACTTATACCAGTTATGGACCTGCAAGCCGCGGTATCAGAACCCCGAACAGTGACACGGAAGAATTGAAGCAGATGGTGGCAGAGTTGCAGAAACAGGTGTTGCAGCTCACCCTGGACCAACAGGCGGACAGGCAGGCGAGACAACAACCCAGCCGGCCGATGGGAAGATGCTGGACATGCGGCGATCCCCGCCATAGAGCAAACCGTTGCCCCCAGAACGTTCAAGTCCATCCACGGGCCGATATACCGGAACCAACAAGTCATACCCCACAACAGCGGCCACCTTTAAACTAGACGCCCCTGCCAAAGAGGCTCACTCGGCGGGGGAAGGCCAAAGAGAGGGGTGTAGGAAAACAGAGCCAGCAAGGAACAAACTTGCATCAAACAGCCCTACCCTGGAAGTATTATTGGAAGGGACCGCCGTGCAAGGATTAATGGATACTGGGTCTCAGGTATCCACCATCTCTGAGCAGTTTTACGAAGAGTATCTGAAGCCGCGGGTTGCCTATGACCCTGATACTACTATCAAGATCAAAGCAGCCAATAATCTACCCATTCCGGTGACGGGAGTTGCCTGGTGAACACTGAAGTCTGTGTGCAAGATCTCGGAAGAGAGGGATAACCGTGGTCAGGGAAGGCTGTGGATCAGAAACGCCCATGATTATTGGGATGAACATCTTGAAAGACCTGAATCTGGTGTTGCTTACCAAGAGGGGGCCCAAATACTGGCAAGAAGTGACCACACATAGGGCCACCTGCCGAGCCTTCCAACAAGTGGTCCGGACCTGCAATCTCCAGCGAATGACAGAAGAACTGCCGCTGGCCACGATCACCGTACCCCGCCATACTAGGATAACTTAACCTGCTGAGAAGGAAACCGTTATCTCGCTACCCCTTAGCACCACAAGACAGCTCGAAGGCGTGGAGGTGCTGATTGAGCCGTGCACCCCGAAGGAAGGGAAGCTGAACCCCCTAGTTGCTCGAACGCTAGCTGTTGTGAGAAAGGGAAGGGTTCCTGTCAGGCTGGGTAACACGGCTAACGTGAGCGTTGACCTAGAGGCTGGGACACAACTCGCCCGAGTTTACGCCCTAACCGAAGAGGTGAACCCTATGAACCCCCTCCAGTTTGCACCGTCTACAGAGGGAGATTGGACAGTGACGGTCTCTGCCATGGCCGTTGTCGCGGATGACATCAACGCGGGGCGAGAACTACGAGAAAAGTGCCAGTTGGACATATCCAATACTCCAACGAAGAAGTGTCCCAGGTGGAAGAGTTACTTCAAGAGCACCAGGCGTCCTTTGCCCGCATGACACCGACTTTGGATGCACCCCCAGTATCAAGCACGAAATCCCCACAGGTGATACCGCTCCTATCCGTGAAAGGTACCGCCAAATACCTCCCCAACAATACCAAGAAGTGAAAAATCTCCTGAATTCCATGTTGCACGCTGGAGTGGTACGAGAAAGCCAGAGCCCCTGGGCTGCACCAGTGGTGATAGTCAAGAAGAAAGACGGGTCCCTGAGGTTCTGCGTGGACTACCGCCGTTTGAATGCTTGCACCATCCGGGACTCATACCCTTTACCAAGGATCGAAGAATCCCTGACAGCCCTGAAGAAAGCTAAATATTTTTCGTCTTTGGACCTGGCCAGCGGCTATTGGCAGGTACCCATGCACGAGAAAGATAGAGAAAAGACTGCTTTCATCCTACCCATGGGCCTGTACGAGTTCGACCGGATGCCCTTTGGCCTGAACAACGCGCCGGGGACCTTCCAGCGACTGATGGAGCGCTGCCTGGGGGACTTCAACTTCGACTTCACCCTCATTTACCTGGACGATATCGTAGTCTATTCGGCCACATTTGAAGAACACCTGCAACAGCTGGGCCGTGTGTTTCGTAGGTTGAGAGAACATGGCCTGAAGTTGAAACCCAGCAAGTGCCGTCTTCTGCAGCCCGAGATCAATTACCTGGGTCACCGGGTCTCGGCCGAAGGTGTACAGCCGTCTTCGGAGAAAATAGCCGCCGTGCGGGACTGGCCACAGCCTACGAACGTCAGAGAGGTCAGGGCCTTCCTGGGGTTGGCCGGCTACTACCGCCGGTTCGTAAGAAACTTCGCCCGGCTTGCTGCACCCTTGCATGAACTGCTTCGAGGGACCACCAATCAGCTGGGGACCCAGCCAGGAAGAATCCTTCCAAGCCCTAAAGGGTGCCTTGACTTCACCCCCCATCCTGGCATATGCAGACTACAATCTCCCTTTCCAACTACATACCGATGCCAGCCTACAAGGTCTAGGGACAGTACTTTCACAAGTACAAGAAGGCAAGAAACGTGTCATAGCCTTTGCCAGTCGATCCCTACACGAGGGCGAGAAAACCCCACCAATTATAGCTCGTTCTGGCTGGAGCTGTTGGCCTAACATGGGCTATGGCGGAGAAATTTAGCAGGATACCTCACAGGGGCGGAAGTACTGGTCCTTACCGATAACAACCCGTTGGCCCACTTAGAAAATGCGAAGCTCGGAGTCATGGAACAGCGTTGGATGGCTCGACTCTCGAAGTTCAACTACAAGATCAAATACAGGGCTGGGGCTGAGAATCAAAATGCGGACAGCCTGTCTAGAGTGTCATACCCCTTACTCACCAGAGACCGGGATGAAGAACTAGAAGGAGACGAGACGCCCGACTTTGCAAGGCTTGCCCAACAGATGATGGATTACTGCCAGTTCGTTGTGGGCGAAGTTAGAACTCCAGTGGGGTCACACTGTGTCCCCAAGAGTGGTGCAGGCTCCAGGACCAGAACCCTGAATGGACTCTACTCAAACAATGGGTGAAGCAAAGGCAGAAGCCCCCCCTGACACGCGGGCACGACTGTCTACCGGAACCTTGACCCTGCTCAGCCAGTGGACCGGCTGGTTCTGAGAGAAGAAGTACTATACCGGAAGGTTCTCTTGTCTCACATGCTGGAGGAATGCACACAAGTTGTAGTACCTGCCCAGTTAGCCCGTGAGATGGTGGCCAAAGCCCACAAAAGGAATGGACACTTCGGAGTAGATAAGACGTTTCGGTGGATTCAACAATCTATCTATTGTCCGGGGCTCCGCAAGCTGGTCGAAGACGTCTGCAGACGTCTGCCGCACCTGTGAACTGCACAAGTCCACTGAACAGCGTGCACCTGTCCAGTCGATTAAAACCTCCAGGCCTCTTGAGCTGTTGACGGTGGACTATCTGCTGATCGGGACGGCGAGCAGTGGCTATCAATACTGCCTAGTCATGGTGGACCACTTCACAAAATTAGCCGTCGTTGTTGCTACCAAGGACCAGACGGCCAAAGCGGCTGCACATGCCATCTGTCGACAGTTCATCCACGTCTATGGGTGTCCGGAGAGGTTACACTCCGACCAGGGGGCTTGTTTCGAAGGCAGAGTCATCGAGGAGCTGCATCGGATGTATGGGATCCAGAAGTCGAGGACCACTCCTTACCATCCACAAGGGAACGGTGCATGTGAACGCTTTAACCGGACCCTACTCCAGCTGATCCGCACCTTGGCCGAAGATAAGAAAGATCGATGGCCCCAATTCCTTCCAGATCTAGTATGGGCCTACAACAACCAGGTCCACTCCGTGACTGGCTACACCCCACACACCCTTCTCTTTGGCCGCCCAGGAAAAGGGGTCCATGACCTGAACCTATTCCGCCCAGAAGAAAATGTCTGCCATAACTACCCCTCCTGGCTAAATGCTCACCGACAGAAGATGGAGACTGTACACAGTCAACAAATCTGGGGCCAGATACATGCTGACCCACTCCCCGTGCAAGAGAAACCCTTAAAGTTGGGACAGCTAGTCTTGCTCCGTATTAGGAAGCCTCAAGGGAAACTTCGAGCCAAGTGGGAGACTGAAGTCTACCGGGTAATCGAACGCCCTTACCCCAATGGACATGTATACCGAGTGCGGGGTGAAGACAGCCGCAGCACCCGCACTGTGCACCGAAATATGTTGCGCCCTGCCGCTCCCGGCCTGACTCCCCTCCCACAGTAACCGGAGGGGGTGACGCTGCTGACATGACTGACGTCACGGACATTTCTCAACATAGAGATCACGTCGACTCTGAGACCGGTGACCCACCTACACAGACCAGTCCCTCTCCCGGAGTACTGACTGGAGTGGGGCGTAAAGACAGTGACGAGTAGGGGAACAACCAACCCTTGCGACGCACTGACCGCACCACTGCTGGGATCCCGCCCGGACGGTCTTACAGGGACCAGTATGTATGGCCCACTTCTCAACCAACCCCTGTGACAACTACAGTCATCGCTGCCTGGGAACCGACGGTAGTTGACAGGGACTGCCAACCTTTAAGTGGGGGGGTATGTAATGAGGTGAACAATTCAGACTGCCGCATTGAAATGGACATGGAATTGGACTTTGTACAGTCCACTAATGCCCCCTGGTGGACAAGTGCGGAAACAATCACAGAGGGTGGAAAGCTCCCACCATCTCTTTTGTTTACCCAGGAAGAGAAAGGGTGGGAGATTATTACAGACCCAGAGCTCAGCCAGGACAGACCTGCGTGTGGTGTCTCCCGACATAGGGCTCTTTTGCAGCCGGATTCTTGGGAAGAAATACCCCATGAGGATCGCTGTTGCAACCCCCGGTCTGCAGGACCTTGTCTTACCGAGGGTCCAACTCAAATTCAGGACATTCCTCCGGAATTCAGGACATTGCTACCGGATTACATGTGCAGGGGCTGTGACCGACATAAGGGAGCCATCTGTGCTACTGTGATCTCCCTTCTGCTGATCGGTGTGCCCCGGGACAGAGAGAGAGAATAACAAAAATCTGTTACCTGCGGAAGAAGACCAAAGAAGAGGACTGAGGAGTTTCCCCCTTCAGCGCTGCACCGGGACCCGTCATCGTGAGATCCCAGGCCTGCCACGTGGGAGCGACATCTTCTTCTGTGATAGACTGGTACATGATTTGAGGGAAAGTTAGGGAAAGATATCTCCATTTTGTTTGTTTTCTTTTTCTTCTTCTTGCTGCGCACCCGGATAAAGTGAAGATCCAGGGACTCCACCATATACATGTGTACAGCTAGATCAGTTGACTGTGTTATAGATATGTTTTACAGTAAAGAGATGTTACTACCGGTTAAATCTGAGTATGGAGATTCTGTTGAAGCCAGACATACACACACACCCGCGGCCTTACCACCGGTCGCTACATATGTGAGAACTACAGAGCCCAGCACACCCAGAGAGTGAGGGCAGACTGTGTATGTGAGAACTAGAGAGCCCAGCAACACCAGAGAGTGAGGCCAGACTGTGTATGTGAGAACTAGAGAGCCCAGCACACCCAGAGAGTGGAGGCCAGACTGTGTATGTGAGAACTAGAGAGCCCAGGACACCCAGAGAGTGAGGGCAGACTGTGTATGTGAGAACTAGAGCGCCCAAGGACACCAGAGAGTGGGGGCCAGACTGTGTATGTGAGAACTAGAGCGCTCAGGACATCCAGAGAGTGAAGCCAGACTGTGTATGTGAGAACTAGAGACGCCAGACATCCAGAGAGGAGGCCAGACTGTGTATGTGAGAACTAGAGAGCCCAGCACACCCAGAGAGTGAGGCCAGACTGTGTATGTGAGAACTACACAGCCCAGCACACCCAGAGAGGGAGGGCAGACTGTGTATGTGAGAACTAGAGAGCCCAGCCTCTGGCATATGATTGGTGGTTGGCCGTGCATGCTCATAGGAACCCGGAAGACGTCAAGCGTCTTACCGGCTTATTTAGAAAATCTTTATGATGAGTGAAGTTTTAATAACCTACTAGTTCACACTTGGGGTAATGAAAAGCACATGAATTAAATAAGTACACTGATACTGTAAAACACAGATAGCACTTTATAATCATGAATCATGGAGAAATAATCACATGAGAAGATGTATACACTTTGTATATACTGTATATAGAAAATGAAATATCGAAACTCTGTATAATGATAATGTTTTTGGATATGTAATGTAAATTTGTGCGCCCCTGCGTCCAGGAGGCCACAAAGGGAACTGCAGCCAGGCAGGTAGGACAATTGTTGCACAACAACACCCTCACAGCCCACACAACCCACGTGCAGTAGATGGCAGCATCCAGCCCTGAGATTGGTGACTCTAGGATGAGGGTGGTGGATTTAGAGGAGTGGGTTGGGCACACACGTAGTCAGGTGACTTGACAGTAGAAATAGGAAGGGGGAGGAGGAAGGAATTCAGTAGGCCCAGGGTGCCGAGCTGTAAAGACCAGAAGCTGAGGAGCACAGGCCAGAGAACAGCAGAACGCTGAGTGAAGCTGAGCAGACAGAAAGACTCACACGTCCTGTGAGTGTAAGGTGTAGGAGCGCAGAATCTGTACCGAGCCAGGGTGAGCCGGAGGAGAGAGAAAGCACGTTCGAAGCCGATACCACCAGGAGTGTGAGGAGAGAGAGAGGGAAGGTGATACCCGGGCCCTAGGAATGCAGCTGAAGCTACCGACTGCAGGCGAAGTAGCCCTCCTACAATACTGAAGACGCAGAGAGAAAGAGCCTGGTAGAGCCTCACACTTGAGGACTGTTGGAGGCTGGGCTGAGTAGAGTGTCGGCTCTAGAGGGGACCGTAGTTTACCCGGAATCCCCAAACAACACGACGGGGGATCACAGCTTCACGTTAGGGTCCCTACCCCAAAGGACAGGCAGCTCAGTGACAAACAGGAGGACCCACAGGGGCCGAGTCACCGCCATACTGCCGGAGACACCCACCAAGTGTACAGAGAACGTAAACAGCCCGGAAAGGACACAGAGACTGTGTGAGGGGTCACAGAGAGAGAGACCTGGCTGCAGAGTAAAGGGAACCCGGAGAGGGAGAGTGTGCCCGTGTACTTGTACTGAACTTTGTAAGAACTGTAACTGACTTGTGAACTGTCTGAAGAACTGAGAGTAAACACGGAAAACCCTGAGATTGCCTCCCTTGTGTCTCTGCATGAAAGCGATTCTCTCCATATAGGATTACAGAAAGCCCTCCACATGCAGAGCCACAGCGCAGCCTGTCAGCACCAGCATTGAGGAGAGATCCCTGCAGCATCTGCACAGTAAGTGTACTGAACATTCCACAATAGACTTAACCCTTACTGCCCCGGGGAACACAGTTCTACCCACTTGAACTATCCCACCTAGCTGCTATTCCATCATCCCCGGAGGTTCTGCAGCAGCGGCAGCCCTATCACTGGCCACATATAGTGGGTGGCGTCACGACTGAACAATCCCTGTAAATATCCCCCTTATTTCCGAGCCCGGACACGGTCCGGACCAGGACCACCCGTGACTTCCCCAGCAGCCGACCGGTCCGGTACCGAGTACCCCCGTCCCAGTGGGCCCGACAACCTGGCGTCACGAACAGGATCTACCTGGTCCAAAAGAATTGGACCCCGTGCGCCTAAACAACGTGTTCTGGACTTTTCCCGCCAACATCTGACCTTAATGGCGGCCAGGGGAGGCTAACGTCATGTGCAGAGGAGTCGTAACCGAAACTCCCATCGTGGGCCGGCCCGGTCCAAGGCGCGAAGAAAATGACCCGCCCTGGCTCCCCTTAACTCCGGGAGAGCCAGCTGTCACTCTAAAAGAAGAGCCTCCACCCCTAGACTCTCCTACTGATGAAAAGCTGGCGGGCACCAAGAGGGAAATAGTCATCAGGAGGGGGCGGAACGAGCAACCGGAAGAGAAGCAGTCGCCATTACCAGACACGAGGACGGAAGCAGAGGACGCCGAGAAGAACGCTGCCAAAGGGAAACCACAATTGATCCCGGAGGGCCCACGGAGTGACCCGGTGGAGGAACCCGGCAAGGGAAAGAACTTGTGTGACCCAGACGAGATGGCAGAAGGCAGCAGAGAGTGTCCCCACGTCCAAGACATCCGGAGGGGTGTGCTGGGGCTGCTACCCCAGCAGATGACACGGGCCTAGGAGGAGCACTGGACCCGGATCCAGATTAATTTAGATCACCGCCAAAGCTATGAGACTCTGTCCATACAACCCAGCTGGGTTGGAGTGCCACGTGATCGTGCAGAGAGCGAAACCGCATGCCGTACCGCGACTCTAGTGGATCTATCTGTTCCCAGCGTTGCACCACGTACTGCCAAGAAAGAAGCCGACCCACTAGGAGCTCTGCCGGAGGGATATCTGACGTTGCCACAGCCCCTGATACCACCACCGACTACCACTGAGGTGAGAGGGGAGCAGCTCCGCTGCTGGTGGGAGCGAGATAAAGGCTGTGACGATCTGATGGGTTTTCTGGGAGATCCCGATGGTGGAGTAGGCCCTGCAGAATTGTTACCCGTGAGGAATATATCCGTAGATGTGTACGGAAGTGGGAGAAAGAAGAAATTGAGCGGCAGGTGCAGAAACAAATTATGATAGCCCGTGCTAAGGAGGCTAAGAACGTAGCCAGCAGAGATAAAGAGATACAGACATCCCCACGGCATGAGGGAAAGATTGTAAATGTCAGAGGAAAGAGGATTCGCTTTCGCATGTGAACCCGGTACCAGATGTGACATCTTTATTAATAAAAGAGAAGTGGAAGAGCAATTGCCATCAGACCACCCAGACAGACAAGTGGAAGTAGGAGAATGGGTGTCATACCATATTGTTCAAGGTGAGCGTGGCCCATACGGCATCAAAGTTAAGAGACTGTGCTTAGACCCCGTGGAAGAGGATGATATGCCAGCATTGGAGTACTCAGAGTCCATTGATGATCCTGAAATAACAAGCTACACGGATGTGGCAGTGAACACTGATCCTGTTACCATCTTAGAGACTGTTGCATCAAAGAAGGATGCTATAACCCAGACCCCAGAAATCTACTTGCTGATAACTGCGTTACAGAACCTGGAGGTTTATCCAAGGAGAAGACCATCGCAAATGTTACCATAGAAGCAAGGCAAGAAAGAATGAACACGGGTCCTGCATCCAGAAGAAAAGAAGAGAAGACTTGTAAATGTGAATGAGCTGTTTTCCTTATTGACCCCATCCCATACCTGAGTGAATGCTAGCATTCCCTGTTTGTCTTATATGTTTTATTGACATTTGATACCACGAACAATGAGCTGGTACGAACTTTGAACTGTATATAGTTGAGCACCTTAGTGTGCTCCCCTTTGGTTTTATGACCAGCTTTGCACATGAGAGATAGTGCATGAAACAGTGACTGTTTGAATTTTTGAATCTTGAACTTTGAAGCTTTTTTAGAATTTTTGCACTTTTTGAAGAAGAATGTTTTCATACTTTTGATATAAAGTAATGTTTATACAGTCCAGGTATAGAAAACAACAAGGCGGCACTCACCGTTTGTTCACAGGTGCTTTCTTTATTGCAGAGGTGCGGGGAGGGGGTGCATGAAGGTACAGACGACAGGTCCTGTTTTGCGGTTTGCCCGCTTCTACAGGATCTGTAGAAGCGGGCAAACCGCGAAACAGGACCTGTCGTCTGTACCTTCATGCACCCCCTCCCCGCACCTCTGCAATAAAGAAAGCACCTGTGAACAAACGGTGAGTGCCGCCTTGTTGTTTTCTATACCTGGACTTTATATGCTTGACTGGCTTATGTAGGCGCTGCACCACCAGGTGGCTGGGGGAAAGACAGCGGTCTGTCTCTATGGAGCAATAGGAAGGACCATTAGCCCTGTTGGTGCCCGGTGCCCCTACTTTTCTTTACAAGTAATGTTTATAATGTGTGTTTTATAGAAAAAGAAAGTAAATGCGTTGTAGCATTAGACCACGTAGAGGTCCAGAAAGGGTAATGACGTAGATATACCCATGCACTTGTTTATAGTTAAAGTAACGTTTAAGAAGACTCGAACCTCCCGGATGGGAAGAAATCAAGCATGCTTATTGTTAATGTTTAATGTTGTGATATAAAATAAAATGTTTTCAGGGGGATGCATGACGGGCAGCGCGGGGACGCGCTAGTTAACTCCGGGAGAGTGTGGCGCCCCTGCGTCCAGGAGGCCAGAAATGGAACTGCAGCCAGGCAGGTAGGACAATTGTTGCACAACAACACCCTCACAGCCCACACAACCCACGTGCAGTAGATGGCAGCATCCAGCCCTGAGATTGGTGACTTTAGGCAATTGAGGGGTGGTGGATTTAGAGGAGTGGGTTGGGCACACACGTAGTCAGGTGACTTGACAGTAGAAATAGGAAGGGGGAGGAGGAAGGAATTCAGTAGGCCCAGGGTGCCGAGCTGTAAAGACCAGAAGCTGAGGAGCACAGGCCAGAGAACAGCAGAACGCTGAGTGAAGCTGAGCAGACAGAAAGACTCACACATCCTGTGAGTGTAAGGTGTAGGAGCGCAGAATCTGTACCAAGCCAGGGTGAGCCGGAGGAGAGAGAAAGCACGTTCGAAGCCGATACCACCAGGAGTGTGAGGAGAGAGAGAGAGGGAAGGTGATACCCGGGCCCTAGGAATGCAGCTGAAGCTACCGACTGCAGGCGAAGTAGCCCTTCTGCAATACTGAAAGACGCAGAGAGAAAGAGCCTGGTAGAGCCTTAACTTACCATCCCTGGTCTTCTGCACAGTACCGCGCCGGTCTTCTGTGCTCCGTCCTCCATGCTCCCGTCCGGCTGCCTCCGAGATCCCCAGCCGTCGCAGTTACGATGACGTCATCGTGCGACGGCTGGGGATCCCGGATGCAGCCCGACGGGACTCGGAGCATGGAGGATGGGGTGCAGAAGACCGGGGATGGTAAGTAAAGCAGCGGGGGGCCCTTACCACACAGGGGGGCGAGTGTCAGCATTTGGGGGCCATTACCCCCCAAAATAATGTTGTGAAAAATCTTTTTTTTTTAAGATACCGTATTGACTCGTGTATAAGCCGAGGGGAGAACTTTTCAGCCCAATTTTTGGGCTGAAAAACCCGACTTATACACGAGTATATACGGTATGTCATATTAATGACCTGTAAGAAAATAGAAGCTGAGCTGTGATTGATTGCTATAGGCAGCCTAATAAATCTCCAGCCAACAGTAAACCCTCCCCCTGACCGGGCAGTATATGTTACCTCACACATACACATAATAGGCAGCTCATGTGACTGACATCTGCCTTAATTCCCTATATGGCACATGTGTTGCACATTGGCTGTTTTTCATCAGATGTTTATGTTTGGAAATTAAAGATAGCACACGTATGAGGAGAGTTGTGTGAGGTGATTTGTGCACATCTGTGTGTCTGTGTGGTGTGTGTGTCCCTGGGGTGTGTGTATGTTGTGTCCCTGTGGGGTAAGTGCATGTGTCCCTATAGGGTGTGTATGTGTGTGTGTCCCTGTGGGGGGGGATCTGTGTGGTGTGTGTCTCTGTTGTGTGTGTCTCTTTGTGGTGTGTGTGTGTCCCTGTGGGGTGAGTGTATGTGTCCCTATTGGGTGTGTATGTGTGTGTGTCCCTGTGGGGGAGGGTCTGTGTTGTGTGTGTTTCTTTGTGGTGTGTGTGTGTGTATCCCTGTGGGGTGAGTGCATGTGTTGCTATAGGGTGTGTGTCCGTGGGGATTTGGGGGGTATCTCTGTGTTGTGTGTCTCTTTGTGGTGTATGTGTTTGTTTGGGTGCGTGGTGAGTATCCAATGTTGGGGCTGCACCTTAGCGACTATACACTTGCTGTTACTCTTTGTGTGCGTGTGGTGTGTATACATGTCCCCGTGCGTGGTGAATATCTCATGTTGAGGCCCCACCTTAGTGACTATATGCTGGTATGTGCTGTTAGTCTTTGGCGCTATCATTAAGCCCCTCTCATTCACAACTGTCAACAGGCAACTGTCACTTTTTCCCCACTATGTAGATAAGGGCAAAATTGTTTGATGAATTGGAATGCGCAGGGTTAAAATTTCACCTCACAACATAGCCTATGACGCTCTCGGGGTCCGACCTGTGACTAAATTTATGTGCTGTAGTTTGACGCGTTTAAGCTCTCATCACGAATTCACACAACATTCACTTTTCCCCACTATTAGATAAGGCAAATTGTTTGATGAAATGGAATGCGCGGGTTAAAATTTCACCTCACGTTAGCTATGACGTCAAATCAGATGTGACTGTGCAAATTATGTGTATGTGACGTGTAGATGCATCCCTGATATACCTACAATCAGCTTATTTAGACTGAGCTGTATTACCGCTACGCCCGTTAATAATAACTGCTGTAGCAACAAATAAATTCGAATAGTCATATAAGATCTAGGAAAATAGAAGCGAGCTTGATCTGGCTTAGGCAGCTAATAAATCTCAGCAACAGTAACCTCCCTGCCGACATAATTACCTCCACATACACAAATAGACAGCTCATATGACTGACATCTGCCTTAATTCACTATATGGCACATCTGTTGCACATTGGCTGTTTTTAATCAGATGTTTATGTTTGGAAAATAAAGATAGCACACGTATGAGGCGAGTTGTGTGAGGTGATTTGTGCACATCTGTGTCTGTCTGTGTGGTGTGTGTGTCCCTGGGGTGTGTATGTGTGTGTCCCTGTGGGGGAAGCGGTCTGTGTGGTGTGTGTCTCTGTTGTGTGTGTCTCTTTGTGGTGTGTGTGTCACTATAGGGTGTGTATGTGTGTGTCCCTGTGGGGGAAGGGGTCTGTGTGGTGTGTGTCTCTTTGTGGTGTGTGTCGCTTTAGGGTGTGTATGTGTGTGTCCCTGTGTGGGGGGGTCTGTGTGGTGTGTGTCTCTGTTGTGTGTGTGTCCCTGTGGGGTGAGTGCATGTGTCCCTATAGGGTGTGTATGTGTGTGTGTCCCTGTGGGGGGGGGTCTGTGTGGTGTGTGTGTGTCTGTGTTGTGTGTGTCTCTTTGTGGTGTGTGTGTGTCCCTGAGGGGTGAGTGCATGTGTCCCTATAGGGTGTGTATGTGTGTGTGTCCCTGTGGGGGGTCTGTGTGGTGTGTGTGTGTCTCTTTGTGGTGTGTGTATCCCTGTGGGGTGAGTGCATGTGTCGCTATAGGGTGGCTATGTGTGTGTGTCCCTGTGTGTGGGGGGGGGGGTCTGTGTGGTGTGTGTGTCTGTGTTATGTGTGTCTCTTAGTGGTGTGTGTCCCTGTGGGGTAAGTGCATGTGTCGCTATAGAGTGTGTGTGTCCCCTTGGGGGGGGGGTGTCTCTGTGTTGTGTGTGTCTCTTTGTGGTGTGTGTGTGTTTGTTCAGGTGCGTGGTGAGTATCCAATGTTGGGGCTGCACTTTAGCGACTATACACTTGCTGTTACTCTTTGTGTGCGTGTGGTGTGTATACATGTCCCCGTGCGTGGTGAATATCTCATGTTGGGGCCCCACCTTAGTGACTATATGATGGTATGTGCTGTTCGTCTTTGGTGCGATCATTAAGCCCCTCTCATTCACAACTGTCAACTGGTAACTGTCACTTTTTCCCCATTATGTAGATAGGGCCAAAATTGTTTGGTGAACTGGAACGTGCAGGGTTCAAATTTCGCCTCACAACATAGCCTATGACGCTCTTGGGGTCCAGATGTGTGACACTGCAAAATTTTGCGGCTGTAGTTGCGACGGTGTAGATGCCAATCCTGGATATACACACACACACACACACACACACACATTCAGCTTTATATATTAGATATATATACAAACAGGGAGTTCATTAGACATTTCTACTGAACGTCTATAGGTTATGTGCCAATTTGCAACTCTGAACAGATAATGGTCTTTCTTTTCCATGTGCTGAAGTGGCGTGAGGTGTGATTGTGGACCCAGTGGAATAGAGAACAGTCAAGTTCCTTTACTTGAAAGGTGTGTTCATCGATAGCCAAATAGGGTTGCACTGAAATTGGAGCTGTTTCCACTGAAGTTTGATCAAATTTGAAATGACAATGCCAGTTCTTCACTACATCATATGATGCTGAATCGTCACCATAAACCTCTTTCATCTCAACAAACATCTCCCTTGGTGCGCAGTCTTTGAAGTAAAGGAACTTGATGACTGCTATGTATCCAAATGGGTCCATTATCACACTACTTCAGCACCTATAACAGAAAGACCGTTATCAGTTTAGAATAGTAAATTGGCACATAACCTATAGAGACTTATATCATTACACATGTGCAGTTTCAGTGTCCTGCCATAAATAGTAGTGGGTCAGGAGAAATCTTTAATGAACATACCTCGTGCATATGTATGTGGTAAATATGCTACACTACCCCCCCTCGCACTCTTTCGCTCCTGTCTGGTGGACTTAAACCCAGACTCATGCTTCTGTTATAATTCAGCTCCACAACCACATGAACTTAAAAATTAATGTTTGTTCCCCTGGTGAAACACTGAGCCACGCCCACCAACGCCAGATGATACCCACCACCTAAGCTACTCACGCCACACAAATTCTGGCCGCCTAAGCTTCAAGTTTACCGACATATCAATATTAATGTATTGTTCCACACATTTTGTTACGAGGCTGGAAATTGAAGAAGACAATTATAAGGAAGCAAAAAAAAAACCTTCCCATAAAACTGCATACAGGACTCAAAGTTACTAGAATAATTTTGCATATTCCGATGTGAATCAGGGTGCCCTCACACTGCGGCAGCGTCCGGTCCGGGCTGTCAGGATTGACAGCCTGGACCGGAGTTTTGCTGCATAGGATAGTATCGGGCTGCACGGAGCTGGATCGCGGCGGGTGGTAATTATCTGCTATCCGGCTGCTGTGTTGCCGGATGAATCCTGCAGAAGTGGGGAATTGTCTGCCGATTCCAAAAACGGTGCATGCAACGTTTCTGGAGTCGGCAGACAATTCCCCACTTCTGCAGGATTCATCCGGCGACACAGCAGCCGGATAGCAGATAATTACCACCCGCCGCGATCCAGCTCCGTGCAGCCCCATACTATCCTATGCAGCAAAACTCCGGTCCAGGCTGTCAATCCTGACAGCCCCAGACCGGACGCTGCCGCAGTGTGAACCCAGCCTCAGACAGCCCCGGACCGGATTTGCAAAGAAAACCGGAGGGCAAATATGCTCTCCGGTCCAGTTTACAGCCGGATACCTCTGATCGCAGCCGCAGCTGCGGAAGTTTCAAGATCCCGACTAGCGGGTTGCTAGCCACAGTCCTGAAATCTCTGCAGGGGACAGCTCCAGGTGCTGAAGTTTAGCAGCGCTCACTGCTAAACTTCAGCCGCCAGCATCTGGGATTCCCGGATCCGATGTCTTTGTCGGACCAGGGCTATCAGACGCCATAGACTCCCATGTTGGGGAGCGCCAGATCGCCTCCGGATCCGAGAGGATCCGATTTTTTTTTTTCCCGGACACAAGAATGTTGCTGGGGGAAAAATCCGAATTCACCTGGATCCTCCCGGACAGATGGAAGCCGGTTGGCACATAGCTGCCATCCGACTCCATCTGGCCCCATAGGGCTGTATTATGTCAAAATCAGGTCCGGAGCTGTCCGGTTTAGACTGGACAGCCCCGGACCTGATCATGCTGTGGTGTGAACACGGCCTAAGTCATTCAGTTGTTTTAGGTCAGTTGTCCCAATCCCAGCAGATTTCTTCGGTCATGCATTCCCTGTGTTGGCAATGTGTACAGAAGCCTTTATCAACATGTTAAAAAGACTTGTCCCTAGACATACTCATCACTAGTTGTTAGTAATGTGAGTGTAATTGTTACTATTCAATACTTGCACGGATAGTACAGTATTTGCAATACTCGTTACTCGGCGAGTATCTCTGGTGCTCGTGAGTGATGTGCCTATCGTTATTGATACGACACAAATTGACAGCTCCCTTCAGTACACAAAGTGAGCTGGCACCTCAGTGAGAGCAGATTGAATGTTAGACTCTCTCCGGGGGCACAGCAAAGTGTTTTATGCAGTGAAAATGCAATAAAGCCCACTCTCCCGCCCTGTCCCGGAAAGACTCGTTTTATGGACGGATTTGTGTCCGCAAAAAGAATAGTCATGTCAATTCTTTGCGCCTTTTTTGGTGCGCTTTTCCCATAGGCCACATTATAAAATGGGCTCGAGAAAAGCATGGCGAAAACATAATTATAACAAATTTTATTTTGAAGAATTAGGCTACATTCACAAACGGCATAATTCCTGTGTATTTTTCCAGTGGTGCTTTTTTGCACGCGTATGGCACAAAAAAGCGCGACTGCATTCACACGCTGCACTTTTTTGTACATTACCAACGCAGCTTAGCCAAGGCTCAAGCCTAAAACTAAACATTTTTCTGATCAGTTAGGTTCCTGAATAGTGATAGGCGAACCGGTCGGGTCTGTAGTGGTCAGAACCAGGCTTGGACTGTTAAAGCAACAACATAATATATTTACCAGGTTCGCATTCTCTTTTCCTGCTGTGCAGCGGCACTGCTTCACTTCCGGGTTGCTTATTATCTTCTGGGCATACATGATTGGCTGTTGGAGCCAATGACGTGAATACTCCCAGAAAATAATGAGTGACCCATAAGTGACGCAGCGCCGTGGGACAGGTGGAAGGGAGAAGGCGGACCTAGTAAGTATAATGATTATGTTTATTAACTGTTTGCTTGCTTTTATAGTCCAGCCCCGCCTCGGTCCCAAACACTAAAGACCTTGACTGGTTCGCCCATCACTATTCCTGAACATTAACCAAAGGCCATGACAATCATCAACAGCTTCATATATGACAAACACCGGGGTCTGAAACGAGCCCCTCCACCACCTTTTATCCCTGATCTGCCAATCGTTTATCAACTCTGTTTTACCAATCACAGGCTGTCACTGGGGAAGAAGGTATAACTTTACCCTGTAGATTCAATTGCACGGTCTCTGCTGGGCGCTCTGATTAAAGCCAGGGACTCTGCTTAGTGGAAAGTCCTTTTATTAGAAATCCTCCATCCGCCACGACATGTTTCGACGGTATAGTGCCGTCTTTCTCAAGTGGAATGGAGGTAGAATGACAATTAAAACAATATATAGAGCAACTGAGTATCTTATTGGACAACAATTATCTAAATAAAACGCCCTCTTTTTAACCTTTTGTGTCTTAGGCTGGCTTCAGACTGCGTGTCTGATCCGATCCGTAGCTGTCCGCTTGAGGCAGACAGCCGCGGACCGGATCAGCACACAGGACGGGGGGCTATTATGCCCTCCGATCCTGTGTGCAGCCGCACGCAGCTGAAGCCGCTGACAGGTCAGGACCGTGGCGCCCGCGGTCCTCACCTATTAGCATCGGGAGCTGCGTGCGGCTGCACACAGGATCGGAGGGCATAATAGCCCCCCGTCCTGTGTGCTGATCCGGTCCGCGGCTGTCTGCCTCAAGCGGACAGCTACGGATCGGATCAGACACGCAGTCTGAAGCCAGCCTTACAACCGAGGGTCCTGATTAAATGATCCTATACAACTATTTCTAAATTAAATAATTATAGTGTTCCATCAACATATACTCTTATATACTTCCTAAAAAACCATAATAACATATAAAAATATCTATAAAAAACATGAAATCCCCAATTTTACAGATGTAAAAATTATGTATATATATATATATATATATATATATATATATATATATATCTTAAAAATAATAATATATTAAACAAAAATGCCGATAAAAATATTAATAAATATCATATATTAAAATGTTATTAAATATTCATGAATAAAAATTAATAATCTATAAGGACGTCCAAACTGGGTCTAAAAATAATGTGTATGTGTAACAAGACTTGGAATGGAGAATAGATATAAAACGACAGATATTATACATAACAAAAACCTATTTAATTTCTGGACGCTTTTTCTATTGTTAAGTTGAGGCCCTCTGGGTACAGAGTCCCCAATCTAAAAATCCAATAACTTTCTTTCTTAATAAGTCTACTTAGGCTATGTGCACATCAGTCGGTTCTGCATTTCTGCAGCCCGACCGGGAACCGGAGGACACTGGCAGAAACTGAGTTTTCTGTGCTCAGCAGTGTCCCTCGTTTTTTGCTCGTTTTTTGCTCGTTTTCCGCCCGGTTTTACAGCGTTTTGTCGGCGGTTTTTCTGAGCGGTTTTAAAACTGAGTTTTTAGTGCACTTGTTCAGCTGAAACCGGTGGAAAAACGGAGGAAAGAAGTCACTTGCTCTATTTTTGGAAACCGGTGAAAAAACTCAGTTTTGACTGAAAACGACCAGAAGAAAAACGTTGTAATGTAGACAGAGTTTTCTAAAATCCATTGACTAGCATGTTAATCCAACCGGAGGGTAGGATTAACATAAATTAACATAAAACTGAGCGGAAAACGCCGACGGAAAACGTCCAAAAGCAGCCCACAAAACGACTGATGTGCACATACCCTTAATCTCCCCTGACCCCCTTCAGGTATTTGATCAATTAGTAAGACTCATCTTACTGGGTCTCTTTGGTGATACTTCACAGCCCTACTTGCCAGACACCAACTGCGGGAAATATACTTTCCCGACAACCCCTCCAGGGGCGGAGCATAAAACATATTGATAATGCCATATGTTCCCTTCTAAAGGTCCCGAGTCCGCCATTACATAAATATAGGCTCGGCAATTACTCTACGTTCATTACAATCATCCATTAAAGTATATTTTGTTTGCTGTTATCAAAATGTACTAGACAGACTACATATGTAAACTCATGTTATATGTTCAATCCTTTGGGTTATAGAAAGAGTGCAGCAAAGCCTGGAGTCACACTGGTTTATGGCATCCAATGCGAGAGAATTAATGACACTCTGCTCAAACTCTGCACCAAGCATGAACCAAGTGTGAATCTACTGTGCTCCAATTCTCTCATATCAGAAGATCGGAGCACAAGTGAGAAGGCAAAAGGGAGCAATTAATCTCTCCATGTTCTCCATTGTCACTCTCGGCGTACATTGCACTGTGCTCTGATGTCATTTGAGTGCAGTCAAATGTTTCACACGCACCCATAACCATGATCTCCTCCTTCAACCTATACTTCTTAACCCTGCAGATCACATCCCTAGGTCTAGAGACCCCAGGAGAACAGACGCCCAAGCTATCCATTTCTAAAACTGAGACCCTGGGAGTGTTTTGTAGAGTTAAGAGGTTGCATAATACATTGTTCAAATCCCTTGGGTGGATAGATTCAGGAAGGCCTCTGATGCAAATATTGTTATGCCTCACTCTGTTTTCGAAGTCATCAATCAAGTCCAGAACATGTTCCATTTGAAAGGTGTGAGTGGTCCTGACCTGTCAGGGGCTGCGGCTGCGTGCGGCTGCACACAGGATCGGAGGGCATAATAGCCCCCCAGTCCTGTGTGCTGATCCGGTCCGCGGCTGTCTGCTTCAAGTGGACAGCTACGGATCGGATCTCAAACGCAGTCTGAAGCCGGCCTAAGCGAGTGATTCCCACAGATGATAGAGCTGATGGGCCCGTAGGCAGCTGGGACCGGCTTCACCTGTTCTTTGCCAGCATGTGGGTCCGAATTAAGTTGTGGAAGCTGTATTATGTGGTTTGGGAGTTGGAGCCGAGCAAAAAGCATCCTCACTCCTCCATGACCAGAACACGCCACCATACCTCACTTAGGCTTGTTTCACACTGCGGTCAGATCAGGTCAGGTTCGATCAGGTTTTGTGTTTCAAAACCAGGAGTGACTCCAAAACCTAGAACAGGTGTCAGCCTTTCAATTATTGTTTTTCTCTGCAAGTTCCTCTCCTGGTTTTGGCACACAAACCTGATCGAACCTGATCAGTGAAAAACCGCAGTGTGAAACCAGCCTTAGGCTGCTTTCACATTGCAGTTTTTTCCTAATCAGGATTCATCATGGTGGGTTTAAACGTCCCGATATCGGCGTCCAATTCCGACCAAAAGTCACGTGGTTCATGCGTTGGACCCGATATCGTTCGTGCGTTGTATGGTGTAAATGACCAATACGATGCACGAATGATGTCAAACCGATATCGGGGATCGAATGAGCGTGCTATTCAACGGGCCAATATTGGATGCAGGTTGGAGCCGGATCGCGCTGTGTAAACACCCAACTCCGATGTGAAGTACAACGTCCCCTATTCACTCCCATGTTAAATGGTCGTTCCTGGGTCGGTCGTACAAGGGGGGCGTAGACATCGTAGGGATGTTGTATTCCAATATCGTGCAGTGTGACAGCTCCTATGCGATGTTGGAATTCTGCCCAGAAAAAGCGCGCTCCCGCGCCGTTGGGACGTGTAAACCCACCATCAGGTTTTGTGTGTCGGAACCAGGAGAGGAACAACTTGCAGAGAAAAACTGTAATTGAAAGATTGACACCTGTTCTGGGTTTTGGGAACACTTCAGGTTTTGGCACACAAAACCTAATGAATCCTGATCAGGAAAAAACTCCAGTGTGAAAGCAGCCTTATGGTGGGTTTACACACACCAATTTCTGTGTCCAATATCTGAACAGATCTCTGGTTGCAGTGAAATCATGGACTCATAATTCCATTTTGTGGCTGTGTACAACATGGAGCAATGTATCCATGATTTCACTGCAACCAGAGATCTGTTCAGATATTGGACACAGAAATTGGTGTGTGTAAACCCACCATTAGGGTATGTGCCCACAGGAATGTTTTGCTGCGTTTGAGATCAGGTTTTGCCTTGGTTTTAAGGCTGGCTTCGCACTGCAGTTTTTCACTGATCAGTGTCCATCAGTGTTTGGGTGCCAAAACCAGGAGTGTCTCCAAAACTCAGAACAGGTGTCAATCTTTCAATTATAGTTTTTCTCTGCAAGTTCCTTTCCTGGTTCCTCTCTGGGTTTTGGCACCCAAACACTGATGGACACTGATCAGTGAAAAACTGCAGTGTGAAGCCAGCCTTAGTAAATCTATGCTAATCTAATCCTGAGTTTTTGGTTTCCATCAAAACCTATGTGTGCAGGGAAAAGCTTTCACACACACACACACACACACACTTTTTTTTCTCTACAGAAAATGGAAATACCACAGGTGTTTCCACTTTAGCAACTGTACAGCAAAGAATTGACATGCTCATTCTTTCTAAAACACAGCAAAACATGAGGTGTTTCCACTTTCTTCACCAAACAAAAACCAATGTGTTGGGACAGCTAATCCTAGAATCATATGTTTTGCTGGAAAACAAAAATGCAGCAAATCCTGTGGTGTTTACACTGTCTCCAGAGAACAAAAAACAATGTGTGTGAAAGCTTTTCCCTGATTCATAGGTTTTGATGGAAACCAAAAACTCAGGATTATGGTGGGTTTACACGCCGCGATAATCGGCGTCCAACTCCGACCCAACTCCGACAAAAAGTCACTGGTGCAGTTGGAGCTGATATCGGTGCGCGTTGTATTGTTTTAGCATCCAACGCGATGCTGGAACGATGCCAAAACGATATCGGAGTTGAATAGCAAAGCTATTCAACTCGCGATATCGCAAGGCGTTGTACCAGCATCGCTGCGGTGACAGCCCAACTCGATGTCTACGCTCAGCACCCATTCACTCCATGTAACTGTCGTTCTGGGTTGGTGGCGTAGACATCGAGGGACGTTGCATCCGATATCGCGCGTGTAAACTGGCGATGCGATGCAGGGAGAAACGTGCACTAAATGCGCGATCCGCGTCGTGCTCCGATATCAGCGCGATATCGGGACGTGTAACCCCACCATTAGGTTAGCATAGATTTACATAAAACCAAGGCAAAACCTGATCTCAAACACTGCAAAACCTTCCTGTGGGAACATACCCTTATTTGGATATCTTGGGTGTGAGGAAGCACGGGACTGCGGACCACACTTGGTGTCAATATTTGTTTTTGTACTTTCATATTGACATAGAGTATCTTAAAATATACTAACTGTAGTTATATTTTAGACATTGCAGAATCTATATCTGTAACTTCATGGCCAACAAAGTATCTGAAAATGTATCTGAATAAGCAACAGTTTTTTTTAGTTCCATGTTTAGCTTTGGATGGAGCAGCAGTATGCACTTAACTCCTGCTTTATTCATTTTCCTCCCTTAGGTCCATATTAACATAAAATGTTTTTAAATATTGCCACTTTTAAAGGGAACCTGTCACCAGGTTTTTGCCATCCATCTGAGAGCAGCATAATGTAGAAATAGATACCCTGATTACAGCGATGTTCACTAAAGGTACCGTCACACAGGGAGATCTCCCCAGCGATGTTGCCGGCTTTGTTGGCGGGGATCGCGGGAGCGCGCATCCCTGGCAACATCGCCGGGGAGATGTCACACGGAGCAACTTCCCGGCGATATCGCCGGCTAGTTGCCGTCGGCTATCGCTTGCTGGGTTGCCCAGCAACCCAGCGAGCGTAACCCGCAATGTTGTAGATAGGCGGAATCACCCGCAACATTGCAGGTTGCCGCGTTACACAGGGCGATCAGGCAGGATCGCCTCAGCAACATCGCCAGGTTTCCCAACAATGTTGGGAAACCTGGCGATGTTGCTCAGGCGATTTTTCTCCTGATTATCGCCCTGTCACATGAGGCAACTCTCCGGCGATGTCGCCGCAACTTGGCCACGCCCCTCAGTTGCCGGCAACATCGCCGGCGATATCTCCCTGTGTGACGGTACCTTCAGGGTATGTGCCCACAGGATGTTTTTTTAAGCAGCAAAACGTGAGGATCCTAGAGTCCTTGACAGGAGAAGTGCTATGATCTTGTTTGCGGTTTTTGCGCATTTTTGTGCGTTTTATGTGCTGTTTTTTCAGCTTTTTTTTAGCTGCGTTTTTCCATTGACTTTAGCAAAAACGCAGGAAAATAATTAACATGTCAATTCTTTCCCATCCGCACCAAAAACGCAGGTATTTGACAGTTCTTGACACTTGCAAAACCAATGTGTGGGCACAGAGTTTCTGTGAAACACATTGGTTTTGCTGGGAATCAAAACCGCAGGAACAAATTAGCATAAACTGCCATGAAACCAATGGTTTTCTGCTGCAGAAACCGCAGGAAAAACTCCGCAAAAATGTCCTGTGGGCACATACCCTTACTGAGCTGCTTTCTGTCATTTTGATAAAATTTTGATAAATCTGTTGCAGATTTAGGCCCCATTCACACACTGCTTTTTTTTGCTGCATATTTTTAAGCACAAGCTCATCACAAACCAGGAGTGGGTGATTAAACCTATGAGTGGAGCACTTGTTTCTATTAAGGCCACTTCACACACACAGATATCTGAGTCCAATATGAACAATCTCTGGTTGCAGTGAAATCATGGATACATTGCTCCATTTTGTGGCTGTGTACAACATGGAGCAATGTATCCATGATTTCACTGCAACCAGAGATCTGTTCAGATATTGGACTCAGATATCTGTGTGTGTGAAGTGGCCTTCAGCCTTTCCTCTGAGTGTGCCACTCCTAGTTTTGATTGATCCACTCCTGGCTTTTTTTGAGCTTATGCGTAAAAATACACAGCAAAAAAAGCTGTGTGTGAATGGGGCCTTAGGCCGGCTTCACACCACAGCGCAGTCCGGTCTGGGGCTGTCCGGTGTAAACCAGACAGCCCCGAACCGGTTTTTGGCCCCATAGTAGCCTATGGGGCGGATCGCAGCTCTCTGCCATCCGGTTTCATCTCTGCGGTGGAATCCGGGAGAATTCGGATTATTCTCACCGGACACAAAAATGTTGCTTGCAACGTTTTTTCGTGCGGGGAGAAAAATCACCCCAAAAAGCCGGATCCCGGATTGTCCCGGATCGGGCAATCATTCTCCCTAACATGGACCATGGGGCAGGATTGCCTGATCCGGGCAATCCGGGAACCGGATACCAGCAGCTGCATGCCACTGTTGTTTCAGGACCGCGGCTAGCTCCATGCTAGCCGCGATCTTGAAAAATCAGCAGCTGCGGCTGCAATTACAGCCATCCGGCTGCACACAGGACTGGAGGGCACATTTGGCCCTCCGGTTCTGTGTGCTGATCTGGTCCAGGGCTGTCAGGTTCATGCCTGACAGCCCCGTACCGGATCTTACCGTGGTGTGGAGCCAGCCTTAGCAGTCTGTGAATATGCCAGTATACTTGGCAGCAGGCCAAGTAGACTGCTGATGATAATCTCCAGCTGATCAGTGATTTAATCAAAACTACACTGAGCAGCCAAATAAGTGACACATCGCTGGACACAGGATCTCGGGTCCTATATTATGCTATTCTTAGATTAGTTTGCAAAAACCTGGTGACAGGTTACCTTTAACCCCTTCGTCAATAAGCTAATATTCTTTGTTTAAGTTTGTTTTTCTCTCCTCTTCTTCCCGAAGCCATAACTTAATTTTTTTCGTCTACATAAACATATATGAAAATTCAGACTTTTGCAAACAAATAAATAAACTTGTAGATTTTATTTGTAATGGGGCAAAAGAGGGGCGATTTGACCTTTCAGGTTATTTTTTTTCATGTTGTTAAAAACGTTTTTTTTTTTTTACTTTTACTGTTTTAAGGTATGTGCCCACATAGTGGTTTAGTGACGTTCAAACCGTCAGTTAACCGGTGGAAATTTGCAGGAGCCTAGAGTTCTGAGCTCTGAAGTCTCCAGCTGTTTTCAGCGGTGTTTTTCAGTGTGTCACAGCGTTTTCAGTCTGGTTTTTCCGCGTTTTCTATGAGGATTTTTCATGAAAACGATCAAAAACTGCTGAGAAGAATTGACATGTTGTATGCTCCTAAACCGTAGGAAACGCTCAGCCTCTGCAGATCGCTCACATAAACCACTATGTGTGCAAGAATTACATGCTTGTATGCTTCCTAAATTACGTAGGAAACCAGGAGTGTCCAAAACCACTATGTAAGTCTAAGCGTTCTGCAATCTAGGTATCTTGTAAGTCCTAACGCTGCTTAGGATTACATAAATTTAAATAAAACCTATGCTAAACCGCCGGCGGTTTTCGCTGCTGAACCGACGTTAAACCACTATGTGGGCACATACCCTAATAGTTTTCTTAGGGGAGAATAACCTGCGATTGTCTGATTATTTGTGCTATATACAGCAATGTGCGTTGCTGTATACAGTCTCCTTTAAAGCCCGGCCACAGGTAAGGGTTGCAAAGGAACTCTGTTTCAGCAGACCCCATGATCTCATAACAAACCATCTGCGACCCGCGATTATGGCAGATGCGCCAATGTGAAATGAAAATGAAATGAAAATGCACTCTTATGCCAGAGTGTGTTAAATCCCACTATCAGTTTGACAATGGGATTTAACAGGTTAACAATTGTGAAATACACAGCCATTACCTGTCAAGTATGGGGTGAGCTAACACAGTGAGCCCGTTCCACACACCTGCCTCTAACATGCACCATACATGTATTATAGATGTTGTGAAAGTTATTGGACTGTAACACTAGTAACTACTGATGGACAAGCCATGAGACGGTGTAGTCAAACGTTCCAGGGTCAGATAGGATAGTGGATCAAAGCAAAGGGATAATGCAAACGGATGATCAGATGAGTACCAAGGCCTGGCAGCAACAGATCACAGCACAGATAAATGAGGCAAACATGAACTAGTAAGCAAACTCTACAACTGGCAGTGATCTGGGACTAACTGCTCAGCTAAGTAGCTTGTCAATCGCTCAGATCAGGGAAAACCTGGAGAAGCCAAGCACCTCTCAATTTCAGATTGGATAGCTGGAGCTGTCAATCAACATACAGACACATAAGGTACCGTCACACAGGGACATATCGCCGGCGATATTGCCGGGGATCGCGGGAGCGCGCATCCCTGACAACATCGCCGGTGAGATGTCACACTGAGCAACTTACCGGGATGTCGCCGGCTAGTTGCCGCGGCTATCGCTTGCTGGGTTGCCCAGCAACCCAGCGAGCGATAACCCGCAATGTTGTAGATAGGCGGAATCGCCCGTAACATTGCGGGTTGCCGCGTTACACGGGCGATCAGGCAGGATCGCCTGAGCAACATCGCCAGGTTTCCCAACATGGTTGGGAAACCTGGCGATGTGACTCAGGCGATTCATCGCCTGATTATCGCCCTGTCACACGCGGCAATTCGCCGGCGATGTCGCCGCAACCTGCCACGCCCCTCGGTTGCCGGCAACATCGCCGGCGATATCTCCCCGTGTGACGGTACCTATACAGACAGCCCAGCATGCCCCAGCACTAGATTGGATGATTGAGCTGTTACTCAAAAAAACAGAGCTCAGCACTGCCCTGATTCTATAGGGCAGCAAAATTGTCACTCACAGCATTCAAGACACATTAAGTGGAGGAACAAAGTTTTTCTACAGCAAAATTACTTGTGTAAAAGAAAACGCTTCCTCCTGTTATGTATAATTTGATATGATTAAAGAATCTGTTGGGGGTCGAAACATTTTTTAGAACATGTGCTTCCCTTCCTTTTAACCACTTTGTTTGATTCATTGATTTGATTTTTACTAGAATGAAATAAAGTACACATGTATATTTTATTTATCTTTAACTTTTTTTTTTGAGCTGGATCTTATACTGTCTTTCTGCTTTTGGACGGACCCAATGTGGTCACCTTGTCGTTGGTGGGATGGCTTGTGCATTTTTAGATCAAATAATGTCACCAAGCACCTTGTTTTGTTTTCATGCACTTTAAACAATTTACTTTTTTTAATCTAGGGTATTTGCTAATTTTTACTTGTTGTTTTTGTTGTTATAAGGCCAATGTGAACATGCACCCACTGCATGATTACATTTTATTTCCAGCTCTGGTTTTGTTAGAGTATATTTTACTTTATGTTAGACTTGGACCACATATCCATGCACCAAGTATACTGGATGTTGCATTACCACTAATCTACTACCAGAGCGGTGAGCTGATTTTCTTTTACAGTAACAGTACCCTTCTTTTGTGCCCAACACAATAATAGTGCCTCCCTCTGTCCCCCTACACTGTAATAATGTTCACTCTGTACTTCCTCAAAGTAATCATTCTCCCCTGTGACTCCTTGGTTTTGCAGCACCATATAGTAATAATCCCTCTGTGCTTTCTTATAACTAATCACCCTGTACCTCCTTTAAATAAAAAAAAAACACACCTACCCCTATGCTTTCTTAAAATAATACTCCTATGCTTCCCGATGATAATGATCCCATATTGTGCCTCTTAATAATGCCTCACAGCCCAGATGGCCACCACAGTAACTCATATACAATATGATGTCTCGTACACACATTAAATATTAAAACTGCCCAATAGCCACCTATACACAGTATGAAGACCCACAGCTCCCCTCCCCTATACATTTTGATGACTCATAGCCCCTATGTACCCTATGTTAGGAAGTTAGAAGGGTTCAAAATTTATCAGCAATTTCCCACTTTTCCATCAAAATTTAAAAGCCACTTTTTTAGGGACCACATCAAATTTGAAGTGACTTTGAGAGACCTACATGACAGAAAACACCTAAAAGTGACACCAGTCTAAAAAATGCTCCACTTAAAGTGCTCAAAACCACATTGAAGAAGATTATTAACCATGCAGGTGCTTCACATGAACTAAAGCAATGAAGAAGGAAAAAAATGAAAACGTTACTTTAGCCACCTTTTCACAAGGATAAGGCTGGCTTCATACCACGGTAAGGTCCGATCCGGGGCGGCCGATGTAAACCAGACAGCCCCGGACTGGATTTTGGCCCGATAGTATCCTATGGGGCCGGATGGAGCTGGATGGCAGTTATCTGCCATCCGGTTTCCATCTCTCCGGAAGGAATTAAATTTTTCTCACCGAAGACAAAAACGTTGCTTGCAACGTTTTTGTGTCCGGGGAGAAAAATCGCCCCAAATTGCCATATCCAGCATTCTCCCGGATCAGGTGCAATCCGGCGCTCCTTAACATGGGAGCCTATGGGGCTGGATTGTCCCGGTCCAGGAGCATCCGGGAACCGGACACTTGCGGCTGCACACCGCTGTTGTTTCAGGACTGCGGCTAGCTCCCTGTGAGCCGTGGTCCTGATTCATGAGCAGCTGCGTGCGGCAGCACACCGAACCAGAGGGCATATTTGCCCTCCAGTTCTGTGCGCTGATCCGGTCCGTGGCTGTCAGGTTCATCCTTGACAGCCCCGGACCGGATCTTACCGTGGTGTGAAGCCACCCTAAGAGGTAGTGTTGAGCGAGTGTAATTGATACTATTCACTACTCACACGGATAGTACAGTATTCACAATACTTGTTCCTCGTGAGTGATGTGTCGACTATGAATGATCTCACACAAATTGTGTACTCCGTTCAGTGCACAAAGGCATATGGCACCTCAGTTAGAACAACTTGAATGGTTGGCTTTCTTCTGGGGGAGCACAGCAAGATGTTTTATGCATTGAAAGCGCAAAAAAGCCCACCCTCCTGCTCTCTCCTGGAAATACTGATTTCATGGCCTGATATGTGTGGGCAGAGCCAAACATTGAACTCGCTATTTGGACGAGTACGCGAGTATTACAAAGTACTCGTTAGGAGTATAATGATTACGAATATTTTGCTACTTGCTCATCATTAGTAACAGGAAAAAATGCATCATACAATTTATTGTGCAATTTGTCCCGAGTACGCTGATACCCCATATGTGGCGGAAAACCACTGTTTGGGTGCATGGCCGGGCTCGAAAGGGAAGGAGTGACATTTTATTTTTGAAATGCAAGATTGTCTGGGATCGTTAGCTAATCACCATGTCACATTTTGAGATTCATCTAATTATGGAAACCCCCTTACAAGTAACCCTATTTTGGAAATTAGACCCCTCAAGGAATTTATCTAGATGTATAACAAAGCCGTGAAAATAGAAAACCACTTTTTTCGTGCAAAAATGTTGTTTCAGTTCAAAATTTTGAAATTTCACAAGGGTAACATGGGAAATTGCACCATGCATATTGTGCAATTTCTCCTGAGTATACCAACACCCCACATATGGTGGAAAACTACAGTTTAGGCACATGGTAGGGTCGGAATGGAAGGAAGGCCATTTGACTTTTGGAATTCAAAATTAGCTTGTTAGTTGATACCATGTTGCATTTGGAGAGCCCCTGATGTGACCCCTTATTGGAAAATACACCCCCAAGGAATTTATCTAAAGTATGTTAAGTATCTTAAACCCCCATGTTCTTCAAAAAATTTTATAACGTTGAGCTGTGAAAATAAAAAAAACAAAACACCTTTTTCAACAAAAATGTTTTAGCTCCAACGTTTGCATTTTCACAAGAGTAAAGGCCCCGTCACACACTACGATGTCCCAGTGATCCCAACAACGATCGGGATCGCTGGGACATAGTTATCTGATCGCTGGTGAGCTATCACAGTGGCAGACTCATCAGAGATCAGCGACCAGCGAGGACCATGGTAACTAGGGTAAACATCGTGTAACTAAGCAGAGCGCTGTGCTTAGTTACCCGATATTTACCCTGGTTACCAGTTCCCAGCGTGTGGCGCTGGGAGGTCATTCATCGTTGGTCTCCCGCTGTCACACACGCCTATGCTGGCCGCCCAGCGAGAGACCAACGATAAAATAATGATCCTGGCAATTCTTGCACGATCAACGAACTTATCGTTGGTCGTTGATATGTGTCACATACAACGTCGTTTCGACGTCGCTGCAACATCACAAAACCGGTGATGTTGCAACAATATCGTTAATGATATCGCAGTGTGTGACGGGCCTTAACAAGAGAAATTGCACCGTGTAATTTATTATGCAATTTCTCCTGAGTATGGCGTACCCTATATGTGGTGGAAATTTACTGTTTGGGCACACGGCAGGGCTCGGAATTGAAGGAGCACCATTTTATTTTTATAAGTGATTGTGGATGCTATGTGGCGTTTGCAAAGCTGTTGAGGTTCCAAAACAGCAAAAACCCCTAAAAGTGTCATCATTTTCAAAGCTAGACCCCTCAAGTAATGTATCTAGTGGTGTTGTGATCACCTTGAACTCATTAGTGCTTCACAGAATTTTATAATGTTGAGCTGTGAAAATTAAAAAAAAAAAAAAATCACTTTTTTCCCCAACAAAAATACTGTTTTGGATCCAAAGTTTGCATTTTCACAAGGGTAACAGAATAAATTGCACCATACAATTGATGTGCAATTTCTCCCGAGTATGCTCATACCCATCTGTTGTCAGAAACTACATTGTTAGGCAGAATGCAAGGCTCAAAAGTGAAGGAGCACCATAAGGGAGCGCAGATTTGGCTGGTATGGTTTGGGGGTGCCATATCACATTGGCATAGGCCCTAAGGAGCCAGAACAGTAACCCCACAAGCGACCCCATTTTACAAACTGCACCCCTCAATGAATTCACCCAGGGGTGCAGTGAGCATATTAACGCCACAGGTGTATCAAAAAATGTTATACCTTTGGGCAGTGAAGAAAAAAAAACAACTTATATTTTTACTACTGAAATGATGTTTTAGCCCCAAATTTAACATTTTTCCAAGAGTAAAATAGATAGAAATGGCCACATAATTATTACACAATTTCTTGTGAATGTGACAACACCCCATGTGACTGTACAGTACTGTTTGGGCGAATGGCGAGATTTAGGAAGGAAGGAGCGCCATTTGATTCATGGAGCACAGATTTTCCTAGAATGGTTTGAGGACTCCATATACAGAGCCCCTAAGTGCCAGAAGACCTCAAGTGACCCAAATTTGGAAATGACTCCCATCTGGGAATTCATCTACGAGGGTAGTGAGGATTTTGACTCCAATGGTATTTTCCAGAAACAAGCAGGAATTGTACATATTTTACATCACCATATTTTGAGAGCTGTACATGTTCTATATTTCTACTGACAGTCATGTGAGGATTTGTTTTTTTGCGTGACGAGTTGATGTTTTTATTGATACCATTTTTGGGTACATATTTTGTGATCACTTTTTATTTCAGTTTTTGCAGGCAGAAGGACCAAAATCCAGTAATGCAGAAATTGTTTATTTGAAGTTTTCTTTTATTCCGTTCGCCATGCGGTAATAGTGATGAGACATTTTTTTTCTTCGAGTCAGTACGAACACAGCGATACCACAATTACAAAATAAAATAATTTTATAGAAAGTATTATTTTGCACCACTATGTTGTGAGTGTTATAGTTGAGGAGACAGGAGTTGAGTTGTGGCATGTTTTTTTTTGGGACAAGAAGTTTCCAGAGGTACAATTCTTATTTACATTAGTCTTTTTGATTGCGTTTATTTCAGAGGTATTATGAAAAAGTATAATTTCTTGCCACTTTTTTTTTCCACGATGTTCACTGTAGGGGTTAAATAGTGGGACAGATTTATAGGGGGAGTCGTTAAGGATGTGATGACACCACATGTGTGCAACTTTTATTATTGTGATCATTGATCTCATCTATTGCAATACATAAGAGCAGCCAGATCACACTGACAATTGCTTGTCAGTGCAATGTGGCCCTATCATTGTTTGACCTACAGGTACCATGGCAACCATTGGATCCCCGTGATTTTATTACAGGGACCCGATAGAGACAGGTAGGGAGCGCAATCCCCCTCAATCAGGCAGCCTTCTAAATGCTGTAATCTCTATAGATCGCGGCATCCAGAGGTTAATCAGCCTGGGCCGCCATGGATGCCAGTCAGGGCTGTGACTGCAGGAGCTTGGCACAGCTGAGAGCCCGGCTCCTGCAGTGATTGCGCAGAGAAGTGCTAATATTTAGCACTTCTCTGTGCAATCATGATGTGATTGGTCCGATTGACTGACCGATCACATCGCTCTCGAGTGTGGGGACCACTGACATAGGTCTCCACACCTCTCCCCCTGCTGATCAGCTGTCAGTGACAGCATTGGCATTGAACTGTCACTGCATGTTTACATGCAGTTTAGATCCTGCAGTGACTTTGTTTTCCTTTCACCTCAATTAGATTTCTGGGAGGCTTTTTATGATCCACTGATTTGTAGCTCTCTTTAGCTATTCCTGTCTACCTTATATGAAAGTGGTTTAATTTTCTCATTCTGGGTTTTTGTATCTTCCTTCACACCTTCCTTTTCCCTCTAATCTTTCAGGAGATACAAGAAACTCCTCAATGGCCTCTTAGGGGGTCAGGACCGAGATGGTGTTTAGAGTTGTGCAAGAATCAGTCGTTATAATTCATATGGTGTAATAAATAAAAACAAAGAGGTGATTCTATGTGAATCCGATTAAACAAATTTAAAACATATCGTGTGGGGAAACTGCTCTCAACTATGAAGTTTGTGCAAATCAGGCACAACCCTTAAGGCATCCATCGATCGTTCGGGATACAAGCAGTCCAATGCACCTCCATGATGTTATCTAGTCAGCCCCGCCAGGAACAAAAGCGCCAGTATAGACCACACGAGATCCCTATATCGACAAGCATTCCTGGAGGTGTTCACAGTTGGTATCGCGGCACAGACGTGGCTCGTCACAGGATGCAGGTAAGTCCAGGAAATCAGTTGCTGCCCCTTTTCCAGCTCCCATCATTGGACTAGTTCAATAAAAGGATAGGAAGTAAAAAATAGTGTGGTAATAGGGCACTACTAAGTACTGGTCAAAAAATAATTAAAAGATATTACAAATATTAAAAAAATTATTATAAACATCACTATGCATTTCAGGGACACGCAGTCCTTTTCCTCAGGTGAATACACATATCCATAAAGGGACCCACATATATACACTTAATGAGTTACTGGACCTGATTGGTTCATTAATTGTTTTCAAGATATATGTGTGGGTCTTTTTATGGATTTGTGTATTCACCTGAGGAAGGGGATGGCACATTTCTGAAACGCGTAGTGATGTTTATAATAAGTTTTTAACACCTTTAAATTAATTTTTGTCCAGTAATTAGTAGTGTCCTATTACGGAACTATTTTTTTTCTTCCTATAATTTTATAATGTATTTGGGAATAATCTTTTAATACATCAATAAAATGTACATATTGCTAAGTAGACAAACTAGAAATACAACATTTGCAAACCAGACACCAAACATCCAACATTCATCCATGTATTCCCTGCCCTGTATTGTAGGCAACGACATGGCAATAAACCAGAGAAGAGTGGCGCTACCCAGGGAGTACAGTATAAGGCTAAGGTACTATAAAAACACAGTCACATCAAAATTCACTTCCTGACACATATAATGTAAAATATTTTTTCCCTGCTGGAACATCACTTTGGGGTGTCATAAAAAGATCAATTTACTTCTATTTTAAAGGGTTCGGAGAATATCAATTTTAGCTGCTTGAGCCACATTGGACACACCAATGTAAGGGTGCTTTCACATCTGCGTTTTTCGTAATTCGCAGCAGATGCGGTGAAAAAACCGCATCTGCCGCGTTTGCCGCATAACGGTTCCACTTGCGGCACGGTTGCGGTTTTTTCCATAGGAAGTATAGGGGGACTTGCGGCAGATGCGGGAAGTGCGGTATTGCACTTGCGGCAGGTGCGGCAGAGAAAAAAACCGCGGCTTACTGCGGTTTTTTTTCGCTGCCGCACCTGCCGCAAGTGCAATACCGCACTTGCCGCATCTGCCGCAAGTCCCCCTATACTTCCTATGGAAAAAACCGCAACCGTGCCGCAAGTGGAACCGTTATGCGGCAAACGCGGCAGATGCGTTTTTTTCACCGCATCTGCCGCGAATTACGAAAAACGCAGATGTGAAAGCACCCTAAGTGAGTGATTATTCTGATATCTAATCCAGGGATGGTATAAGCTTTACTGGAGTCTTTTTTTTTTTTTTTTTTTTTTTTTTACTGGCTTCACTCCAAAAGAAAACTGTTGTTCACTGATTTTTTTTTTTTTACTTTTTAATACAAAGGGACAGTCTCTATCATATACTTCATGCTCTCAGAACATTTTGTATTATAACACAAAGCTATCAAATGTAGTCAATTTTTAATGTAAACCAAGCTTGTTTAAGATAGGTACCAATGATGCATAATGAACCAGTTTGACTTAATAAAAAAAAGTCAGGTGGGCTTTGCCAAGGTGTCCGAAACTCTACTGTTTTTTTTGCTAGAAGTGATGGAAAATCCAACACTCACTCCTGATGGAGTCTTTAACTTAGATGTGAGCAGAGGCAGGGGTTATTCTGGCGCCTCTCAAGCGCCTGATGCGATGAATGCCAGACCAACAGCTATTGTGCACCAGCCAAGTTGATTAAAATAGGACAAATACACAATCCATGGGGTTTATGTGCATGTCCTTGGAAATATCTGTAGATGTGACATCACTGGCTCCGTTTGCTTCCCAATGTGATAGTGAATGATGCTGGAGTAAAGCTTCAAACATTCAGAGGAAAAATAACACATTCAAGTTTTTCTCAAACATAATCCACATAACACTCAAAGGGGTATGGAGAGTTGATCATACACAGTGTCATTTCCAAAATCCTTATGGTAATGATTTGACTGATGATATATGCATGGGAGACCCTCTCTAATAGAAAGCATCCAGTGTGCTGAAATAAAAATATGCAATGTACGGCTCCACTTAAAAGTGAAAACAAGAGTCTTCATTAATTCCTCTCGAGCACAATGACTTCCTAATCTTTCAAGAGAAAAGTTTACAGTGTAAATGCTACAGTAGTCTACAGCTAAAAAAATAAATTAAAAAATGAGCCAGCACACAAATTGGTATACATGAAATAGTGAGAAAATGTTTACACAGTGGCCATTGCACAGACAATCACAAGACAAAAAACACAAAATGAGTATATACCATATGGTAAGTAAATAATTGTAGTACATGTAAATAATATAGAGTACTTGGTTAAAACTGATCAAAGCATAAAAGCCATCCCACCACTACAAGGTGTACCTAGTTGTTGGGACAGTCCTATCTCTCAAGTATTAAAACCTTACCTTTTGTCAGTAACATCAATGTGAATAAGGCCACAGAAGGGCCGGGCCTTTTTTGCAGTTACCTGTCCATGGGAAGCTGTATAGATGAAATGCCTAGTTCAGAAGGGGGGACAACACCCCTAATTGTACAAAGTGCAAAAAATACAAAAAACTGTCTATAGGTAGTCAAAGGTTCAAAGATGGCCCATGTCTATGGTTTGTAGTGATATTACAACAAATGCACCTGTTCACACTGAATGTTAAGGGGTGCCATCAGGTTTTTTTTCTTATTTAGATTATGGGGTCATGCCTTCTGGCCATGCACACCTTCACCATTAGCATTAAGTGAGTTCTCTATTGGCAGGTTCCTATCCGCCCAAACATGGAGTTTTTTTTAAACCCAGAGAGAGGCTTTATCTTAGTGTAGGTACCCAATAAAGAGACATGCCTCAACGTGAACACTGGATGGATATAGCATATACAGATGGCCAATTCTCTATTGGCAGGTTCCTATCCGCCCAAACATGGAGTTTTTTTTAAACCCAGAGAGAGGCTTTATCTTAGTGTAGGTACCCAATAAAGAGACATGCCTCAACGTGAACACTGGATGGATATAGCATATACAGATGGCCAATTCTATCAATTTTCTTCTTAGATTTCCTTAGCAGTAATGCATTGTCTATATTCTTACATTCATGTTTGCATGCTTTAGCATTTCAGAGTGCGACTGTGTCTGTTATACATCATGTTCAGTTAATCACCTGTTCACACTGCATGATAGGGAATGCCGTCAGGTTTCATTTCTTATAGTGTGTAGAGAAACATTACTAGTCAATGGACATACTGTAGCTTCTTGTACAGGAAAGCTATAATTCCGAGGGAACAAGACATAATTTATTAAAGGTCATGAATGAAGCCTCATAACTGCCGGAAGTCATGTACTGTAAAGATCTATAGACTTAATATATCAAGAAACACAGTTTTATTAAACCAGCATACAGATATAGGAGAGCAATAATCAGCATTGTGCTAAACAAGAAACAGTGCATTTCCTACATTTTAGTGAGAGTCCCTTTAAGCCTTTTAGGTAACAGATACAATCTGGAAATGATCCACATCAATCCCTGTTCAATACTTAAATGTGTACTAACATTTCAGTATATTACTGGTTTTTAATGCTTCTGAGCAGTGAGACACTGACATCCTATAGCTTCCCAGCTGTTGGAATATTGCAATATTGCACCTCTCAAAATGGCTTGCATGATGTGCTGGGAATTGCATTTTCATGACAGCTGGAAAGCTGCAGGTTGTCTATCCCCATTTTTAACTATGTGTAAATGCACATAATAATCTTAGGACTATGAAACATCTACAAAGGTTGTGTGTATGTCATGGCTGGGTGTTAGAAGTTCTATGAACACAGTATGAGTGTTAGTAATGATGAAGGGCACAAAGAAGTCTAGAAAAGCCGCAAGAATCCCCAGATTTAGAGCTAGTGTATTCCTGTATAATGAATGTAGTGATCAATCTTTGTGAAATGCATTGCTTCAAGGAAAATCACAACATGCACGGTTTCATTCACAAAATTCATGTCTAGAAGTTCCATTTCCCATGACGGCCATGACAATTTATGGAAGCTGACATTAGATGGGGTGCCGAAGTCCCTGCAGCACACTTACTTGCCTTCAAGGGTCTAGAAAATCCTTGATCGAAATACCTTGTTCATACATGTTCTTTATTTTATCAAAATAAAGGCTTATAACACACTGAATATTTAATCCAAACCTCTCCTGTTAATACACCAATTGGAAAGTAACTATCTCCCAATTAATTTCTAACCTCCATAGCAGTGGTTGATTTCATAAACTAAAGATATTCACTTGTAACAGGTTGAAATGACTTTGCCACGCAGTGTTTGAAAAGTGATCTAATCTCCCCATCATTGTGTGTTAAATAAAAACGGAAAAAATTCCAGCAGATGTGGTCTTCGGGAAAAATAAATAAAAATCAATCATGTCAAAGTCTTATTAATTCAGAGGAGCATAGTTCACAGACTGCTAAAGAAAAGAAAATATTGCACCGTAAGTAATCCATACATAATGCAAAGAGCATAGTCAGTGACCTAGCAATGACAGCAGCCATTTTCTATATGAAGCAGCGAACCTGGACTGCTCAGCATTTCGGCAGCTGGATAAAATACAACCAATGAACCTGAGCTCGGATTCATATACTAAAGAGTCTTGCACAGGAGCACGTTTTAGTCGTTTTGTTTCCTGGGTGTAGCTTTGCTTGCTTGCGTCACATACTCCATCGACATCCATAGTGTTTGAGTGGTATCCCAGAAAGTCGGTGCAGAGATCTCGGGATTCATTTCCTGTGCTTACAGCAGCCGTGTCTACACTTGTTACTTTTGGAGGTTCCACGTGAGATTGTTCATTGTGCAGTTGGTGAACCAAGCCAAGTACATGACGCCTAGAAAGAAATACATGCACATTTTATTATTATTTAATTTAAATAGGCCCGAAATTCTGTGCAATCAGTAATAATCCAGGTCCTCACACTGGCTCAAGTCTACTGTAGTGGAGCAATGTGGCATAGAATGTATTCACTTATTCTAATTTCAAAAAGCACCCTAGTACACTCCTCACCATACTTCTGGCCATAGTTATTACTTGAGAATATTACTATTCTTCTCTGTGAAGTTCTATCCAGTTCCTATGGCTTCTGGTCACCCTCCCAGTACATATCACATCCCTTCTGGCCAAAATCATAAGTTAAGAATATTACTATTGTCTATGGACCAGTGTCTCACTCCTGTGGCTTCTGCTTACCCTCCCTGTACACAAGACAATCAAAATCCTCTCTAGCCACAATCACTAGGTGATTAGATTACTATTGTGTTTTCCCAAAAACAAGGTATGGTCTTACAATATTTTTGGCTCCAAAAGATGCGCTAGGTCTTATTTTTAGGGGGATGTCTTATATTTTTTATTGGCATCAGTGATTGGGTCGTCCGGTCTAAAACTGATAATTATGCGTTCACTCTATGTGACTGAAGACTCATGAATCATCCCAGCATACGAACTTTGCGCTGCAAGGATTTGCCAGTTTCCAAGCAGGGAACGGACCGTAATTATGTAGTTTGCATGTTCTCGGCCTCGCTCTTTTCCAGTATATAGGACAGCCGTGTCAGACTAGTGGAACCGGTCTTGTTTCATACACTTGTATTAAGCAAGGCCGCACCCTCTAGTCAGGGATTCGATTCTAGCCACGAACATGCATACCGCATAATTGTGGCTAGTTCTCGGTTTAAGATTCATGAATCCTTACAGCGCACTGTGTGCGCGCTGGGAAGTTTAATAAGTCTGCAGTCACAGAGAGACAGCAGAATTATGAGTTTAGCCGGGACAACCCCTTTAATGAAAAATGAATGTTCACCCCTTCCCCAACACAATCCTACCCACCCCTTTGTGTCAGCATCAGTGATTGGACTGTGTGTGAATTCCAAATAACTGTTCACCCTCTTTCCCTGCCCAATAAGCTTGTGTTAATGGGAAAAATAAATATTTACTTTCCCTGCCCACACCTATGTGCCAACATCAATGATTCAGTCAGACCTATTACTGCTCGGGGACTGGTCAGCAGCTCTTGTGACCGAAGCATGTCAGCATGTTTTTATGCAGCTGTCACACTCAGGTGTGGAAAGTCGCCGGCCAGTCCGAGGCTTCTTGATCCTCGGTCAGTAGTAACCATGACTAAATCACGGACGTTGGCACAGAGGAGTGGGCGGGGAAAGGGAGTGAATATTAAAATTTTCATTAACACAAGTTCCAATTACTGACGCTGGCAGAGCGTGGGTGGAATTATGGATGGGGAAAGAGGTAAATATTCATTCCATTAACCAGCCAGTATGTTGCTATAAACTTTGGGGCTTACAGCAACACAACAATGCAACGTACACCAATAAAAGTTACATATCCTGAAAGGGCTGCCCAAGCCCCATTTTAGGATACTGTTAGTATGACAATCTGCAACTTGGGCTAATTTTTTAAGAACAACATCAAACAGTTCCAAAAGGAAACAAGGGTATCTTTAAGAATCAGTTCCAAAAGGAAACAAGGGTATCTTTAAGAATCAGTTCCAAAAGGAAACAAGGATATCTTTAAGAATCAAGTTATTACTTCATTATTAGGCTTAAAAACAAGCTTAATAGCTTTATCAGATCATAAGTAACATAATAGAAACAAACAGAAAAATGGAATGAGTATGAAGACAATTACAGCAATTCACCTTACTATATATATATAGTAATTTTGTTACTTACTCATATTGTTATTATAGCATGATCGTCTTTTTTATTGCCTATTACCACTTATCTTATCCCTATTGTAATTGATTGTAGTTCATTGTATGCATTATCGTATTTAGCACATTCTCACTTTAAGGGATGATCCTAATACACAATAGTATTTAGGTCATCAAATGTTTCCCATTATGTATATGTATGTTATGTGCACAAATGGATGCCCACTATATATATAAAATATTCACTTTTTGCTACACGTCACTTTTTAAGCCTCCGCACTGCACTTCCCTTTGGCATTCTAAACTAGTTTTTGTGCCTCCCACTCCTCCTCTGTGCGCTGTGACATAGTGCGCCTTCTGGACCCGCCCACTTCCTGGCATCTGACCTTCCGGCGGATGCGCCGATGCTTGCGGGTCAAAGACCGGATGTGCGCGTGGTCATGCGATGGAGGGCGGTCATGTGATTCTCAGCGCCGGAAATGAGGAGGAGATTGCGGGATGCGACACACATGGCAACAGCCTCACTTCACATCTAGACACTAGTATAGGAGGCTGCACTAACAGCTCTCTGCTGGCAGCTGGTAAATTACAAAATCCCTGAGGAAGGTCTTAGGACTGTAACGCGTAGGGGTCACGAGCGTAACGGAGGAGTGTGCTCCATACTTAGATCACTACAGGTATGTGCTCTAACATGCTTCACTGATTGCTTTTCTAGAATAACTTTACACCATTTTTGAAAGCGATTTAACTGGTGTAATTGGTGATATCTTTCACCCTAGGTAGAAGCATTTGGTAGTGCAGGTTACATCAGCTAAGGGCCCATTATAGGGACCCAGAGATGACATCTGCACTCCATTGATATAACTAGATCTGGGGGTTTTGTTTTAGATATCTCTATACCTAGTTTGCACACAGTTAGTTTATAATCCTTGGTCTGGGCGTATTTGGTGCAGTAATTCTAGATACTTGACATAGTTTTGGATACAAAGCACTTTGCTTCACACAAATGGACAATCTCTGAGTAGTTGAGGTATATATGGTGTTGATGGAATACAGCATACTGAATCCATTTGTGCACATGTTAAAACTGAGAGATTTTGATTGTTGTATAAATCTGAAGATTTTTCAGACCGTCAGTTACTATGCACTGCAATTACCCAACTCTTTTTTCTATTTTTTGCATTATGTTTTTTATTCCAACTTGTGTGATGGTATTTCTTTAAAGATTCTCATAATAGTGAATTGTTGAGGCATGGCATATGCTGTAAAATTTTGAGTATCGTTCTCCGGCCCCCTCAGCATTCTGTGAGGCACTGTCCTCTTGATAGTAAAATAACTGTAATTATTGTCTTCATACTCATTCGATTTTTCTGTTTGTTTCTATTATGTTATTTATGATCTGATAAAGCTATTAAGCTTGTTTTTAAGCCTAATAATGAAGTAATAACTTGATTCTTAAAGATACCCTTGCTTCCTTTTGGAACTGTTTGATGTTGTAGTTAATTGAGGGTGGACTGCACCTATGGATATTTGATTAATTACATTTTTTAAGAAGGCAGGCAGGTGACTACTGAGCCTGGGGACCCACTGGTCCCGCCGGCGCCACTGAGATCCGGGCTAGGCCAAAGCCACGGCCCCAAACTCCCGAAGCCGACGGTGCGGCTCATCAAAGGCTGCAACACCTGCCATTCCAGCCGCCCCCAGAAGTAAGGAGCCAGAGGCTGCCCAACCGCCGCAGGCTGTAATCCACAGCCTCCCGTAACTCCACAAGCCCTGTTCCCCCCCCCCCCCACCGTAGCCAGCGGAGCGGCTTGTCAGCAGCTGCGGCTCACATCATCTGCAGCCGCTGCTGGGAGGTAGGTGGCTAAGCAATCCACCGCTCCCCCCGATGAACTGCCTAGGCCCTCTACACAGGCCTAAGCCGTGGCCCTCTCCTTGTCAGTTCCACGGAGCCCCTCCGCCCCACCCCCCGCCAGTCTCGAAGTGCGGCCTGGCTGCAGCCGCTCTACATCTGCGGCGGAGGGGTGCAAGCAAGGAAGAGAGCCCCAACACACACCCATCATCCCCAGGCACAAGGTGACTGGAGCACAAGTCACGGCACCTCCTTCAGCTGTGGCCCTCTTTCCTACAGCCCACAGTTCTGTGCGGAGCCTCCGGAATTCACCCCGCCACCAATCTCCAGCTGGACAAGCCACGGACCAACACCCCTGCACATCTTCATGCAGCCTCTGACCCCCCCAGCTGTACTTCTTCCCTGAATGCATCTCATTCCTGGTTGCTTCGCATCCCTGGCTGCATCTCATTTCCGGCTGCATTTCATCACGGACTTCACCTCACGCCTGGCTGCACCTCTCTCCTACGGACAACATCCTGGTATGACCTCATCAACCTGCACCTCATCCCCGGCTGCATCTCATCCCTACAGCCAGCACCCTGGTATGACATCTCATCTCATCCCTGGCTGCACCTCCTCCCTGATTGCATCTCACCTCATCGGACCTCACCGCTGGCTACACCTCACCCCTGACTCCGTCCTATTTCCCCCCCCCCCCCCCCCCCCGCATCTCCTCTCACTCTGCTGCATCAGATCTACTGCTCACAATGTTTCCTCTTCTTTTAACCCTCAATCCCATACCATTTCTCTTCCTACCAACCCCTCCTGTCCCCCTCCCAGCAATGAAGTAGTCCGCTCTCCCTCCATCCTACCCAGTCATCTCTCCTCCAAACTATTTCTTCACACGCTGTCCAGTGTCTCCAAACATGCACGTCCATCTCCTAACCCTCTCACTGCTTCTATTACTCGCTGGAGACATATCCCCAAATGCTGTTTCCCCCCCCCGGCTCATCCCCACATTCACCTCTTACCCTAATCTACTCCCCAACACACACTCTCGCAACTTCCATAATCTTACACCCATTCCTCCAGCCCCTGCTTCCCCAGTCCCTCTACCCAGAGCACTATGGAATGCTCGCTCAGTTTGCAACAAATTCCCCTTCATCACTAACAAACTCATTTCTGGGCATCACCGAAACCTGGCTCACCCCCTCTGACACAGTCTCCCCCCGTTGCACTCTCTTATGGCGGACTCACCCTCTCCCACACACCCCGCCGCATTTACAAGCATGGCGAAGGAGTCGGCCTGCTCTTGTCCGACAGGTGCTCCTTTACCCCAATTACACTATCATCCTCAGCCAACCTCCCCTCCCACGAAGTTCACTCCGTCCGCATTTTGTTCCCCTGCAACCTCCAGCTGGCTGTTATCCACTGCCCCCCTAGTTCTACCCCCTCTTTTCTTGACCACTTCATTACCTGGCTCTCCACTTCCTCTCTTCTGACATCCCCTCCATCATCATGGGCGACTTCAACATCCCCATTGATACCCCCACCCTGCTGCCTCTAGACCACCTCCTATGGGCTTTCCCAATGGTCCTCCTCTCCCACTCATAAGGATGGTCATACACTCGACCTCATCTTCACCCGCCTCTGCTCCCTCACCGACCTCTCAAACTCTGCCTTCCCCCTATCCAACCACAACTTGCTAAATTTCTCCTCTGTCTCCCCTCCTACCACTCTCCCCCCTCTCCAGAAACTCCCTCACCCTCGCAGAACCTTAAACTTATTAACTACCACTCCTTCACTGAGTCTGTTCTCCCTCTCTCAGAACTAGCCTCCTCACCTGACGCTGACTCTGCTCCCACCCCTCTACAACACCACAATAACTACAGCTCTTGACCTCACTACCCTCCTCACTTACAAGAAAACCTGCATACACAGGCAACCCTGGCTCACTACCCTCACTAAAGAGTTGTGTCGAGCGTCCAAGCGGAGATGGAAGAAATCCCATTCCGCAGCGCACGTCACCATGTATAAACAGTCCCTCTCTACCTTCAAGCCTACTTCTTTCCTCTAATTACCGCCCGGTCCCACAACCCCAAACAATTATTCAACACTTTCAACTCTCTACTCCATCCCCCAGCACCTCCCCCCTCTCCCCTCATCTCTGCCGACGACTTCGCCTCATTCTTCAAACAGAAGATCGATAATACATGTCTCACCGTTTCAGACATGAAAACCAGTGAGTTCCCGACCGATATCTCAGCATCTGAGACATCAGGGGATGGCACTCCTGCAGCTCAAGTGAGGGTCTCACTGACCCGTCACTCCAGCTGCAGGTACCAGGGGACATGTACTATAGCCCGGGGGGCCACTTTGCCCCCCCCCACCCCCGAGGCTACAGCCGCGGTAATTGGCGGTTGAAAATGAAACCGCCAATTACAGCGACTTTGCAGTCTCCGCCTGCATCCTTCCCTGCCTAGCTCCTTCTGCTCCCATGCTACCCCCTCCTGTCCCTCCCCCCGCTCATCTGCCCTGTTCCCCGCTGTTTCCTGCCATCCCCTGACCGCTGATCACCGCCGTGGATCACCAGAGCAGTGATCACCGCTCCGGTGATCACTTTCTCCTGCCGCCGCCGCTCACCTCCCCCTGCCGCCTCCTCCCGCTCACCACCGTAGCGGTGATCACCTTCTCCCGCCGCGGTTCACCTGCTGCCGCCTCCTGCCGCTCACCTCCGGCCCTCTCTGCTCCCCGCCGGTGCCACTCAGGTGTTCTTCCGGTCCCGGGTCCTCCTGGCGCTCCAGTCCCCGACACCGCCATCGTCTGACGTCTGGCGAGTCCCTCTGCCTGTGGGATGCCTTTACTGCAGCCTGATCCACCTGCAGAGGGGATTGACTGCAGTCAAGGGATCTGACAGTGATCCACGGATCACTGCGCCGAGGCTGCAAGATCGCTGCTCTGCTGTCCGATCTGCCTGCATGGGGATAAAGCTGCAGAAAGCGTTCTCGCAGCCCGGGCGCAGTGATCCACATAGTGGATCACTGCACCCAGGCTGCCAGATCGCTGCTCTGCAGTCCGCTCCGTCTGCATGGGGATCGAGCTGCAGAAAGTGATCTCGCACCCCTGGCGCAGTATAGTGGATCACTGCACCCGGGCTGCCAGATCGCTGCTCTGCAGTCCGATCCGCCTGCATGGGGATCAAGCTGCAGAAAGCGATCTCACAGCCCCGTCGCAGTGAACCACATAGTGGATCACTGCACCCGGGCTGTCAGATTTCTACTTTGCAGTCCGATTCGCCTGCATGGCGATCATGCGTCATGGGACCTTCGTTGTGGACTACGTCAGAGGCGATCGAGTGTCGTGGGACCTTCGTTGTGGACTACGTTGAATCTTTTTATAATAAAGATGGAGTCCGAATTTTGTTTTTTTTTTTTTTTCAAATAAAAAGATTTTTCTCCGTATGGTGTATTTTTTGACTATTTACTAGAGAGTCCTAATGGCCGGGTCTAACATTGGTCCGACATTATGAATCTCGGACTTAGTGCCAGCTGCCAATAAACAAGCTGGCAATAACCCCTTTATTACCCAGTTTGCCACCGGCACCAGGGCGACTGGAAGAGCCTGGGTACAGCGCCAGAAAATGGCGCTTCAATGAATGCACTATTTTCTGGGGCAGCTGCGGGCTGCAATTCGCAGAATGGGGGGCCCAGAATGATTGGGCCTTTCCATGCTAAGGATTTCAGCCCCCAGCTGTCTAGTTGTACCTGGCTGGGCCAAAAACATGGTGGAGCCCTACGTCATTTTTTTTTCTAGAATTCGTTCTAGAAATAAAAAAAAAAAAGATGGGCCACGCTGTATTTTTGGTTGCCAGCCAGGTACAACGAGGCAGCTGGGGGTTGCTGGCAGTCTGTAGCTGTCAAGTTGTACTTGGCTGGACCAAAAATATGGCGGAGCCCCCCGTCATTTTTTTTTTTCTAAAATCAGTTCTAGAAATTAAAAAAAGTACTAGAGGTTATTAAAGATAAGATGAAGGCGTGGAACAGGCTACACCTGTCTGTGGTGGGAAGGGTAAACTTAATAAAGATGGTGCTGATGCCTAAGTTACTGTATGTTTTCCATAATGCCCCGATCCCTATTCCACAGTCTAGGTTTAAATATATCAACTCGTTGTTCCGTGGGCTAATCTGGGGTAAGAGGTTGGCGAGGCTGAGATTGGAACTCCTGCAACGACCTAAAGATGAGGGTGGACTGGCCCTACCAAATCCCTATCTATACTATGTAGCGGCGCAGTCTCAACATATGAGAGGATGGACGCAAAAAGCGGCTCAGCCTTCTATTCAAAAGGTTATGGAGGAGGTGACTAATAGGTGCCCGTTAATATTTGGGGTGGAAGATGGGACATTTCAAACACTGGGGAAACAATGCCCGACTATTCGGCTAATACATGTCATCTGGGATAAATTGAAGAAGCTCAGAGGGGTGGAAGGATTGACGGACTATTCCCCGCTATGGCATAATTCCAACCTTCCGGAGATAGAAAAGCTGGCATGCCTGGGGGAGTGGAGAGACCGGGGCATAGTCTTGGCAAAACAAGTCCTGGATGGACAGACGCTTAGACCATTCTCGAGACTACGGGAAGAATTTGGGCTGAGAGAGACAGGGATATTTCAGTACTTGCAAATGAGGCACGCTGTAAGAGCACAAGCTAAACAGAGGGTACTGACGACCCAGACGGATCTTGTACTGGATTATGTGTGTGAAGGAGGTCCCACGAGAGGAGTAATTGCAACCACATATCGGGACATTATGCACACCTTCTTGTTACAACATCTGTCTAATGCTAAGCTGAGATGGGAACAGGAAGTTGGGACAATAGAAGATGATCAATGGGATTCTATATTAGAGTGGGTACCGAAACAATCAATATGTGAACCAGGCAGGCTATCTCAACTTTATGTCTTATATACAGGGTGTACCGTACCCCAGAATTCTTACATAAGATACATTTAAAATCTAATGCTGAGTGTCCCAGGTGTCGGGGGGAGCCGGCGGACCTACTCCATATGTTGTGGTATTGCCCAAAATTGAGTAGTTATTGGATAAGAGTGTTACACAGAGTGGAGAGGGCGTATAGTTGTGTAGTGCCTAGGGATCCGAAAGTGTGTATATTAGGGTATGTGGATGAAATCCAGACAGAGGAATCTTCAAAGACGGCCATAGCCAGGTTACTTTATATAGCACGAAAGTTGGTCGCTCGGCATTGGATTGATGCAGAACCATCGAGACAGGAATTTATGGAACGAGCAAAATATGTTTCTCTTATGGAAAGAGGGGTGTACCGGAAAAGGGGTAAGCTAGACTGTTATGAGAGAATTTGGTCACCATGGCTCACCTACGGGAGGGGATAGAGTTTCTACTTGGGGGGCAGTGTCTTCTATATAATGGGATAGAGGGGAGTGAGTTGAAGTCTGTATTTGTATCAAATATACGTATAACACGGTATCACCGCTTGGCTCAAAGGGGTAGGGGTGGGAGATATTGGGGGGAGGGATTGGGAGTTCACGGGTTTGTACTGTTTATGGAAAATAAAGGGGAACATTATTGAGATAAACGTTAATGAAAGCACTGTGAAATAACATGTTGGAATTTTTGTCAATAAAAATATATTTGATTTAAAAAAGAAATTAAAAAAAAAAAAAAAAGGCCTTCGCTGTATTTCTGGTAGCCAGCCAGGTAGAACTTGGCAGCTGGGGGGCTGGAATCCGCAGCGTGGAGAGACCCAAATGTTGTGGGCCCCGCCACGCTGCAAATTGGAACCCACAGCCACCCAAGAAAATAGCGCATTCATTAGAGGCGGCATTTTCTGGTGCTGTACCCCAACTCTTCCAGTTGCCCTTGTGCTGGTGGCACACGGGTTCTCCATATGCGACATGGTGTCCGCTAACAATTTCAATGGAAAATTAGCTCCAATTGTTAGCGGAAACCATGTTGCGTATGGAGAGCACCTCCTTGTGTGCCTAAACATTGGAGCTCCCCCAGAAGTGACCCCATTTTGGAAACTAGACCCCCCGAAGGAACATATCTAGATGCATAGTGAGTCTTTGTGAAAAAAAAAGTAATTTTTCATTTTTACTGATCAATTTGTGAAGCACCTAGGGGATCAAAGTGCTCACTATGCATCTAAATAAGTTTCTTGGGGGGGTCTATTTTTCAAAATAGGGTCACTTGTTGGGGAGCTCCAACGTTTAGGCACACAGGAGCTCTTTATATGTGACATGGTGTCCACCAATAGTTCAAATTGCTGATGAACTTTGAACCCATATAACTTCCTACCAAAAAAAATGTTTTTCCCCAAAATTGTGCTGATGTAAAGTAGACATGTGGGAAATGTTGTTTATTAACTATTTTGTGTCACAAAGCTCTCTGGGTTAGCAGAATAAAAATTCAAAATTTGAAAATTGCTAAATTTTCTAAATTTTTGCCAAATTTTTTATTTTTTCACAAGCAAATGCAAAAATTATCGACCTAAATTTAACACTAACATGAAGCCCAATATGTCACGAAAAAACAATCTCAGAATTGCTAGGATCCGTTGAAGCGTTCCAGAGTTAAAGGGACAGTGGTCAAAATTGACAAAAATGCCACGGTATTTAGGGTCAAAATAGGCCGGGGGTGAAGGGGCTACCTCCAAGCCTACTTCTCTTCTCTAATTACCGCCCTGTCCCACAACCCCAAACAACTATTCAACACTTTCAACTCCCTACTCCATCCCCCAGCCGACGACTTTGCCTCGTTCTTCAAGCAGAAGATCGACAAATTCAGAGAAAGCTTTGACCCACTGTCCCCCAGTCCTCCCCCATCACCGCTCAGCCCTCGTCGTCCAAAGGAAGCTTGTCCACCATGACAGAGGATCAACTCTCCTCTCTTCTAGCACGATCGCACCTAACCACCTGTGCCCTCAACCCACTCCCCTCCTATCTCATCCCGAACCTCACCACTGTCCTCATTCCTGCCTTAACCACCTCTTCAACCCATCACTCACTACCGGTGTCTTCCCATCATCCTTCAAACATGCCTTGATCACACCCATCCTCAACAAATTCTCCCTCGATCCAGCTTCTGTTTCCAACTATCACCCCATATCCCTTCTCCTCTTTGCCTCAAGACTTCTTGAGCAACACGTCCGCTCTGAGTTGTCCTCCCAACTCTCCTTGTGCTCCCTCTTTGACCGCCTATAATCCGGCTTCCGTCCCCATCACTCCACTGAAACAGTCCTAACCAAAGTCAGCTCTGACCTACTGACCGCCAAGAGCAAGCGCCACTACTCGTCCTCCTCCTCCTAGAACTATCTGCCGTCTTTGACACAGTTCACCACTCCCTCTTACTCCAGATTCTGGATTCCCTCAGCATCACTGACCTAGCCTTCTCCTGGATCTTATCTTATGTAACCTTATCTAACCGGACCTTCACCGTCACTTCCATACCTCCTCTTCGCCCTACCCCCTATCTGTCGGTGTCTCCCAAGGCTCGGTTCTGGGACCCCTACTTTTCTCCTGAACAGACTGTAGCAGGGAGTAAGGAGCTAGAAACCTCTTGACCACATGCGACAGCTAAAGGAAAAGCATAATTTTAACAGCAAGTAAATTATACAAATTTTTTCTTTTGTCATAGACTTAATGTTTTTACAATATGCCTGAAATTACCCTTTAAATCAGCTCCACATGGCAATCTGTATGCAATATATGTACACGATTTACTAGTAACACGCTGCAGTTTAACCGCCCAGATCGAAAATGCAGCACAGCGGCCCCATGTGAAGTGAAATTTAGTAAAAGAAAGGGTTAAAAATTAAAAATATGTATGCTCACCTTTCCAGCGAGTCCCCCGACTTCTCCAGCAAGCTCCGGATGCTTACAGGACCTGAGCTTACGTCACAACTCGGCAGCGTCATCGGGTCACATGATGCAGTTAACGTGGTAACTGGTCATGTGACCCAATTAGCTGATCGGGTTGTACGTATACAGCAGGTCCTGTAGGAATTCGAAGCTTGCTGGAGGCGTCGGGGACTCGCTGGAAAGGTGAGCATACATATTTTTTATATTTAAACTTTTCTATTACTAAATTTCACTTCCGCAATGTATGTATATACATTGGGAAGTGAAATTAGATGGTTAGGAGCAGTTTTAGTGTACTGAGTATGCTCGGTACACTAAAATCGGGTTCAAGAACTGATCCTGTGTTTTCTCGGACCCGTGCTCCATTGGTCTCCTGGTTAAAGGCCGCTGAACGGGTCGGATTCGATTTGTGTCTGATTTTTATCTGTGTCCAAAATCAGAGCAGTCTCCGATTTTCGGCACAGCAAAAAGACACAATCGACACATAAGAATGGCAATTAGACAACGATCGTGCCAGAAATAATCGGATCCGTGGCTGTCCCTTTTACAACGGACAGCCACGGACCCTCAAAAATCGCAATGTGAAAGCACCCTAAGAAACAAAACAAAAGCTTCACATCTTCCTGAAAATTTACATTTTGTGCACTTTTTTTTTTTATATACAACACAAACAATTTGGGACATGGCCAAAATCCATTTCCCTTTTTGTTCATAGCGCTTCCTCAAATCCAATCCATAATGAAATCATAAGTATTTATAAAGGTTTGAAGAATAATTAAATAGTAATATAACATGAGGAGGAAATGAAAATGCATTAAAGGGAACCTGTCACCTTGATCTACCCCACTAACCTATCACTATCTGTCCTTGCACCTTCCTAGTTGATCTCTAACCATCCCTGTCTCACCTAAAAGGGCCCTATAAAGAGGGAGAAAAAGAGTTATATATTTAAATATAGTCTCGGTTCATAGTCTGCGGTGGCCGGGCTCCGGAACTACATTCCTCCTACTCGCTTGCTTACAGCGTCACATGGTACAGCCCGGCTCCGGCGCATGCGCATTGTGCATTATGAAGCAGAGGCGTACCACGTGATCAGACCCCACTATGCATCCGGACCGGATGTGATGTTCTGGCCAATGCATATACATCAGAAGAGGTGGGAATTTTCAATATGAGGAGATCAAGGGATGGATCGATGACACCCAGCGGGGCGTGCTGCAAGCAAGGAGGAGGAATGGAGCCCTGGAGCCCGCCCACCGCAGACTATGGACCCAGACTACATGTAAGTATATAACGCTTTTGCTTAATCTATAAAGGGCCCTTTTAGACTAGACAGGGATGGTTAAGCATCAGCAAGGTAGGTGAAGGGACAGCTAGTAGTGATAGGTTAGAGGGTAGATCGAGGTGACAGGTTCACTTTAAGAATCTCAGGATTTCAAATGCAAGAATTTAGCACTTGCTTGTTAAATACATTTACATACAGAGAACTTTTGTTTTTTAGAATTTTGGTGCACCTACTTGAATACCTATAGATGATAATAAAAATCTACATGAAGTAAATAAGAGAGTACATCTCAAGCTTGAAGCCATGTTATTTTTCCATTGGGCTCCTAAGCCAGAGGCATCTTCCAGGAATGAACGGCCGCAGGTCTGTTCTAGCAGAAACAACCGCTTGTGCTGGTCACATTGTCAGAGCAGTGAGCTGGGAATGATTGCTGCAGAGCTGCTGGGGAGCCATCTGCTTACACAGATAACTATAACTTTTCTATGTTAATGCTAGCCTAACACTGAGGACATTGGCAGGACAATAAATTGCAAGGTTATAAACTCATTCATTCCTGGAGTACACTGCACTGTTTCCTGGGAGAAACAAAGATTTATGGGTTTGTTTGTTGGAAAGGCAGGCAGACATGACGCTGCAAGCATATGATTTTCCATTCTCCGCACAGCACTGCTTTAAATAGGTAGTTGTAAAACACTGGATCTGCTACATAAGGGAAATCTTGTAGTCCATCTTGGATCTGACACAAAGAAAGTAAACTAGATTTTAAATATGGATATTCTCATTGTATTTCTCAATTAGAGAGCAACAAAAAAAAATTGAGGCCAGGTCTACAATCGTAGGTTCAGATGGCTAGCTGGCAACCAGAAAAATGCAAGGTTTGCCACGCATGTTGCTTAGAATTTAACTTTGTTTCCAGACTCTGCAGGATATCTTGCTGTAGATTATCTCTGCCATATGTGAACACAGTCTAGTAAAGCTCATGGACAGCTTTTAGTTACTATGCATCTAAATGAATTGAATATCATCAAAAATCAATGTAATATTGCAATGTTTCAGGGCGTTTCTGGGAGCCCTGACACATGTTGACCAATAACTTAAAGGGACCCTGTCCCCCCAAAACCTCATAAGCTATTAAAACATGTCCCTACAGCATATTATCGTTAATGATATTGTTGGTACGTCACAGCTTTTGGGGCTGTGGTGCGAGTCATAACGACGTTGTTGCGTGGTGACATGTAGTTACGACCAACGGTAAGTCGTTAGATCGTTGATGATTATGGACAGGACCATAAATCTGTTTGTCGTCTGTTGGATCTGCTGCATCAGTGTGTGCGACACCTTTCCAACAATCTCGTTTGCGACTTTGCCTATTTAGAACTGAAGCACGTAGGCGACCAGACTGCAGTATCGTTCGTTCATCGCAGAATCGTTGCTGCGTCGTTCAATATATCTGTATGTGTGACACCTCAGCAGCGATCACTAAACTATGTCCCAGCAATCAGGTCGATCATTGGTGGGATCCTGAGACATTGAAGGTGTAACGGGGCCTTAAGACCCCTTCTATGAGGATAAAAGTGCTCTGTTAAAGGATAACAATTCCAAACTCTGTGATTCATGTGGGTCCTAAAAGTTTTCTGGTAAAAATAAATATATTAGAAAATGTTTTCTGTATACACTGAATATTTACTTACATTAAACAGAATTTTTGCCGAACTCATAAAATTTTAAAGGAGATGTCAACTCTTTCTTGAAACATGCATTACTTGCAGGTTCGCCCCCAGTTTCCTGCTTTGCAGGGCAATGCGCTCCTAAAATTGGAATAAAAAATAAAAACATCAAAAGGGTTCCCATACAGAGTGTGACCCCACAAATGCCATCTGTAGGCCTCGTATGAGCCCCTTTGATGTTTTTATTACATGGATGTGAGGAATAATGGACGGATTTAAAAATCAGTGAAGTGGCATCGGAATACCTTCTTTTCCAGTAACTAAAGGTGAAGCCAGTCACTCCTCTGGTTTGCCTGGGAATCCAGAGGTGCATGTCAGCAGCCAGAACAAGCTTCCCTTTCCCCTTTTCCTGATGATTTTGCTCCTAGAAATTGCCATGTGGACCAATAGCATTGTTGCATTGGCTCCCTGAATTGCCATGATAGTTTTGCCTCTTTAGCATTGAAGAAGTGCAAAAGACAGATGCTGGAGAATGGCCAGCTTCAGAGTGATGAGAGCAGGCTTGAAAGCATTGAGCCTCACCTAGGTAATCAGCACTCCCAGACCTCGGTGTAGCCAGTAACCCAAGGAATGGCCTGTACACTATAGAATTAAAAATTCCTTCATTCTTGAGAATGGAGGGCATTTTTACTCATTAGAAAACTGTGTAATACTTTTAACAACAAGCAACTTAAACCCAATAAATTTTCCATCAATGTTATAAAAAAACCCGTCAAAATCAAGACCTAACCCACCTGTGACACCACAGAGCTTCATGTCCTGGGTAAGCCTCAATAAGATTCTACTAAGCTGCAATTCTTCTTCTATCCAAAGGGGGAGATCCTTCTGTGGAGCCTCCTCTTCTCTGGGAAGACTTACACTGCTTAGGTTTTCACAGTCTATTTGTGCTCTGAACAGTAAAGACTTCAGCAAAAAATGCCGATAATGGAAACCACTGTGGTCTGAAACGTGCATGGAGACCCAGTGTTTTGTGGAAGACAATTCATCTAAGAGAAGCTGGAAAAAAAAAACAAAAACAAAAAAAGAAATGAAATTATTGTTTATTTCCTGCAGACACTTAATTGTACGAGTTAAATATAGGATTCCATAGCTGAATGGGAATTAAAATAGTTGCCTAATTCAAGCACACGCTGAGAACAATTAGGAAGCTGAAATCACACATACTGACATCTAGTTTATATCTTCAAATTGCCTACAACAAAAGGATTACAATGGCACCAAACCACGGATACAAAAGGACCTTCAATTAGGGCACATCTCATTACTAATTACATAATTTGCATATTTTCCTCTTCCACCATATTGTTTCAAGGCGGTTTTATTTATCACCCCTGATTTACACAGATCATGTATTGTAAATGGAACTCTCTAGAAAACGGCTGAGCTGCCAGATTCACACTCATGGAAGAAACCCACAGAACACCCCATATTAGGCAGTGTTGTTTCACACAAAAAAATATATTAATCTGAGAGTCCTCAGTGGTTGATACCTTTTAATGGCTAACTGAAAGGATGGTAAGAAAAGCAAGCTTTCGAGACTCTATGGCCTCTTCGTCAGGCTTAATAATGACAATAATGAATAAAATCATTAAAGCCTGATTAAGAAGGCCATAGAGTCTCGAAAGCTTGCTTTTTTTACCATCTTTTCAGTTAGCCATTAAAAGGTATCAAACACTGAGGACTCTCAGATTCTAATAGTTTTCTATCTACTGGCTAACACGGTACAACATTTTTTACCTTATCTAATATCACACACGCATCAGAAAGGAAACAAAAATAAATATACGTAAATAGTGTTAGAAGATGGCAGTTCAGAAGCCCATATTGTCAAAAACAGGAAAAATCCCTCTTTGCTTGCCGATTACTCCAATTAGATCAGCAGTTCTCCTGTAGACTGCAAGTTACTTTTCAACAAAAAGACTACAACAAAGCATAAAGTAAAAATAAGTAAAGCCGATAATAATACATGCATTAGTTGATGAAACCATTCAGTCAAGATGCGCCTATCCAGCAGCCATTTTTCCTGACACCCCCAAACACATGAAAGATAGGCAGAACGAGAAATTATAAAGGCCCTGTCACACACGTCAATGTCTTCAGCGATCTGATCGCTGGCGACATTGACGGCTGATCGCTATTGAGCTGTCACGCAGGCAGACTCACCAGCTTTGCCAGGCTGCGGTAAGCGGGAGCAGGCTGGTCTCCAAGGTAAACTGTGGGTATCTAGGCAGCGCGCGCTGCCTAGATACCCCATGTATACCTTGGTTACCAGCCTTCTCCGCTCACTGGCTGGTATCCAAGGTACACAGCGGGTAACTAGGGTCCCTAGTTACCCGCTGTGTACCTTGGATACCAGCCGGTGAGCGGAGAAGGCTGGTAACCAAGGTGTACATCGGGTATCTAGGCAGCGCGCGCTGCCTAGTTACCCGCAGTTTACCCCGAATACCAGCTCCCAGCGCTTCCTGAGAGGCGCTGGGAGCTCTGGCTGATCGCGCGTCCCGGTGTCACACGAAGTGATGCTGCGTGTACACTGGGCAACCATCGCCAGATTTTCAGTCCAGTCCGAAAACCTGGCGACCATCAACCAGCGATTTATGCGCCGTCACACGCGTCAATATCGCTGCAATGTCACGTGCAGCAGCGATATTGACGCGTGTGACGGCCCCTTAAGACAAGAGAAAAGGGGAGAGAGCGTACGAGAGGAACCTGGTAGTCTAGTGGGGGCTTAAAACCGGTGTGACAAGGTGCCGCTCACCTGATCAGGTTGTGCAATCCCTGCACAACCTCGGTAATGCGTTTGGAATTAACGTAATGGCGAGGACCATGCCACAGGTTTCTTCCTGGTCCTGGTCATGTGGGTATTGCGATCATGTGACTCCGCGTCACGGCAAGTCCTTAACTCACAGGGATGGTATCCACCAACTCCAGCAGCTCTGGCCACAAACCCAGAGGGATTTATAACAGTGAGAGAAGATTGTGGTCAGTTTGCAGAAGCGCTCAGAGTGGGAAGAAAAGATTATAGATTAATGGAGCACAACCTCCTTTATTCATAACACCAATACACGTTTCTACAGCGACCCGCTGTCTTGCTCAGTTGGATTTACCAAATCCAAATGAGGAAGACAGCGGGTCGCTGTAGAAACGCGTATTGGTGTTATGAATAAAGGAGGTTGTACTCCATTAATCTATAATCTTTTCTTCCCACTCTGAGCGCTCCTGCAAACTGACCACAATCTTCTCTCACTGGCCCCTTAAGAAAGTCACAGCAATTTAAGGCAAGAGCCTTGATGCTGTATTCTTATAAATTGTGAACACTATTACCCTATGTGGCACAATGAGAATAAGGGCAGAGGCACATTAGCACAAATAATTGATGTTGCATGGTGTGTTGTATTATTTACTTAGAGGTTCATAATGGCCGGGTCTAAATTTGGCCTGACATTATGAACCTTGGGCTTAATGCCAGCTGGCAATATTCAGCTGGAATTACCTCCTTATTATCCAGTCTGCCACTTCCACAGGGCAACTGTAAGAGTGGGTTACAGCGCCAGAAAATAGCGCTTCAGCACCTAGCTGCCTAGTTGTACCTGGCTGGAAACCAAAAATACAGTGAAGCTTCCATGTAATTTTTTTTAAATTATTTCAAGAAATAATAATAATTAATAATAATAATAATAATAAGAAGAAGAAGAATAAAAAGACTCCCTTGTATTTGATTAATAGACAGGTAAAACTAGGCAGCTGGGGATAGGTGGCAGTCCGTATCTGCTGTTCCTGTGCTGGTGACCAAAAATACAGCAGAGCCCCATGTCATCTGCACAAAATTCAAGCTAAATATGCCACAAATACTCACTGTATGACCAGTGCTGTGTATTTAGCAGCTGATAGTGTGATCTATAGGTGAAAATCAAATCAAAATACGCTGAAATAATTGACATGGTGCAGATTTTCCCTCAGTAAAATGCGCGCCATTGCCGCTGAAAACAAATCCACAGCATGGGCACAACACTGCTAATTTCCCATACACTTTTCAAGGAATTTGCTGGACTGTGGATTTGTCTTAAGGAAAAAAAAAAGGAAAAAAAAACCGCACTCAAAAATGTGGGGAAAATCACAGCAAAAAAATGTGTGAAATCTGCAGTGGCGGCACACAGCATTACAAGCAGGAGACACAGGGCAGCATTATAAAGCTGAATTTCATATGATACGGTGGAGATTTTGCCCACAACACTCACAGATAATATAGACAATCAGTGTAAGTCTTATAACTCCTACAGGCAATTAGTGTATGGACTATCTACTATATCAGAACCCATTTGTGTAAAAGAAAAATTGTCTTCATGAGCATGGGAGCAGAGCAGGATAAAGTTGGAAGAAGTGTGGTTTGCAATGTGTAAGGGTACCTTTACACGGCATAACCATTGCGACAAATTTTGACGGCGACATGTCGCCCTGGAACCATCGCCGTCAAATTGCCTCCCAGTTGCGGCGTGTATTTGGGAAATTTGGCGGCGATTTGTCGCCTCACCACGGTCGCCTGATTTCAGAGCAGTCCTCTGAAATCAGGCGACCGAGGCGACATATTGCCGCCAAATTCCCAAATTACATGCCGCAATTGGGAGAGATTTTGATGGTGATAGTTCCAGGGCGACATATCGCCGTCAATATTTCTCGCAGCGTTAGTGGCGTGTAAAGATACCCTAAGGGAACCAAAAGATGATTATGTCATCTCAATTCTGCAACATGCTCATTATTGCGTAGATTTTCATTGCGGATTTCATTTACTCAATACTTTCAGGGTGAAAAAAGGAGAATTTTGTATACTTACCGTAAATTCCTTTTCTCTTAGCCTCTAATTGGGGGACACAGGACCGTGGGTGTTATGCTGCTGTCCACTAGGAGGCGACACTAAGCAATCTGCAAAAGAGTAACAGTGGCTCCTCCTCCTCAGTATACACCCCTGGGGCAGGCACTGCCTCCTCAGTTTTGTGCTAAAGCAGTAGGAGAAGTAACAAGGTTAACCAATACCAACAAAGCCTGGCAAGGCCATAACGTAACAATATAAGAGTAACAAAAACCACTAGAAACAAGGCCGTATGGCCAACAGGGTGGGTGCTGTGTCCCCCAATTAGAGGCTAAGAGAAAAGGAATTTACGGTAAGTATACAAAATTCTCCTTTTCTCCTTCGCCTCATTGGGGGACACAGGACCGTGGGACGTCCCAAAGCAGTCCCTGGGTGGGAAAGACAATGGAACTAATGATACTGAACAAGTCAGTGAACAGAGAAACACCTACAGGTGGGCAACCGCCGCCTGAAGGATGCACCTACCCAGACTAGCGTCCGCCGAGGACTGGGTATGAACACGGTAGTGCTTGGTAAAAGTGTGTAAGCTCGACCAGGTGGCCGCCTTACACACTTGGAGAGCCGAGGCTTGGTGCCGAATGGCCCAGGAGGCCCCCACGGCTCGGGTAGAATGTGCCTTGATCCCCGCTGGAAGAGGAGTAGTTTTCATCTTGTAGGCCTCTTGGATAGCTGATCTAATCCATCTAGCCAGTGTAGCCTTGGAAGCTGGCATACCCTTACGGGGGCCTTCCGTCAGAATGAACAGAGTGTCTGACTTACGGAAATGTGCAGTTCTGGAGACATAAATGCGAAGCGCCCTGACGAGATCCAGAGTATGCAGGGCTCGTTCGAACCTGTGAACCGGAGCAGGGCAAAAGGAAGGCAATGAAATATCCTCATTCAAATGGAAAGAGAGACAACCTTAGGCAGGAATGACGGCACCGGGCGTAGGACGACCTTGTCCTGATGGAACACCAGGAAGGGTGGCTTACAGGAAAGCGCCGAGAGTTCGGACACTCGGCGAAGAGAAGTGATAGCCACTAGAAAAACCACCTTCAGAACCAGAAAGTGGAGGGAGATATCCCGAAGAGGTTCAAAGGGAGGTTCCTGCAGAGCCGTAAGTACCAGGTTAAGGTCCCATGTATCTAACGGTCGTTTGTACGGAGGGACGATGCGATTAACTCCCTGGAGAAAAGTTTTAACCTGCGGCTTAACAGCAAGGCGACATTGAAAGAGTACTGAAAGAGCCGAGACCTGACCCTTAAGGGAACCTAGTGAGAGACCAGACTCCAACCCCGACTGAAGGAACCCTAGAACTAGCGGCAAGGAATAGGGAAGAGGGGGTTGATCTCGAGAAGAGCACCATGCGAAGAAGGCTTTCCAGGTGCGATGATAAATCTTTGCCGATGCCGACTTCCGAGCTCTGCTCATGGTCTGAATAACGGCAGGGGAGAAACCCGCTTGGGTTAATACCCAGGTCTCAAGGGCCACGCCATCAAATTCAGGGCGTCTGAATTCTGGTGGTAAAACGGTCCCTGCGACAGAAGGTCGGGACGACAAGGGAGGCGCCAAGGAACGTCCGCCGCGAGCTGGACGAGATCGGCGTACCATGCCCGTCTGGGCCAGTCTGGGGCTATGAGAATGAGTTGAATGCCCTCTTGTTTTATCTTCCGCACGACTCTGGAATGAGAGGCAGAGGAGGGAAGATGTAAGGCCGCTGGAACTGGGACCAGTTCTGAACTAGGGCATCCGCCCCTAGTGCTTGCGGGTCGTGAGATCTGGCCATAAACCTGGGAACCTTCGTGTTGAGGCGAGATGCCATCAGGTCTACGTCCGGGGTCCCCCAGCGACGGCAGATTTGTTGGAACACGTCGGAGTGTAGGGACCACTCTCCCGAGTCCATGCCCTGGCGGCTGAGAAAATCCGCTTCCCAGTTTTCCACTCCTGGGATATGAACTGCTGACAGCGTCGAGTTCGTCGATTCTGCCCAGTGGAGAATGCGTTGCACTTCGTGCATGGCCTGGAGACTGTGTGTTCCGCCTTGATGGTTGATGTATGCCACGGCCGTGGCATTGTCCGACTGAATACGTACCTGTGTGCCTGCCAGCATGGAATGAAAGGCCTTCAGAGCTAGAAATATGGCCCGGATTTCCAGGAGATTGATGGGCTCGGCCGACTCCGCTGGGGACCATGTTCCCTGTGCTGTGTGACGACGATGTACCGCTCCCCATCCGCTGAGGCTTGCGTCGGTGGTGACTATCTTCCAGCAAACCGGTAGAAAGGACCTCCCCCTTGTGAGGGAACGAGGTTTGAGCCACCAATGGAGGGAACTCCTTGCTGCAGGTGACAAACGGAATAACTTGTCCAGGGCAGAAGGATTCCTGTTCCACGAAGTCAGAATTGCCCGTTGGAGAGGCCTGAGGTGAAGTTGAGCAAACGGCACCGCCTCCATAGAGGCAACCATCCTTCCCAAGACTCTCATGGCGAACCGAAGTGAATGAGGACACGGCCGTAGAAGACTGGGGACCCCCTGTCGAAGGGCCTTCGCCTTGTCCTGAGGGAGGAGGACCAGGCCCCTGGGGGTGTTGAAAAGCATCCCGAGGAATGTTAGAGATTGTGACGGAACTGGCGATGACTTCCGCAGATTCACCAACCAGCCTAGCCGACGCAGGGTGTCCACCGTGATGGAAACACTCTGCTGACACTCCCTGAAGGAGGGAGCTTTGATGAGCAAATCGTCTAGGTATGGTAGGACTACCATTCCTCTTGTGTGCAGTATGGTCATGACAGCCGCCATGACCTTGGTGAACACCCTGGGAGCCGTCGCTAGGCCGAACGGGAGGGCCACAAACTGATAATGATCCCGGTCGATGGCGAATCGGAGAAACCGCTGGTGAATTGTCGCGATCGGGATATGGAGGTAAGCGTCCTGTATGTCGATGGACGCGAGAAATTCGTCCTTCTCCATGGACGCTATGATGGAGCGCAGTGACTCCATGCGGAAATGCCGAACCTTCACGAAGGAGTTCAACTGTTTCAGATCCAGAATGGGGCGAACAGCCCCTCCTTTTTTGGGTACCACAAACAGGTTCGAGTAGAACCCTTGGAAGCGTTCGGCTGGCGGTACCGGAATGATGACACCGGCTTTCAAAAGGGAATCGACCGCCTGAAAGAAGGCGCGAGCTTTGGGGGGATGAGCAGGTGGGATTGACAGAAAAAAACGATTTGGAGGATAGGCCGTGAATTCTATGGCGTATCCGGAAGACACCAAGGTGTGTACCCACTTGTCGTCGGTAGAAGCGAGCCAGACCTGACGAAAGCGAGAAAGTCGGCCGCCAACCTGAATAGTGTCTCCCGAAGGGGGGGAGTCAGGAAGAAGAAAATCTGCCGGGCTTTGAACCCTTGGCTCTGGACTGGCGTGAATGGGACTGCCAGTTTGCACCAGTCTTCCGTGTCGTCTGGGTGCGCTCCCTACGGGGGGACCTATTGGCCGCCGTCGGGGGTTTCGAGACTGACCAACCAAAGGAGTTCCGAAAGGACCGGAAACGGGTTTGTTGGCGACGAGAGAAGGGTCGCTTAATCTGACGTTGTGGAAGAGAGGTACTCTTACCCCCAGTGGCATCTGAAATCAATTGATCCAGCTTTTCGCCGAATAAACGTCCACCGTTGTACGGAAGGCAGGTGAGCGACTTTTTAGACGCTGCATCTGCTTTCCACTCTCTCAACCAGAGGGCTCGCCTGATGGTTATGGCGTTGGAAGCCGCAGCCGCGGCACAGTTAGCTGAATCGAAGGCAGCGTGCATGGAGTATTCGGCGGTAACCGCTATTTGGGCAACCTGGTCTAACAAGGCTGGGTCGACCTGCAAAGACCGTAGGGCCGAGTGTACGGAATTAGCTCTAGTCATAATAGCCTTTGAAGCCCAAACCGAGGCAAAGGCAGGCCCTAGAGAAGAGCCTGAGGCCTCAAAGACGGACTTCGCCATCTGCTCCACCTGACGGTCAGTGGCGTCCTTTATGGATGAACTGTCCGGTAAGGACAGGAGGGTCTTAGTAGCGAGACGAGAAACAGGAGGGTCCACCTGTGGCGGATCTGTCCAATCCCGGGTGACCTTAGGCAGAAAAGGATAACGGGTTTCCAGCGCCTTACGGTTACCAAACCTTTTGTCAGGGTGTAACCTATGTTTTTTGAGGATTTCCTGGAACTCTGGATGGTCCGAGAAATGCTTATGTGGTCTCCTGGCCCTTTTAAAGGACACCTTATGCTCTGGAGTATCAGCCGGAGGGTCTGACACCTCCAGAACCTGGTTAATGGAAGTAATTAAATCCTCCACCAACGCGACCGTATCGGTCGTATCCAAATCTAGGGAGTCATCTAAGTGATCCTCCGAGCTCGAAGAGCAGAGACCTTCGGAGTCCTGCGCGTCATCTTGACGCCTTCGGGAAGCAGAGGCTGCAGAGCCTGCATGGGACTCTGGAGAAGGTGGTGGTCTCTTACGGCCAGAGTCGGAGGCTGACGGGTCAGGGTCAGCAGACTGTCGCGGTTCTGGGACTTCCTGCTGCGACGCAGAAACCTGAACAGCGGCTGCAGGTGGCGAACGGGCCTGCATAAACTGCAGCAGTGTGTCAGACAATCTGTCCATGGACTGCGTCATATTCTGAGACATGACCGTGGCCCACGCAGGGGTAGGGTCAGGGGCACTGTCAGAAGCCCGGGTAGTGGGGGTCTCAGTGTCCGCAGCCTGCGTGCAGCTCTCACAATGTGGCGAGGTGCATCCTGCAGGGAGGTCAGCCTGACAAATAGTGCAGGTAGCATAGTAAGTGCTGGCTGCCTTGGAGCCTTTCTTACTCTTATTGCCAGACATTGTGGTATGGGCAGTGAGCAGTATATAAGGTAACCAGGAGTCCCCTGTGTAATCAGGCACTGTCTAGCTGTCCAGCTAGGTGCCTGGGCCCTTTGTTGAGGGGCTGAGTAGGGTCACTGTGGTCTAACAGTGCCTGTTGCATGGGGATACAGAGGGGAGAGATAGAGAGAGACAGAGAAACCTCTGCAGAGGAGATCCCTGCAGAGGTCTTACCAGCCCCCAGCGCCGCTGTGACAGGCCGCCTGGATCCTGTGTCCCCCCGGATGGCTGAGGCCGGGTCCACGTGCAGGGCTAATGGCGTCCGTGCAGGAGAAGGAGGAAGGGGCGGAGCTAAACGGGCGGGCTCCTTGCTGGAAAACGCTCCCGTTCTCGGCTCCGCCCCCAGTATGACGCGCGTCCGCGTCATCCGGCGGGGCGGGACGGGGGCGGTGCAGTGGGTTGCGGCCTCTGCGCTAGGCCCAAGCCGGGGCCTCAATTAGTTGAGGCCTCCGGAAATAGTGAGGGGCCGGCGCGGATGCGCGAAAACAGCGCTGGGGGGCCCAGAAAAACGGGACAAGAAGGTCCCGAGGGCATAGGTGAAGGTACTGGCGGGGGAACCGCCAGTATATCAGGGGGGTGCTCCACAGTATGTGCAAGCTGCTCCAGTGGATGCAGCTGCACGTCCTTGTGCTGTGTGCCCTTCAGCTGTGCAGGCTGTGCAAAGCACTGGAAGCCTGTGCTGGATTGCAAGAGCCCCCTCCATGCAGCCTCAGCATCTTGAAACTGCATATCCTGCTAGCCTGTGCTGCAGGCAGCCGTACGTCTCCAGCCCCTGCAGCCAGGGGCTGCTGATACCTGTGGTGCCACTGCCTAAAACACCCAGGGGTGATTAGGGGGACGTCATCTGGCAGGCCGTCAGCTTCTACTTCACCTCAGACCGAAGGGAATGAGGAAGGAGGGTGTTATGCTGGGCTGTCTCAACTTTAACCCAGCAACCCAACAGTGGGAGGCCGAGAAAGGAGTACGGCATATGTATGGATTCTCAACCTCAACCTAGCGCCCCAACTGTGGGTGGCCGAGGAGGGAGCATGCCGGGGGTCACACCGGACCCACTTTTCTTCATCGGAAGAAAAAAAAAGATGAGAGTAAAAATGGTCGTGTGCCTCCTTCGACACTAAGCAAAAACTGAGGAGGCAGTGCCTGCCCCAGGGGTGTATACTGAGGAGGAGGAGCCACTGTTACTCTTTTGCAGATTGCTTAGTGTCGCCTCCTAGTGGACAGCAGCATAACACCCACGGTCCTGTGTCCCCCAATGAGGCGAAGGAGAAAGAAGCTGATGGTAACACATGCAGATTCTGCCTGTGGAATCTGTGATTGATCTTTTACCAAATGTATAGCAGAAATGTTCAGCAATGTTTAAACAATCCCTTAAAGACACTCTTAACTTTCTTCCTCTACATCCAAAAGTCATAACGGTTTTACTTTTCCATCGACCTAGCCATGAATTTATAGAAAATTGGGGATCTAATCTACAAATGTGGTAAAATGGTGGAAAAAAAATTGTACCACTGTTTTTTGGGTTCTGCTTTTACGATGTAAATATTGGTAAAAATTACCTAGCACACCACTCTCCAAGTCATTTCAACTAAGGTGATGCCAAAAAGAAGAATTTTGTGTACTCACCGTAAATTCTCTTTCTCTTAGCCTCTAATTGGGGAGCACAGGACGATGGGTTATGCTATTCTGCCACTAGGAGGCGACACTAAGCAAATGAAAAAGAAGCATAGTGGCTCCTCCTAGCAGTATATAACCCCCTGACGGGCACAGCTCAGCCAGTTTTGTGCTAAAGCAGTAGGAGGAAAACTACATAAGCCGATAAGGCGACCAGGAACATAAACAAGAGAACACCAACCATAACAAAGCCAACCGGCCACAGGGAGGGTGCTGTGTCCACCAATTAGAGGCTAAGAGAAAGAGAATTTACGGTGAGTACACAAAATTCATCTTTACTCCTTCGCCTCATTGGGGGACACAGGACGATGGGACGTCCTAAAGCAGTCCCTGGGTGGGAATAAACATCCACAACAGAAAAACGCAGTCTACAGACTAGCAGCCGCTGCCTGCAGGATGCGCCTACCCAGACTCGCATCTGTCGAGTATGAACACGATAGTGTTTCACAAAAAGTGTAAAGGCTGGACCAGGTGGCAGCTTTGCACACCTACCCAGCTTGAGCCTGGTGCCGAATAGCCCAGGAAGCACCCATCGGCGAGTGAAGCGAGCATGCAACCCTGATGGAATGGTCAGATTACGTAGGGAAGAAGCTTCTTGAATGGGAAGCCAAATTCCCCTGCAAGAGTGGTCTTGGACGCCACCGTCCCTTTACGGTGGAAGGACGCAAAAATGGGAGTCCGACTTCCGGAAAAGAGCTGTCCTAGAGACAATTCCGGAGAGCACGGACCACATCCAGGGAGTGCATAGCCTTTTCAAAGCGGTGCACCCGAGCCGGACAGAAGGACGGGAGAGAAATGTCCTCGTTCAAATGGAAGTGGAAACCATCGTGGGAAGAAAGGACGGTATCGGACGCGATACCCCCTTATCCTAGGGAAACTCGAGGAAAGGTGCCTTGCAGGAGAGGGCCGCCAGTTCAGATACCCGCCGAACAGAGGTGATCGCCACGAGGAAAACCACCTTCTGATTAAGCAGGCGGAGCGAAACTTCCCTGAGAGGTTCGAAGGGCGGCCTCTGAAGCACCTCCAGGTCCCAGGCTTCCAAGGGCCTCTTATATGGTGGAACAATGCGAGAGACACCCTGCAAAAAAGAACGAACCCAGGGTCTCGTGGTCAAACGGTGCTGAAAAGCACAGACAAAGCCGATGCCTGTCCCTTGAAGAGCCTAGGAACAGGCCTGTATCCAGCACAGACTGAAGAAAATCCAGAATTGCTGGAAACGAAAATGCAAGGGAGGAAGACTTCCAGAGTCACACCAGGCAAAGAAACCCTTCAATGCCTTGTGGAATATGCGGGCGGAGACAGGTTTTTTCGCGTTGGCCATAGGGCGCGCAACCTCTGCCAAAAATTCCTCCCGAGTCAAAATCCAGGCCTCAAGGGCCACGCCATCAAACGAAGGGCCCCTGAGTTCTGATGAAAAAAAATGGGCCCTGGGAGAGAAGATCCAGATGGTCTGGCCGGCGCCATGGGACATGTGCGGCGATCTGCGCGAGATCGGCGTACTATGGTCTCCTGGGCCAATCCAGGGCCACCAAAATCACCGGGACGCGCTCCATTTTGACCTTCTGGACCACTCTGGAAATGAGGGCCAGAGGAGGGAAGATGTAAGACAAAAATGTGTCCGAGTCTGGACCAAAGCTCCGATCCCAGGGATCGCAGATCACGGGAGCAGGCAAAGAAGTTGGGAACCTGCGCATTCATACACGACGCTATGAGGTCCACATCCGGAGTCCCGAAGTGACCGCAGATCTGTTGGAATCCTTCTGGATGGAGAGCCCATCCTCCAGAGGCAAGGCCCTGACGGCTGAGAAAGGCCCAATTGACGATCCCCGGGATGTGAACAGTCGAGAAAACTGCTCCGGAGGACTAGACCCGGCTGAGGATCGGTTCCACTTCTTGCATAGCAGATGTGCAGTGGGCTCCCCCTGATGGTTGACATATGCCACAACCGTGGCATTGTCCGACTGAATGCGGATGTGACGGCCCTTCCGAAGATGATGAAAACTTTGCAACGCCAAGGAGATGGCCCAAATCTCCCAGAGATTTATGGGCAGAGAAGACACCGCCAGAGTCCACAGACCCTGGGCTGTGTGCTGGCGAAAAACCTGCTCCCGAGCCAAGGAAACTGGTGTCGGTGGCCAGCACATCCCACCGAGCCGGGAGAAGGAACTCCCTTGAGAGAGATGACGGGATCAGCCATTATCGTAGAGACTGCCTCCTTTCTGCTGACGGACGGGATGTCCAAGGAGAAGTGAACAGACTGCGCTTCCAGGCTGATAGCAGGGCCAACCGAAGTGGCCGGAGATGGAGTTGGACAAATGGCACCGCTTCCAATGTAGCCACCATCCTTCCCAGAACTCACCTTGCAAACCGGAAGGACTGCGGGAGATGAGAAAAACATCTGAACTGCACAGCGCAGTAAAGGAGCCTTGTCTTGGAGGAGAAGCACAAGTCCCCGAGACGTGTCCAGAACCAGCCCCAGGAAGGTGAGCTTGCGGCTCAGTGTTGGCGAAGCCTGTGGTAGATTGAGCAGCCATCCCAGGCGCGAGAGAGTATCTACCGTGACGCAGACAGCGTCCTCGCTGTCCCCAAAGTACTGACCCTTGATCACCAGGTCGTCCAGGTAGGGAAAACAGAGACTCCCCGCGAGCACAGATGGTCATGACAGCCGTCATGACCCTGGTGACGTGATGAGCCGTATCAATACAGACTGGGATGGGAGACCCGTCCGTCCTGGGCATGATAAAACAGATTTGTATAAAATCTCTGGAACCGCTCGTTCCGAGGGACCGGGATGACGACTTCCGCCTGTCGGAGAAAGTTGATGGTCTGAAAGAAGGCGCGCCTTTGCCAGCGTTCCCAGAGGGTTGTAAGGGAAGAATCTCCTGGGGAAGGAGGGGGAGGGAGGGGGTTGGGAGAGGGAGTGTTAAAATCCTATGCTGTAGCCGAAAAACACCAATTCCCGGACCCACTCGACGTCTGTGACAGCGAGCCTGGCGAGCCGAAAGTGAAAAAGTTGGCCGCCAACTTGGAAGGTGCCCCCCGGAGGAACCGAGCCAGGAAGAGGAGAACCTCTGAGACCTGGACTCCTTCGACTTGGCCTGCTGGTTGCGGTGGCTGACAGCTTGAACCCGGCTTGCTGGAAGCCTGGGAACCCCTGTCAGTGTGAGGCGCATGGAACGGCTGTGACAGGTGGGAAACGGACCACCCAGACAAGTACCGAAAAGACCGGACTCTCGTCCATTGCCGCTTAGCAAACTAACGCCTAGGCGTCTGCTGAGGAAGCGAGGCACTCGTACCTCCCGTAACGTCAGAGATGAGCCTTTCAAGCTTTTCCCACCAAAATACGCCTGCCTAAATAAGGCATGCTAGTGAGAAACTTCATTGAGGCCGAATCCGCCTTGCACTCTCGAAGCCAGAGGGATCGGTGGATCGCAATGGCGTTTGAGTCCGCCACCGCAGTGTAGTTGGCCACATAAATAAAAGCGTGATCAAGAAATCCCCTGCTATAGAAAACTGAGCAGTCAGATCCAACAACTCCGGATCTGAATCCCGGTGCCGCAAGGCGGAGTGTAAATCACCCGCCCAGGGCACAATGGCCTTAGCCACCCACATGGAGGCGAAGGATGGGGATAGGGACGAGCCTGAAGCCTTAAACACCAACTTCGACAAGTGTTCTAGCTGACAGTCAGTGGCGTCGTTGTTAGACGCGGCCTCGGAGAGACCAAACGGGAAGCTAGGCTGAGACCCATGTTTCTGCAGATCTTTCTGAATCACAGGGTGGTCTGAGAATACCCCTTTTTGAGATCTTGTGAATGTCTTAAAAGAGACCACGTGATCCGAGGATGCGACCCGGGTTGGGTCAGCCACTGAGTGGACCCGATTAACGGCCGAACACTGGTCGTCCACCATGGCAAGAGTATCCGAGGAGACTGAACCGAAGGGGGCTTCCTGGTCCGGATCCGAATCACAGAGCTCACCAGACGAGCGTGATTCAAGGGACCTGCTCCTTACATAGGAGACCCGAGAGCCCTGAGATGGGCTGTGTAGGGGCTCCAACGGAACCTCTTCCCACCAGAAACGTGGAAGAGAGTGGCGATACCAACTCGTCTCCGAGAGCGTATCTCCTCGCGACCAGAGAGGTCGGCCTGGGAGCCAGGTTCTGAGGTGCTGTGGATCAGCATCTCAGAAAGTCGCTGTATAGAGTGGCTCACGGACTGCGAAAACGCAACCGCCCAGTCCTGGGTAGCAGGGCCACTAGTGGACGTATCCTCATCAGCGGGGTCTTGCACAGGGGCAGAGGCAGAGGGCTGAGTGAAACAGAGGCACAGACCTGGCAAAGCGGAGTAAAACAACCGCATATCAGTACAGCCTTGCATGCAGAGCAAAAAACTTAATACACAGCAAAGGTCCTTGGTGCCCTCTTGCTCTTCTTGCCAGACATCATGGCAATACGCCCCCTGCTACACACAGAAGTATACACTGCTGGATGTGAGGCACAAACAGACAGAGTAATACTGCAGCTGAAAGAAGAAATCACTGCTGAGCACACACACAAACAGCTCAGGGCTACAGCAGAAATATAGATCGCTGCTGAGCCCTGTCACCTGAGAGTCACTGGAAACGAAGCGCTGGCCCAGAAACCTGTGTCTCCCTGCAAAGATCCAACTGTGCCCACACTGAGGACCCCCCTGCTGCAGAAAATGGCGCCCAGAGCGACAAAAAAAGCACCAAAGTGTAGAAAAAATGCTAGGCCACGCCCCCTGGAACAGAAGCCCGCTAGGCCACGCCCCCTGGAGGGGCGCTAGGCCACGCCCCCTCGTGATGCAGAGCCCAGGGCGGACGCCATAGGCCGAGGGGCCAGCCGGGGGCGTTCCCGGCCGGGCCACCTCATCACCAAGGGCAGGGAAGGGGCGGATTACACAGTGTAGGCCCGAAGCCGGGGCCTAAATTAATGCAGCAGGCTGCCGACCGAGAGGGGTCCGGCACGGAGAGGCCATGCCCCCTCACACAGCGGGGGATGCGGCGGGCACAGGGACTACATTGGCAGCTCCTACCTGAAGACGGCTCCTCACCCTGGAGCCCACAAGGGACAGGGGCACAGACCTCTATCCCAGAGCAGCTCCATCTTACATGCTGCTGCGGCCAGAGGGCCAAGGAGGATCTCCTACAACCCAGAGCCCCAACTGTGGGGACTGAGGAGAGATGCTGCAGGAGCCTGCCAACACCTACAACTCAGAGCCCCAACGGAGGTGACTGAGGAGGGATGGTGTAGCGGTCTGTGAAGAGAAAACAACAAACAGTGTCTACCTCCCAAGACACTAAGCAAAACACTGGCTGAGCTGTGCCGGTCAGGGGGTTATATACTGCTGGGAGGAGCCACTGTGCTTCTTTTTCATTTGCTTAGTGTCGCCTCCTAGTGGCAGAATAGCACAACCAATTGTCCTGTGTCCCCCAATGAGGCGAAAGAGAAAACGTATATACTCTGGCTTGCAGGTCAATCACATCTGGCCCACGAGGAAATACCTGCATGATGATTAGATTTGGCCCACGAATAAGGCGGCCCCCTCACCTCCGTACCGTGGTCTGAAGAGATGTTTCAGAAACAAACAAGCAAGCACTTCTTCAGCCCGCCCACTTCACTGTGCAATCGGAAAGAGAAGTCCCAGCAGGTGACAATACAAGAGCCACATGTGGATTTACAAGAAGGATAGGACCTTTCCTCTGCTTTGTTGATCCCCATGTGACCACAGCTTGCCTTTGCTTAGAGGGAGGAGAACTGTACTCCCTCACTGAATACCATTAACATAATACAGCTGGGTTTCCTCACAACGTTTGCTCTCCTTAGCTGAAGAGTTTTTACTTTCATTTTCATTTTCCTACCACTTATTTTTTCCTTTGCCAATTCTTGACAAATTTGAGATTAGTCTTGTTAAATTGCCAGTGAGCTTAAATGTTACTTGCTTTTTTTAAGAACTAAAATCAGCAATCTTAGGGCCCTTTCACATCAGCGTTTTTTTAAATTTGCGGCAGATGCGGTGAAAAAACCGCATCTGCCGCAACTGCCGCATAACGGTTCCACTTGCGGCACGGTTGCGGTTTTTTCCATAGGAAGTATAGGGGGACTTGCGGCAGATGCGGCAAGTGCGGTATTGCACTTGCGGCAGGTGCGGCAGAGAAAAAAACCGCGGCTTACTGCGGTTTTTTTCTCTGCCGCACCTGCCGCAAGTGCAATACCGCACTTGCCGCATCTGCCGCAAGTCCCCCTATACTTCCTATGGAAAAACCGCAACCGTGCCGCAAGTGGAACCGTTATGCGGCAAACGCGGCAGATGCGGTTTTTTCACCGCATCTGCCGCGAATTACGAAAAACGCTGATGTGAAAGGGCCCTTAAAAGACACCAGAGAAAGACACCTCTAGCTTTCCCATTCAATATACAGAGACTGCAGACTGGTCATTTTAGACGGACAACCACTTTAACTCCTTCACAACATGACGTACATGTACATCAGATGTTGTGTCTCGGACATGCCAAGCTCGCACCTTTCCCAGCAGATGATGGCTGTTAACCTGTTAAATGCCGTTGTCAATCTCTGACAGCAGCATTTAACACATGCCAAGAGAGGGCAGGGTCATTTCACCTGCCCACTGTTGCACCGTGACATGGTACTATAGCGTCAATGGGTTGTCATGATAGCTGGGGGTCTGCTGAAGACCTCTTGCCGGTCATTACGAATCTCCTGCAGAAGTCAGTGTTTAGCTAGTATTCATAGAAGACTGTGAGTTACTAATGCACTGCTCGGTACAGCACAACTATTTGGACGATTGCATCTTTAAATCCCCTACATTAAGGGGACTATTAAATACAATAAAAAGTAAAAAAAAAGTTTTCAAAAGTATGAAAACCCCCCCACAAAAGTTAAGTCAAGCCCCTTTGCCCCAGTAATAATAAAACAAAGCACCAGCATTTTACATAGGAACACACTTACAAGATTAACTCAAGACAGGAACTTTTTTTTTTTTAAACACATGCAATTGTGGAACTTAGTTTGTTTTAAAAACTACTAATGTATATATACTTTGCTCATAGGAAAACCCCTTTAAGATTGTTTAGACATGAAACAGTTCATTGTTAAATATGTTGATAAGGAAAACTTCGTCAATTGTAGCCATTGTTTTAATAACTATAAAGCTAGGCCCACGACTTTGTCAAAGTCTTTAATTTTGGTCCTCTGTGTATATTAGTTTGACATCCCTGCTTTAATAGCTCAAAAAAAATATAAACTTTTTTTATTGACCAAATACTTATTTTCCACCAAAATTTGAAAAAAATTCTTTCTAAATCAAACAATGTGATTTTCATGATTCGTTTTCTCATTCTGTCCCTCATAGTTGAGGTCTACCTATGATGTCAATTACAGACCCCACTCGTCTTTTTAAGTAGGAGAACTTGCACAATTGGTGGCTAACTAAATGCTTTTTTTCCCCATATCATAATATAATATATATATATATATATATATATATATATATATATATAATATAATAATATATAAGAAAAAATGGAGGCAGCACTTCCTTCAGTTCAGTTATATGGGCTTTATTCCCAGGACGCAACGTTTCAATCCCAGTGGTCTTTCTCGAGCACTTGGACACTGCTTGAGAAAGACCACTGGGTCGAAACGTTGCTGTCCTGGGAATAAAGCCCATATAACTGAACTGAAGGAGGTGCTGCCTCCATTTTTTCTTGGATTTATGCCACCTGTATGGTAGGGGGGCTCTGCACCCGTCACATAACAGTTGTGCTGTTTTGTTTTTCTATATTATATACATACACACATTTTTTTTTCACTTTTTTTGGTGTCACAATTATCCAGGAGCAGTAACTTTATGTTTCGCTGTCGAAGGAGCCACGCGAGTTTGCTTTTTCCTAGTTCCAAGCTATGGTTTCTATTGATTCCATTTCGGAGTACACAACATTTGGTTTGCTTTTTATTGCATTTTTGTTACAAAATGGCATGATACCCAAAAATTGTTGAGGAGAGCCTTCAGAAGGTTTCTCATCAGCATTTGAGGGCTGGACATCTTAAATGCTACTGTTGTAACTGAGGCCAGCTCTTATCGTTGCAGTTATAATCAATATCGCAGGAGCTGACCCTTGCCCCATATGGAGTGTGCTTAGATGGTTCAACAGTTTTTCCATTGGGACAGACCCATTTATTAATAAAAAATCAAAGTACTCAGTGGTTAATATATTTTTGTGACCATCAAAAAGGTATCAACAACTGAGGACTAAAGTATTATTAACATTTTTCCATCTATAAGCTAACACAAAACAAAGATATATTTTTCTTATAAGAGAATGCAGTGATTGAGGTTAGAGCAGGAAAAAGATAAAAAATGGCTGTATTAGCTGATCAATTCAGAAGCCGCATGTGCACTCATCGGACGATTCTAATGGCATCTACGAGGGACAAATAAAACCAGAAGAAGCCTTTGGAAGAAGAGATTTGACAGCTTTAAAAGCTTTCTGATCCTTTACAGATTTTCATCAGCACAAACATGTTTTTTCCTTTTAATAAAAAATCTTACCCATCAATTTACTAACAAGCATGTTGAAATTTAGACACTTTCCAAATACCTTGACATTTAGTTTCCCCAGTTGCTGTAGAACCCAAATACGATGGGACCAGGAATTGTAGTTGCTTGGGTACCTTCCTGCAGCTTCACAACAGACGTTCATCTCTTCTCGCACGATGCCCTGGAGCTGCTCTGTCACCATCTGACTACTTGCTTCCTTTTTCACAAGTGATGAAGGAATGTGCTCCTGCAGAAGGTGCTGCAACACCCATCTCCTGTCATGGAAAAAGAGTTGTTATTAATTTTATGGTGTATACCACCCCGAAAGAAAAGACACAAGGACGCTCTTCAGGCCCATGTTGAGTGAATACATCTGACATTAGAGCTTACACAGCAAAAGGCATTGTGCACCCACCCTATGCACTGCTCTAATGCAAGAACACAATGCTGGGATTCGCCAACTCCTATCATTTAAACCACTTGTCAGTACAGTTTTACTGTTTACTATGTATCTTATTGAGGCAGAACCTAACCTTATTTCTCAATGTGACAATAGGGTCATCTTCTGGACTGCATTTCCAAATGTGTAAGCACATGCCCCTCCAACAGTATCCATGTTGAGGACAGGAGTGCCGTGCTTAAGAAGGCTTTACTAACAAGAGGTTAGGTACTTCACTAAGAGGAAATGAGAGCAGATCTTCTAAAAACTGGATATATGATGTCCATACACTGTGTGTCAGGTACCGATGTGTCAGGTAACAGACCTTGTCTATACAGGTGAGAATGAGGTGGTGCCAGCCTTCTTTCACAACCAGAACCTACTTATAGTGACAGCAGGACCTACATTTTTACCCTTTTGTATGAGATTGTAACATGAAAAAAAGGCCAAAATAAAAGAAACCTTGGTATGATTTATTACTCATAGTCAACATTGCATATAGCAACACAGGCTATAAACAAAAAAAAATTAAATTATTATTATGTCGCAATGGCACTGACCTACATAATAAGGCATCACACATCAGTATTTTGTGTCAGCATTTGTATGCCAAAACCAGGAGTGGAACTCACAGAGAAAAACCATAAGGGTATGTGCAGACGTTCCGGAGGCACTGCGTGTTGGATGCAGTGCATCCGGACCTAAAGGAAGTCGGGGGAAATGCAGGGAGATTGCAGCCGCCCTGTACTCATGATCTGTGTTCTGGGCAGGGCAGCTTCTTCCTGCATTCACTCACTGCAGCTCGCTTCGAATTTGCAGCAATAAATTAACATGCTGTGGAGATGCGGAAGTCCGTCAACACGCACCACAGGAGAAAATACGCTGCAGCGTGGAGAAGCAGTGTGCATGGGAATTCTTGAAATCTCATCCACTATGCTGGTACTGTACAATGCAGTGTTTTTGATACAGAGGTGAGACATAATCGTGCGCAAGCAGCCTAATTGAAAGATTGACCTTTGTTCTGTGTTTTGATATACAAATATTGATCAAAAATACTAATGTATGAAAGAGGCCTAACTGTTACAATTTAATTTTTACCCTATAGTGAACAGGATAAAGGGAAACACAAGCATTTATAATCCGTATTACACCCCAAAAATGATGTTATTCCTGTTTTTTTTTTTACCAATAGATGATATGGTAAATGAAATTTAGCAATTAATTTTTTCCATCACAGCCAATTCGATTTTGCACTCTTTCTTTCTTCTAAGAGCCCTAACGTTTATACATCAGCATAGGTGTATAAGGGATTGTAGTTTGCATGACGTCTTGGAATTACTCTTTACCATATAATGTACTGAAGAAGAAAATAAATAAAACCGGTACAATGTTCTGTGTGTGTATAACACACACCCATTATATCTATGCAAAGAGTTCAGCTCTTGGGCTCCTTCCTATGGGATCAGGCTCTCTTCCTCTACATCATGCTGCTCTCAGATTCCATATCAAAAACCTGCTGACAGATTCCCTTTAAAGGGATGGTCCACTACTTGGACAACCCCTTTTCATTCCTCATGAGTGCCCCCATAAAAATAAAAAAAGTCTATACTCACCTCCGCTGCTGGCGCGGATCTAGCAATGGTGGAAGTCACGTTCTGGAGGCCCATGTGACATTGTAAAGACCCGCAACCAATCATCGCCAACTTCCTTCTCCCCGACTTCGGACGCTTAAGTAACTAACAGGAAGTGAAGCTGTGGCTGGCCACTGTCTTCCTATCAAATACTCCTGTGTCCGAAGACGGGGAGAAGGAAGTCGGCGTTGATTTTTCCCGGGGCTAGCATGTCATAGCAATGTTGCATGGGCCCAGAAAAATGACTTCCACCATTGCTAGAACCTTGCCAGCACTGGTGGTGAGTGAAGGCTTTTTTTATTTTTAAGGGGCACTCGTGGGGAATGAGAATGGGTTATCCAAGTACTGAAAAAGCCCTTTAATGCAGCAGCACGTAAAACCCCAGCGTCAATTCAAAGAAATTATTTCCCATGGTACAATATTCACTTACTCTACATTCATGCAAGCTGAATACTCAGCGGTAGTAAGCAATCTTTCAACTTAGGATATACTGCACATGGATTGTAGTATGAAGAATGTATTTTGTATATGATCCCAGGATTTAATGTTCTCTCAGGGAATGCTAGAAACTAGCAGGTCCAACTCTGGCTCACTGCAATGAGCTTACAGATAAGAGTCTGATGGGAAACTAATCACAATTCCAATGGGAAATCATTTAAAAGGCAGCTGGAGAGAAAGCTCTCTAGAAGCTTCCATTAAAGATAAACAAGAGTACAAGCCTGCAAACAAACACAAGATATCAGAGGAAAATAGGTACCCAAAATAGAGATTTAGTATAAATTTTTTAGATTATTCGATGGAGCATGGAATTAATGCATGTTCCATTCCGACAAATGAAAATGGGCACATACACCACAGAATTATTAGCTGGAACCAGAGGGATTACGTACATTCAATTAGCCAGGAGACCTCATGGACTAGACAAAGACAGCAAAAGCCCCTGATCGGTGCAACAGAAGTCTAGCACATACGCAGATGCAAAGCGCTGTGGACATTGCAGTCATGTGATTATGTCATATGGCCTCATGCACAGTATGACCAATAAGATAAGAAGGAACAGTCTTTACACCAGACCTGCTGTTTGGACAACAGTGAGGCAAGATAGAATTGGTGTGGTGGATGAACGAAAAGAACTGTAAATGGTTAGTAATGTATTTATTGCTAACAGTTTCCCATTTAAGAGATTTTACTTTTTACCTATTGGCCTAAAGAATTATAGGCAGGTAAGTTGCCAACTACCTGCCTGTTGTGCTCAGCGCCGATCTCTGTCATCACAGTGCGGTCATAGACTGCTGAAGATGGCGATTCTGTGGCTTCAGCTGATGTCACGTCTGCAGAGCAGCAGCTTCTTTTCTGCTCTGTTGATGGGACGTTACTGCCAGCCATGCTGATTAACAGCTGGCTATCCACTGCCTAACTGAGGGAGACGGCTATCAATCAGCATGACATTTGCTGTGATGCTCCATCGATAGAGCAGCCCGAATAGGATAAGGCAAAATAAAACAGCAGAATCACCGTCAAGATCAGACCGTGATTGCTCTGAGTCGGTGCCTGGCAGAACAGGCAGGTAGTTGGCAACTACCTGCATGTCAGTTCTTGGCCCCATGAGAAAAAAATTAATACATAAAATTGTCCCTGTTAAACCTCTTAAATTGCTTACATAATTACAATGATTAATAAAATATACTCTTGGTATTACAAAACTTGCGTAATACATGTGTACCCCAAAACACTTCCTCTCTTGCTACATTGTAGTCCAATTCAAGGATAGGCTCACACACTGACTGTCACTAAAAACTTGTTCTGATAAAACCAGACAGAGAAATTTAAAATAAGTTGTCCCTTTTAGAAAACCCACTTTCACAGACTGCGGTAGCTATAAAAAGAAAAAACACAAAAAAATTCCTTACCCTCCGTGGATCCAGCTCAGGTTCTCCACTGCTGCCCCAGTCTGATGCTGCAACTAAACATCAGAGATTGGGCAGCAACAGGGAGCTGGACCCAGGGAGGCTAAGCAATACTCGGTATGCTTATTGTTTTTATAGCTACTACTATAAAGTGTTATGAAAGGGGACAACCCATGTAAGCCTTTCTTTATGATCTAATGTTGATGTGATACCAGACCTGTGAATCCAAGTTTCAGGACTTTTTGGGAACTTAGTCAAGGCCAGTTTTCCAAGCTGTAAATCCTTTTCTGGATTGAGAGCTCCAGACTGGATCAACTCTTTCCTGTTGGATGAATACATAAGGCACATTAGTGATCTAAAGTAGAACTGGCCCAAGTACATGTTAGTTTTAATAGGCAAATAAACCTCAGGTGTAGTATGTTTGCTTCTTGTTAAAAGTTATTCCCAGTGAAAAGAAGTCTAGACAGGGAAATCCAGCAGAGAGCCACCCCCCCTCCAACTAGAGCATTACATTAATCAGCAAGACAAACTCATACCCTGCCGAGATTTTAACATTAGGCCTATAATAACATATATATATGCAGAGGGAATCAGAACTTTACATAAAGATAAGGATTTTCATAATTGATTTTAAAAGGTTAGTAATAACCAAAATTATCATAACCAGAGGTGTTCACTGACTCATATTCCTAACAGTTCATATATAAATCATATTAAGATTTATGCCTACAACAGATAAACTTGTGCTCTATAATAGAGAGAAAAAAATCATTGGGACTAGACATTTAACAAAAAGTGACTTTCCATTCCTGCACCCCCTTCCTGAATGCCATACATCAGCACAGCATCACATAGTGCTCAAAAGATTGAATACACACACACACTTCATGGTTGTCAGACCAGTGATACTAAAGGGGACTCTGAACCCACATGGACTTCATGGAACAATGTCCGTGTTTGGTGCACCCTTTCTGATTTCTGGACTATCTGGTCAGTCATGTGATGCTGCATTTCAATTCTGTAGTGACTTTTTCATATAAAATGTGCTGTTTGATATCCATATTATTGGGGTTAACTTCCGCATATTTTCATTACCATGCATCATAGTCATGATGAACTTTGGGGGAATAAAGTATGTATATTGAAACACTTTCATAAACCATAAATCTTACATACATAGCGTTTTTACCAATCATCATGATTGACGATGCTTTAGATCCCTTTGGGGATGTTGCATCATAGATCAGAGGGCGAGACCTGGTCCTGGCTTCTAATAACAGCCAGCCCCTGATAACATTTTCCATGCATCCCTAGATCAGGAGTGTGTGGGACCAACCCAGCTGAAGTGCTTTTCATTCAGTCTACTACCGCAGGAGGAGCAGGGAGGGAGAGTGAGACTGAAAGATACCTTTGCAGAGATATGGATGTTCTCCTCAGGCAGAGAAGAGATAGGTAAAAAAGACATGAATTAGCATGTATAGATCCCCAGTGGAAAGGAGAAAAAGGGTTTGGGCACACAAAGGAGAGTCGGAACACACGGGACCTGTAGCCTGGCAGGGACTACCCACCCGCCCTGATTTCTGACTACAGAGAAGGAGATGTTACCAGGGAGCTGGCTGTTGTCAAGACCCAGGAGAAGGTCATGTCCCCTGATCTGTATCATCACCAAAAGGAGAATGGCACAAAGGAGCAAAGCCAGCGTCACACTAATAAGCACATACCATGATGTTTAGAAATAGTGCTATGGATGTCAGCTTTAAAGTTTATAAAGGTACTCCCATGTAAAAAGAGTTCCCCTTTACAGCACCGCTCCAGCATTTATTTCTACCACAGCTGGAGTGGAGCTTTTAATGTCCCTGTCCCCGGTCTTATACACATCCTCCGGCATCTTCACCATATATTAACGCTGCTCACGTCAGTCTCAAGCAGCTTGTGACCTGCTGGATTGCTCCAGTGTTTCATAGAAGCGAGCTGGAGGTCACTATTCACTGCAAGTCAACAAGAGACTTTTCTGACTGTCATAGACTTGCTTTAAGAGCTTATAGAAATAGAGGACAGCGTCTCACATGGTCGGTGATTTTATCAAAGATTCCTTTATTCCACCTTGTGCAATGTTTCAATCCACATATGTGGATCAAAATGTTGCACAAGGTGGAATAAAGGAATCTTTGAATCACCAGCCAGGTCAGAAGCTGTCCACTATTTCTATAAGCTTATCTGATGCCAAGAGACTCCTTGGATATGACGTGCGCCACAGTTGGGGTAAATATCAACCCATTATGTCCAGTATGGGTGCTGCAGGCCACTTTCAAACTTGATTGCTTTGAGAACTTGTGATGTAACTTCTGGCTTCAGGTCAATCAGAAGCAGTGGTCACAAGATGGCACTGTGGGACCAAAGCAGTGCCCATAAAAAGGTGAAAACGCTAAAGGGTGAGTATAAGACATGGGGCATTAATTAGATTAAGGCCATGGTTACACGTTCAGTGTTTGATGAGTTTTTTACATCAGAAGTGGTGATGCGTTTCTATTCTACTTCTCTGCTTGTTCTGGATTTTGGGTACAAATACTGAACATGTGACTGTGACCCAACATCACTCCAACAGTGGCGAAAAAAACAAAAAACACTGGAGTAGTGTTTTACATTTTGTGCTTTTTTTAAATTGTCTTTAAGATTATGTGCGGAAAATACATTATTTTAATGATCTAATACAGAGGTTCCCAACTCCAGGCCTCAAGGGCCGCCAACAGTGCAGGTTTTCAGGATTTCCTTAGTATTTGCACAGGTAATGATTCCAACCCCTGTGCAATACTAAGGAAATCCTGAAAACCAGCACTGTTGGCGGCCCTTGAGGCCTGGATTTGGGGACCTCTGATCTAATACAATGATTGTTACATTTTTGCCTACATTTGCGTGTGCCTGCTAATGAATTGTGCATCTGGCTGCCTTTTAGTATATTCAACTAAATTAAATTGAATTGAAAATCTGAGAGACCAATACTTCTAAAGTCAGGGAAGCTCACATTTCATTTTCTTCATTGAAGCGGTCTATTCATTATTAATAACGGATGACGAGTTAGAGTTAATTAATGAAATTTTACCTAACAAAGTTCTAATGTCTGTACGATTGACACACCTTTCCCCAAAAACCCCAATAGAAAAAAATTTCACCGAAGCTTGAACAAATTTTTTACAGTGCAATGGTCCTCAAGTGAGATACCGTATTTTTCGGACTATAATACACACTTTTTTGCAAAAATTTTGGGAAAAGTGGGGGTGCATCTTATAGTCCAGATGAGGGGCTGGGGCTGTGGGAGGCAGAGGTGGTGGAGCAGATACTAGAGGCAGGAGCAGGCTGGAGCTGCGGCCCGTGGTCATATGGGTCTATTCATTAGGCTCATATAACATTCACTGTATCCCCCTGTTCATCACCTCTCAGCACTGAAACTAGCGCTGAGAAGTGGGCAGGGGAAGAGGTGAATATTATATGAGCCTAATGAGCAGGTCCACAGGCCGCAGCTGAAGCCCTGTACGATCGTGAGTGTATATTCACTGGCTGCTGGTCATACTAACCTCTTCATATCACTCGTAGCACAACGCATCCTCTGCCGGCAACTGATCATGTGAACCAAGCAGGACAGTGATGTCACAGCTGTGGGACCGATCACATGATCGGATGCCAGGCAAGAAGACTGTAGGACGCTGTGGGCTGCAGGGGAGCCATGGAGAGGTGAGGATGAGGTTTCTTTTTTCTTTTTGTAAGTGTGCGCCAAGATGGGGGCTATATCCAGGATGAGGGGGCATATATATCATGAGGATTGTGGGCTCATATACACCATGAGGATGGGGGCTCATGTATATAAAAAACAGGATGGGGTCTCATATATACCAACAGGATGGGGGCTCATATATATACCTAAAAAATGGGAGACCATGTATACCAGAAGGATGGGAGACCTATATATACAAGGATGACCTATATACCTGGAAGGGGCCCAGGATGGGGACATTACCCCCCCATAACCACATTTTTTGCTTTAATTTTCTTTTTTCCTATTTTCCTCCTCTAAAACCTAAAACACAAGGAATGGAAACCATTTCATTGGTCCACGTTTCTCATTAAGAAGAGGCAAGTGGGACTTCTGCTTCCGGGCCTCAATGACCGGTCGCGGCTGAGAAGGCTCCGGAGACCGCAGGATTAATCCGCCGCCATCCCGACCCCTAACGCTCCAAACCGCTGCAGGATTGCTGAGGAGGAAGGAGAGATGACGGCCACACTGGACCGCTACTTTATACGCTCTGGAGGGACGGAGGAGCGCAAAAAGGGAGACAGGACCGGAATACAACAGAGACAACACAAGTCCAGGTACACTGGAGGGGAGAAGATAAGATGGCGGGCGGAGGAGCAGGAGAGTGTGGGGCAGGGAAGTGCACGTAGAGGACTGCCATGGCTTGATTACAAACTCCTGGCTAAGGAGATGTCCTCATATCTGGCACCTGATTTGAAATCTGCAGTGGCAGAACTAGTAGCTGCCACCACCCAGGACATAAACAACAAGCTGGGACAACATGGCCAGCAATTAATAGAAGCAGAGGGCAGAATAGCTGCGGCTGAGGGGAAGGTGGAAGAGCTTGAACAACAGATACAGGTCCTGCAGCGACACTCAGCATATGCCTTTTAATAAATTAGAGGATTTTGAAAACAGAGACCGGCGTAACAACCCCAAAATAGTCGGCCTCCCAGAGTCCATTATGCTTGCCCAGCTCATAGATATATTCGAAGTTGACCTCCCGAAAACCCTGGGTCTGACACATAGATGCCTAACAGAGCGCACGCACAGGATTGGCCCCCCAGGAGTTCCCCACCTGAAGACGATGGAGCCGTGGGAGGAAGAGCGGGGAGCAAGCCGAGACATGTTATAGCTCGGTATTTAAATCACAGAGAAAAAGAGGAGATCCTACGAGCCTATAAGGCCAAAAAGATACCCCTTACTATCAGGGGGCACAGGGTGCTGGTATATGCAGACTATTCTATTGAAGTTGCCAACAGAAGGAGAGCGTTCAGTGAAGTGTGTACTATCCTCTACAGTCGTAACATACGTTTTCAGCTAGCGTATCCTGCCACCCTGCGATTTCGCACACGAGATGGCTCCTCGGTATCTTTTACTGAGCCAGATGAGGCCATGGCAATAATCAGCATGGGTGACAAACTCCCTGACCAAACTCCCAACAACAAAGCGCCAACAAATAGTCCTAAAGAGCGCGAAACAACCTCAGAAGAGAGGAGCTCGCAAGGTTCCACAGAAACTGGAGCCCAACTACAATACTCTGTAAGACATTACAGGCTGCGTTCAGAAGGCGTTAACAGTGGAAATTCCCAAAGGTACAATACGCCCCGAACGAGCCGCCAGTCAACGCATAGGAAGAAAACGAGATGAAGATCCACCTAGATAAAATGGCACGACTTTTGAACAAGTGTATTAAGAAGTTTGCTTAGCTAGATACAATGTAAACAGGGATGATAAAGGGGTTTTAAAGGACCCATAGTGAGGTGGGGAGGGGGTCGGATGCGAATGGGAGGGAGGCGTATGAAGGGAGCATGTTGCTTGGGCAGAAGACTGAAGGATGAGAAGTATGTATCGTACGGAAAAGTAGATTAATAGTAGCCAAAAAAAAAAATAATCATTTGATAACACAGGGCTACACTAATGCTAATATAATGAAAAGAGGGAATAACGCCGGGGCAAAATTAAGTTGTTTGCTTGTTTGTCGCTCCTTCCTTCTTTGTTTTCTTTTTTATTTAAGGGGTTGGAATTAAATATATCATCAGTACTCGGAGGGAGGCGGATCACTTGCGGCCTATACGTATGCCATGGAGGAAGAAGAAGTCCACATGACAACAGAGATAAGAATGGGGGGAGACATAAGGGGAGGGGGGGATTGTTTATTACAGTAAGGTATGGGTTAATGCAAGACTGCTACTCGAAATATGTCTTCATTTTCAGTTGTGCTCTTCAAGTGTACTTAAATGCCAAAAATGAACGTGGTGCTCAGAGGCGTCTTGGTTTCGGTTTTAAGATGCTTGGGCAATCATCCTACTGTGTTTCACTGATGGTCCACACAAATTATGGTTAGGTGGGTCTCCTGGAACGTCAAGGGTCTGCGCTCTCCCTCAAAGCGCATGATGGTTCTCAGACATCTCAACAGGCTACACGTTGATGTTGCCCTTCTCCAGGAGACTCACCTGGCCCAAGAAGATTTTTTTCCGCCTCAAAAAGCTCTGGGTGGGGGAGGTCTATGGTTCAGGGGCGATGGGAAGAAAGGCAGGTGTTATTGTGCTGATACAGCGATCTTTGGCTCACACATTGATTTCAGAGAAAAAAGATAAAGAGGGTAGACTGATTCACCTTACTCTGCAGATTAAAGAAGACATTTTTAGTATATACAATTTATACGCACCAAATTCAGCTCAAAAGCTGTTCCTCCAGTCCCTTGAAAAGGATCTATTGACGGACCATCACGCCCTTCGTATAGTGGGAGGAGACTTCAATATGGTGGTACATGAGTTAGAGGACAGACGTATAATGACCCCTCGGGCCTCAGGAGCTAGAGTGGGGGAGGGAACCCCTCGGGAAAGCTTCTTAGAGAAGTTGTTTCAACACTGCAACCTAACAGACACTTGGCGGGTGATGCATCCATTGGAGAGGGACTTCACTCATTTTTCACATCCACATGGGTCATGGTCGAGACTTGACATGCTCCTCACATCGCCACTACTTTTTCAAAGAGTAGCCGCCACAACTATAGAGAATATGGTCATTTCCAATCATAGCCCAGTGGTTGTGGAATCAAGGGAAATGCATCAAAAGGGCACAGACTATATTTGGAGATTCCCCGACACCATGACACGGGAAGAGAATTTTAACCTCCCTGGCGGTCTGTTTATTTCTGGAATTTGTTGCTAAAAGCGGGCTACCCGCGTTCGCGGTAGATGCGGTTAAAAAAACGCATCTACCGCATCTGCCGCACTTGTGCCGCACTAGCGGCGCGGTTGCGGTAATCTGCATAGGAACCAACCACCTCTGATGACCCTCATACATTGTTAATATGTGCCCCTGCAGCCTAGTAAACCATTTGCAGCACTGTTGTTGTGTGCAAAGTGGCTGCAGTAGAAGTGCGATAATGATTTTAGACACTTACATGCCTGCGTACTTGAGGGCGTCTCCCTGTGTGTGCTGGGACTTGTTGTGCTGTGGTCATCATGTCTGCTCGCCCCCTCCCTTATGCACGCCTCCTCTCAGCCTGCTATAGTGCTGTGAGGCTGATTGCGTCATAAAGGGGCGGGGCTACCGTGATGCGCGATTTAGCCCCGCCCCTTTATGACGCAATCAGCCTCACATCACTATAGCAGGCTGAGAGGGGGCGTGCATAAGGGAGGGGGTGAGCAGACATGATGAGCACAGCCCACAAGTGCCAGCACACACAGGGAGACGCCCTCAAGAACGCAGGCATGTAAGTATATACCATCATTATCGCACTTCTACTGCAGCCACTTTGCCCACAACAACAGGGCTGCTAATGGTTTACTAGGCTGCAGGGGCACATATTAACAATGTATGAGGGTCATCAGAGGTGGTTGGTTCCTATGCAGATTACCGCAACCGCGCCGCAACCGCGCCGCTAGTGCGGCACAAGTGCGGCAGATGCGGTAGATGCGGCAGATGCGGTTTTCTCACCGCATCTGCCGCGAACGCGGGTAAGCCCGAGCCTGACTCGGGGTTAACGCTTCTGGTAGTGAATGTTAACCCCGAGTCAGGCTCGGGAATAACGCTAGGAAGGTTAATAATATGTTAAAGGAATGGTGGACTGACTTCCCGTTAAATAATGAGACGCACAGAGAGGACCCGGGGCTCTTTTGGGAAACGGCTAAAGTGGTGTTAAGGGGGCATGTCATGGCTTACCAGGCGAGTTTGAAGAACAAAATAAAGGAACAATACCTGAAATCTAGTATGACAGTAAGGCTGGTTTCACACTACGATTTTGTGCCTGTCCGTGGGATCCGACTTTGAAGGGGGATCCCACGGACAGGCACGGATCCATACGGATCCCTGCAATCGGATGGCAAATAGCCATCCAATCTGCAGGATCCGTGTGGATCCTGCGGTCCCCTGTCTCTCCCTACTCCTGCCTCCTCCATCTTCTGCTCTCTCCTATTCTATATGCTGTGCCCCCGCTATTCTTTGCTGTGCCCCCTCTTCTCTATCCTCATCTATCCCTATCCTGTCCCCTGTCCTCTCCCTGGGTGTAAAAAAATAAAAAAAACTCCTCCGGGAGTATACATCACCTCTCACCGGCTCCAACGCTGCAGCACGATCAGGGCACAAGAGCCTGTGATGATGTAAGAGACCCGGTCAGCTGACAAGTCATGTGACCGGGCTCTTACATCATCACAGGTCCTTCAGTCCTGATCGTGTGCAGCGTTGGAGCCGGTGACAGGTGATGTATCCTCCGGGAGGAGGAGGTGGACACAGATAGAATAGTGGGGGCACAGCATATAGAATACGAGAGGGCAGAAGATGGAGGAGCAGAGCAGGGAAAGACAGGGAGATACGGAGCCGACATCGGATCTGAGGTGAACTCGGATCCGATGTCCATAGGCTCCCATGCTGTGGGCCCTCGGATCAGCAGTGATCCGAGGCAGTCCGATGTGAGTCACGGACACAAAATCGTAGCAGGCTACGATTTTGTGCCCGTGATTACATCGGATGGGATCGGATGGTGCCAAAATCGGATGCCAATAGTGGCACATCCGATACCATCCGATTCCCATAGGGGAACATGGGGTCCGATTTCGGATCCGATTGTATCCGTTTTGAAACGGATACAATCGGATGACCGAAAATCGTTATGTGAAAGCAGCCTAAGAGGAACATATCAACAATGCAAACGGACAATGACAGAGGGAGACAAACAAAGTTGGCTAGAAGCAAAGAAAGAATTTGATGTATGGGCAAGCAAGAAGGAAGATATGTAAAGGAGTAGATTAGAGATAGAGCTACATAGATATGGAGATAAGGCTGGTCGCCTCCTTGCACGCCTAGCGAAGGGGAGACACCTGGCGACACCCATACTAGAAATTAAAGATAGACATGGAAATATTTGGTCTGGACCCAAGGACATCACCAGGGTATTGGGAAAGTTTTATGCATCCCTATATAAAGATGAAACTAGAGGGGAACTGGGAGGTATGGACTGGCTAAAAGACATTGTCATACCAGGGTTGACAGAAGAGGACAAACAATACTTAAACGCACCCATATCTATAGAAGATATTGACATGGTGATAAGACAGTTGCCCTCGGGTAAAGCGCCAGGCCCGGATGGTTTTGGAGGGGCCTTTTTTTTAATCTCTCAAGGAACAGATCTCCCCGGTACTTAAAGATCTATACAACTCCATTTTACAGGGAAGGCTCATACCAGAGAAAATGAACCTAGCCCACATTAAATTACTTCCGAAGCTAGGAAAGCCACTGACTGACCCCGCCAGTTATAGGCCAATCTCATTAATAAACCAGGACTTGAAAGTAATCTCAAAGATTATGGCGGACAGATTGGCTAATGTTCTTCCTAGAATAATTCACCCCCGCCTAGCTGGTTTTGTCATAGGACGCTCCACAGTCACAAACATACGTAAAGCAATGCTCCTAATAGATGTCGTAAAGACAAAGAGGGGAGGAAGGAGGTAGTGATCCAGCCGTGAACACCCTAGATGCCGAAAAAGCGTTTGATAATGTGAGGTGGTCATGGCTGGATCAGGTGTTAGACATTATTGGTCTTACTGGCCCCTTCAGACAATATATACGTTACCTCTATAATACTCCGAAAGCCTGTGTAAGCACACCGGGTTTCCTATCGGATATATTTGTGTTAGAAAAGGGAACGAGACAGGGATGCCCATTATCCCTATTACTTTTCAATTTGGCCATAGAACCGTTGGCAATATATCTCGACACTCACGAGTTATATGAGGGATTAAGAGTGGGAGGGAAGGGAGGTGAGGGTCTCTCTTTTCACCGATGACATCATGCTCTTCATGCAGAACCCGGGAAGAGATCTAGTCAGCGTCTTAGATGCCATTGAAAGAGTGGGCGCTTTCTCTCGTTTTCGACTGAACAGAGACAAGTGTGAGATCTTTTTTATATGTAAACATTATTCGCCACGAAGGGTTGAAGCACTGGGAGACATTCAGGTAGCTCAAGAAAGCATCCAATATCTGGGGGTACATCTAGCAAGGACGATGGGCCTGATGTATAGATATAATTTTATCCCTATTATAGCTAAAATAGAGCAAGAATTGGAGAGGTGGAAGGGCTTACCTTTGTTGTTATTAGGACGTGGACACTTAATTAGGATGATTAGTTTTCCCAGGCTTTTATATCCACTTCAGACAATACCCTTGCTACTGACGCATTTAGATGTTAAGAGGCTGAATAATGCCTTTTCCAGGTTCGTCTGGAGGGGAAAGAAACCCAGGATCTCCTTTGGTACTCTGCTTCAGCCCAGGGAGAGGGGAGGCTTACAACTGCCTGATGTTAGAGGGTACAATCTAGCATGCATCTTGCGGCACGTGCTGGACTGGATAAGGGGGTCGAATAGATTCTCTGATATAGAACTAGAAGGAGAATATGCAAGGCCATGGGACCTGTCGTCACTTTTACACACACCCCTCTCTATGATGCCACGCCACTTGAAACACACAACGATTTATAGGGACACGGTTATGACCTGGAAGAATGTCCGTTCTAAACTAGGTCTTTCCTGGAAGATCTCGGGAGAGACTCAATCCCTGGGCGTGTCCATCATTCCCCTTAGGGCGAGATAATTCTCTGTTTCTTAGTTGGAAATCTCGGGGGGTGGGGACGCTGTTGGATCTCATGCATGTGGGTGAGAGAAGATGGCTAACGGGAGCAGAGGTGTTGACCAAGTCCAAGTTTAATTTATCTGGATTTCATGTCTTAAATTCCAGCAGTTTCACCATCACCTCTTGACTCACTTGAATGACATCTCGGGGGAATTTACTAGTGAAATTTGGAAGGCTCTGATGTGTGAGAGAATGGAGGACACGTCCATACGCACAATATATAGTAATCTGGGAGACACACTTCGACCATCGAGACCGAGAGGGCCCTTCTCCAGGTGGAGGAAACACTTTGGGGGTTCAGACTTAACGAGTAAGATATTACAGGGATGGCAGTCAATGAGGAAGGCGATCATAAATGAACTTTGGAGAGACACACAATTTAGACTAATGCACGGAGCCATTCAGGGTTTTAACATCCCACCCTCGCCGACTAACCAAAATAGGTGGATAAACTGCCCTAAATGTGGGGATGCAATGACGGATCTAGAACATGGTTTATGGTCATGTCGGGTGATAACACAGTTTTGGGAAGAGGTGGGATACCTGGCTAGAGGACATTTTATAAATGAGGGGCGACTCAATCCCCTGCTTTGGCTTTTTCACTATCATGGAGATTCACCTGATCAATGTCCCCCTCACGTATTATTCCACACAATAGCCATGGTAGCAAAATGATTAATTCTACGGCATTGGCTGGAGGGGTCCATGCCAGGGATTGAGGCACTTCGAAACACCATTAAAAATGTGTTATGTCTTGAGGCTACGGAGGCGCTGAGGAACCCAACCCGTCTTGTAGGAAAATTCTTTTACAAATGGAGAAAATTCGTAGAGACTGAATTTTCGGACTTGGAAATTGAGACATTTATCTCCCCTTTCCGCAAGACGGCTTGGTATGCTATGGCAGAACTTGAAGGTACAGTAGGTAGACTAAGTAGAAGTGAATAAGAGGCAATTTGCAAAATGTTAACTTAGGGCATCGAACCTTCAAGGTGATAAAACACTGCATTAAGGGGGGGAGGGAGGGATTTTCTTTCAAAGGTTAAGAAACTGATAGACATGGAGGTACACAATTTACTTAAATTTAAATATATACTGAGAAAATTATATAATGTATGTTTAAATGACAATTAATGTTTCAAATGTTATATAGCCCTTTGGGCAGATATGTGCCAGCTATGATATGACTTATGCCCTTGCATGAGATATATGTTATATTGTAAATGTTGGAAAAGCAAATAAAAATGATAATAAAAAAAAGAAGAGGCAAGTGTTGGAGGCATACCTTACATTCCATGCAGTGGTAAAATCGGGGTTCAGCAACAACAGAGTGCAGGTTACGTCAATCAATTCTAAGAAAAGAAAGGAGAATATATTACAGAGAGAGTAATATATTACGTCGCTGAATACAGTTACAGATATACAGTACTCTTGTACAGTTGGGGGAACCATTATTAGCACCTCTGAATATTAGGCACATAATGTAAAAATCTCCAGAAAAGCTTAAGATATAATATATATTAAAACATTTTCAGGGAAAAAAAAAATATATAACCACACAATTAAAAACAATTACAGAATATGATTAATGGCACCAAAGAAAACAAAACTAAATTAGAACCTAGACTCACCTGACCCGACTCAGTCAGTGCTCTCATGACTTTACCCACCATCTCATGAATGCTAGTGTGAATGCTTAAAAAAAGCTAAATGGCAAAAACATGAGAACTGTCTAAGCATATCAAAAATGCTATTACCACCAAGCACAATCAATATTAAAAAATAACATAAAAGTCTAAAATTACCCCTTACCCCTCTTCAAAAAAAATTAATTAAAAAAATAAATATTTGGTATTTTTGTGACCTAAAAAAATCATAGCTATCCTATATAATAATTCCCCTAAGCCAGCTTCCGACACTATGTAACGTTTATGACGTCACATCTGACTGAAGCTGGCTTAGGGATGATTCTCCCTAACTAATATGGCCGCCGCTTTGTCGGTAGTGGGGACTTTCAATGCCCCACTACCGATTCTAAAGTGGTGCTCTGCCCCTCCACGCCATTGTAACCTGCTGCTCTGCCCCTCCACGCTATTATACTTACCACCGGATCGCACCCACCTGAGTCTTCCTCCGTCTGCCGCCGCTATCTTCTATGTCGCCGCCCCGTAAATAGCAAAACCAAGATGGCGGCCGGAAAATCTCGCGAGAGTTCCCGGCCACCATCTTGGTTTCGCCCTGTGCACAGCAGCGACATGCAAGATGGCGGCCGGGAAGTCTTGCCTCGCGAGACTTCCCAGCCGCCATCTTGCATGTCGCCGCCCTGAACAGCCCGAAACCAAGATGGCAGCCAGGAAATCTTGCGACACTTCCTGGCTGCCATTTTGAGTCCCGGGATTTTTACCTCACGCCGCACTGCTGCGCCGCCCTCACTTCTGGGACACTCCTCACCCCGCCTGCTGACCAACAGTTCTACTAAAGTTTGCCGCCTGCTGTCTAACCTCCATATTTATATATAAAAAACATTGCTACTGCCCACATTTCTGCTACAACTGCCTGGCCTCTGACCTCACTAGATATATAACATTTCTACTGCCCGCATTTGTCGCTACTACAACAGCCTGGAGTCTGACCTCCATATTTATATATATACATTGCTACTGGCCGCATTTGGTGCCTGCTACAATAGCCTGGAGTCTGACCTCCCTATTTATATATATACTGCTACTCACGTTTATAATGACGTTCAGCACACCATGGGCCAGTATGTGTATCAGAACGTTAGCGTTATAAAATGTAATATCCAAAAATACATCGACCCTACACACATAGGTAGTTGATGGACAGATATCATGTATTAATTGCTTATTGTTAACGCTTCATAAATACCTACATACGGATTCTAGACTACCTGATTCTTTAGAATCGGGCCACCATCTAGTCAAAATATAAAATAAGTTATAATTATGTTAAATGAAGATAGGACAAAACACACACATGGATAGCCAATTGGAGCAGATTTTCATGATTAATCGCAACAATCAGCGCTAGCTTTGCTTGTCGTTGGTAACAACTCTCTAGAACTTACAAACGCCTTTGATGTAAATGTACACCTCAGGTACTTAGAGGGGTTAAGCAAACTAAAACTATTCACCAGACTAACGAGTGTTTGTGGTGCGATTGGCAGCTGTTGGGGTGGACAATTATTGGAAATGAGTCTTCTTAGGAATGTTATTCTGAAAATCACAGTTTAAAAGCACTCTGATGGTGGGTTTTTACACGCTCCAACGTCGGTCGATATTGAACGACGGCGCGGGAGCGTGCTTTTTGTGGCTGGTTTTCCAAGAATCGGACGGCGGTTTACACGTCCCGATATCGGGATACAACGTCCCTACGATGTCTACGCCCCCGACCAGGAACGACCATTTAACATGGTGGTGAATGGGTGAGTTGTACTGCACATCGGAGTTGGGCTGTTACACGGGACGATCCGGCTCCAACCAGCATCCGATATCGGGACGTTGAATAGCACGCTCATTCGACCCCCGATACGGTTTGCCATCGTTCCTGCATCGTATTGGACGTTCACATGTACAACGCAGGAACGATATCGGGTCCAACGCACAAACCACGGACTTTTGTCGGAGTTGGACGCTGATATCGCGCGTGTAAACCCACCAAAGGGGCACATTCATTATGGTGATTACATCAGAAAACACCAACATGGGCAAAATATTGCAACTTTTGATATTTCACATTATCTAAGTCAGCTATGCCAATATAGACAGAGCCTGGTTGAAGCATAGTGGAATTACTTTTTCCATATGCTATCCTTCTCCTGCAATGAGAGATTTAATCTTTTATATTAAAAAGCTTGTTTCCATGATATCTGGCCTCTATGACTGCTGAAGGTGTGCAATTGCTACATTCCAGGATAGAGGTTAACTCTTAGGGTACTTTACACGCGGCTACATTTCTAGGTGGTACAGGTAACTTATGGTTGCAGTGAATCATGGAGAGATTATCCATTTGTACACAGCAACAAGATAGAACTTGTCTCCATGATTACACTGCAACAGTAAGTTACTGTAGCACCTAGAATGTAGCGCGTGTATAAGTACCTTAGGGTACTGTTACACGTTGCAACATTGCATGCATTTCACTTGCAACTTACTGGTTGCAGTGAACTCATGGACACATTGTTACATTTGTACACGGAAAAAAATGAACAATGTGTCCATGATTTCACTGTAACCAGTAAGTTGCAAGTGAAATTGCATGCAATGTTGCGACGTGTAAAGGTACCCTCAAGCTATGTGCCAACTTGGAGTGTGTGCTGAGGAATTTTTGACATCCAAAATCTGCACCAATTTAAATGAAGGATCCACACAGATAAGTTGGTGGTCTCTTGGTGTGTTTTTACAATTTTTTTAATGTGGATTTTGCTGTGATTATTTATCAATTGTTCACTGTGTGACTGAAAAAAGCTTGGTTAAAGGTGGGGAAAAAAGTGTTTTTAATGTCATAATGTGAAGTGGGCTCACTATTTTTTGGTCACGAACCCAGCTACAAGCATCTATCCTAACTGCCTAGCTTAAAGTGATCCTGAACCACAAACTGACCCCCCACCCGCATCTTTAGACTGTCCCTGCACCCCCTCTTATCATTTCTGCCATCCCTTTTGCAGAAAAAATAAATCGATTTTGTAAAGTAGAGAAAAGTTTATATTTGCCTCGTCCTGTGTGAGTTCTCTGTTTCTGAGGAAGCCGCAAATAAGCAGGCCTGTACTGCTGCTGCCTTGTAATTATGCACGCCCCTCTCAGCTTGCCAAGAGCTGGCCGCCTCATGAAAGGGGCGAGGCTAAATTGTGTCATACCGCAGCCCTGCCCCCTTTCATGACGCGGCCAGCTCTTAGCAAGCAGAGCATAATTACAAGGGAGCAGCAGACAGGCATGCCTATTGAGACTTATTCAGAAACAGAGAACTCACACAGGACGAGTAATATAACTTTTCTCTACTTACAAAATCGATTTTTTCTGCAAAAGGATGGCTAAAATTATAAGAGGGTGCAGGGACAGGGCTAATGATGCGGGGGGGGTCAGTTGTGGTTCAGGATCACTTTAACCTAGCTAATAATCAAAAATACAGGGGAGCCCTTTTGACCAATTTATTAAAGAGGTTGACCACTACTTGAAAGACCCTCGTCATTCTTCATGTACACCCCCATAAAAATAAAAGAGCTTATACTCCACTCCGATGCCAGTGACGTTGCAGCCATGACGAATACAGCGTTTCCAGGGCTCACATGACATTGTGATAACACACGAGCCCCACTCACAATCAGTGCTGGCTTATCTTTCCTCTTTTTACCATAATACTGTGAAAATTGGTTTCTCTTTATTGCATTGATATGCTTATCATGCAACTAAAAGGTTTTTAAATAAGATAAGTACTTTTATTTCCATAAAGGAATGGCTGATTTTGCAAAAGTAGATTTTACTTTAAATTACTGTTACTAAGGAGGTTAGGGGCATAGTAGAATTAGAGCTCCACAGGGATTCTTAAATATAGAACATCTAAAGAGTTACGCACCGCTGCAGTTTAGTTAGGTTTATCTTTGATCTTCTAAGGATTTTTTGTCTTAATATATTGCCTTTAATGTTTTTTAAGGAGGCAGACACGAATCTTAAGAATATGCAATTAGAATTTTACAAAATTAACTGTATTGAAAGTTTACAATAACTTTCTTGCTTAAGTCATTCAGAGGTAGAAGTGATTTGAGGTGTTGGGAAGGGTCTGGGTCACCAACTATCAAGGATTTCCAGAACGGAAGGTGAAAATAGAGCATTCCCTGTCCGTAAAATTTGTTTTAAAAGGGGTATTCTTATTTCCAAGATCCTATCCGCAATATGTACTGGGTGTAATAATAACAATATTCACAAATCCCTCCAATCAGCAATGTAGTATGGTTCTCCTGATAAACAATGTATTTTCCTCATGTGCAAGACATTGCAGGCCCTTGGGTATCCATAGATACAACCACAAGACGAGCAACTAACTGACTTTTACTATATGTGTGGCCATAACCATGTATACCTAAAGTCATGCAATGCCCTGCACATGAGGAAAAGACATTGCTCATCAGGAAAACCATACTACATTTCTAATTGGAGGGATTTACTAATATTGTTACATGTTATATTTGCTAATTTGCAACATATTGGGATAGGATTTTGGAGATTGGAATACCCATTTAACGTGCCTAGCTATATTCCCGATTGCAACTCGGGGTTAACTTTGACTGCCAGAAGCGGTAACCTCGAGTCAGGCTCGGGTTTCCCCGCAGGCAGTGCCGCAGCTCATTGTGAAAAGCGGGGAGGGGGGGAGGGGGATTTTGGGGGTGATAGCAGCAGTGCCCTGTCCCCTGCTCATCCTCCCTGTCCCCCTGCGGCTTCCCACCTCCCAGCTCATCCCCCTGTGCTCTGCCACTGACCAGCCTCCACCCGCCGCTTCCTCCTGCTCACCTCATCCAGCTGCCGCCGCCGCCTCCTCCTGTGCTCCAGTCCCCGTCGCCGGTCTTCCTCCTCCTGCAGTCCCGCCGACCTCCGGAGAGTGCCGCAGCCCATTGTGAGGAGTGGGGGGGGGATTGTGATCGGCTTGTGCTGCTTGCTTGTGCTGAGGGGGGAAGTGGGGGGGGGGGAATTTGGGTGCCAGCAGCAGTGCAGCTTGCTGGAGCTGTTGGGTGATGAGCGCCGGGTGGGGGGGGGGTTATTGGCAGGTGCCAGCAGCAGTCCTGGTACCGGTGGGTGAAGGGGGGGTGCTAGCAGCAGTGCTGGTGCCGGTGGGTGAGAAGGGGGGTGCTAGCAGCAGTGCTGGTACCGGTGGGGGGGTGGGGTGGGGGGTGGGCTGGAGCAGTGCTGCTTACTGGTGCCGGAGGGTGAGGGGGTGCTGGTGCTGCTTGCTGGTGCCGGTGGGTGAGGAGCCGGGGGGTTGGGGGTGCTAGCAGCAGCAGCAGTGCTGGCTGGTGCCGGTGGGTGAGGAGGGGGGGTGCTGACAGCTCACAGCACAGCCCTGCCGCCTGCAGCCTTAGAAGAGGTGTGGGGAGTGGGGGCGCTGACAGCTCACATCACAGCCCCGCCGCCTGCAGCCTTTGAAGAGGTGCGGGGAGCAGGGGGGTGGTTGTGCTCTGACAGCTTACAGCCTTGCCGCCCCTGCAGCCTTGAATGAGGTGCGGGGGGGGGGTCGGGGTGCTGACAGTGAGCGGCTCTGCACCCGGGGACGGCCAGGACGGAAGCGGACACCTGCGGCTGAACGCAGCTGTTGTTTCAGGACCGCTGCTAGCTCCATGCTAGCTGCAGTCTTGAAAAATCAGCAGCTGCGGCCATCCAGCCATCCAGCTGCACACAGGACTGGTGGGCACATTTGGCCCTCCAGTTCTGTGTGCTGATCCGGTCTGGGGCTGTCTGGGTCATCCTGGACAGCCCCGAATCGGATCACACCGTGGTGTGAAGCCAGCCTTACATTCTCCTGGTGATCCAGCGATGTCCCCGCTGTGATCGCCGGTGAGCGCCCTTTCGGATGCCTCCATATGACTTCCTGGTTCCGTCTCTGTGAGCCGCAGCTGCTCATTGGAGGCGGAATTGGACGGGAAATAAAAAAGTATAACATTTCTGCCCATAATAAAAAAGTATAAAATTTCTGACCATAAAAGAAATCTTTTACCAAAAAAATGGAACCGCTTTTAGTACAAAATTCCTGACATAATCATACCGCCAGGGAGGTTAAGGTGTTCATGATTTTTTTGAACCTTAAGAATTGTACAGATTATTTTGAATATTATAATTTTATAGTTTACACTGAATGAATGAGCTGATGTGTCATTAGAATTATGGACTGTAGTCATGTATCACTAATTATAATCATAAGGATTTAGTTTTTCAATATGTCTGTAAAAAAATATTGTCTGTCCATGAATGTTTGCTAACCTGTCTAAAAAAAATAAAGTCAAGTTGGCAACCCTGGGAGGGGTGCTTTTAATTATAAATGTTTATCTTTTTCTGAGGATAGTACCAGTTGGACATCATGCTACTGTATATTATATGTTTGTGCTGCACTGATTTGGGATATGCTTCCATTTCACTTAAAGGTTAACATTCTTAGAATTCTTACTTCTTCAGCCTCTATGATCCTGACCAATCAGAAATAGGCAGCAACACTCAAAAGAAAGAAGAACATGACCCACAATAATTTAGAGCAGGTTTTTCACTGTGAGATGTAATCACACTTAAAGAGGACCTGTCACCCCACCATGCATGCTGATTTACTAGCAGCACTGAATGGAGCATGTCTGCTGCATTCAGGCAAGGGGTCCCCCATCCCTTAAGCCCCCTGTACCCTGAGAAAATTGACTGTAAAAACTTACAATGTGGAGCCAAATAGGAGGTGGCTAGAGGCTGGAGCCAACGCTCTATTAGAGGGCAATTTCACGCCCCCGGAACATAATATCTTCCCTCCGCTGCCTCCTCCTGCCAGTCATGTTCTCCCTCACCTGCTTGCCTGCTGTATGAAATGCAGAACGCAGGCGCAGAGCCAGGGATCATATTCCTCAGTGCTGCTCAGCTGCCCCACCTCCTGCGGTGACATCACCGCCTTTTCTGCCCTGCTCCATTCACAACATGGAGCAGGGCGGGGATAAGTGGCGACGTCACCATGGAGGCAGCCACCCGCCTCCTGTCTGATGTCACAGCCTATCCCGCCCTGCTCCATGTTCTGAATGGAGCAGGGCAGGAAAGGCGGTGACGTCACCGCAGGAAGTGGGGCAGCTGAGCACCACTGAGGAATATGATCCCTGGCTCTGCGCCTGCGTTCTGCATTTCATACAGCAGGCAAGCAGGTGAGGGAGAACATGACTGGCAGGAGGAGGCGGCGGAGGGAGGATATTATATCCAGGGGGCGTGAAAAAGCCCTCTGAAGAGCGTTGGCTCCAGCCTCTAGCCACCTCCTAATTTGGCTCCACATTGTAAGTTTTTACAGTCAATTTTCTCTGGGTACAGGGGGCTTAAGGGATGGGGGACCCCTTGTCTGAATGCAGCAGACATGCTGCATTCAGTGCTGCTATTAAATCAGCATGCATGGGGGGGTGACAGGTCCTCTTTAAGTCTGCTGAGCTGCACTTGTACTCGCTCTGCAGTGAGATCAGAGACAACTGGCATTACATCTCACACAGGAGTAACCTGCCCGTTTTGGACTACTCCTGTATCAGATGTAATGACAGCCGGCTCTGATCTCACTGCAGAGCGAGTACAAGTTCAGCAAAGCAGACATAAGGGTCTGACACATCACTAGACAGATATACTGGGGGAGGGGCAGTACAGTAGAAGTGACAATGCCAAGAGAGCGGATAAAAGGGTTTGTAAGGCGACACAGCTAAACTCAACTGTGCTGCCAATTCCCCCATAAGGACCTTAGTGTTAGTCATCTGTGATTTCTCATTATGCAGGAGGTTAGATTTGGACATCAGGGATGTATCCTTTCAGGTCACACTGCTAAACCTTCTCTAAGCTATAGTGGAGTGTGATCTTTTCTTCGAGTGTTGTTGCCTGTGTATCACAGATCCGCACCCACATAATCATAACAAAATTAACCCATTAGATGCCAAATATTTTGATTGCTAATATCTTAGCAACAAAGGGGCAAAATAAAATAAAAAAATATATATATATTCGGCTTTGCAGATACCATTACATTGTGTGTCTTTTTCAGCATGAAAAATATGGGGAAAGGTCCTCTATGATATGCTTTCTTCCAACTACTTTAGTGTCTTTCCTTTTGTGTTCAATGCATAAACTGTATACCTTAAACGGGATCTACACTAGATTGATGATTACCTCCATTTTGAGTGAATGGGATCTGGGCTGATGTATCCTGGAGTGGAAACTAAACATCATAATAAGCTGTGCTTTAACAGGTCAGTACACAATATACATTGGGCAACTGACTGATCTGGTAACAGTTGATTGGTGATAGCTACAGTTGTCATACTCCCACTAATCATATGTTGATAACATGTCCTAAGAACAGGCCATCAACATCAAATTGGTGCACAATCTCTTTTAAAGGTGGTTGTCTTCCTAAATATTCATTGCATATCCTGTATATATGCATCAAATGTCCGTTAGATGGGCAGCTTACTTAGCTGTTTTCAGAATTTCAATGGAAATTAAAGAATGAAGAGAGACAGGCAAGTGCGGCCATCTTTACATTTACAGCAAACACAAGACGGATCAGGGACCGCCATCTACTAGCTGTAGATGTAGGTCTTAAGGTACCGTCACACGCGGCAATATTTCTTGCAATGTCACTAGCAACCTGCTGGTTGCAGTGAAGTCATGGACATATTGTTCCATTTGTACACGGCAACAAAATAGAACAATGTGTCCATGATTTTACTGCAACAGTAAGTTGCAAGTGAAATTGCCTAGCAATATTGCCGCGTGTGACGGTACCTTTAGAGGTGGGTCCATCAGCAACATTAATAGCCATTAATGATAAAGTTAACCCTTTAACCCCACATCAGTGGTGTCTGCGGGAGCTTCATTTAACTATCTTTATGCACTAAATTTTGAGTTCTGATTGAGAAAACCAGAACCTTGACCCCCCTCCTCAATAAACATTCAATTATGAAAAGGACAAACACAAACTTTTCAAATAGAAACCCAGCACATTAATGCAAAGTGGCCTTAATTTGTCATACATTTCAGGCAGATGGTTTAATGATCCACACACTATTTTACATTCAGGGCATCGTTAAATTCATCTAAGATTAATGAAGCTTTTCTGGCTTGTTAAGATTCAAGACAGAAGAACATTTGAATCTTTATTTTAGAAGAGAAAAAAAGTCAGGCTGATGTTCAGCTAAACTTCTGCCAATCAATTAAACACTCTATATATTTTTTATATCAACGTTTAATGTAAATCAATGCAACCTATAAATTAGTCATGCCCCATCTCTCCCCTGTACTCATATATTTATCACCAATTCAGTTTCTTTAGTGGTGAAGCCCCTTTAAGGCTGCTTTCACATTGCAATTTTTGGCCATCTGTGGCTAACCGTTGTAAAACGGACAGCCACGGATCCGATTTGGCCACCATGTATTCCTATGAGCACGGATTGGTGCTGTATTGCCATCCGATTTGTGATGGATCCGATTGTGTCTGATTTTTTGCTGTACCTAGAATCGGAGACTGCTCCGATTTTGGGCACAGAGGACCAAATCGGACACAAACTAATCCGGCACGGTCTGCGGCAATTAACATGGGTGGCTATGGAGCACGGGTCCGGGAAAACATTGGATCGTTTCCCAGACCCAATTTTAGTGTACTGAGCATTCCTTCAATATACAGATATAGGGAAGAACATACCTACAAGGTACAGTCACATAGGCCAAAATTGTACCCTTCAAAAGCCTTTGAAACATGGATTTTGGTTGGTGGAAGGAAAAGCCCTGTTAGGCCATGTTTTAACGTAGAATAAATTATGCATTTTCCTGCTGCTCTTTAACTACATATTTTCTGCGGGTGTCTGTACCAAACTGCATAATAACGTATCTCAGATACAGTTTTGCACCTTCCCCCCATCCCTTGATGTTTTAACTCATGGACAGATCAGGTTTATTATGGCTATACACTACTTGAACAACCCCTTTTCAATCCCTGCTTGCCGCAGTAAAATAATAATGCTTGTACTCACCTCCAGTGTTGGCACTGTTCCAGTGGTATCGGCACCAGTTCTTGTGGGCAATCAGCATTAGTTTCACTCTACTCCAACATCCGCTCATATGGATATAACTGACGTCCAGTGGAAGTAAAAGAAGCCATAGCTCTAATTTCCCCTGGATTTCTACAATTTGCCAGAAGGAGGGGACAGTGAATGAATCGCTGATTGGTCACAATCCCAGTGACAGCCAGTGACGACATAGCTGGAATAGCACCAGAAGAGAGTCTAAAGGTACCGTCACACGCAGCAGTATTGCTAGAAACGGCAACAAAATAGAACAATGTGTCCATGATTTCACTGCAACCAGCAAATTGCCAGTGAAATTGCTAGCAATATTGCAGCATGTGATGGTACCTTGAGTGTTAATATCTATGCAGTAAATTAATAACTGAATTAGTCCTTACCGGTAATTCCTTTTCTTGGAGCCTTCCACGATAGCATTGGAGGATGTCGTCCACGCCCTATTGGGGGACAGGAACACAGAGAGGATAAAAGCCCCTCCCCTTCCTCAGTACTCCAGTGTTTACCAAGATCACCTTTAGCCATGGATTACCTGATACAAACCGGATCCAAACACCAACAAGGGGGGGGAACTGATGCTGTCGTGGAAGGCTCCAAGAAAAGGAATTACCTGTAAGGACTAATTCAGTTTTCTCCCTTCGCCTTCCACGACAGCATTGGAGGAATACCACAGATACTCCTCAGGGTGGGACTATTGCCTGTAGGACTTTCCTACCAAAGGACAGATCCCAACTGAAGGTCAGAGCTAACCTACAGTGGTGAGAAAAAGTGTGGAGGGACGACCACGTAGCCGCTCTGCATATCTGCTCCGATGAAGACCCAGCCTGCTCCGCCCAGGATGTTGCAGCAGCCCGAGTTGAATGAGCCTTCAACCCCACCTGAGGAGCAAAGTTCTGAGCGACGTAGGTCTCACAGATCGCCTTCTTTATCCAGGAAGCGATGGTAGCCTTGGAAGCCTTCTACCATTTGTTTTCCCCAAAATGCTGAACAAACAGATTCTGATTTAACCTTCAGGAAGGAGTCTCTCGGAGGTAGTGGAGGACAGTCTGACGAACATCCAAGGAGTGAAATATGGCCTCAGCCGCATTAGCAGGAGATTGACAAAACGAAGGAAGAACCACTTCCTGGGACCGATGGAAATCCGACACAACTTTTGGAAGAAAAGATGGATCCAACCGAAGCTTAATGCGATCATCGGACACCACGAGGTATGGAGCCCGGACAGAGAGTGCCTGCAGTTCTCCAACTCTGCGAGCAGAAGTGATGGCCACCAAAAACGCCGCCTTGTGAGAGAGAGACGGAAGGGATGCAGCAGACAAGGGTTTAAAGGGACTGCGAGAAAGCCCCTGGAGAACAATGTTCAAATCCCAGGGAGGGACAGAAGGCTGAATCCTGGAACGCAGTAAAAAACCGCTTGATCCATCGATGGGAAGCAAGATCCTGGTCTAAAACAGCCCCAAGCGCAGACACCTGGACTTTAAGGGTATGTGCCCACAGGAAGGTTTTGCTGCGTTTGAGATCAGGTTTTGCCTTGGTTTTATGTAAATCTATGCTAATCTAATCCTGAGTTTTTGGTTTCCATCAAAACCTTTGTGTACAGGGAAAAGCTTTCACACAAACACGGGTTTTTTTTCTGTACAGAAAATGGAAATACCACAGGTGTTTCCACTTTAGCAAAAGTGCAGCAAAGAATTGACATGCTCATTCTTTCTAAAACACAGCAAAACCTGAGGTGTTTCCACTTTCTTCACCAAACAAAAACCAATGTGTTGGGACAGCTAATATTAGAATCATAGGTTTTGCTGGAAAACAAAAATGCAGCAAATCCTGTGGTGTTTACACTGTCTCCAGAGAACAAAAACCAATGTGTGTGGAAAATGTTCACCCTCCAAAGGAAACCTCAGTTTCAACTCAGATGGGGTGATCAGCCCATTTTCGGAGACTCCCACTCTCGGCGGATGAAATCTCAGATGACCTCATGGACAGGGAAGCCCAACTGCCCTTAGCCTTCAGGCCTCTGAACATTTCGTCCTGCACAGAAGGGGATTCCACCACTTTCACTCCCATGGTACTACGGACAGCGTCCAGCAATTCACTCATGGACTCCGTGGAAAAGGTCACTCTGTTCTAGAGATGAACATGCTTTGGTCTGACATGTGCATATCATCCCAAGAACAAAAGCAAAGACATTGTGAAGATTATGGCAGAATCTGGTAAAATTGTGACATTATCCCCATTGAAACAAGTACTGTATCAACATGGGCTGAAAGGCCACTCTTCCAGGTAGAAGCCATTACTCCAAAAGAAACATAAAAAAACCAGATTAAGTTTTGTAAATGCACACAGTAAAAATTACCTAAACGTTTAGAGATATGTCCAGTGGTCAGACAAATCTAAATTTGAACTGTTTGGCCATAATGACCATCATTACATTTGGAGGAAAAAGGGAGAAGCTTGGAAGCCTAAGGGTATGTGCCCACAGGAAGGTCTTGCTGCATTTGAGATCAGGTTTTGCCTTGGTTTTATGTAAATCTATGCTAATCTAATCCTGAGTTTTTGGTTTCCAGCAAAACCTATGTTGATCAGGGAATAGTTTTCACACACATTGTTTTTTTGTTCTTTGGAGACAGTGTAAATAGCACAGGATTTGCAGCATTATTGTTTTCCAGCAAAACCTATGTGATTCTAAGGGTACCGTCACATTTGGCAACGCACCAGCGATCCCGACAGCGATATGACCTCTTAGGGATCGCTGTTGAGATGTCAAACAGTCAGATCTCACCAGCGATGCAAGAACGATCCGGAATGATACGGAGGTCGTTGGGACCCCGTTTCTCAGACCTGTAGTATTGAGGTCGTTGGTTGTTGTTCCTGTCAAACACACCAATGCATGCTGCCCAGCGGCACCCCAACGATCAAAAAATGGTCCAGGCGACTGACACAACCAGCGACCTCACAGCAGGCGCCTGGTCGCTGCTAAGTGTCAAACATAGCGAGATCGCTGGTGAGGTCGCTGTTGCGTCACCAAATTTGTGACTTAGCAGCGATCTTGCTTAAGCGGCCGTCACACGCAACGATTTTAAGCCCGATATCGTTTAAGCGATCTCCTTTTTGATCACTTAAGCGATATCGTTTTGGCATCGTTGCATGTAATCAAGCGATTTTACTTTGTAAAATCGCTTGATCGTGACATCGCAGATCTGAGCTCCGGAGCTCAGATCTAGCGATGAACGATGTCACGATCTGCTTCATCGTGGTGTATGACACCACGATGATCCATCTCCCAGCGGCAGAGCCTATGCTGGGAGATGGTAACTATGGTACACGTCGGGTTTCTAAGCGACGCGCGGCGCCTAGTAACCCGATGTGTACCATAGTAACCAGCGAGATCGCGGCTCCACATCGCTGGTGAGTCTGTCTGTGTGACATCTCACCAGCGATGTGAGCGATATTGTAAGCGATCGCGCGTGCACGTGATCGCTTACAATATCGCTAGCGATATAGAAGCGTGTGACGGCCGCTTTAGTGTGACGGGGGTTTAAGATTAGCTGTCCCAACACATTGGTTTTTGTTTGGTGAAGAAAGTGGAAACACCTCAGGTTTTGCTGTGTTTTAGAAAGAATGAGCATGTCAATTCTTTGCTGCACTTTTACTAAAGTGGAAACACCTGTGGTGTTTCCATTTTCTGTAGAAGAAGAAAAAAAACTGTGTGTGTGTGTGAAAGCTTTTCCCTGATCACAATGGTTTTGATGGAAACGAAAAACTCCGGATTAGATTAGCATAGATTTACATAAAACCAAGGCAAAACCTGATCTCAAGCGCAGCAAAACGTTCCTGTGGGCACATACCCTTAGCCCACGTGCACACGTTCAGTATTTGGTGAGTTTTTTACCTCAGGATTTGGCTGTGTGTTCACGGTCCGGAGGAGCTGCGTGTTGGAAGCAGCTCCTCCGGACCTGAATGAAGCCGCTGGTGGCCGCAGAGAGACGCAGCCGCCCTGTACTCACCATGTGCGGCGGTGCAGCAAGGCTTCTCCCTGCAGTCACCTAATGGCAGCCGCTTCTGAAGCGAACTCCCGGTAACCCGCACCGAAGCTCCAAACACGCTGCGGGCAGGTTACGCATAGTAAGGATGGGATTTCTTACAATCCCATCCAGTATGCTTATACTGTACGACGCAGCGGCAAGACGCTGCGTCTAAACCGCTGCGTTTACTGATCGTCTGCACACACCCTTTGTAGACAAAACAAGGAGTGGAACAATCAGAAGAAAAGTATAATAGAAACACCTGCACCACTTCTTGTATTTATCACCCACTCCTGGTTTTGGCTCCAAATCCTGTGGTAAGAAACTCATCAAATACTCAACGTGTGCACGTGGCCAAAAGACCACTTCACACGCTACGATATAGTTGACCGATATCGTTGAAACGTCACAGATTTGTGATCGTTCCAATGATATTGTTTGTGCGTCGTTGCGTGTAAACAAACGATCTCCAAACGATAAATCGTTGGATCTTTCATCAAAAATTTGAGATCCTGACCTCAAATCTATCGTTAACGTTCTCTGAAAAAGCAACATCGTTCAGTGTGACACCTTTTTGAACGATGTCGTTCACAATTCTCCTATTCCTGCAGCTTCTTAACATCGTTCAATTGTTCTTCTCCAGGTAGCTGTTGCGTTGCCAAATTTAAAATCGTTAACGATATCCTCGGGTTTGACAACGCACTAACGATGTCGGAAGGATCACGGTCACGTGACATAGCTAACGTTATCGTTCACAGATATAGTAGGTGTGAAGTGGCCTTTAGAACACAATCTCAACTGTTAAATACAGGGGTAGTAGCATGATATTGTGGGATTGTTTTGCTGCAGGAGAGACTGGTGCACTTCACAAAATAGATAGCATCATAAATAAATAAGATTATGTTGCAACTAGATGGCAGCCCGATTCTAACGCATCGAGTATTCTAGAATATGTATGTAGTTTACATACTGTGACTGACAGTCAACGTGAGTGAACTACACCGCTCCTCCTGTCCCCGCTCCTCCGTCTCTCCTGTTACTGCTCCTCCTGTCCCCGCTCCTCCGTCTCTCCTCCTATCACTGCTCCTCCATCTTTCCTCCTGTCACTGCTCCTCCTGTCCCCGCACCTCCATCTCTCCTCCTGTCATCGCTCCTCCTGTCCCTGCTCCTGCGTCGCTCTTCCGTCTCTCCTCCTGTCCCGCTCTCCTTCGTCTCTCCTCCTGTTACTGCTCGTCCATCGCTCCTCCTGTCACTGCTCCTCCGTCTCTCCTCCTGTCAACACGGATTTCCGTTACAGACAGAAAGACGCGATTAGACAATTATATAGCAGGATGTAGCAGAGCTGGTGCTGTGTTTTTTGTGCATTGTGATGTCTGTATGTACTGCAATAGATTGACCTGCACTCCAATAAACTATGAACGATACACAAACTGTTTCATCTCTGCTATGTGAAACTCAAGTATGCTACATCTACACTTATATTTAATTAAGTGGTAACCACTCTGGAGTTTTTGTTAATAAAATATAACTTTTATTGATTATATAAAAGCAGACATGTAAACGTTAACACGAAGTATATGGGAATCCCACAGATAGCTACAGCCAGGTAGTCACTCGATGAGCAGCAAGCACATAAGGTACAAATTCACATCATAATAGAATGCACAATGTATAAGGGCACATAAATAAACATGAAGGATAATACCAGTCACTCACCCATAGTGCACACTCGTGATAAGGACCTAGGCAGCTGCACAAGGAGCCCTGACCTGCAGCACGCCCCTAAATCACAGAAGGCTACAGGACACACACAGTTACACCTGTCTAGTTGTCACAGCACAATTTACGATGCACAGGAGGTCAGCTCTCTATAAGAAAGGGGCATAACTTATAGCTTCGTTAAGTCCCTTTGGGGCGAGTGTTTCTAACTTGACTATCCACCTGCATTCTTCTTGTGCTAATGTTTTGGCAAGATCTCCTCCTCTGATGCCCCCCTGAATTCGGTCAATTCCTTTTATAACCAGTCCTTTAGGATTGCAGTCATGAAAAAACCTAAAATGCCTCGGCAGGGTTTTTAACGTATTAATATCTATGATTTTGGCGGCTCCCTCTATATCTCTGACATGCTCACGTACTCTAATACGCAATTGCCTCGTGGTAAGACCAATGTAAATCTTACCACAAGGACAAGTTGCGTGGTAGACCAAGTGAGTAGTGCTACAATTGATATATTTATTAATCTTATGTAATTGATTATCGGAGGAGTGAAATTCTTTAGCTCGTTTAATGTTACCCTGAGAACAACCCAAACAATCGCCACATGGATAACATCCAATAAGTGGTCCAACCGTTCTTTCTCCAAAGAAATTGTTCTTTTTGGGAACATAATGGCTTGCACTCAGGATATCACGTAAATTTCTACCCCTCCGTGATGTTAACAAAGGTCGTGTTGATAATTGTCTAGCTAAAACTGCATCAGTAAATAACACCGACCAATGCTTACTTAAGATAGATCTTATATTTGACCACTGAGAATTAAAGGTCGAGATGTATCTGATAGGACCATATTCAGCTGACTTGACCTTGGTGTCAAATAACAATTGTTCCCTCCTCATTTTTTTGGCCTTCACATAACCCTGCTTTATACTCCGGTTGCTGAATCCTCTTGATGCGAATCTTTCCCGCAAATCCACTATTTACATCTACACTTATATACTGCTCCCAGCCTTCCAACAGTTGCCATGTATATATTTAGATGTAGCAGAGCTCATGCTGTGTTGTTTGTGCATTGTGATATCTGTGCTGCTGTAGACTGAGCTGCACTCCTATAACAAACACTACAATGCCACCTGACCACCTCAGCTGTGGCAGTGTTGCATCTTCCATGATATCTTGCGTCTCTCCCTCTGTGCGATTGAGCAGGTCAGGCCATCACTGCACAAGTCCTCCCACAGTGGAAGCACCCACTTATCAATATGAATAAGACATGGGATACCCACTGACGTGACTTATGCATATTGATGAGTGGAAGCTTCCACTGTGGGAGGAGTGTCATGTAGTGATGGCCTGACATGCTCAATCGCACAGAGGGAGAGAAGCAGGAGATCATCGAAGATGTGACACCGCAGTACGGGGAGTAGGTATCAACGGGGGGAAGTGGGCTGAGAATTCAGCGCGGCGAAATGTGACAAAGGGGTGCTGAAAGGACGGACACTTCAAATAGCCAGCGGGAAAGCCAACTTCATCGCCGGCTTTCCCGCCCACTATTTGAAGTGAAGCGCTGTCTCTCTGTAACTCAAATCCCGCGTCGCTGATTTGTCGCGGAGCGGCCAAACAGCGACGCAGGATTTCCGTTACAGAAAGAAAGACGCAATATGGCAATTATATAGTAGGATACTGAAGCAACATCTCAAAACATCAGCCAGAAAGCTAAAGCTTGGGTGGAAATGGGTCTTCAAAATGTACCATGCCCCGAAGCATAGTGGCTGGTTACAAAGTCGATTAACACCTTATTGACGGCCCACTGCATATATAAGTCCTGAAAACAGGGTCCTCATTCTGTTAGGGCGTGAAATCAAGTCATAACAGAATAAGCCCTGTAGCGCCCCCCATTGGCCAAAAAATCTCCGGTGTTTCAGCTACTGGGGGTAGCTGAGACCATGCAGATTATAAATTAGGCCGGTTTTGACCGATACCGGCTTTGTGATCACGGTTATACACCGTTTACCGGTGTATAACCGTGATCACATAAACATATATAGAATCGCTGGTAAAAATAATGATTTCTCTGTCATGCCACAGGATCACACCTGTGACATGACAGAGAAATGTCTGCCTCGTCTCTCGGTACCGGTAAACAGCCCCCGGTACCGGTACAGAGCCTGCACTCCCCTCCGCTCCTCCAAAAATGGCGCCGCAGCACACAGGAAGCTGCCGCCTGCAGCCTCCTTCTGCAGATTCCTCTCTGATGTGACATGTGTAACATGTTACATCGGAGAGGGACCTAGTGCAGTGCCCTGCCCCCCGTTTCCACCCCGAACTGCCTCCCCTGCACCCCCGTTATCCTCCTCCTCCTCTCCAAAATAGCGCCGGCAGCCTCCTCCTGCTGAATCCTCTCCAATGTGACATGTCACACATGTCACATCGGAGAGGGACCTAATACACCCTGCCCCCTGTTTCTAACAGCCCCCCTCCCGTCATTCCCCGATCTCACCTGTCTTCATCTCCCTGGTGCGGCTCCTTCTGTCCCTGCCCTGTCTGCCGGCTTCATGCGCAGACAGAGCAGAGAATGCTCTGTCTGCTAATAGACAGCTCATAACCTGAGGTCATGGCTGGTCAGGATCCTTTGTTCACAAGGGATCACAATTGACCCTTTGTGAACCATGGATTCTGACCTGCCATGACCTCACTGAGATCATGAGCTGTCAGTCTATGCAGAGACTGCACTGTCTGCCTATAGACTGACAGCTCATGATCGCAGTGAGGTCATGTCAGGTCAGGATCCTTGGTTCACAAAGGGTCTCTTGTGGTCCCATCATGGGATCGATTACAATTGACCCTTTGTGAACCAAAGATCCTGACCTGCCATGACCTCACTGAGGTCATGAACTGTCAGTCTGTTAGCAGACAGAGCAGTCTCTGCATAGACTGACAGCTCATGATCTCAGTGAGGTCATGTCAGGTCAGGATCCTTGGTTCACAAAGGATCAATTGTGATCCCATGATGGGATCACAATTGACGCTTTGTGAACCAAGGATCCTGACCTGATATCACCCTACTGAGGTCATGACCTGTCATTCTCCTGGAAGAATGCCAGATTTTATAGCATATGGGGGACGCCCCCATATGATGTAAAACACTGGAAATCATCGAGGGACCTCCCACTGGACTACGTCGGACCTTCCTGCTGGACTACGTCGGACCTTCCTACTGGACTACGTCGGATGCCAAAGAATAATAAAGATGGGGTCTAAATAGTGTCTGTTTTTTTTCTAATAAAAATATTTTTTTCTGTCTTGTGTCTTCTTTACAATTTACTAGGGATTCTTAATGGCCCGGTCTAATATTGGCCAGACATTAAGAATCTTGGGCTTAGTGCCAGCTGCAAAAAAAGCTGGCATTAGCCCCTTATTACCCAGTCTGCTACCGCTACACGACAGCTGGAAGAGCTGGATACAGCGCTAGAAAATGGCGCTTCTATGAATGTGCCATTTTCTGGGGCGGCTGCGGACTGCAATTCGCAGCGGGGAGGGGGGGGGGGCCAGAAAGCTTGGGCCTCCCTACGCTGAGGATTCCAGCCCCCAGCTGCCTAGTTGTACCTGGCTGGACCAAAAATACGGCGAAGCCCCACGTCATTTTTTTAAAAAATTTAATAAAGAAATACTAAAAAAAAATGCAGGAGAGGAGATGACCAGGACACGGTGTCTCCAGATCTTGCGCACATGCTCTAAAAGTGAGAAATTGGGTGAAAAAAGAAAATGTTGAATATGACGTAATCAAATTCTGTGAAGTAGCTGTAGGTTCTAAATGCTCACTATACCCCTAGATATAATCCTTGAGGCGTCTAGTTTCCAAAATGGGGTGACTTGTGCGGGAGCTCCAATGTTTAGGAGTACAGGGTCTCCCCATATGCGACATGGTGTCCGCTAACTATTGGAGCTAATTTTTTATTAAAATTGTTAGCAGACACCATGTCTCATATGGAGAGCCCCTGTGTGCCTAAACATTGGAGCACCCCCACAAGTGACCCCATTTTGGAAACTAGACCCCCCAAGGAACATATTTAGATGCATAATGAGTACTTTCAAGCCCCAGATGCTTCACAAATTAGTCCATAAAAAGGAGAAAAAGATTTTTGTGAAAAAAAAAGTACTTTTTCATTTTTACGGATCAGTTTGTGAAGCACCTGGGGGTTCAAAGTGCTCACTATTCATCTAGGCAAGTTCCTTGGGGCGTGTAGTTTACAAAATGGGGTCACTTGTGGGGGAGCCCCAATGTTTAGACACATAGGGGCTCTCCATACGTGACATGGTGTCCACTAACAATTGGAATTGTAAGTTGATACCATGTCGTGTACGGCAATCCCCTGTGCGCCTAAACATTGGAGCTCCCCCTCAAGTGACCCCATTTTGGAAAATAGACACCCCAATTATCTTATTTAGATGCATAGTGAGCACTTTGAAGCCCTAGGTGCTTCACAAATTGATCCGTAAAAATGAAAAAGTACTTTTTTTTTTTTTCACAAAAATCCTCTTTTTTTCCTTTTACGGACTAATTTGTGAAGCACCTGGGGGATGTAAGTGCTCACTATGCATCTAGATATGTTCCTTGGGGGGTCTAGTTTCCAAAATGGGGTCACTTGTGAGGGAGCTCCAATGTTTAGGAACACAGTGGCTCTCCATACGCAACATGGTCTCCGCTAACAATTGGAGCTAATTTTCCATTCAAATTGTTAGCGGACACCATGTCGCGTATGGAGAGCCCCTGTGTGCCTAAACATTGGAGCTCCCCCACAAGTGACCCCATTTTGGAAACTAGACCCCCCCAAGGAACTTATCTAGATCCATAGTGAACACTTTGAACCCTCTGGTGCTTCACAAATTGATCCATACAGATCAAAAAGTACTTTTTTTTTTTTTTTTTTCCACAAAAACTTTTTTTTGTCCTCAATTTTTTCATTTTCACATGAGCAACAGGATAAAATGCATCCTAAAATTTGTTCGGCAATTTCTCCTGAGTACACCGATACCTCATATGTGGTCATAAAACACTGTTTGGGAGCACGGCAGGATTCGAAAGGGAAGGAATGCCATTTGACTTTTTGAATGGAAAATTAGCTCCAAAAATCAAATTGCGCTCCCTCCCTTCTGAGCCCGGCCGTGAGCCCAAACAGTGGTTTATGACCACATATGAGGTATCGGTGTACTCAAGAGAAATTGCCCAACAAATTTTAGGATGCATTTTATCCTGTTGCCCATGTGAAAATTAAAAAATTGAGGCTAAAAACATTTTTGTTGGAAAAATTAAAATGTCTATTTTTTGTTTCCACTTTGCTTTAGTTCCTGTAAAGCACCTGAAGGGTTAATAATCTTCTTGAATGTAGTTTTGAGTAGCTTGAGGGGTGCAGTTTTTGGAATGGTGTCACTTTTGGGTGTTTTCTGTCATCTATGCCCCTCAAAGGGACTTCAAATGTGATGTGGTCACTAAAAAATTGGTTTTGTAAAGTTTGCTGGAAAAATGAGAAATTACTGATGAACTTTGAACCCTTATAATGTCCTAACCCAAAAATTTTTTTCCCCAAAATTGTGCTGATGTAAAGTAGACATGTGGGAAATGTTATATATTAACTATTTTGTGTCACATAACTCTCCGGTTTAATAGAATAAAAATAAAAAATGTGAAAATTGTAAAATTTTCAAAATGTTTGCCAATTTTTTTATATTTTCACAAACGAACGCAAAAATTATCGACCTAAATTTACCACTAACATGAAGCCCAATATGTCCCGAAAAAACAAACTCAGAATCGCTAGGATTCGTTGAAGCGTTCCAGAGATATTACCTCATAAAGGGACACTGGTCAGGATTACAAAAAACGGTCTGGTCATTAAGGTGGAAATTGGCTCCGTCACTAAGGGGTTAAGGGTGACAAAGTCAATGTTTTGGAGTGGCCATAACAAAGCCCTGATCTCAATCCAATTGAAAATTTATGGGCACAGCTGAAATGGCTGGTGCGAGCAAGGCGACCTACAAACATGGCTTAGTTACACCCGTTCTGTCAGGAGGAATGTGCACAGATTTCTACCAACTATTGTGAGAAGCTTGTGGAAGAATATCCAAAATGTTTGACCCAAGCGATACAGTTTAAGGGCAATGGTACCATATACTAATGAAATGTATGTACACGTGGGACTTTGCAGAAAGCATGAAAATGCCTTAAAATATGCTCTCATTTATTTTTCAACTTTGTATCACAAAATGTTGTATGTTTTGGGATGACACTGCAGTACATCTGGAAACCCTACAGTCCGTTTATAACAGCACACAAAAATAGATGAACATAAAACAGATTTTTAAAAAGGAATAAACTGAAGAAAGGATTAGGTGCTGTGTGGTATGACCGGCATGATTGCCCATGGCCGGTATACATCACATGGGCCCTGTGCCATGCACACATGGTTAACGGTATTTGGACCTGTGTGTATGAATGGGTGATTGCTGTACTAGAGCTCAATGGTACACACAGGGTTAACTGTACCTAGGTCTGTGTGTGTGTGGACGTGCTGATTGCTCACAGCGTCCCAGGTGTGGGTGTGGCAGGCAGGATATTAAACTGCCTAGTGCTGTGAGATGGGAGGCAGGGAGAACAGATCCTCGGAGATGTGAGTCAGAGGAATCCCGTCCCTCTGGGACGTGGAGGGAAGTCAGTCTCTGCATGTGGGAGACACCGGTACTTCTGACTTGAATGGAGCCTTGAGGCAAGACACAGAGGTTGGCGGAGCTCCTGAACATGTGGGAATCCTGGCTGAACGTGTTGGTGCAGTTGCTGTCCTGGAGGTCTGCCTGGTATGGAGACTTGGAAGTGGCTGGCGACCAGAACAGCACAAGAGGAGACCTTGGGGATGCCTTGATTGCCCTGTAGGGTAGCTTAAGGTAGCTTAAACCTAGTCTGGGCCTGTAAGAGGCTGTAGTCCATGTATGTGTTATGATAGACTGTATGTGTATATGTAAATGCCTTGCAACAGGCTGAAGTCCATGGATGTGTTATGATGGACTGTATGCTGTGTAGCATGTGAGATACCACAATTGTCTCTGTAGCTGTGAGAGACTGGGATGGTCTCTAAGCTGTGGATAATGATCCCTGTAAGTATGTTGCTCTGTGTATGTTGATCCCTGTAAATATGTAAATAATGCCATTGGGACCGACTGTAAGGTCATGTAGGTTTCGTTGATGTATATATGTGAATACTGCCATGTATGGTCTACAAAGTGTAGGTAAGGCCAGACGGTCATAACCGCCAGGAACTGTGATTAATGTTCCTGTTTGATGTATGATATGTACTGATGTTTGGAACTGTGATTAATGTTCCAGTTTATGTTATATCTGTGTGAACTGTGAATAATGTTCTGTTATATATGTGATGTAGGGCTGGGCGATTAATCGAATTAATTCGCCCCCTGCTGTGGCCATGATTGTGGTTTAATGAAAAATCGTCTAATTCGATTTAACATGGTGCCCCCCCCCATGGGTATACAGGACACCCCCTTGCTGCCTTAAACCTGTAAAGTAATAGATTATTATACTTATCCCCAACGACGACGCTCTCTGACACCGCGCGCTCCTCCGGCTTCTTCCGGTTTCCTCCTCCGGTGGGCGAAGGCAATGACGTCATTGTCTGTGCGCCGGAGGAGGAAGCTGGAAGAAGCCGGAGGAGTGCGCGGTGTCAGAGAGCGTCGGCGTCGGGAATAAGTATAATAATCTATTACTTTACAGGTTTAAGGCAGCAAGGGGGGGCCCTGTATACCCAGGGGAAGGGGGGCGGCTGTATACCACTGGGGCTGCTGCTGTATACACCACTGGGGGCTGCTGCTGTATACACCACTGGGGGCTGCTGCTGTATACACCACTGGGGGCTGCTGCTGTAACACTGCTGGGGGCTGCTGCTGTAACACTGCTGGGGCCTGTATATACCACACTGCTGGGGGCTGTATACCTGCGCTGGGGTCCACCCTCGGCTTATACACGAGTCAATAGGTTTTCCCAGGTTTTGGGGGCAAAAGTATGGAGGTCGGCTTATACACGAGTATATACGGTACCTCTTAGTTTTTTCTCTTTATTCATCAAAGAAAAGCAAAAAAAAAAATAGAAGAAAAAAATCGAGATTTACATCGAAAATCGTCCATAGGTTTAAATAAAATCGAGATTTTGATTTTTTCCAAAATCGCCCAGCCCTAATGTGATGTATGCGGTTTATGACGTGAAAATAAACTGCTGTATATAGTGTTACTTTAAAAAAACACACGGGTGTTTGTGTCAAATTCTGTTGTCAAGCGAGTCCTCCGGGTGCCCTGGGCATGTGCTACCTCACAGTGCAAATAAAAAAAAAAAAGCACAATAAACTTCAAAAACAGGCGCAAATGCAATGATGAATAACAAATTTATGCTTTTACAGCTATTTTATAGTTGTTATATAAAAAAATCTTTTTTTTTTTTTTGTAAATTAATATTTTGGCAGCTTTCATTTTTGCTTTATTCTTCTTTTAATCTCCACCCTATTAAACATCTATAATTGTGTTCTATGTTTTTTTTTAATGTTTGTCATTTTAGGGTTTTCAGAAGTTTTTGACAGATTCATTAATGTACGGTAAGTTTTTAAAAAGTCATTACATTTTTGCACAAATGTATTCTAAATCTGCCACTGAGTGATTCAATGTACGGTACCAGTATGTCTTTAATTTTTGCTCAATTTTGCGCAAAAAAAAAATAAAGTGACTTGAGATGGAAAAATAAAACAAAAGAAAAAAACCACGCAACTGATCAATCAAGCCCAATATGGTCCAAAACTGGAGGTCAGTACTTCACATCAGGATTGCAACTTAAATATATAAACACATTCACCTAAATTTCCCACTAACAAAGTACAACATGTCGTGAAATATAATCTCACAATCATTGACAGAAGTTCCGCATTTCCCAAAAAGTAAGAATGTGCTGATAAATATGCTAGGGCTTATTTTTAGTGTAGGTCTTACTCCAAAAAAGTCAAACACCTAGGGCTTTTTTTCAGGGAAACGCGGTGGAAGCATTCCAAAATTATTACGGCATAAAATGGCATAGACAGATTTATAAGAAGAGCTGTATCCACAAGCTGAGAACTGAGTCCGTAAGGGTTTTCATATAGTAGGTAGATTTCCTGATTGTCCTTCAACAGCACACAAAAGTGTTAAGACACCCATCCGCCAAATAGAAAAAATATTCCACCAGCAACAAACAACCCAATCACAACTGCTTCTCATATGACCACAAACATCCCACAAGAACAGCAGAGGTGTATGTTTTCTCTTCTTATATGGAGACATGATAATAATAGTAGGTATACAGAAGAAGTCTCCACCATTTTAAAACTTTTTCAGGTTGGATCGCAAAAAGGCTTCAACCCTAAAGGTACCTTCACACCTTTCAACACAGTTTCCGACATCGTTCAAAAGTGACGTCAGGAACGATGTTGAAATGACATCGTTGGTGCGTGTAAACGCACAATTCAACAACGATAGTTGTTCAAGTTGGAGTTGACAAGTTTTCATGCATGCAGGAAAACCTGTCAACTTCAACTTAAACAACCTGCGGCATCGTTCGGTGTGACACCGCAATAGCGATGTCACGGCCGATCCAGCCTATTCGCTGCATTGCAGCGGATCGCTCGCTGGGTTGATCCCATCCTAGCGAGCAATTGCTGCGCCAACATCGCAGCGCTGTCACCAGCAACATCTTGCCGTGTGACAGCTAGGCCGCGATGTCGGAAGCGAGTGCGAACCCGTGGCATCGCTTCTGACATCGCAGCAGATGTTGAAAGGTGTAATGGGGCCTTTAGGGTTCACCTAATGCCTAGAAGGTATGAATTCCAACAATCCCGTATTCAAAGTGTCCTACTCTTCATCGCATACAAGAAGCTGGGCCCAACATATACCACTGCATTCTGCTAGCATTTGTCCATATAGTCTGAAAGCATATTTCTCACTCACCACTTGAACTAATTAAAGATGCAGATGCTAAACTTGTCTTGTACAAAACCATTCTCTTGCTAATGATCACTTCATTAAGAGGTGTAGATTATTTACAAGCATACTCCCGAAGAAAACCCTATCTAAGATTCTTACCTGACTGTGGTCCTGTGGACAATGCCTGGCTTCCAAACTAAAGGCCCCATTACAAGGGATGACATCGTGTACGACATCGCTGATACGTCACGGGTTTGGAGGCGTTCCAGCGACATTGTTGCGACTTCAGTACATGTGACTCTGGCAAATTGTAATGATAAATCGTTGGGTCACTGATCGCAGGTTTGAGAACATGTTCTCAAACCAGACGATCAACGATCAGCCAACCTGGTATATCGTTGTGTTTGACATCACAATAACGATGTTGTTTACGACTTCGCCCATTCACAACAATGAGCAGGGATCATTTGCGGGGTTTGCGAACGAGACCTGCTCACAACATCGTTGGCGAGTCGTCCACGATATCTAGACGTGTGACATCTCACCAATGATGTCAAAACGATGTCTGCAACGACCACGAGATCATTGCCGTTGCCGTGTAAAGGTTCCTCTTAAGGTATCCTTTGCATTCAATCTAAATCTGGAAATTTCCATGCCTGTTTTATCTTCAGACAAACATTCTAATACGGAAAACAGTTCATACATACCCATAGGCTGCTTCATTAGAGTAAATGGATCTCTCAGAGGTGTCATCTGAATCTCTTCACTTGGGAGATTTAGATTGACACCCCAATGTTAGTGCTCAGCGTGGAGTATGGGATAAATGTGCCATATGGGTTTATTTTGCCTTCCTCTGGATCAACATATTAGGTTACTGGTTGAACTAGATGGACTTAAACGTCTACTTTCAACCGTAAAAGCTAAAACTATGAAAATGTGACCCAAAATTTTTGTAAAATGTGTCCAATTCAAGCTTAAAAAAACCCACAAGTCCCCCACTCAGGTCTGTCATCTCTAAACAGAATTATACGAGGATTCCACGTTGCTGGCAGGACAAAGGGTATGAAAAAGTGCTGCGACTTCAGTCCAAAAAGAAATTCAGAAAAATCTGTGCTCCAATATCCAAAATTTCCCCATCCCTTCTGAGCCCCACAGTGTGCCTAATCCACCTATGGTGTCGACATGTTTGGCATTTCTTTAGTGAGGAAGCCCACAGGACGCGTTTCTCCAGAAGCACGAGCTCAGCACAATGTATGGGCACTACAACGACAGATTTGCAATTTTCACTCTTTAACATCCTAAACTGATGTTTCTGGAAAACACCAGATTCACAATTGGATTAAGGTCTGGACTTTGACTAGGCAACACCAATACATTTACACATTTCCTCTTAAACCACTCGGGTGTTGCTTGAACAATACGCTTTGGGTAATTGTCAGTCCCATGTCACTGACAGACTGAAACAGGTTTTGCTCAAAAATATCCTTGTATTTCGCATCATCCATCTCCCCCTCGACTCAGACCATTTCCCTTTCCCTGTTACCAAATAATATCCCCACAGCATGATGCTGCCACCACATTTCACTTTAGAGATGGTGATCTGGGTAATGAGCTGTGTTGGTTTGGTGCGAAACATAGCATTTACCTTGGTGGCCAAAAAGTACAATTTTTGTCTCATCTGACCACAACACCTTTCTCCACACAATTGTGGAGTCTTGTTTTCTAACAACTCTTCGACAAAGGCCAGCTCTATGGAGTGTACGGCTTATTGTGGTCATATGGACAGATACTCCAGTCTCTGCTTGGGAGGTCTGAAGCTCCTTCAGGGTTACCTTTGGTCTCAGTGCTGCCTCTCTGATTAATGCCTTCCTTGCCTGGGCTGAGAGTTTTAGTGGGCGGCCCTCTCTCTTGGCAGGTTTATTGTCATACCATGTTCTTTCCATTTGATGATAATGGTTAGTCCTTCTGAGTGTACTTAGTGTGGAACTTCATGGGCACATGGACCTCTTTACCTTAGTTTGGTGTCTTTGATAGGATGATTTAACCTTTGTTCTTCTTTTATGAGCTTCTAGCAGTTTCATGCAGTACCCTATGGATTGCAAAGTATGAAGAGGTAAAAAGTTCCATTACCCAGTAACGCAAACTGGCTGTGTGCTAATTTGCCTGCCTGCTGTGGGTGTTATCATCGAAGCTGATTGGTGGAAAAAAAAGTGGGAAGGCGGGGGGCTATAAAAATCCCTCAGGAGTAATTTCTGCCACTCTAATCTGTGACAAGAAAAGACACCCACCCTGCCTCCCCTTATTTATATCTTTGGGGGCTTTGGTTAGAGGGAAAAAAAAAATCACCCAATCGAATTGGGCAACTTTTTGGTCTTTAAGTTTTTGGTATTTTTTATAATTTTTGGTAATTTATTCCCATGGATTTGAGGGTTCTCCAGAGAGATTGGGATATTTTTTTTTTAGAACCCAACCCTGACTTTTACTTCAACAACTTTGACTCTGACTTGTTTGGAGATGTCTTGGGCCTTCATGGTGGTATTTGGTTAGTGGTGTATTTTGCTTAATGGTATTGCAGCTTTTGTGGCCTTTCAGAAGGGGTGTATTTATATTGTCAGGCCATGTGACACTTAGATTGCACACAGGTGGACTTCCTTTCTCTAAAGGTACCGTCACACCTTTCAACATAGTTTCCGACGTCGTTCAAGTGACGTCAGGAACGATGTTGAAGCGACATCGTTGTTGCATTGTTGCATGTAAACGCACGATTCCAGAACAATAGTTGTTGAAGTCGGAGTTGATAAGTTTTCCTGCATGCAGGAAAACCTGTCAACTTCAACAACCTGCGGCATCGTTCAGTGTGACACCGCAATAGCAATGTCACGGCCAATCCAGCCTATTCGCTGCATTGCAGCGGATCACTCGCTGGGCTGGGATCACGGTGCCAACATCGCAGCGCTGTCACTGGCAACATCTTGCCGTGTGACAGCTAGGCTGCGATGTCGGAAGCGAGCACACACCCACGGCATCGCATCCGACATCGCAACCGATGTTGGATGGTGTGACGGTACCTTAAGAATGTGACTTATAAAAGTAATTGTTTGCACCACAAATTTTTATATGCTTCATAGCAAAACGGGTGAATACATATGCACATGTTAATTTTAATTTATTTTATCCCATATATATAAAGTTTTGCCTATATGTTTCTTACTTCACTTCCCAATCTTCTTATTTAGTGCTGATGCATCACACACAAATCATATTACAAAAATATTTAAACACCGGTTAAAATGAAACAAAATAGTTAAAAAGCCAATCGGGTGAATAATTTCACAAGGCACTGTAGAGGTTAAAAAGTGAGTCACCCAGTGGATGGTGACACAAGCAAGAGGAAGTGCAGCAAAAGATCAATAGTATTATATAAAAGAGGTAGGATGTCCAGACTGGGTGATCTGTGTTACAAGGTTCACAAATGTACAAGGGTAAAATAACTGGAAACATACAATGAGATATATAGCAGATAGATAAATAGAGGCATAAAATTAACATTATATAAGTGCATAATATGGGATAACTAATGAAGCAAATTACTATAGGCAGAGTATTTACCTATGAACTGCCCTCCTGTTAACACGATGCCAGCCCCAACACACGCTCTGAAGCTTGGACTTCTTCAGGGGTTGGCACTACAATGGCAAAGGGTCTCTCTAAGGGTACCTTTACACGCGGCTACATTTCTTGGGTGGCTACAGGTAACTTACTGGTTGCAGTGAAATCATGGAGAGATTATTCCATTTGTACACAGCAACAAGATAGAACCATGTCTCCATGATTTCACTGCAACCAGTAAGTTACCTGTAGCCACCCTAGAAATGTAGCCGCATGTAAAGGTACCCTTAGAGGGTTGTGCCACAAACAACTGTACTGGTGCTCCACCACCATCGGAGCAGACCCAACCTACTGTCTCTATCCCAACTGCCCTGTAGATTGTAAGCACGCAAAGGCAGGGTCCTCTCTCCCCTCTGTACCAGTCTGTCACTGTTAGTTTGCTCGTTGTATTTTTAACTTGTTTGTATGTAACCCTTTCTCATGTACAGCACCATGAAATCAATGGAGTTCTATGAATAAATAATAATACATATTGATTAGTAGATCTTACAGTAAAAACAGGTTCCACGAAAAAAAAAAAAAAGAAGTTCTTGTCCAGAGATATTCTCGACTATGTGCCCCTGTGTAATGAATGTGTCCGACCATGTAGAAACATGGTTAGATATACCACAGCTCCTGGGCAGGGAAGGAAGTAAGGGACTATAAAGACATTACCTCACAGAAAAGATCAGCTGTGATCCCCGGCTGTAATGTCTGTATACTCACTTACTTCCTCCTCTGCCTAGGACCTGTGGTATATCCAACCTGTTCCTGCATGGTCAGACACATACATCACACAGGGGCACAGTTATAAGAATATTGTGGAAAAGGAACTTTTTTTTTTTAACACATCCAATTGTAGAACTTATTTCTATTCTAACATCAATTAATTAAAATGTAAAATTGTTAGTGACACAACCCCTTTATGCAAACCGCTAACAGAGATGAAGGATACCTGCTGTGGAGCTGATTCTAAACAGTGCATGTAATGCTTCCAGCACAGATGCAGATACGTCCTCTAGACACGTCAAACAGTGTGTGATATTATATATAATACTATTGCTCTGTTGTTATGCTTCCAGCTGCGTGCGTCACCATCCACTGAGTGACTCACTTTTTAACCTGCCCAATGTGTATATTTCAATAAAAGAATAAAAGATTGTTTGTATTTTTCTACATACACTGGCTCTGTGTGTGCTCACTGTTTGTGAAGGATTTGTAGTTACCCTTTCTGCCTAGTCACATTCATCTCACATGCAAAATTATTTTTGACACACGATTATACATTGTTATTATTAAAGGGAATCTGTCAGCTGTTTTTTGCTACTTAATTTGAGAGCAGGATACAATGGGGCAAAGAGTCTGATTCTTGTTTCACTTAGGCTAGGGTCAGCATTGCCATAGCCTGGCGGATGCTGTGCAAACTTAGAAATTTGCAGGCTGAGCGCATAGTGTTACCGGCATCATGTAACACTATGTGTCGCCTGTTTATAGTATCCCTATGGTTACCGGATTGATGATGCAGCTGCCGACTCCACTCAGCACTCCCGCATATGCGCTTTTGATGAGCGCACAGGAAAACGATGCAGACCACGTTTCCTGTGCACTCAACAAAAACGCATATCCTGGAGATTTGTGTGGAGCCGATTGCTGCTGTAAACATTGGGTTGCCATAGGGATCAATAGACAGACGGCGCATAGCGTTACCTGCTGGTAACACCATGCGCTCCGTCTGCAAATTTCTAAGTTTGCAGCGCATCCGCAAGGCTAGGGGCAGATACAACTAGCTTTCCTAAGGCTGGCTTCACACTACGTTTCTTACCATCCTGTTCTATTCATTTTTGAAACAAACAGGACAGGATCGCTTTTGCCCCCCATACATCTCTATGGGGCCAGATTGGCCCTATATGGCCATCCGATTTTGTGAATCTAGTGCAGGATTCGTTTCTGTCCTGTTTTTCACCGGTCCCAAAAACTATGCCTGCATCATTTTTGGGCTCTGGTGACAAAGCAGGACAGAAACGAATCCTGTTTGGTCCGGCACACGTAGTATGGGTGCCTATGGAACCAGATCGGGGAAACAACAGAATAGTTTCTCAGATCTGATTCCAGGGTACAGAGCATGTGCAGAACAGGAGCACTGCTCTGTACCCATAGTACATCTGTGTAATATCACTTTAGCAGTGTATCTATATACACTGCTAAAGTGATATTAAATAAAGGGATGGTTAAAAATAAAAAATAATAAATTCTCACCTTTCCAGAGACTCCCAAGTGTCACACGCTGAATACATCTCCCGGCAGTTTGAGGACCTTGCATGATGTCACCGGGAGGGGCGGGTCAATCTGATCACATGACCGCATCAGCGCGCGGGGTTTAAATCTTTAAATTGCGCTGATGCGGTCATGTGATCGGGTTGCCTCGCCCCTCCCGGTGACATCATGCAAGGTCCTCGAACTGCCGGGAGATGTATTCAGTGCGGGAGTCTCCGGAAAGGTGAGAATGTATTATTTTTAACCATCCCTTTATTTAATATCACTTTAGCAGTTTACATAGATACACTGCTAAAGTGATATTACACAGCGCTGACAGCACTTGTCACAGGCTCGGCTCCCTGCTACTCTTTCTGTGTCCGGATACCGGACCGGACACAGATATGGCATCTGGAGTTGCCAATCCGGTGCTGCCTGTTCCTGTTCGTTGGATCCGGCAAAAAACTGGATCCAATGAACAGGAACAAAAATGTAGTGTGAAGCCAGTCTAAAGCTCCTGTCACACACAACGACGCAACAGCGATCCCGACAACGATAACGATCCTTAGGGATCGCTGGTGCGTCACTTTGGGATCGCTAGTGAGATGTCAAACAGTCAGATCTCACCAGCGACTCAGCAACTATCAGTAATGATAGGAGGTCGTTGGGAATTGTCACTCTCGGGCGTAGTATTGAGATCGTTGGTCGTTAACCCTTTCAAACACAGAAGGGGCCTGATTGCTGCTAAGTGTCACACATAACGAGATCATTAGCGAGATCGCTTTAACGTCACAAAATCTGGGACTTAACAACGATCTCGCTAACGATCTCGTTATGTGTGATGGGGGCTTAAGTTGTGTTTTGTAGTTTCAATATTATCAGTGTTTTATCAGTAACAGATTACCACTGGTTTATTAGCTAATCCAAATAATCCATTTAACCCCACACTTTTTGTATTGAATTACTGAAAAAAAAAACCATAACTGATGATATTCTAATTCACTGAGATGCACCTGTATCTGTACCAACAAATAAAGTGAAAGGAGACCTCCATTAATACCATCATTCTATAAAAAAAAATCCTAAAAGGAATAAATAAAAAAAGTATGATTGCAGCAACAAAAAAATTAATAACAAAGACTCACCATCTCTATTAAGCCACAGTTTCTTCTGCCGGTAAAGCAAGAGCTTGTTATGCACATAAGGAAGCAGAAACTTGATACACCAGCTCTCCACGCCCAGCTTATTGTCCACCAGTACGATGGGGCTGCGATTGAACTTTGCTTCTGGACATGGAATTAGACCAATTTCATCTCTGTGGAATAGACATAAAACATCAGTCACAACTCTAATCTAAAGACTTCAGCCTAGCCAAACTGTGTTCCGGTATGCTACAAAGGACAACGCGAGCAGGATACGAAGAATCACAGTACAACAACTGCACCTGAGTACTGTGTGCGCACATAACAACATGCCAAGTTCACAATTGTGTTTGGCTGTGGTCCATCCTAAAGACTAAGGCCATGTGCACACATTGACTATTTGTTGACTTTTTTACCTCAGTATTTGTAGCCAAGACCAGGAGTGGAACTGTCAGAGGAAAAGTCCAATAGAAACACCTGCACCACTTCTGTATTTAATCACCCACTCCTGGTTTTGGCTACAAATCCTGAGGTAAAAAAACTCATCAAATACTCAGGGTGTGCACGTGGCCTAATAGAAACACGTCACTACTTCTGGATTTATCACCCACTTCTGGATTTGGCTACAAGGGAAAATACTGACCAAATACTGAGGTAAAAAAACTCACCAAATACTGAGGTAAAAAACTCACCAAATACTCAACTTGTGCACGAGTCCTAAGCCTATGTGCCATTGAACAAAAAGTGATGCAGAATTTTCTGCGTCAAATCTGCATCCTCTTTTAGCATAAATTACATAGAAAAACGTTGCACTTTTACTACATAACATGTTTTTTTGACACAGAAAGTTATGCATCTGTCCTCGTCAGTGCCTGCCCTGTAGTACGCTGCTTACCTTGCGCTCTAGGAAGCACTTCCATGTTTCGGCCGTGTCACATACCATGTGGGTCATACGCCCCCTACCTACGTGATGTGTGATGAAAACTCAGACGCGCCTGCCAGAACGCAAGGAAAGCGGGATAATTTAATTGACAAGCTGCAGATTTTTTCAGATCGAAGATCCACAAAAATCTGCATGTATTACGCTGCAAACAAATGTGTCGACATTAAAACAGCACAGACAAACTTTGACTCATTGACACACGTTGACTTTGCAAGCTGGCCAATATACCATGCGCATTTGCTGCACATTTTTACAATACGCCATATAAACGTGCAACAAATGTGCCCTCCTGGGCACAAGGCCTAAGTCTTCATAGCAATAAACATTGCAAATGTCCCAATTTACGACGGTGAAAGGCATCACACAGTAATCCAGAAACATGCAGGTCACAGTGCAATCACAATCACTAGTATTGATGTAGCAGCGTAAAAGTCTCCGATTTTAAGATTGACAACCTCTTGCTTGTGATACAAGTCTAGTGCATCGCTGTTTGTTTTGTCAATCATAGGAAAACGGCTACATTTTACTTCAATTATGGTAAAGAATCTGATCAAAAAGTCAATAAGCAACGACATTAACTGTCAATTTTCACAGTGCCCAAGTTCATGCCTCCCTTCTGACCATATAGACTGAAACTACAATAAGAAAGCGTGGCAAAAAGGCTGAAAACAAGGAGAAAAAAACAAAACAAAAAAAAAACAAAAAAAAACACTAGTGACTTCACAGGATTTTAGTTGTTTGTACCGGATTGTTTTGCTACCAATCATGCTTGATGGATTTGATGTGGATTTCAGGCGCAGTGCCCGCTCCATATAGGGCAGCTGGCAGCTGTAACACATAGAAGGCAACTATCCGTAACTTCCCAGATCAGTGCTGGCCACGATTGATGTTATTTAACTATTTAAACGTCAGGATAACCACTATGCACCGGATAATAGAATGGATCCCCTATTTTATATTTTTTTCCCTAATTTCTCGCTCTAAATTTAGGGTGCATATTATAATTTAGTGAATTTTATAAAGCGAAAAATGCGGATTAAAAAAGGTAAAGAAATACAGTGTGTTGTGAAAGTATTTGGCCTTCTTGAACGTTTCAACCTTTTGCCACATTTCAGGCTTCAAACATAAAGATATAAATTCAAATTTTTTTTGTGAAGAATCAACAAGTGGGACACAATCGTGAAGTGGAACAAAATTTATTGCAAATTTTAAAATTTTTTACCAAATAAACTGAAAAGTGGGGCGTGCAATATTATTCAGCCCCCTTGAGTTAATACTTTGTAGTGGCACCTTTTGCTGCAATTACAGCTGCAAGTCACTTGGGGTATGTCTATCAGTTTAGCACATCAAGAAACTGAAATTCTTGCCCATTCTTCCTTGTAAAACAGCTGGAGCTCAGTGAGGTTGGATGGAAGCGTTTGTGAACAGCAGTTTTCAGCTCTTTCCACAGATTCTCAATTGGATTCAGGTCTGGACTTTGACTTGTAACCAGTAATTTTAAGTTGATGATTTTGTGCTGCCCCCGAAGGATGGTAGGAATTTCCAAACGGTCCCCCAGCAGAAAAGGTTCCCCACCCCTGCCTTAAAGAGTAGTAGCATTACCAGGATTAGCAGAGATGACAAGTCAGGACTGGTTCTTGATTTTGACTCTGATCTCCCAGCAGATAATCTTGTCATAGAAATCAACGTACTTTCATTTGCCGGCCTCGTTTTTCTCTAGACTGAAGCAGGGATGGACTCCTTTCTTATGGTCACATGGCCGCCCGAGGATTTCCTTTAAGACTCTTAGTAAGAAAATCGCGCATGGAGGTGTAGGACTTCCAGACCCCATATTATACCATTATGCGGCTATGGACAAGTGCCTTCTGGATCTTTTCAGGGAGGGGGAGGGGGGATGGGCGGAGGTGGAACGGCAGGGACTCAAACATGATCCTCTGGTGTGGATCTGGTCTATGGACCCTGGGGGACGTGAGACTCGTTCATTTTTATCCCTGCAACCACACGACTCCTTCAAGGGACAGGTCCGACTATTACATCTCACTACCAACCCAGGTCCTTTAACTTTCCTATTTGATAACCCAGCATTCCCAATAGACCCGGGATGCACTTCATTCTTGGGGCTTACTAGAGAATCCCGCCCGTCTCTCAGGGACTGTATTTCCCAGTCCGGAATCAAACCATTAGCTGACTTTCCTAATATATCCACAATAGACCAGGGGACCTGGTTCCACCATACTAGATTGGGTAGCTATATAAGATCCTTACCATTTTCATACCTTAAACGTCCCTTGACAGACTTTGAACAATTATGCAACAGACGGACGTATATACCACATGCTATTTCGGTGATTTTAAATATATTTCACTCACATAGAAATGCGGACTTGGAGGATAGACCTGGGTTTGTGAAGAAGTGGGAGGGAGACTTAGATAGAACTATATCTTTGTTAGATTGGGAGAAAGTCTTCACCTCCACGCATGGTGCATCCCTCTCTGCCTTGTCTCAAGAGAGAAATTATAAGGTGGTGGCGAGATGGTACAGGTGCCCTACTGACGTGCACCGGATATTTCCGGGAGTCTCGGATCGATGCTGGCGATGTCTAGAGGGAGTGGGCACATACTCCCATATATGGTGGGGATGCCCATTCATATCCTCTTTTTGGAAAGATGTAAACGATCTTTATACACAAGTGACAGCTCTCAAATTACAATTTACTATGGAACTGGCCCTCTTGAATCTGCATCCTATGTCTAATAAGGGTTTTAAAAGGGGCTTACTGAGGTTTTTCCTGACGTCGGCTAGGCGCCTCATACCCAGGTGGTGGAAAAAAAACTAGCCGTCCCTCACGTTGGGAGTTGGTGGCGGAACTCAACGAGGTGTGCAGGATGGAGGAATTAGCAGCATGGGCATCACGGACTCCCGGTTGCCTGGAGGGACATCATGAGAGATGGACCTCTTGGTTTATATTCAGAGACTCAGCTGCTCTCGAAACCTGGGTCGCGTCTGTGGAGTGAGATCATACACGACTAACATGGAAAATGTATATATAAACGTGAAGGTCATGGCCCTGACTCTTCCCGATACCGAGACACTCGGCATTGCACCCCCTGCCCTTTTCCCACCACCTTCCTGACCCTTTCCTTTTCTTCTCTCCTTCTCTATCTCTTTTCCTCTCTTTTTTCCCCCTTTTTTTTTTTTTTTTTTTCTCTCTCTTCCTTCTCTTTTTATTATTTATGTTTGTCTTTTTTTTTTTTCTCTCTTTTTTCCATGGAAACGATGAGAATGTTTTGCTATGTTTTCTTAATTTTTGGCTACATAAGAATTTAAAGAATTTTGGACAACAAATTATTATTCTTGAAAGAGTTTCCAAATCATAGAAAAGGTATGGTACATAGACAGATATACTTTATGCGAAAAAGCTACTTTGTATGTTCTTACAGACAACTTGTAACCAAATAACTTATAAGAGATAAAATGTATATTTCACAGTTATGTTGATTTATGTTCATGTTAAAATGAATAAAATACGATTTGAAAGAAATCAACGTACTGCTCAGTGTCTACCATCATTGTTTAGTCCGATCCTAGCATAACAATTACCATAATTTTTGGATTATAAAAGATGCATTTTCTTGCCCCAAAATTTTGGAGAAGAAGTGGGGGTGTGTCCAGGGGCGTAACCAAAATCTGGCGAGCAAAATTTAGACCTGGCTCCCCCCCCCCCCCCCTTCCCGCAAGTTGATGAAATGTATGCGCATCATGTAACATTTAAAATCATTTAAAAACTCACAAATTAACCCCTGTCCCCCTTCATTATGTATTAATGTCCCTCATCCTGCTATATATGATCCTCCTCCTGTGGAATGTGGCCCTTATCGTGTTATATATGTCCCCCATCCTGGTTTATATGGTCCGCCTCCTCTGGTCACCATAGTCGTCCAATTATTATAATGCATCCCAATATTCCTCCATATATTACAATGTACCCCCATAGTCCTCTATGTATTATAATGCATCCCATAGTCCTCAATTCATAAGGTGGGCCTCATAGTTATTCAATTAATGTAATGAACCCCCATTATCCTCCATATAATAAATGCAGCCTCATGGCCCTCCTTAAAGCATAATACAGCCTCATAACCTCTCCATATAGTATAATAATGCAGCCTCATATCTTCTCCATATAGTACAATACAGCCTCATAGCCTCTCTGTATAGTATAATACAGCCTCATAGCCTCTCCATGTAGTATAAAACAGCCTCATAACCCTTCCATATAGTATAATACAGCCTCAAAACTCTCCATATAGTGCAGCCTCTAAACTCTCCATATGATGCAGCCCCGAAACCTACCATATAGTGCAGGCTCAAAGCTCTCCATATAGTGCATTCTTATATATACAGCATCATATCTCTCCATATAGTGCAGTATTATATATGCAGCCTTCTCCCATATAGTGCAGTATTATATATGCAGCCTTCTCCCACATAGTGCAACATTATACACTGTGTTCCAAATTATTATGCAAATGTTCTTTTTCTCCGATTTTCCTAAATGGTCAGTGGAAATGACAGTCAGTGTAATAAAAGTCATCACCCGTTAGAGTATACATCGAATTTTATTGAAGAAACCTCCCAATGATAACAGTATAATCTTAAAAATTACAAAAACTCTAAATGCACTGTTCCAAATTATTAGGCACAGTAGAGTTTCTAAACATTTGAAATGTTTTAAAGAACTGAAAATGCTCATTTGTTGAATTTGCAGCATTAGGAGGTCACATTCAATTAAATAAAAAGCTATTTACCTTATATACTCGTTTATAAGCCGAGTTTTTCAGCCCAAAAATTGGGCTGAAAAGTCCCCCCCTCGGCTTATACACGGGTCAATACGGTAGGGGCTGAAAATAAGACGGGGGGGGGGGGGCGGGGTCAAGGGGGGGGCGCTGCACAATATACATTACCTTGTCCTGTGCTGTCCCCGCTCCTCTCCTGGTCTGCGGTGCGGTTCCCGGTCCAGTTCCATGATGATCGGTGCGGTGCCCGGCCGACTTCCTGCTTCCTTCTGTAATCTCTGCCCAGGTCAGGCCCTGCACCAATGAGAGCGCAGGACCCGTGCCGTCAATCACCACCCAGACGCGGCCAGATGACGTTGGGGCCTCTGATTGGCCCGACGTCATCAAGCTGCGGCGCCTTGATGACGTTGGGCCAATCAGAGGCCCCAACGTCATCTGGCCGCGTCTGGGCGGTGATTGAAGGCATGGGTCCTGCGCTCTCATTGGTGCAGGGCCTGACCTGGGCGGAGATTACAGAAGGAAGCAGGAAGTCGGCCGGGCACCGCACCGATCATCATGGAACTGGACCGGGAACCGCACCGCAGACCAGGAGAGGAGCGGGGACAGCACTGGACGGCCGGAGGAGCGGGACATGACAGCGGGGGACAGCACCGGACAAGGTAAGAAACGGTGTATGTATGTGTATATGTGTGTGTATGTATGTGTATATGTGTGTGTATGTATGTGTGTGGATGGGGCTGCTGTATATACCACTGGGAGGCTGCTGTATATACCACTAGGAGGCTGCTGTATATACCACTAGGAGGCTGCTGTATATACCACTAGGAGGCTGCTGTATATACCACTGGGGAGGCCTGTATACCACACTGCTGGGGGCTGTATACCTGTGCTGGGGTCCACCCTCGGCTTATACACGAGTCAATAGGTTTTCCCAGGTTTTGGGGGCAAAAGTAGGGGGGGGTCGGCTTATACACGGGTCGGCTTTACACGAGTATATACGGTAACTCCAAAACATCCTAACAGGCCAAGTTGCATGTTAACATGGGAACCCTTCTTTGATCTCACCTTCACAATTCTTGCATCCATTGAACTTGTGAGTTTCTGGAGAGTTTCTGCTTGTATTTCTTTGCATAATGTCAGAATAGCCTCCCAGAGCTGCTGTTTTGATGTGAACTGCCTCCCACCCTCATAGATCTTTTGCTTGATTATACTCCAAAGGTTCTCTATAGGGTTGAGGTCAGGGGAAGATGGTGGCCACACCATGAGTTTATTTCCTTTTATGCCCATAGCAGCCAATGACACAGAGGTATTCTTTGCAGCATGAGATGATGCATTGTCATGCATGAAGATGAGTTTGCTCCTGAAGGCACATTTTTGCTTTTTGTACCATGGAAGAAAGTTCTCAGTCAGGAACTCTATATACTTTACAGAGGTCATTTTCCCACCTTCAGGAACCTTAAAAGGGGCCTACCAGCTGTTTCCCAATGATTCTGGCCCAAAATATGACTCCTCCACCTTCTTGCTGACATCGCAGCCTTGTTGGGACATGGTGGCCATCCACCAACCATCCACTACTCCATCCCTCTGGGCCATCCAGGGTTGCTCGTCACTCATCAGTAAACAAGACTGTTTGAAAATTAGTCTTCATGTATGTCTGGGCCCACTGCAACCGTTTCTGCTTGTGAGCACTGTTTAGGGGTGGTCAAATAGTAGGTTTATGCCCCACAGCAAGCCTTTGAAGGATCCTACACCTTGAGGTTCAAGGATCTCCAGAGGCAACAGCAGCTTCAAATATCTGTTTGCTGGTTTGTAAGGCCTTTTTAGCAGCTGCTCTCTTAATCTGATGAACTTGCCTGTCAGAAACCTTCCTCATTCTGCCTTTATCTGCACAAACACGTCTGTGCTCAGAATCAGCCACAAATCTCTTCACAGTACGATGATCACGCTTACGTTTTTGTGAAATATCTAATGTTTACATCCCTTGGTCAAGGCATTGCACTATTTGTTGCTTTTCGGCAGCAGAGACATCCTTTTTCTTTCCCATGTTACTTGAAAACTGTGGCCTACATAATATTGTGGAACACCCAGCTTTCCTCTTATTGGGCTCACCTGCCAAACTAATTATCACAGGTATCTGAGATTGATTTCAGTGATCCAAAGAACTCAGACACAATCCCATCAATGGGTTTCATTAAAAAACAAAACAAAAAAAACAACCCTATGACACTTAAAACCAATTTGCGGGGCGTGGCCTGCGAGCAGAGAGAGACGGACGCATAAGCACAGAGCTCCGGTGCACCCAGACCTAAACCGGCACTTAACGGCGCACAGAAACGTCAAAAATCTTCCCAGCAGGTGTGAGTACCTTCCTTAGGGTCTTGTGCACATGATGACACGCGGCCGCGCTCAAAAGAAGAGCTCCCCGCAGAGGCTCCCTGATTTCTTCTCCAGGAGACAGACAGTGAGAGCCGCGGGCAAAATGGCGCCGGCTTCCCCCTCAGGCTCCTCGCGCTCCTCTCCTGGCGCTGTTAGGGAGGCAGGAGCGGCTGGGAACTCACACCGCAGCTCCTCCACACCGCAGCTCTTCACCGCTCACTAGAGGGGACATGCAGGATTTCCTGACCTCCATTCGCTCCTCCATGAGAGAGGACATGAACGCCATGTTAAGGGAGCGAAAGGAGAAATCTCTTCACTGGGGGAGCGCACCTCTCATGTTGAAAATAAAATGGCGGACTATGCTAGCACTATTAATGCACTAGTTGACAAAAATGAGGCATTGAGGGAGACGCTGCTGTGGGTCACCACCAAAGTTACAGATTTGGAGGACAGATCCAGGAAAAACAATGTTTGTATTAGAGGGATCCCTGAAGGGGTGACCGATGTAGAACTGCCTGATTTTTTACAAAAGTTTATGCAAGCAGTACTTCCGGATAGGACACCTGGGGAATTACTTGTAAACAGAGTCCACAGGACACCTAAACCGAAACATGTGGATGCGGATTTCCCTCGTGATACGCTGGCTCGTATTCATTTCTTCACTACAAAAGAAGCGTTTATGCGACAAATCAAAAAGTCACCTACACTTCCTGAGGAAATGAGGGGACTGCAGATTTTTCCGGATCTTTCTGTAGCAACACTAGCACAGCGAAGAGAATATGCACACGTCTGTAAAGCATTAAGAGATGTGGATGTCCGATATCGCTGGGGTTTTAATCCGGTAAAATTATTGATAACATATGAAGGACGAGTGGTGATCTGCCGATCCCCCACGCATGCGGAGGAAATGCTGACCAACTGGAAGATTGTCTACGAAACGAGACGCCAACCGAGGGGAAAGAGAATAGAGCAAGATTGGTCGACAGCCTGAATGGGAGAGATGACGAGGTCTGGACACTGGGATGGTCCATGGGTTCGCTTTTTCTTTTATAGGCACATGAACTGTGAGGAGCCTGGATGGAGATGGTTATCAATGGTTCCTCACGTGCCCCATGCAGACAATGCTCTGCACAGTGACTCTTCTGTAGGAAGATACTTTTGTTTTTTTTCTTCTTTTTTCAGTTCCGTTTTTTTTGGAACATATAACTGTAACTGGGATTGCGGGCATTGGAGCCCTTCTCCCCCTTTTTTGTTTTTCTTACTCTTTTATTGGTCCTGTTTATCCTTTAGTTTGTATTTTTGTTCTTACCTCTCACATTCCTTCCACAGGGTAATTTATTCTATGTTGAGTACTGGCGCTTGGTGGTATACTCTCACTGCAAATGGGGTACATACCGTGTTTCCCCGAAAATAAGTCACCCCGATAATAAGACCGGGGGAGGGGGGGGGGGGAAGGAGGGCCTGCTAATATAAGTCCCCCCCCCGAAAATAAGACCGGGGGGGGGGGGGGGGGGCTGCGCAATATAAGGCCGGCCAGCGGGGAAGGGGCGCTGCGCAATGTATACTACCTCGTCCGGTGGTGTCCCCGCTCCTCTCCTGGGCTGCGGTGCGGTGTCCCGGTCCAGTTGCTTGCAGATCGGTGCGGTGCCCGGCCGACTTCCTGCTTCCTCCGGCAATCTCCGCCCAGGTTAGGCCCTGCGCCAATGAGAGCGCAGGGCCTGTGACGTCAATCACCGCCCAGACGCGGCCAGATGACGTTGGGGCCTCTGATTGGCCCGACGTCATCAAGCCGCGGCAGCTTGATGACGTCGGGCTAATCAGAGGCCCCAGCGTCATCTGGCCGCGTCTGGGCGGTGATTGACGTCACGGGCCCTGCGCTCTCATTGGCGCAGGGCCTAACCTGGGCGGAGATTGCCGGAGGAAGCAGGAAGTCGGCCGGGCACCGCACCGATCTGCAAGCAACTGGACCGGGACACCGCACCGCAGCCCAGGAGAGGAGTGGGACATGACAGCGGGGACAGCACCGGACGAGGTAAGAAGCGGTGCATATGTGCATGTATGTGTATGTATGTATGTATGTGTGTGTATGTATGTGTATGTGTATATGTGTGTGTGTATGTGTGTATGTATGTATGTATGTGTGTGGATGTGTGTGGACGGGGCTGGGGCTGGCAATATAAGTCCCCCCCCGAAAATAAGACCGGGGGCCACTTTTGGCCCCAAAAAAAATATAAGACACGGTCTTATTTTCGGGGAAACACGGTAGAATAAGTGTTTTGAGATTGGGACGTGTACCGGGCGTAAGAAGGATGCGAAAGAGTCTGGGAATTTGTACCCTGGGTGGAATGTGACCCTTTTCCCCTTTTTGTTTCCCCTTTTTTGTTTTTTTTTTTCCTTTCTTTTCTTTTATTTTCTTCCCTTCTAAATGACTGTATTGTTCTGCCTGTCATGTTGGTGGGTAATATCTGGTTATGTTATGCTGTGTTCATTTTCTGTAAAATCTGTAAAATCTTAATAAACAAGATTGTTAAAAAAAAAAAAAAAAAAACAATTTGCATAATAATTTGGAACACAGTGTATATGCAGCCTTCAAACCATACATTGTAGTATTATATATGCAGCCTTCTCCCATACAGTGCAGTATTATATATGCGGCCTTCTCCCATATAGTGCAGTAATATATGTACAGCCTTCTCCCATACAGTGTAGTATTATATATGCGGCCTTCTCCCATACAGTGCAGTATTATATATGCGGCCTTCTCCCATATAGTGCAGTATTATATATGCAGCCTTCTCCCATATAGTGCAGTATTATATGTGCAGCCTTCTCCCATATAGGGCAGTATTATGTGCAGCCTTATACACGACCCTCTTCTCCCCCCCCCCCCCTTCATAATCTCCTGGCCATACTGCACTAATTATTTAAAAAACAAAACAAAACAAAAAACTTTACTTACCTCTCCTGGTTGTCTCGCTGCTCTGGCGGTCTCCTCTAAGTAGGAAGAGATGCTGCCGGCCTGTGCTCCACTGTGCACTCAAGCATGAAGTGGGAGGAAGCGGCACAGTGGAATGCAGGCCAGGAAGCTGGCAGGTCAGAGGACGGTAGGGGTGGGAGCAGCAGCAGGAAGTAGGAGGCTTCCCTCCCCTCCTCTCCCTGACACACGGGCCCTATCTGCCGTGCTGTCACATGGATGTGTATCCTCCGGGATTCACATCCATGTGAACTGGACACCCGGCGCTGCGATTGGGGAGCACAGGGGGTGGCTGGCGGCGCGGTCCCCGTCGCACTGGCAACCCCGATCATTACGCCACTGTATGTGTCTTATAGTCTGCATGTAAGGTACCTAGCTGTATTTGTGAGGGGGGTGGGGGAGGGTAGCAGTGGACCAGGTTAAGGGAGGCAGGAGACGGCTGCAGCAGCTGATGACAGAGATCACAAGTTCCCGCTGTTTAAAAAATGTAATATGCACTACTGTGTCACATATCCTGCTATTCATTATCCCGACGGCCAGGCCGCGATGACTCGAAAATCTGCTGCACGCTTGTCTGCTACTCCGCCGGCCGAGGACAAGATCTGTTGACCAAAAAGTTGGCCAAGTGTATTTCAGCACACCTCTGAGCTGTATTAACCCCTTCCCGACCAAGGATGAACCCGTTTTCCAAAAAGCCAGGTCGTTCCTGACAAGGGACGTACAAGTTTGTCGTGGTGCAAATGTGGCACCCTAGCCGCGATATTGGGAACCACGTTGCAGTAGCCTGTGATTTCAATCAGGAGATTCTGCAGCTTGACCTCCCGGGGAGTGGATTCCTCACCCTGCACCAACGATCAGTGTGATTGGCTGCAGTGGCGTAACTAGAGTTCGAAAGGCCCCGATGCGAAATTTGGAACTGGGCCCCTCCCCTTCCCCCACACGCCCACATTGGTCAGATGTGTGGGCCCCATGTAACATTCTAAATCCTATAAAGACTCACAAATTGATCCCTCTCCCCTTCATTATTTATTATTGTCCCTCATCCTGCTATATATGGTCCTCCTCCTGGAATATGCCCTTGTCCTGGTATATATGGTCCTCCATTATAGTATAACGCAGCCTCATAGCCCTCCATATAGTAAAACGCAGCATCATATGCTTCCATATAGAATAATGCAGCCTCATAACTTGTCATATAATATAATGCAGCATCATAGCTCTCCAGATAATAAAATGCAGCCTCATAGCCCTCCAGATAATATAATGCAGCCTCATAGCCCTCCAGATAATATAATGCAGCATCACAGCCTTCATAACATATAATGCAGCATCACAGCCCTTCATAACATATAATGCAGCGTCACAGCCCTTCATAACATATAATGCAGCGTCACAGTCCTTCATATAGTATAACGCAATAATGCAGCCTCATAGCCCTCCATATAGCATACATTCTACCCACACAGACACACTGCCCCATGTACAACCTGCCCCACTCACCCAGTCACCAGCGGATGTCACGCCACTAAATTCTGAACAGCCAATTCCAGCGTCTAATGACCAGACAATGGAGTTTCCTGCTGATTACGATCTAGCCTACGGTTGGGGCTGTAATAACCCTACCATAGCCTGTAGCTCTGGAGGGGGCGGTATCATTCACCCCTCCAGCCCTGATGGGTGTAATCACTCCAATCATCATGGCCGAAGTGCGAGCCACATGTCCCACATTGACCGTCTGCTCCTCCACAGCCTCTTTCCCTTGTGTGGGTAGTGCAGTTAGGGTCCGGGGAGAGAGTGCGTGTTCTCACTTGTATCCTGCACTGATCAGTCCATCAGCATTCCTCCATGTTATATACCAGTGTGAGTGAGCCATAAGAGGCGTTTTCCATCTTATTTTTTTTCTTTTAAACTCCACATTGTAGAAAAATACCAAACTTAATTTACTGGGCAATCCTTATCAATGGCCCCAGAAAAGTTAAAGAAAGTCTAGACTCACTGCCTGGACTGGTGAAAATCTTCACATGACCACTGCAGCCAATCAGCTACAGCCTTCCAGTTTTTCTGTTAGGCTGCATTCACACACAGCGTTTTTGCTGAATTTTGTGACGATCCGTTTTTGCAGTGAAATGCAGGGACTTTGGGCATCCCAGAGTCAATGCAATTCAAGATTTGACATTCAGACAGAATGTTTTGTGAGGATCCCTTTTTTGGCTTAAAAAGGATCCTCTAAAAGAATGAGCATGTCATTTAGTGTGGTGTTTTCTGCTGTGCCAATTACTCATGCTCCCTGTGATCCCACGATGATCTCCAGCAATGTCTCATCCCGGGTGGCTGCAGGACCTGTGAGTTATCTGTTCATTGCTTGTAGGACATGCCAGTGCCAGGTCCTAGAAGCACCTAAACACATAACTCACAGGTCCTGCAGCCTCCCGGGATGAGGACTTTGCCAGAGATCATCATGGGATTGCGTGGAGGGTGAGAAAGTATGTGTGTGTCTTCAATAGACAGGTATGCAGCACCCTATCACTCAGACCAAGGGTATATGTTCTTACCTCTATAGCAGCGAACATCCATCCAACTGAGTCATCATGGAGTTCAGTAATAGATTTCAATGCAAGACAGTGCTCCACACAACCGGTATGTTTCAAAAACAGAGTTCTTTATTCCACCATCTTATAGTGCAACGTTTTGGTCCACCATTTTTGACCCTTGTCAAGCATTGACAAAGGTCCAAAATGGCAGATCGAAACGTTGCACAATAAGATGGTGGAATAAAGAACTCTGTTTTTGAAACATACCAGTTGTGTGGAGCACTGTCTTGCATTGAAATCTGTCTGTCTGTGTACCCCGAATATGGAGCAAAAAACAGCACAAATGGACGATACGTCTGTGATGCTTTTTTTTGCAAAAAAAGATCCGTTTTTCGTGCAGAAACAGATCCTCACAAAACGCAGCAAAAACGCTGTGTGTGAATGTATCTTAAGAGTGCATTCACACCACAGATCCATGTGAAATGTCAAAGTGCTGTCTGATTGATTTTTCTTATCAGTCAGCACCCTGACCCAGTGTGTCTCACATATCCATTTATACATTGGACAACATAACAGATCTGAGAATAAAACTATGTTTAGACAGTTTGTGCTCTTTTTTTCATTGATCCGTTTTTGCAAATAATGCATCATCTTCCATTTGTGCTGCTTTTTTGCTCTGTTTTTTTGGAGACACAGACAGGCAGAGACACTTTCCTAAACTCCCCACAATCCCACAGGGAGCTCCGGTGATGCCTTCCTCCTGGGGGGCGGCAGGATCTGTGTGTGAGCTATTTGGTGCTTCTGGCACTGGCACTGCACCGAGTGACTCAGTCATATGGGCAGGTCCTCCAGCACACAGATCCTGCTGCCTCCCGGGAGGAAGGCATCACTGGAGCTCACAGTGGGATTGCAGGGAGGGTAAGTACCGTATATACTCGCGTGTATAAGCCGAGTTTTTCAGCCCAAAAATTGGGCTGAAAAGTCCCCCTCGGCTTATACGCGAGTCACTATATACTGTATACAGTGTATACAGTATACAGGCCGCCCGCCCCCATCAGTATACAGGGCTCCCCCCTTGTGCAGCAATCCTGTAATAGAATACATTATTATACTTATCCTGCCGCTGTCCCGCTGCCGCCGCTATCGCGCTCCTCCGGCTTCATCGGCTTCTTCCGGCTTCCTCCGGTGGGTGCAGGCAATGACGTCATTGTCTGCGCGCCAGAGGAGGAAGCCGGAAGACGCTGGATGAAGCCGGAGGAGCGCGATGGCGGCGGGACAGTGGCAGGGATAAGTATAATAATGTATTCTTTTACAGGATTTCTGCACAAGGGGGGGAGCCCTGTATACTGATGGGGGTGGGGCTGCTGTATACTACACTGGGCTGCTGCTGTATCCTACCACAGGGCTGCTGCTGTATCCTACCACTGGGGCTGCTGCTGTATCCTACCACTGGGGCTGCTGCTGTATCCTACCACTGGGGCTGCTGCTGTATCCTACCACTGGGGCTGCTGCTGTATCCTACCACTGGGGCTGCTGCTGTATCCTACCACTGGGGCTGCTGCTGTATCCTACCACTGGGGCTGCTGCTGTATCCTACCACTGGGGCTGCTGCTGTATCCTACCACTGGGGCTGCTGCTGTATCCTACCACTGGGGCTGCTGCTGTATCCTACCACTGGGGCTGCTGCTGTATCCTACCACTGGGGCTGCTGCTGTATCCTACCACTGGGGCTGCTGCTGTATCCTACCACTGGGGCTGCTGCTGTACCCTACCACTGGGGCTGCTGCTGTACCCTACCACTGGGCTGCTGCTGTACCTACCACTGGGGCTGCTGCTGTACCCTACCACTGGGGCTGCTGCTGTACCCTACACTGGGGCTGCTGCTGTACCTACCACTGGGGCTGCTGCTGTATCCTACCACTGGGGCTGCTGCTGTATCCTACCACTGGGCTGCTGCTGTATCCTACCACTGGGGCTGCTGCTGTATCCTACCACTGGGGCTGCTGCTGTATCCTACCATGGGGCTGCTGCTGTATACTACTACTGGGGCTGCTGCTGTATACTACCTTGGGGCTGCTGCTGTATACTACCACTGGGGCTGCTGCTGTATACTACCACTGGGGCTGCTGCTGTATACTACTACTGGGGCTGTGCTGTATACCATGGGGATGCTGCTGTATATACCACTGGGGAGGCTGCTGTATACTACCACTGGGGAGGCTGCTGTATACTACCACTGGGGAGGCTGCTGTATACCACACTGCTGGGGGCTGTATACCTGTGCTGGGGTCCACCCTCGGCTTATACACAAGTCAATACGTTTTCCAGGTTTTGGGGGCAAAAGTAGGGGGTCGGCTTATACACGGGTCGGCTTATACACGAGTATATACGGTAATTAGATAAGTGATGCAGAAAGTGCAGCGGAAAAATGGAGCACAAATTGACACACTAATTATTCTCTGGATCTGCTTTCTGCACCACTAATGGAGCAGTAAAAAACGCAGAGACTGAACAGCAAATTGAAAATCCCATTCACTTTGATGGCAAGCACAGTGAATGATCCATTTTTTGTGCAGTTTAAAAAAAAACAACAAAAAAACGCAGTATCAAAAATGGATTGGAAATAGTCAAAACAAGTCCTATCCAACAGTTAGGATAAGAATTAAGGCCACTTCACCCACTAGGATATTGTTAACGATATCCTTAGAACTATCACGTGACAGTGATCGTTCCAACATCGTTAGTGCGTTGTCACACACAAGGATATCGTTAACGATATCCCACTCGGCAATGCACCAGTTAAATAGGAGAGCAATGACTGAACGATCTTTTAAAGCGGCAGGAATAGGAGATTTCTGAATGACATCGTTCATAAAGGTGTCACACTGAACGATGTGGCTTCTTCACAGTTCCTTAATTGGATGATGAACGATAGATTTGAGGTCCAGACTTAATTTTTGTGATGAACGGTCCAACGATTTTTTCATCCTACATCGTTCGTTTACACTCAAGGACGCACAAATTATATCGTTGGAAAGTTCACAAATCCGTGACGTTCCAAGGATATCGTTAACGACATTCTAGCGTGTGAAGAGGCTTTAAGTACCGTCACACATAACGATATCGTTAACGAGATCCTAGTGTGTGAAGCGACCTTAAAAGTACCGTCACACAACGATAGCGTTGCCGATATCGTTCAAAAGTCACATGTTTAGTGACACTTGAAAGATGTCGAAATGACATCATTGCGTGTGACACTTAACGATCAGTCGGCTGATCATTGATCACTTGATTTGAGAACAGGACCTCAAATCTATCATTGATCGCCCGCTGGACACGCAGCATCGCTGTGCAACACCAGCAGACCAACGATGAACGAGCTCCCAGCACCGCACAGCCTATGCTGGGAGATGGTAACCATGGTACACATCGGGTTACTAAGCGCTGCGTGGCACCTAGTAACCCGATGTTTACCGTGGTTACCAGCGATCTGGCTGGTCCACATCGCTGGTGAGTCTGCCTGTGTGACAGCTCACCAGCGATGTGAACGATGTTGTTAGGGTACCGTCACACACAAAGATATATTGCATGCAACTCACTGGTTGCAGTGAAATCATGGACACATTGTTACATTTGCACACAGCCACAAAATAGAACAATGTGTCCATGATTTCACTGCAACCAGTGAGTTGCATGCAATATATCTGTGTGTGACGGTACCCTTAGCGATCTTGCTTGCATGAGATCGCTAACAAAATCGTTCAGATCGTTGGTGAGCTGTCACACAGGCAGACTCGCCAGTGAGAGTGGACCACCGACATCGTGGAAATGATTTAAATATCGTTTCCACAATGTCTTGCTCCTGCTGACAGGCTGCGGTAAGCAGGAGCAGGCTGGTCTCCAAGGTAAACTGCGGGTAACTAGGCAGCGCGCGCTGTCTAGATACCCAAAGTATACCTTGATTACCAGCCTTCTCCGCTCACCAGCTGGTATCCAAGGAACACAGCGGGTAACTAGGGTCCCTAGCTACCGGCTGTGTACCTTGGATACCAGCTGTTGAGCGGAGAAGGCTGGTAATCAAGGTATACATCGGGTATCTAGACAGCGCGCACTGCCTAGATACCCACAGTTTACCTTGGATACCAGCTCCCAGCGCTTGGCGCTTGCAGAGAGGTGCTGGGAGCTGGCTTATCGGTCGTCTCCTGGTGTCACACCTGCGATGCTGTGTGTCCACCGGGCGACCAACGATAGATTTGAGGTCCTGTCCTCAAATCAAACGATGAACGATCAGCCGACTGATCGTTCATCGTTTGTAGTGTCGCACGCAACGATGTGTTTCGACATCGTTCAAGCATCACAAAACACATGACTTTTGAACGATATCGGCAATGATATCGTTACGTGTGACGGTACCTTACGGGTAGGCGTATAAAGAAAAAGAAAAGTCACTTTCATTGTCAAAACACACAGATTTGGTCAGAGGAGAAAAACCGCTCATCTGCACTGCTCCATTGAATGCTGTTCTTATTTCACAGACAGCACACAGGAACAACAGGAAAAATAGCAGTGTGAACAAGCCCTAAGGGAAGGCATACTGTGAAGGCTGCAGACAATCAATGGTTACATGACAAACCTGACAGGGTGACAGGACAGAGGGGCCATGGTGCGGGAGGTATGGACTCTCTGCAGCGCCCTGAAGCCACTGATAGGGAGTCAACACGTATTGGACGAACCTTTTAAAGGCCACCCTGACACTGTCCGGCTTACAGGACAGCACCAACACCATGACTGTGGCACATCACCGCTGCAGCCAATCAGCTGGGTGCAGACATGCCCCGGTCTAGGGGTCAGGAGGTATTCTCAGAAGTGGCTTATGGTCACTACAGTGTGCTCCAATGTGAGTCAGGCTGTGCAGTACACATGGAGGGTGTTCTCCTTTAAGTATAAATAATGATAGGGGGAGGGGGCACATTACATCTGCTGTTACCATGGACACAGCACTGCACACAGCTCAGGTATGGACACCGCGGTTACTACAGGACACAACTAAACTTTCCAAACTCCGGCGGTGCCGCCACCTACGTGATAAACAAGCGACGTCACGAGCGCTCAGTGACGTCACCGCCCCCATCACTCACATGTTGGGGTTCCTCCGGAAGGCGCCAGTGATGTCCTTCACCACCCGCTGGACGAGCACCTCCACCTCCTCCTTCCACTCCGCCATGTCCGCGCTACAGGCGGAGACTCATGCGCTTCCGGGTCAGCCTGCCACTCCTCCTGTGCCGGGTGCACGGCGCCGTCCTCGGTGATAGTGCGTGCTGCTGAATGGAGCGCTGTGTGCATGTATGTGGGCGCCCTCCAGCACTGCCGCCTCATAGGGCTCAGGCACTGACAGGTGCAGACGTTATGTAGGAAGATGAGACGGTCACTTCAGGGCCGCTAGAGGGCGCTCCCGGAGTGAGGGGAGCAGGGGCTGGACTAGGCTCAATACAAAGCCACTAGAGGGAGCTCCCAGAGTGGGGAGTAGGGGCCATGGACTAGGCCGTAGAGGGCGCCCCGAGGAGGAGAGGCCTGACGCCTCAATACAAAGCCCCACTAGAGGGCGCTCCCCAAGTGGGGGAGTAGGCATGGACTAGGCCTCAATACAAAGCCCCACTAGAGGGCGCTCCCCAGGAGGGGGAGAGGGCCATGGACCCTGGCCTGCTGCGCTCAATACAAAGCCCCGCTAGAGGGCGCTCCCCAAAGTAGAGGGTCGAATAAGGAGACCATGGACTGGCCTCAATACAAAGCCCCGCTAGAGGGCGCTCCCCAAGTGAGGGAGTAGGGCCATGGACTGCGCCTCAATACAAAGCCCCGCTAGAGGGCGTCATCCAACACTAGAGGGCGCTCCCCAAGGATGTGAGGCTCTGCGCTCAATACAAGCCCGCTAGGGGCGCTCCCCAAGTGAGGGGAATAGGGCCATGGACTAGGCCTCAATACAAAGCCCCACTAGAGGGCGCTCCCCGGAGTGAGAGAAGTAGGGGCCATGGACCCGGCCTGCTGCGCTCAATACAAAGCCCCGCTAGAGGGCGCTCCCAAAGTGAGGGGTAGGGACCATGGACCCGGCCTGCTGCGCTCAATACAAAGCCCCGCTAGAGGGCGCTCCCCAAAGTGAGGGGAATAAGGGCCATGGACTAGGCCTCAATACAAAGCCCCACTAGAGGGCGCTCCCCCAGAGTGAGGGGGAGTAGGGACCATGGACCTGGCCTGCTGCGCTCAATACAAAAGCCCCGCTAGAGGGCGCTCCCCAAAGTGAGGGGAATAAGGGCCATGGACTAGGCCTCAATACAAAGCCCCACTAGAGGGCCTCCCCAGGAGTGAGGGAGTAGGGGCCATGGACCGGCCTGCTGCGCCTCAATACAAAGCCCCGCTAGAGGGCGCTCCCCAAAGTGAGGGGAATAGGGCCATGGACCGGCCTGCTGGCTCAATACAAAGCCCCCTAGAGGGCGCTCCCCAAAGTGAGGGAATAGGGCCATGGACTGGCCTCAATCAAGCCAGAGGGCGCCCAGAGGAGTAGGGACCATGGACCTGGCCTGCTGCGCTCAATACAAAGCCCCGCTAGAGGGCGCTCCCCAAAGTGAGGGAATAAGGGCCATGGACTAGGCCTCAATACAAAGCCCCACTAGAGGGCGCTCCCCGGAGGGGAGTAGGGCCATGGACCGGCCTGCTGCGCTCAATACAAAGCCCCGCTAGAGGGCCCCCAAAGTGAGGGAGTAGGGCCATGGCCGCTGCTGCGCTCAATACAAAGCCCGCTAGAGGCGCTCCCCAAAGTGAGGGATAGGGCCATGGACCCGGCCCTCAATACAAAGCCCCCTAGAGGGCGCTCCCAGAGTGAGGGGATAGGGCCATGACCGGCCTCTGCGTCAATACAAAGCCCCGCTAAGGGCGCTCCCAAGTGAGGGGAATAGGGCCATGGACTAGGCCTCAATACAAAGCCCCTAGAGGGCGCTCCCAGAGTGAGGGGAGTAGGGACCATGGACCGGCCTGCTGCGCTCAATACAAAGCCCGCTAGAGGGGCCCCCAAAGTGAGGGGAAGTAGGGCCATGGCCCGCTGTGCGCTCAATACAAAGCCCGCTAGAGGGCGCTCCCCAAGTGAGGGAGTAGGGACCATGGACCCGGCCTGCTGCGCTCAATACAAAGCCCGCTAGAGGGCGCTCCCCAGAGTGAGGGGAGAGGCCATGACCCAGGCCTGCTGCGTTCAGTACAATGCCCTGCAATAGGGCGCTCCCCAGAGTGAGGGGAATAGGGGCCATGGACTAGGCTCAATACAAAGCCCCGCTAGAGGCGCTCCCAGAGTGAGGGGAATAGGGGCATGGACGCTGTGCCTCATACAAAGCCGCTGCTAGAGGGCGCTCCCATGGAGGAGGAAGTAGGGCCATGGACCCGGCCTGCTGCGCTCAATACAAAGCCCCGCTAGAGGGCGCTCCCCGAGTGAGGGAGTAGGGCATGGACAGCCTCAATACAAGCCGCAGAGGGCGCTCCAAGTGAGGGATAGGGCCATGGACCCGCCTGCTGCGCTCAATACAAGCCCGCTAAGGGCGCTCCCCAGAGTGAGGGGAGTAGGGGCCATGGACCCGGCCTGCTGCGCTCAATACAAAGCCCCGCTAGAGGGCGCTCCCCAAGTGAGGGGAGTAGGGCCATGGACCCGGCCTGCTGCGCTCAGTACAATGCCCTGCAATAGGCGCTCCCCAGAGTGAGGGGAGTAGGGGCCATGGACCTGGCCTGGCTCATCGCGCTAGCTCAGTTACAAATGCCTACAAAGCCTAATAGGCGCACCCAGAGTGAGGGGAGTAGGGGCCATGGACCCGCCTGCTGCGCTCAATACAAAGCCCGCTAGAGGGCGCTCCCAAAGTGAGGTTAAGGGCATGGATGCTCAATAAAGCCATAGAGAGCTCTCCGAGTGAGGGGATAGGACCGGACCGCTGCTGCGCTCAATACAAAGTCCGCTAGAGGGCGCTCCCAAGTGAGGGAGTAGGCCATGACCCGGCCTGCGCGTCAATACAAAGCCGTAAGGGCCTCCCAAGTGAGGGGATAAGGGCCATGGACTGCTCAATACAAGCCCCACTAGAGACGCTCTCCAGAGTGAGGGGAGTAGGGGCCATGACCCGCCTGCTGCGCTCAATACAAACCTGTTAGGGCACTTCAGAGTAAGGGTGTGGGGTCTGAACCCGCCTGTGCCTCATACAAAGCCCGCAATAGGGCGCTACCAGAGTTGAGGGAATAGGGGCCATAGACCGGTAGGGGCCATGCTAATGTACTGAGCGCTCCAAGTGAGGGAATAGGCCAGCTATGGTTGTGCACTCATATGAAGCCTTCACTTTACCATGCGACATTGGCTTTTTATACAGCGGTTTCTTCTCTGCAATTTTTTCCTTTTTTCTTCTTTTACAAAATTACTAACAATCAAAAATGATCCCAGCAATAAAATACAATGTAGTGAGTAGCCCTGAAGAGAAAAATCTATAAATTACACAAACGGGCAACAAGATTGGCACTGAAGGGTGTTCTAAAAGCTATTGTGATTCCACACAGAATAGGCTTCTCCACATAGAACTTGACTTGCTGAATGCTGCCACTAATGGCTTCTGAACATTAATGTAGGCATCAAAGTTGGCAGTCACAGTTTACTGATTCATACAAGTAACTAGTTTTGAATGACTTTATGCCACAGATCTCACACTACTGCCACACAAAAGAAGATGCCCTGCAGCAAAGTGTTCATTCTAAGCTGGTGAAAATGGGTTCTGGCCATAAAAGCTGGCACCAGCCAGTTTCCACTGATTTGAAGAAGTGACTGGTGTTTTTAACCTTTAGTTAATCGCATGAAGTTGGATCCCAAGTGAATTTGGTCTAGTCATATTTCCACAAAAATGGAAACTGTCTGTTTCAGTAATTTCCTTGCTCATGCGCCGCAGGACAGGGCATTGGTCATACATGCCACAGCACGATACAGCGACTAATAGTGTAAGCATTTTGGCTCCACTAACTGGAGGTTAAACGGTTAATCAAGTTTGAGACACCAAAGTAACACTAGATGGAGAAATCATACATCAAATTCAGTTCACTGTAGACTAGTTTAAATGGGTTCTGGGTATAATAACTGACAAAGTGGGCAGATGGGCAGTTTTAAAAGATTAGAGTGAGTGATTTTTTTTAAAGGGAAGGTTTTTGTTTATTAATTTTTTTTCTACAGCAACTCGGGTCTGCTATTTTCATTTGTTGGTGTTTAAGTGTCTGAACACGACACTTACCTCATATAAAACAGCCCATTTAGATAGGAACCTGCAGTCTAACCAAATCTCCCGCTACAACCAGCTGTAGCTTGGTACACACCCCCTTGGCTTTCCAGGTCACAGCTGTGGGAGGAGATCAACGCCAATTTTTTGAAGCCTGCAGGTAGGCTACAAGATTTACTTTTGCTCAGTGCTCAGCACAAGTGGTTAGGCCAGGTTCACATTAGCGTTTGTGAATGCTGCGTATGTTCCGTTTGCGTATCTGCATGTAAAAACTCATGGATACGCAGCATATATGTCCGTAGAATCATCCGCAAGTCTTTATAAAAACGCAGTGTACACATGCGTATGTATGCGTTTGTGCTTGCGTCTGCGTTTTTTGTGCGCATGCGTTCAATAATTCTTAGGTGCATTTTTTGGCCTTTTCTTGTATTTTAATGACACATCACGCCCGTAGGGCATGGCCAGGGGCCAGGGGCTGACTGGCGAAGCAAAACCTGGGTGGCAAAATTTTTCCGGCAGCCCTTGGGTGAGGACCAGGGGGGGGGGGGTATGGGGGTTGGAAATTTCCAGCGGCCCGTCTTTCGTCTTTGGTGCGCCCCCCTGCAGAGATGCAGAGAGAGGTGTAGCTAAGGGGAGCCTAGAGGTTCCCATTATGGTTGGAGTAGTGGATGGTTGCTAGATGACCGCCAGGAAGGAGGTGTCAGTCATGTTTTGGGTGGGTCGCAATCATGTGGAGAGAGCTAGTTTGCCCCTATAGGGTCCATGAAGGCGTGAAAAGGACCACGGAAAAGTATATATATTTTTAGACTGACCACTTTTTTTCTTCGTACAAAATCATCCCCATGCATGACAATGCACCATCTCTTGGTACAGAGCATAGCCCTGAGTAATTGGCTGCTATGGACATAAAAGTAGAGAAAACCATGGTGTGGCCACCAGTCTCCCCTGATCTCAGCCCTATTGAGAAACTTGGAAGTACCATTAAGCAAAAAAAATCTAAGATGCTGTAAGACATTAACCGTCAAACCAGCAGCTCTGGGAGTCAATTCTGACATCCTGCAAACAAATGCAATCTTAAAACATCCAAAACCTGACAAGTGCAATAAATGCAATATTTGTGAAGGTTATATCAAAGAAAGGTGATATACAATATGAGACATACTGGTAGGATGTTTTCATTGTGAGCCCCCATGGGGACAGTGTTGATGATGTATGTAAAGTGCTGTGGAGTTCATAGTGTAATATAAATGTAAAAAAATATTTCTTCATATGTCGTCACAATACCGGGATCTGAGGATCTTCTATTTCGAGGTCAGGGGCTCTCTGATGCCATGTTGCTGCTTGTCTCGCTGTCTTCCTCTTTTGACACTGTAGTGCGGTGGACAAGAGCGCATTAACTGGTTAATAACGAGAAGTATGGAGTGTGTACTGAGCCATAAACCTCCCCATACCATGAAGTATGGTGTGTGTACTAACTGAGCCATAAACCCTCCCCATACCATAAAGTATGGTGTGTACTAACTGAGCCATACACCCTCCCCATACCATGTCCAGCAGACATTGTAGGATTACTACATGGATTTTATTATTAGGGCACGGACACACTGGGGTGAAACTTGAATAAGTGCAATGTGTGATTTTATCACAGTGCAGTCAGTTAATCAACGTCTGAAACACATTGGCGAGTGTCGGACGCTTTTTTCTCATCCAGATTCTGGATGGGAAAAAAGTCACAACATGCTGCAACAGTATGCGATTCATGCGCGAGACTCACCAATGCAAGTCTATGAGTTCGACAAAATCATGGACCGCACACTGACAGCACACGGACCATCCGAGAGGCATCAGTTTTTTTCACTGATACATTATCATTCTTCAGCTGAGACAACTGTAAAATGCTCCTGTAAATGATTCTACAGTAATAGCTGCTGAGAAACAAAACAGATTGCACATGGATGTGATCTAAGAAAACTGTCGGACACTCGCACAGCATTTGGATGTCCCAGTGGCCAGCCACACAGACAGCCCGCCACAGCCACACACAGAGCCACAACACACACAAAAACAGTCAGCCACATAGACAGCCAGCCACATAGACAGCTACACAGACAGAGAGAGCCACACAGAGAGATACAGCCACATAGACAGCCACACACATAGCCACAGCCAGCCACACACAGAGCCACAGCCAGCAACATAGACAGCCATAGCCAGCCACACACAAGCAGACACAGCCAGCCAAACACAGACACAGCCAGCTACACACACACAATCAGCCACACACATACAGCCACACACAGCCAAAGCCAGCCAGCCACACATACAGCCACACACATACAGCCAGCCACATAGACAGCCACACACACAGCCAAAGCCAGCCACACACAGGCGCAGCTACCCATACACACACACACACACACACAGCCAGCCACACACACAGCGAGCAATATAGACAGCCATAGCCAGCCACACACAGACATACAGCCAACCACACAGCCAGCCACAAACACACAGTCAGCCACACACAGCCAAGCAGCCCCAGCCACACACACACAGTCAGCCACACACAGCTAAACAGCCCCAGCCACACACAGCCAGCCACGCAGCCTCAGCCCCAGCCATGCAGCCACAGCCACGCAGCCCCAGCCACACACAGACATAGTTAGGCACACAGCCAGCCACATAGCCCCAGCCACATAAAGACACAGACACACAGACAGCCACATGCAGCCACGCAGCCCTAGCCACACAGTCAGCCACACAGACACATTTTGCCACACACAGCCAGCCACGCAGCCTCAGCCTCACAGACACAGTCAGCCACAGACAGCCCCAGTAACACAGACACATAGTCAGCCACAGCCACGCAGCACCAGCCACAAAAAAAAACCCCAGCCACAAAAACCCCAGCCACATACGGACAAATAGTCAGCCACACAGACACAGCCCCACACACAATCAATCATACACACAATCAATTCTATACACACAATCATACACCTAATCCCATACACAATCCTATACATGCATACACAATCATATACACATTCAGACATACACATATTAAAGTGCTGTACAAATCATGTGAAAAGGATGACAGAAAACACAGTGTAATCAGCTAATCCAATCTGCATACAGTGCACTGCTGCTGATATAGATATGGCACAGAGAAATCAACCTGTCCAATATGCTAAAATTGCACCACTACCACTATTAAAGACAGATACAGCTACATCCAGATGAAGATGATAGTTACAGCCCAATTATATTGACAATGCAAATCTCCTGTAATAAATCCCTTCCCATGTATGGGGGGTTTGATGCTCAGGGACACTGGCCGCACATCTCCCACCTTTCTTGTTGCCCAATGTGAACAGTAGATTGCGGTTTCCTTTTGGCGGGAAGCACGATGTGGACGGAGCCTCGTCAGTATTGGCTATGGCCAGCAGCCACACACAGCCCTCACTGCTGAGATGCCGGCACTGCACAGGTAGCCGCCGGCCGCATCCCAGTACAGAGAGGCAGAGGGGCCGCCAGCAATCATGCTGCCCCGGCCCGTATAGCTGTCCAGCCAGCCCCTGGGTACGAGGACAACTTTGCCCCAGGAGGCAGTGTTCCAGCCAGGGCCGGACTGGGACCAAAAAGCAGCCCTGGATAACAAGCCCCACCAGCCCACAAACTATAACACCCATCAGCCTCGATCAGTGAAATTTGCTTTTACGTTGTCATGACCTCATCACTTTCGCAGGTTGCTTTCACATCAGCGGTAAACTGATGTTTGCGGCCAATCCAGCAGGTGGCACCACATATGCCGGATCAGCCGACTTGCAGCCCAGATGCGGCAAGCCCCATGCATATTGTACGGCAAGTGCTGTTCTGCCAGGTGCGGCAGATCCGCCACTTGCGGCGGCGAAAAAAAACCCACCGCTTACAGCCACGTTTCTTGGGATCGTGGGGTCCCAGTGGTCAGATCCAGAGCGAAGGGCAAGTCACCATCTGTACAGAAGAGAAGTGATGACTTCCATATTGGGGATAATTAATTTAAACAACAGTTAAATGCTGAAAATCAAAGTCCAATACCGCCTCTCTGACAACAGGACAGGAGAAGTGGTACTGTGCAGTGTATATATACGGAATAATACAGATAGTGAGGATTACACCCAGTATACAGGACAGGAGAAGTGGTACTATGCAGTGTATATATACAGAATACTACAGATACTGAGGATTACACTCAGTATACAGGACAGGAGAAGTGGTACTGTGCAGTGTATATACAGAATAATACAGACACTGAGGATTACACCCAGTATACAGGACTGGAGAAGTGGTATTGTGCAGTGTATATATACGGAATAATACAGATACTGAGGATTACACCCAGTATACAGGACAGGAGAAGTGGTACTGTGCAGTGTATATATACAGAATACAGATACTGAGGATTACACCTAGTATACAGGACAGGAGAAGTGGTACTGTGAAGTGTATATATACAGAATACAGATACTGAGGATTACACTCAGTAGACAGGAGAATTATACCCAACATACCCAGGAGGCTGTGCTTTATAGATAGGATGCTGTGGTATATAGATAGCCAAGACTCAGCCTGATCCTAAAGATGGGTAAAGATGAAAGGTGGAGGCAAAAAGTCCAGTGCTAGGCGCAGAGAGAACAGAATTCATGCAGACACCGGGAAGAACACAGAGAGAGCTCTCAGGAAAATTTTCTGTTGCTGCACATTACAGACTGCGGGCCGTATACACAACACAGACTGTCCGTTGTGTACACACTAGAAGCTGCCTGCTGTATACACATTACACAGTGCGGGCTCTGGGCACGTTACACAGTGCGGGCTCTGGGCACATTACACAGTGCGGGCTCTAGGCACGTTACACAGTGCGGGCTCTGGGCACGTTTACACGCTGCGGGCTCTGGGCACGTTTACACGCTGCGGGCTCTGGGCACGTTTACACGCTGCGGGCTCTGGGCACGTTTACACGGTGCGGGCTCTGGGCACGTTTACACGCTTAGGACTCTGGGCACGTCACACGCTGCGGACTCTGGGCACGTCACACGCTGCGGACTCTGGGCTCGTCACACGCTGCGGACTCTGGGCTCGTCACTCGCTGCGGACTCTGGGCTCGTTACACGCTGAGGACTCTGGGCTCATTACACGCTGCGGACTCTGGGCTCGTTACACGCTGTGGACTCTGGGCTCGTTACACGCTGTGGACTTCGGGCTCGTTACACGCTGTGGACTTCGGGCTCGTTACACGCTGTGGACTTCGGGCTCGTTACACGCTGTGGACTCTGGGCACGTTACACGCTGTGGACTCTGGGCTCGTTACACGCTGTGGACTCTGGGCTCGTTACACGCTGCAGACTCTGGGCACATCTGAGACTATTGGTTATATCTTGCATACACAGCACTATACTGTATATACAGGTCTCCACACTATATATACACAGTATATAGGCACACTAGTACAGCATGTAGTGTGGACCTGTATATACTGTATAGTGTTGTGTAGAGACAGAGAGACACACAGACAGACACTGTCAGACAGAACAACACTCAGAAAGACACACACAGATATGATACTCACATACCAGTAGGACCTGTGATGATGTCACATGGAGGGGAGGCATCCGGGGTCACATGATCATCTCAGAGAGAGATCAGGAATGTGATGAAGATGGTGGGAGGGCTTGGGACCTGCCCCTGTCATCCTGACTGCTGAGAGAAGGGCACTGCTTTGGGGAAACGGCTCCGCCCCCTTCACGTCCGTGGCCCCGCCCCCTGCATGCCGTGGCCGCTCGGTGACAGATTAAAGTAATGCTGAGGCTGGAGGAGCGGGCGGCCCCCGCACCCCATAAGTGGGTGGCCCAGTGCGGGCCTGGTTCCAGCCCTTGCAGTTGAGGAGGGGGGGGGGGCTGTGGCTGCTATCACGCAGCCCGCACTCACCATGCTTCCTGCCGGGCATGTCCTCTGTCGGCTGCTGTGCAAGCAGCTGCGGCCGCAAAGCAGCGCCGCCGGGCCGTTTCAGTATGGGCGGCCCTAGATGAGGGCAATTCCACCAGCCTGGGGGGCACTTGCCCCCCAGCCACCTGGGCCAGTCCGCCCATGGCTTAAGGGTAGATCTATAAATAGACCCTGCCCAGAGGAAAAACTCTGTTTTGCAGCTGTTTCCAGAGGCAAGATGGAGCTCGAAATGGAGAGCTTCTATGTGAACCTGGATTTATCGCTGAAAATGGCCTTTTCTTTTCCTGTGGTGTGCGAAGAAGATCATCGAAGAGAAAGACGTAGAAGAAGACGTCGTCGTCATTTCTGGCTACACTATATCGTGGAAGTTCAAGAGATCTGCGAAGCGTACCACTCATTGTACAGCGAACTTCGAGAGAATCCAGAGAAGTTTGATGATTACACCAGGATGTCCGAAGACAGCTTTGATGAGTTGCTGAGACGTGTCTGAGGATCAATCACCAGGCAGGACACACAGCTTCGTCGAGCAATTCCTGCGGAGGAACGGCTTTTCGTGACCCTGTGGTACGTATATTTTCAAAAAGAAACACCTGTGAATACGTGTGATTATCATGTATTTGTTTAAAAAACAAAATAATTGGCCTTCTTTTCCCTTTTTTTTTTTGTCAGATTCCTGGCTTCCGGAGAGACGCTATCTTCTCTGCATTTCCAGTTCCGGACTGGAGTGTCAACACTGTCTTGGATTGTTGAAGAGACCTGCCGTGGCATGTGAAGATCTTCGAGAAGAATTCCTCCCTCACCCCACGACTGAACTCTGTCTGGACAACGCTGCATGATTCCTGGAGATTTGCCAATTTTCAAACTGCTTGGGGGCTGCGGACGGCAAACATATTCGGAGGAGGTGACTATAGGAAATTGCTGGCTCGCATGGAAACAAAGTGGATAACGTTGTTGGGCACGCTAACTCCCAATGGTCTCAATGAGACTGTCTCCTTTAGTTCATACTTGTAGTGTATTGTCTGTCTAACCACCTCAGATTCCTTCCTTTCCGTCCTTTTTTCTCTTTTCTTATTTTTTCCGGTTCTTGTTTTGTAGGATTTATACAATCACACATCACTTTAGCACTTTTCATGATGCTTGGCCCTTCGCTGAAGTCCCCTGCCCAAGGATCGCCTCCTCATCACTACGCAACATTGGAGTCAGCATTCATCATGGAGACAATGAAAGTCCAACCATTTCAATAGGAGGACTGAATTTTAATTTTATAATCAGGCATTTATTACAGTCTATATATGAAATGTGTTATTTTGTGCCCTATCTCTCTGATCTGCTGCTCCATGTTCACTGATCTAGTTGCTATGGCGACATGGAATGCTGCACAGATATCGCGGTTCCCATGGAGGGCTGTGCCGGGTCTTGGCTCCTCCCCTTCCGCTTGGTAGCGATGGTGACGCGTCCCATCACCAAGCGTCGGGTTGAGACACGCATAGACCTTTGCCCGCCCCCTGACGTTGAGCTGCGAGTCTGCGCATGCGCGTGACGTCAGCGGAGCTCGGAAGTGCCGAACACCGCACCTGGGTTCCCTGGCGCTATAAAAGCACGGTAGCAGCTATAGTTTGGTGTCATCTACATCCATATACTCCTCCCTGAAGAAGCCGTGCTACCACGCTGGTGAAACATATGTAGGGGCCATTTCAAACAGGACCACGCTACCTTTAGAGCTCTGCTCTCCCTTTATGGTTCTTATATAGGTATGCCTTGAACAGCCTTTAAGATTGTCTCTCTCATTATCCTTGCATTTACTTTTATTTGCTTTGTTGGACTTCATATGTGTAATGTATAGTCTAATACTATATAGCTCAGCTATAGAACCTGGTTTTTTTCTATGTACTGTATATGACCCATATGAAATTATGATGCACACTGCACTTTACTAACCAGTGTCAGCATTTTTGTACTTGTTATATACCATATGTATAAGTCCAGCATCCTCTGCAATTGCACCTTGGATTTTGTGAGCCACTGTAACCATAGAGGTGATGTGCACCTCATACCTCTTTGTATCCACTTTATTGCATCACGCATTTTAAAAATAAAAATAAAAATTTCACTTATTACTGCAATATACTCCAATTTTTTTCTCGTGTTTTATATTCGGATCCTGAAGCAGGCTGCAAGCTGATCCGAGTATTATAACTACAAAAAATACTTTTTGATAGTACTGATGGCGATTGCGGACGCAGACTGTCATTTTGTTGCTGTGGATGTAGGCTCATTTGGACAATCCAATGACTCCCAAGCTTTCAAAGACTCAGACATGGGCCAAAAATTGTATGGCAACAATTTCAACTTTCCACCGCCACGACCCCTGCCGAACACTGATGGACCACCAATGCCTTGTGTTGTTGTTGGTGACGAGGCATTTCAAATGTGTGGCAACCTCATCAAGCCCTACTCTAGCCGTGACTTGACTCGGACAAAAAGAATTTTTAATTACAGACTCACACAGGCAAGACGCACAGTGGAGTGTGCATTTGGATTGCTGGCCCGAATTGGCGGATTTTAGGAATTGCCATCAATTTGAAAACTGAGAAAATCGACGAGGTGGTTGAAGTGTGCGTTGTCCTGCACAATTTCGTCCTAGTAAGAGAATGACACCGCTTTGACCTCGATGAAGCTATACCAATTGAATTGCAGGAATACCAAGAGCACACCTTGAGGACAACTGTTGAAGATTGCCAAATGAGAGACAATTTGCATCTTACTTTGTTTTTGACAATGGCCGTCTTTCCTGGCAGGACAAAATGGTGTATATATGTTTATCTAATGTTCCTACCATGTATTTGTTTGATTATGTGTTACTTAGAATTTTTGATAACTGCATTATTCTATTTCCTTACTTGTTGGCTTAATAAAGCTTTTAGCCTAGAAATCCATTTTTCTTAAACTCTTCGTAAGTCATGATATACATGTGCTTAAATTACCTTTATGAATACCCTAATGTTTTTGGAGTAATACAAGTTGGTGCCTGTTGTTTGACATCCTATGTGTTAGCAAAATGCAATAGTTATGTTTCTGTCACTTATGTTATTTTGTTGGTTTGCTCTTTTCTGTATTGTCATTGTAAATCTAGAGTGTTCTGTTGTTTTTTGTATTGAACTTACTATAGTTGAACTGAAAGGTTCTATCTAAATTGTACTCCTATTCAATTTGGCCACAATTTTGATCCAGGATATGTATCGGACCTAAAATGAAGAGTCCAGGAACATTTTTTTTTTAACTCCAACGTCCTAAATTGGCAATCTTTGGATTTTGGATTTGTTTTTACCTTCCTCTGGATCAAAAGTAGTTTAGTGAAGTTGGTTTACTTCAAGTTATTTTATTATTATTATTAGTTATTTATATAGCGCCATTAGGTTCCATGGCGCTTTACATGAGGATAGGGGAGACAAGCACAATTACAATAACTCTAGACAATCAGGACAAATAGGTATAGGAGGGGACACAAGGGCTCACAGTTACAAGGGGCGGGTGAGGATACAGTAGGCTGGGGGAGTGTCAATTACGGGGCGGTCGCCTGGGTCTCATGACAGGTTGTAGGCTTGACGGAATAGCTGAGTCTTCAGGTGACACTTGAAGCTTCTCAGGGTTGGAGAGTGTCTGACGTGTTGGGGCAGGGAGTTCAGAGTTTGGCAGATGCCCGGGCAAAGTCCTGGACGTGATTATGCGAGGAGGAGATGAGGGGGGAGCAGAGGAGGAGTTCTTGTGAGGAACGGAGGTTGCGTGAGGGTAGGTATCGGGAGACCAGGGCGGAGATGTATCGTGGGGACAGGTTGTGTATCGCTTTGTATGCCATGGTTAGTGTTTTGAACTGGGATCTCTTGGTGACGGGGAGCCGGTGGGAGTAGTGGGGGGGCAGATGGATTAGTCGGGCAGCAGAATTGAGGATAGACTGGAGAGGTGTGAGGGAGTTGGATGGGAGGCCAGTGAGAAGGAGGTTGCAGTAGTCAAGGCGGGAGATGATGAGGGCATGAATAAGTGTTTTAGCGGTGTCGTGGGTAAGGTAGGAGCGGATCCGTGAGATGTTTCTAAGCTGGAGCCGGAGGGATGTGGAGATGGCTTCGATGTGGGGCTTGAAGGATAGGGATGAGTCAAGGATTACCCGAGGCACTTGGCTTGGGAGACTGGGGAGAGGGCGCAGTCATTGACACAGATGGATAGGTTGGGAAGTGGGGTGGAATTTAATTAAAGTTAAGTTAATTAAATAGTTTAAAAGTACGAATGTTGTCTTCCCTTTATTTAATCTGTCATTGTGTACACACATATTGAAGTGGTGTGCGGCAAAAGGTGTTGCTTTTAGTACTACCAATAGTCTTGTTCAGGAATCAAGGTACATTAGCCAAAGGATTAATTTGGAAAGTTACTCAACACTGTTGTGTGATACCACATTAGCTTTACCTTTAACTAGATTAGTTGTTATTTTGGGGCAATAGCTAGTGTAGTGCACACACTACTTGTTGTTTGTGTGTGTAGACATTTTGTTCCTTTCATTACCTTTGACCAATACTTTTATCAGACTGTTGTTTGGTCAACTGTAATGAAAGGAAGTTAATCCACACCTTAGTTTCCCATAACAAAAAAAAACATATTAATTAGGAAGATTTTGTGTTGTTCAACACCCCTTGAAATGTCAATAATCCTAAACACCCAAGTTTACAGACTACATTGCTTTTTTTGTGTGAATAAAGGTTCACACCTTTTGGTCTTTTTATTACCAGTGCCCAGTACTGGAACCATACATTTGCCTGGGCAATAGGAATGAAAGGCAATGTCTGTGAAAACTACCATACATAACATCCCTTGTTCAACTTAACGGGCGATCTAAAGACACATTAAAACACATTTTTAATGAAAAAATAACAATTTTATTAAATAAATTTGTCAAAATGTGAAAACTTATAAATGGGTGTAGGTAGTGGTGGTGGTGGTCCTGCTGGTGGTGTTTACATTTGGGGAGACACCATGAACATTAGGGGTGTGAAGAGTGGAAGTTTGGATAGGAGCAGTTACAGAAACACAGGTGATGGCGAAATATAGTTAAATATTGAGTCCTGTATGCTAGGGTCCATTTCAGGCATGGGACTGAAAGTTGGAGCCACTAGTGAACTAAACGGTAATGCGGTACACACAACTGTGGGGGAAGAGTATACACTCTGACTACCCAAAAACCTGGAAGGTACTTGTGAAGGGATAGAAACATTTGACAATAAGTAGATATTAGAAGGCACAGAGGCAGCAGACGGTGGAGACACATTAGATAATAGAGACACATTTGTTGGGGACGGTGTGGGTGGTAACGGTGCTGCTGGTTCCTTCACTTTCTTTGGACGACCCACTTTTTTGGATGCTTGTGCTGCAGTAGGCTGCTGTGCAGAGGTGGCCTGATTGTCTGCTACAGAAAGTTCTTTTTTCTTGGATGCAGGGTTCTTGGCATTCTTTTTACGCTTTCCTTTTAATGGCCGCATTGGCGTGCTGGTTTCAGGTAGCTGTGGGTGGTGGGTGGCGGAAGCAATATTACTCTGCTGTGTACACATGGTGCTACTACCACCATGCTGATGTGAAGTAGTGGTGCTTCCAGCTCCAAGTTGGTGTTGTGGTTTTGTTATGGAGGAAGTGGTTACACGTGTCTGTTGTAGTGTCCCTGTGATGTTTGAAGTGTCTAAATCGTCAGTACTACTCATCCCCAAGGCTGCATGGTGTTGGTGTTGTGTTTGTAATGTGCTACTACCGTGGTGCATCAGAGATACCGCAGTCTGCAGCGCGCTGTAGCTTGGCACCACTGGTGTGATGTCCATTGGCGGTGGTGGTTGTTGCTAAACTAACTCCTTGGCTTCTATATACTGTGGCTGAAGTTGTCTGCAGTGGTAGTGTTGTAGCCTGCCAATGAGTCTGCGTTGGGCCTGGTTGTGTTATTTGTAAACTCATCTGCGGCTGGTTGTAATAGGCGGGTTGCTGTGTCAGATAAGGCTGCTGCTGCTGTTGGTGTTGTTGGTGTTGCCTCTCTGAAAGCACCCTGACAGGCAGTCATTACATGAAGCTGGAAATCAGGTGTTAGGTTATCCATCACACTCCGCTCCATACATGAAAAAAAGTTGTGCCGGTCTCTGAAGATCGGCTTCCAGGCGATCAAGGCGTATGTTCACTTAGCTGAAAAGAGTGTTCATATTAGTGAACCCTTTTTCAACGCTTTGACCAAGCACACTCATCCCTTCGTGGAAGTTCTAGCTTAAGTGAATAAACTGGGGCATGACTGACCTATCCCAGGTCCTCTGTCGCTGGCGTGAAGTACCCACAAAACCAACAGCAGAGGCCTGGGATAGGGGATAACCTACAGTGTCGGCTACCTGAGATCCAGCCTGCGATGCCTGACCGGTTGCTCCTTCACTGGTGCTTGACTGTGAAGTGAGTTCGGTGGCGCCTTGAAGCGGATCAGATGGTATGGAAGCCGCTGCAGGTTCGGCAGTGCTGCTCCAAGTGCTGTAGGGAAAAAAAAAAAGAAACCATTAGAGAGAGGTTGTAAACTCCATTCTCAATCTGTGGGCAAAAAATTGAAATGTTGTTACAAGGAATCAAAGATAAAAATCTTAAATACAAGTGACAAATGAAATACCAAAAATAGAAGAGTACAATTGAATTCCAAAAAAAATGTAAAAGTAAAGCAGAAAAATACAAGTGAAAAGTTTAATCCAAAAAATACTATTGTATTGTCTTGTCCTAACAGTTTTTAAATAACAAAAAAATTTTTGAAACTAAAAAAACTTACACTCGATGACCAACTGCTGGCCTCAGGAAAGACAATTGGTGATGATAGATGTAGAAAAAAATTAGAATACAAATAGTTTTAAAAGGTAATGTAGTCAAACACTTTACATTCTAAACCTTACCAAAATCTTTTCTCTCTTTAGCGGTGGCACGTTCCCAGGCAGGCAACATCGATCTGCCCACTTCATCCCAGAGTTGTTGAATCACTTGTGAGTCCGGATGACAATGGTCGTGGGTGTCCCACAATGGAACTCGTTCTTGGATCATCGGAATGAGTCGATCATTGTCAATAAAGGGTTTACCTCCTGCACATTGGGGAACCTACAAAAATAGTAAAAAAACAAAAACATTTTTTAAAAATTCAAGTATCACCTGGAAAGGTTAATATAAGTTGAAACTAACCAAACACTTACATCTGCTCTTTCGTCTTCAGGACCTTGATCACAATGACCCTGGGAAGAATCATTGTCACTCAAGTCCTCCAACTCTCCATCACTGGATGTGTCCTTAAAATATAACATACAATTAACATTTAAATTTGTCATCAATGAAAGACATAGCCATGGAAAAATGTAAGTTGTATCCTTACCTCTTCAGTATCAAGGGCAAACTGTTGAGGGGGCACATCGTCACTTTCAGAGGACATGTTTCAAACAGCAGCAAGAACAGCAGGATCACACAACAACAGCAACAGCAGCTAGAGCACACCCTGACAACATTGGCCAGATATCATGCCAGATAAAAGAACTGATAGAATGGAGAAAAAAAGAGAAAGAATTTCACTAATTACAATTAGGAAGACATAACTAAAACATAAAAATATCAAATGTCATACAGAACTGCGCATTGTGACATTGTCAGGCTGGGCATTCCAGTATGCCAATGTGAGAATGCAAAGTGGAATAGCTGTTTAGGTACCTATTCAAGGAACAAATAATTGATGCTTAAGGGTATGTGCCCACTGGAAGTTTTACAGTCGTTTTAGGAGCGGAAAACGTCGACGTTTTATCCTAGGTTTTATTTAAATTTTTGTTAATTTAATCCAGCGTTTGGATTAACAAGTAAACCTATGTGAATGTGAAATCGCTGTGCCCACTATGTAGTTTAATTTTTGCTCATGTCAATGAAGATCCACGTTTCTCCAGCGTTTTTGCAAGAATGAGCTTGTCAATTTTTCTACTCGTCTTTCCAGCGGTCGTGCAAGGAAAGTGACTCATTGTAATGAATGTAGTAGTGCGCGGCCGCCACTAAACCTGAGACATCGGCGTTTTTCAGACGATTTCCGCCCAGAGGGAGGAGTTGAATCCCGGAAATAGAAGCTGGGCACTTGTTGTTATTATGGCGTGGTACCGGCGCATGAAGATTGATGTCCCCCGGCTGCTGACCCTGGTAGGCTCCCTAGCCAAGTGCTCATTGTCCCCTCTGTCCCCTGCATGTACCATATGCAAGGCTGCCTTCCATGCTACTGTGTGCTGGTCATGCTGTGCAGTGTACACAGAATATTAGCACTGTGACGTTCTGGCCCATGTGCCTGCATGTTAACACATGTGTACATGTAGCACAGTATACTGGATGCCTGATTGTCAGCCCTGTATACTGTAGGCATTATTTGCAGCACTGTATAATGTAGTCCTTATTGCAAGCACAGTATACTGGAGGCATGATTGTCAGCCCTGTATACTGTAGGCATTATTTGCAGCACTGTATAATGTAGTCCTTATAGCACGCACAGTATACTGGAGGCATGATTGTCAGCCCTGTATACTGTAGGCATTATTTGCAGCACTGTATAATGTAGTCCTTATAGCACGCACAGTATACTGGAGGCATGATTGTCAGCCCTGTATACTGTAGGCATTATTTGCAGCACTGTATAATGTAGTCCTTATAGCACGCACAGTATACTGGAGGCATGATTGTCAGCCCTGTATACTGTAGGCATTATTTGCAGCACTGTATAATGTAGTCCTTATAGCACGCACAGTATACTGGAGGCATGATTGTCAGCCCTGTATACTGTAGGCATTATTTGCAGCACTGTATAATGTAGTCCTTATAGCACGCACAGTATACTGGAGGCATGATTGTCAGCCCTGTATACTGTAGGCATTATTTGCAGCACTGTATAATGTAGTCCTTATTGCACGCACAGTATACGGGATGCATGATTGTCAGCACTGTATACTGTAGGCATTATTGCAAGCACAGTATACTGGAGGCATGATTGCCAGCTCACTATAGTATATGTGGCCCGTATGGTTAATCATTACATAAATAGCATTGAACCAAGCAGCTTTGTTTAATTTTTCCCTTAATTTTTGTGGTCTTAGTACGTCATTGTGTAGCTTGCACTTTAGTGTTGTAATGCTAGACATAGTTGGAATACCTATTGACTATGAAATGAGGAATTTACTTGTTTAATTTGTAATCTTCCAGATTGAAGCTCATCCTGAAATATGGGATCCGTCAAGTCAAGGTTACAGTGACCGAAATAGGAAGAGTTCATCTTGGGCATCTATTTGTCGCCAGCTCTACCATGAATTTGAAGATGCCAATCGTGATCTCCAATTCATAATTGGTAAGTGTATTATGTGTTAAATGTTTAAGCTAATGAATATTTCCCTTTTCTGACGACACAGTTTTATTCCATAACAGAAGATGATGTGAAGAAGAGATGGAAGTCTGTTTGGGACGCCTTCACCAAGTTTCTGGCCAAGCAGGAAAAGAGTGGGTCCTCACCATTGCGGAAGAAATGCCCCTTTTACGACGAGATGCAGTTCACGCTGACCGGTCGAAGTCTACGTCCGTAAGTAAACCCAAATTCAATTTAGTATACCCTAGATGCTATGGTCAGCCAACGTCGCTGCTTCAGTGGCTGCGCGTCCTCTTCTGTTACTTGATGTGATGTGTTTAAAAGGTTTTGTTTACATATCGTCAGAAGATCCTGACTCAGTTTCAAACCTATCATTTCCACAGAATATGACATTGGATTTACATTAGCGCCCAATTTTGTAAGGCCTTGGCATTCCTAAATATTTTGCGTCCAAGATTACTCCATAAGCCAAAAAAAAAAAAAATTCAATGTGTCCCAATGTGTAAATGAATGTTGTTGCATTGTAATTAATATGTAAGCGTGGCATACACAGCTCAAAATATTTTTTTTTTTTTTTGGATGTTTCATAGAACGGAAGGAAATATTCCAAGACGTTTGGAAGTCGATGAAATAGGCGGGAATGGAAATGCAGAAGAACAGCTACCTGCATCGAACAACAACATTTTGGTTACAGAAAGATCAAGCAGTGTGTCTACAGACCTAAATGTGGACAGTCCAAGCACTTCTACTGATGTTGACAGTGCGAGTGCTATATCTTCACGTTCGGCAACCGTCAATATGCGTTCACCCACAACATCACAGCAATTATCAGGGCGACGTGTTCCACGAACACAGCAAGGCAAGACCCAGAATACCGTCCTGGCTCAGGAGGCTATCAGCATGCTGAAGCGGTCTGAGCAAGAGGATCGTTTTGATCATGTAAGTCTTCATGTGGCAGCTTGCCTCAGGGAAATGCCTAGGAGAGGGAGACATCTTTTTTGACGGTATTATACGGTCTAATTGATGAATACCGTTCAAGACAGCACATTCCAAGTGCCTTGACCCTTCTGAACGGTATACACCAATTGTTTCAAGCTGAATTGGGCAGTATAGGAGTAAATCATCAGGGCCCTGGGCCAGTACGTCAGCCTCGGGCCTCCGTAATGCAGCATGACCAACATTTTATTCCGCAACGCCATTTAGGACAATTGGACAATTACACCTCTTATTCGTCACAATTGGCATCAGATGATAGTTCTGCAAGTGTTGAGTTATCCGGTCAGTCAATGTTTGGAGGAGATAATGTTACCCGCTCCTTTACCAACTTGCATTAAAAGTGTAACATTTTTTATTTTTTGGTTTTGTATTTTTGCTTTTGCCTGAAAAGTGTCTCACATGCGAGAATTTGTAGCTTATGCTGCTCAATGTGTTGCTTGTGGCCTTCACAGGTTATTGTGCACAAAGTTTACTTTTTTGAGAAGGTTTAACATTGTTTTCCTTCAGGGTGACCATCTTAAAAGTGTTTTTACATCAAGCATTTTGTTATGTTTACTTACAGTTTGGATTAATATTTTAGTGATACCCTTTTTGGGCATGTACATTGTACTGTAGCATTACTACATTACAGGCCTACACTGTGAACCCCTAGTCAATTCTGTTGAAATTCACAAAAGTTGATTGTCAAAAATTGTACCATTTTCTTTTTTTATTAAGAAAATAAAAATGATCTTTTTTCAAAACAACTTTTTTTTTGGGTCAACCCAAACACATAATACAACATTATGTTCTCAGATAACATTGGTTAAAGTATTACATTTCCAAACAATTAACATATTAATTTTTCGCATTGTGGGCTCCATCCAAAAGCAAAGGCGCATGATTGCGCAGGCACCACGTTCAAGATACTGCCGAAATCACAGACTTATCCCAAAATCAAACTGGAGAACGGGAGACGACAGTATCACACTTGTTATTTGCTAACAGTACACCATATGCAGTTTAGGGTAGGTGTTGCACATGACTATAGGGGTTTTGCCAGGACACGGCACCTTCAGGTGTCATGAAGTAGTCAGCAAAGGTATCTCGCACCAGCACTGCTGAATTAGGTGGTCGCCCCGAACCCCAATTGATAGCTGTCCTGAATAAAGGCAGCTGCGAACCTTCAATATGCTCGGATGTATAATCACGTGAAAAATTGTGAAGGACGCAGCATGCCTTTATGACAGCATCAATTGTGGTTCGGTTCAGTTGAATGGCTGAATGGAAGACCCTCCACTGACTACTCATGATACCGAAGGTGCATTCCACGAATCGGCGTGCCCGGCTTAGCCGATAGTTGAAAATCCTCCGCCGGTCATCCAGTCCCCTACGTGGGTATGGGCGCAGCAGGTTAGGCATCAATGGAAATGCCTCATCCGATACCATCACGTAGGGGACTGGATGCGTGGAACCGGGCAAAGGTGTATCGGCAGGTAACGTGTTGTTATCTTGGAGCACTTGCATACCAATTTGGGAGTTTCTCAACACACGAGAATCCCCAGTGCTACCATAGGCACCAACATCGATGGCAACAAACCGGTAATGAGCATCAGCCACCGCCATCAGGACCACTGAAAAATACTTCTTATAATTAAAGAAGCGTGATCCTGATCGCGGGGGCTGTTTCACTCGGATATGTTTTCCATCAACTGCACCTATGCAGTTTGGGAAGTTGGCCACAGACTGAAAGCCTGCCGCTACCTGCAGCCAAGTCTCCTCGTGTGGAGAAGGCATCACAATTGGCTGCAATTGCTCCCAGATGACAATGCACGTCACCCTCACAATTGTCGAAATTGTGCTTTTCCCCACCCTAAACTGCATATGTAGGGAAGAAAAGCTCTCTCCAGTAGCCAGGAATCTGGAAAAAAAAAAAAAAAAAAAGGCATACAATTAGGCAGCATAACAAATTTGCATTTTTAAATTTCAATTAAAATCGTGCACATATCTGATGATTCTAAATGCATGATTTCATGATGTCAATGTAGCGGATTTCTAACGAACTTTGTATTTTCGGATTTCTAAGACTGGATTGAACTATAATTTAACATCCACTTAAGTTAGGGCAACAACATCTACACATATTCGATGCATCAAGAATAATAACGTTATTTAATGCCTAGCCATAGTTTTGAAGGCAACACTACAAGTCCCACACGTCGTCAGGATTGTCCATAAGTGAACAGCGAACCACGCCATGTTGGAGCACAGCACTGCTTCGCGACACATTTGAATTGAGGATGACATCGTGTCTGGAATCATACTCCGGTGCAAATATGGCAGATGCAATGAGCAAGGTAAATAACCCCAAACTGTAATTTACAGACCCTACTTACAGACAGAATGTCACCCAGTTTGAAGAGCATTTTCATTATTTGTTTTTAGTGGGGCAGGGGAGTGTGAGTTAGGTACAGCCAGGTCCCCGCGAAAATCTGTCTGTGTGACAGCTGACAGCGAACATAAAACAATCCTCCATTGCTGCAGTTTAAAATATGTATATGTAAGAAATGAATGTCGAGAATTTGACAACTTACCGCAGTGTGATCAGCAGCCTCTCCTCCGCTCCAATTGCGTTACGCATGTTTGTGTTGCGTAGTGTCAGTTTTGGACGAACTATTTGTAGCAGATCATCAAAAGCACGTATGCTCAGCCTACAGAAAGTGACAAATTTGTCGGGGTATCTACAAATAAAATGTAAACACATTAAAATCTTATCATTTACATATATTGCAAAAAACCATGATATCATGACAACATCAATTGAATTGATGTTAACACAATTTTTTTGGGGGATTTTACTTACCTCCGTAAATCCTGATACAGATTCGTAAAGTGACCCCTCGTTTCACGGGTCTGGAGAAGGGGATGCACCCACATTCTCGGGCCAATGGGAACCTGTGGGAAAGTAAAGCAATAGCCACATTGGTTACAAGCCATCATCATACTTTTTCCAGCCCTAAGCAAAGCATCAAATGCCCACATCTACAGCCCACCTCCTTTGTCAAGTATCTCTGCAATGCTGTCCTGTCCTACATCACATGACCCCCTAGCCTAATGTGTACTGTAATGTCAACCCCCCACACGGCACTTTACTGTAATGAATCCTCCGGTGATTATATATTATACTGTTTATCAGCCTTTTTTCTCTGTTTTTAAACCCTCAAGCACCAGGATACAGTAAAGTTAACCCGTGAGCAACTGACTAGAAGGTTAAACACTTTTTGCAGTAATACTAAAATTAACCTTAATCAGACGTGAAAGTGTATGTTTAACCACTCATCCGCCTCTGTATTCCTCTATTAAACACTGAGTCGCTACGGTACTCAGCTATTAACCCCTCCGCAAACACTGTACTCTGCTTTTCATAAGACTCAATCAGTGTGAACCACAGATATACCATATACACCTTAATTATATTTACGTAACTTCTGGACAGAAAAAAAGGACTATTTCCTAGCGTATTCTAATGAAAATCATCATTAAAACTACCTCCTGATGCTAGAGCATAATGCATATGTTGAAATATATGTAATGTATTAGAATAGGAAAAAAAAGAAGAAAAAATACATGTATGTGGGTAGACACATACAGATATCTTACCTCATTATCCTCTTCCTCGTCGCATTGCAGCAGATGAATAATTGTGCGCAGCAACAGCTGCTTGTAATGTCTCCTCAGGCGCAAGGGACGGACAGACGGCATGGTTGTTATAAAGGCACAAAGCAGAGGATTTACCAAATTTTTTTTTTTTCCACTTTGTTTTTTTTAAAAAAAGAATCTTTATTGAAAGTGACAGGAAATGATGAAAGACCTTTTTTTTTTTTTTGTAAAAACAACAACTTGATGTACAAACTTTTAACTTACAAATGTACAAGAATGATGTCAAAAAAACTCTGTACAAACGCTGTAAAACCGCTCTTAAACCGCTAATAAAACGCTTGTAAAACGCTTAAAAAACTAAGATCAACGCTGCAAAAACGCTGGAATACTCAAAGCTCAAGACTGTAGGATCCTAGAGTTCTACACCGGTTTTATGACGGTCAGAATCATCCAAGAAACGTCCAGTGGGCACATACCCTAAAAGCACAGTTATAAAACTTACTTGTTTAGTATGATAACACGGTGTGTAGCACAGCACATCAGTAGGACAACACAGCAACAGCACCACGCAGCAGTAAAAGAAGCCTACGGGACAGGTTTAGAGCAAACACCTACAGGGTCATAGACCAGATGAAGGACCTGAGAGAATGGAGACAAAAATAACACAAGGAACCAAATTAAAGCGAAGAAATAATTCACGTTTTACAAGTGTCCAGTGCTACAACAGTGTCAAGGAGGACTGTGCATCTAGACATTGCAACACTGAATCTTTCCAGTGTCACAATGTGAGAAGGTACAGTCCAAATTCAAAGTGTCATACTACCTACTCAAGGAAAGAAAACATATTTTGAACACTAGGAGTATGACATTGCACTGTGTAGCGTGACATAGTCACACAGAGGACTTCAGTGTGACTATGTCAGACTGCAAAGTGCAATACCAAAGTGGAAGGGTACCTAATCTAACGATAAAACAAATGTCTTTTTTTTTTTAAACTTTCATAACACTTACTAAATTTCAGAGATGTAACTGTCAGTTTGAAAGGACACCAGCAGCACCACCCCCCAAACACACCAACAGGACCAGAGGAACAGCAGAGGACTACGGCACTCCCAGACATCAAGCAGGTCAGAGACTGGATGAAAGCCCTGACACAATGGAGACAAAAACAGCATAAGGATGCAAATTAAAGTGAAGTAATTTCACATTTTACAAGTATCCAGTGCTACAACAGTGACAACAACAACACAAAAAATGGAAAAAAAAAAAACAAGCAGTGCATAGTGCTGCATCAGCACAAAGAATGCAGTGCATGATGCAGAGTACAGGCTGCAATGACACTGTGAACAAACCATGGCTTCCACAAAACCACAATACACATTGCAGTTCAGGAGACAGCACAGGCTGCAATGTCAGAATAAAGGTACTACACTATGGCCAAGAAAGGACAGCAGGACACAATACACTGCATAACACACAGAGTACAGGCTGCAATTAAAGCCAAGAAAAACCATGGCCTACAGTACAACTGTACGCAATGCAGTGGATGACACTCAGTTTACAGGCTGCTATGACATGGACACAAAATACAATGCCTACACCGAACCCCATAAACACAATGCATTGAAGAATTACCAAAGTGCAGGCGTCAATCACATTAAAAATGATAAAATAAAATTGGTATGAACAACACTATACAAAGGCTTGGAACTGTGGCTGCTCAATGTGAAAAGAAAATTATTTACAAAACAAAAATAAAAAAACGTTGTGAACCAAGTGGAACAATACAATGTACTCAAAAGCCAGTCGAACTTAATCATTAAAAAAAATAGAAAATTCACCCGCATGTATACTTTACCACCGTGTAACAAAGAAGATTATGACGATCCAACATGTTGAGATCCAGTAGGTCGAGATCCAGCTGGTTGAAATCCAGCAGGTCGAGATCCAGCAGATTGAGATCCAGCAGGTCGAGATCCAGGGTGTTGACCATGCTATGGCCAAAAGCACTCTTTATATAGCTTGGATTTGGGGGCTTGGATATGGGCAGGCAATTGGAGGGACTGAAAATTTCTTCCTGGACATGTGCACAGACTTGTACACATGCGCATCAAACGCAGCCATCCGCAAGCCCTTGCGTACAAATGCGTACCCATAGAGACCAATGCTTTGTTTATACGCAAGTGTATGCATGCAGAGGCTTGCACATTGTTCAACCTCCAAAAAAATGCAACATGTCGCGCTCGCCGGGCTTGGAAATTCCACGCAAGGCAATGCATACACAGACACACTGACGCCACCGCATGTCCCTGCATATGAATGCGCATACCATATTAAAGATAGGGGCACAATATGCATGCGGATTAAAGAAAAAATATCTGGAACATACGCTGCGCTGACAAACGCTAATGTGAAACCGGCCTTAGAGGAGGTTGTCCGGGTGCAAGAGTGACAGGAGATGTAGAGAGTGGAGGTGTAGGATGAGTAGTAGTGGGAGTGAGTTGTGTTCAGCAACCTGAGAACAGTAGTACAGAACCAGAATTTAAAGGCACAACTAACAAGAGGAGAGAAGGGTCAATCTCCTTATACGAATCAACCTCCTTATGTCAATCTCTCGGCTCGTCATTGAGCCAAGAGCTCAATCTGCGTACGCATCTCGCAGCCCCCAGAACATAACTAGGATATCTCCTGCATCGCTAGGAGTCCGGGTCACTCAGCGCCTGACCCACAGTAGCTCCTCACTTCTGTCACTGCCGGAAGGCTCTTGCCACGCTATCCCCGGAACATTACCGGGACGTGCCTTGTATCACTGGGAACTTGGAACACCCACATCACCGCCTGCAGCATCACCCTACTCCTGCCATGGCTGACGATCCTGCTTCCCTCAACTCCGCTCCATCAATGCTGGTCCCCCCCATTGTCACCTAAAATATTTGTTTTACTTATTTGCTTTCTCTAACTTTGGGGTGCATTTTACAATCCAGCGCATCTCATAAAATGCAAAATATGGTAATTATAGCTGCACCCAAAAGGTGACTGGACAGACAAATACTTAAATTAAAACACCTGTTCACCTAAAAGACTAAGGCCGGCTTCAGACTGCGTGTCTGATCCGATCCGTAGCTGTCCGCTTCAAGCAGACAGCCGCGGACCGGATCAGCACACAGGACCGGGGGGCTATTATGCCCTCCGATCCTGTGTGCATCCGCACGCAGTTCCCGATGCTGATAAGTCAGGACCGCGGGCGGCGCGGTCCTGACCTGTCAGCGGCTGCAGCTGCGTGCGGATGCACACAGGATCGGAGGGCATAATAGCCCCCGGTCCTGTGTGCTGATCCGGTCCGCGGCTGTCTGCTTGAAGTGGACAGCTACGGATCGGATCAGACACGCAGTCTGAAGCCGGCCTAAGGCTGGTGCACACTGCAGTTTTTTCCCTGATCAGGTTCCATCCGGTTTGTGTGCCAAAACAGGAGTGTCTCCTAAACTCAGAACAGGTGTCAATCTTTCAATTATAGTTTTCCCCTGCAAGTTCCTCTTCTGGTTTTGGCACACAAATCGGATGGAACCTGATCAGTGAAAAAACTGCAGTGTGAAACCAGCTAAAGCAAGCATAACAGTTAATAAACACCCAGAGAAAAGGTCTATCCTCTATGCCTCAGTGGCTTAAGACTACATTCAGACTGTGTTTTTTTTATTTATTTTTTTGATCCTGTTTTTTGCAGTGCACTGCATAAAACAGATCACTCAAATGACATCCCAGCAAAGTCTATGGGTTTTCATTTTTGCCATTCACACAGGAAACTTTGAAAGTGATCCATTTTAGAAAATGGTCTGTCAATATGGTGTTTTTCTGATCCACTTTTTCCATAGGAGCTATTGTCTATGGGTAAAAAAAAAACCACACCACCCAAAAACACACCCCAAAAATGGATCTGAAGCGGATGATCCGTTTTTGGGCCTCTTTTTTTGGACAGCTCCAGTTTTGCAGCTAAAAACGCAGCAGATCAGAAGAGAAAAAAAAACGCACATTCTGAATGTAGCATAAGGATTCGATAACTGCCTTCAGATCAGTGGACAGAGAAACTGGTGCAGTATTCGACTGGAGAGTCGAAAAAATCCTGTTATTGTCAGGTCTGGCAATTCTATACCCGATCGGGCCCCTTGTGCTTCTGGGGAACGCTCTGGCTCTCCGTCAGGTCACTTGTTGCTCCTCACTGGCCATGAGGGATGCGGTGTCACCTCCAGGGGGCGGAGCTGGCACAGGTGCTCACTGACCGGGTATTGAGCTCTGGGAGATTTACTTCTGGTATTGCTGGGAGATGGGATGCTGTTCAGGGGCTCCAGGATGCTGGGTCCCCTGGTGTTAGCCATTGCCAGTTGATACAAAATGACATGTTAGATGGGTGGTGGGAGGTTCCCTCCACTTCCCTATCCTCCTTTGCCTCTTTGGCCTAAAGGTGAAGATTGGGTGTTGCCTCAGCGATATCAGATCATCTCTAAGAGGCAGATTTAAACACGCTATATGCGCTATGTTGTGTTGATTGTGGTAGAGGTTGATTTTGGTGTGCTTCTCAGGTGACTTTTATGCTATTGTGGCGCCCCTGCGTTTAGGAGGCCACAAAGGGAACTGCAGTCAGGCAGGTAGGACAATAGTTGCACAACAACACCCTCACAGCCCACACAACCCACGTACAGTAGATGGCAGCATCCAGCCCTGAGATTGGAGACTCTAGGCAAGTGAGGGGTGGTGGATTTAGAGGAGTGGGTTGGGCACACACGTAGTCAGGTGACTTGACAGTAGAAATAGTGAAGGGGGAGGAGGAAGGAGTTCAGTAGGCCAGAGGGTGCCGAGCAGCAAAGACACAGACCAGCAGCAGGCTGAGGAGCACGGCACAGGCCGAGAGACAGCAGCAAGTCGAGTAAAGCTGAGCAGGAAGAAAGACACACACGTCCTGCAAGAGTGAGGTGTAAGGAGCGCAGAATCTGTACCGAGCCAGGGTGAGCCGGAGGAGAGAGAAAGCCTATCCGGAGCCAGATCCCCAGGAGTGTGAGAGGACGGAGAGGGACGGTGATACCCGGGCCCTAGACTTACAGCTGAGACGACCGACTGCAGGCGGAGTAGCCCTCCTATGATACTGAAAGACGCAGAGGGAAAGAGCCTGGTAGAGCCTCACCTTGAGGACTGCTGGAGGCTGGGCTGAGTAGAGTGTCGGCTCTAGAGGGGACCGCAGATTCACCCGGCATCCCCAGACAACACGACGGGGGACCACAGCTACACGTTAGGGTTCCTACCCTAAAGGACAGGCAGCTCAGTGACAAACAGGAGGACCCACAAGGGCCCGAGTCACCGCCATACTGTCCGGAGACACCCACCAAGTGTACACAGAACGTTAACAGCCCGGAAAGGACACAGAGACAGTGTGAGGGGTCACAGAGAGAGACCTGGCTGCAGAGAGTAAAGGGAACCCGGAGAGGGAGAGTGAGCCCGTGTACTAAGAACTGAGACTTGTAAGAACTGTAACTGAAGTGTAAACTGTACTGAAGAACTTTGAGAGTAAACACGGAAAACCCTGAATTTGCTTCCCTTGTGTCTCTGCGTGAATGCTATTCCTCCATACAGGATTACAGCGACCCTTCAACTGCAGAGCCACAGCCTGTCAGCTCCAGCACCGAGGGAGGATTTCTGCAGCATCTGGCTAGTAAGTGAATTGCACCAAGCCTGCACACTACACCATAGACTTAACCCTTTCTGCCCCGGGGAATAAAGTTCTACCTACTGGAACTATACCATCTACGCTGCTATTCCATCATCCCCGGAGGTTCTGCAGCAGCGGCGGCCCCATCACTGGCCGCACATAGTGGGTGGCGTCACGACTGACAATCCCCTGTAAATATTCCCTTATTTCATTGCCGAGCCCGGGACACGGTCCGGACCAGGACCACCCGTGACTTCCCCAGAAGCAAACCGGTCCGGTACCGAGTACCCCCGTCCCAGTGGGCCCGACAACCTGGCGTCACGAACAGGATCTACCTGGTCCAAAAGTACGTGTTCTGGACTTTCCCGCCAAAATCTGACCTTAATGGCAGCCAGGGGAGGCTAATGCCATGTGCAGAGGAGGCGTAACCAAAACTCCCATCGTGGGCCAGCCCGGTCCATGGCGCGAAGAGAAGGACTCGCCCTGGCTCCCCTTAACTCCGGGAGAGCCAGCCGTCACTCTGAAAGAAGAGCCTCCGCCCCAGACCCTCCTACCAACGAGAAGCTGGCGGGAACCAAGAAGGAAATCTTCATCAGGAGGGGGCGGAATGAGCAACCGGAAGAGAAGCAGTCACCATTACGAGACATGAGGACGGAAGCGGAGGACACTAAGAAGAGTGCGGCAACCGGAAGACCACAAGTGGGTTGGGCACACACGTAGTCAGGTGACTTGACAGTAGAAATAGTGAAGGGGGAGGAGGAAGGAGTTCAGTAGGCCAGAGGGTGCCGAGCAGCAAAGACACAGACCAGCAGCAGGCTGAGGAGCACGGCACAGGCCGAGAGACAGCAGCAAGTCGAGTAAAGCTGAGCAGGAAGAAAAACACACACGTCCTGGAAGAGTGAGGTGTAAGGAGCATAGAATCTGTACCGAGCCAGGGTGAGCCGGAGGAGAGAGAAAGCCTATCCGGAGCCAGATCCCCAGGAGTGTGAGAGGACGGAGAGGGACAGTGATACCCAGGCCCTAGACTTACAGCTGAGACGACCGACTGCATGCGGAGTAGCCCTCCTATGATACTGAAAGACGCAGAGGGAAAGAGCCTGGTAGAGCCTCACCTTGAGGACTGCTGGAGGCTGGGCTAAGTAGAGTGTCGGCTCTAGAGGGGACCGCAGATTCACCCGACATCCCCAGACAACATGACGGGGGACCACAGCTACACGTTAGGGTCCCTACCCCAAAAGACAGGCAGCTCAGTGACAAACAGGAGGACCCACAAGGGCCCGAGCCACCGCCATACTGTCCGGAGACACCCACCAAGTGTACACAGAACGTTAACAGCCCGGAAAGGACACAGAGACAGTGTGAGGGGTCACAGAGAGAGACCTGGCTGCAGAGAGTAAAGGGAACCCGGAGAGGGAGAGTGAGCCCGTGTACTAAGAACTGAGACTTGTAAGAACTGTAACTGAAGTGTAAACTGTACTGAAGAACTTTGAGAGTAAACACGGAAAACCCTGAATTTGCTTCCCTTGTGTCTCTGCGTGAATGCTATTCCTCCATACAGGATTACAGCGACCCTTCAACTGCAGAGCCTCAGCCTGTCAGCTCCAGCACCGAGGGAGGATTTCTGCAGCATCTGGCTAGTAAGCGAATTGCACCAAGCCTGCACACTACACCATAGACTTAATCCTTACTGCCCCGGGGAATACAGTTCTATCCACTGGAACTATACCATCTACGCTGCTATTCCATCATCCCCGGAGGTTCTGCAGCAGCGGCCCATCACTGGCCGCACATAGTGGGTGGCGTCACGACTGACAATCCCCTGTAAATATTCCCTTATTTCATTGCCGAGCCCAGGACACGGTCCGGACCAGGACCACCCGTGACTTCCCCAGTAGCGAACCGGTCCGGTACCGAGTACCCCCGTCCCAGTGGGCCCGACACCTGCTTCTTGTCTTGGCTTGTCCATGTTTTCCTTGCTTAGTTTTGGTCTGCATTACTTCTGTTGGTTTACTGGTGTGCTTGATCCAGCTGTTGCTTGTGTGCCCAGTCACCAGCCACCACGCTACTTGCCACCTGGGAAAAGTTCTGCCAAAGTCCACCCTTTCCAGGAGCGGGAGGTGGGTTAAAAGTATCCCCGCCCTTAAACGGAACCTGTCAGGTCCCCTGTGCACCCAGAACCACAAGCAGTTCTGGGTGCATATCTGAAATTCCTTTCAGGTAGTTCCAGTATTTGGCAGCATTCATAAACAGAGCTTTAGAAAAAGTATTTCTAAAGATTGTTTATGATATGCTAATATGGCATGTTCCCCAGACCAGCCAGGCTACATAGCATGTTATTCCGCCCCTGATATACATAGCATTGCTCGACTGTGTATTACTCACCATTCAGTGTCTCTGTTGCCGGGTTAATGCACCCCCAGCTTCAGAGAGGCTTACCATGCATGCTCTGAAGTCGCCACATTTCTGATCATGCGCACTATACACTCCTCATGGCCAGTGAGGGGTGATGGGTAACCTGATGGAGAGTCGGAGTATGCCCAGAAGTGCAAGGGACTATCTCAGGTGCAGTTATGAGAAGGATTAACACCAGTGGCGTAGCTAGCCTGCTCTGGGCCCGGGGGCGAGATCTGCACCCAGGGCCCCCATGTGAAGAGCGGGGGGGGGGGGGGGGGGGTGCTGCTGTCAGAGAATTCTCGTGCCACCCCAAGTGGCGTAGCAAGTGTTTGTGGCGCCCTGGGCGGTGGAAAAATTTGCCGCAGCTGCCGCCCCTAAGAATTGGGCCAAATGGCCACTCTCCTCCTGAACTCTCCATCCTTCTGCACTCCCCATGCTCTATCTTCCTGCACCCTCCATCCTCCTGCACCCTCCATCCTCCAGCACCCTCCATCCTTCAGCACTCTCCATCCTTCAGCGCTCTCCATCCTCCTGCACTCACCATCCTCCTGCGCTCCCCATCAACCTGCAGATCCCATCCTCTGTCCCCCTCCAGATCCCATCCTCTGTCCCCCTGCAGATCCCATCCTCTGTCCCCCTGCAGATCCCATCCTCTGTCCCCTGCAGATCCCATCCTCTGTCCCCCTGCAGATCCCATCCTCTGTCCCCCTGCAGATCCCATCCTCTGTCCCCCTGCAGATCCCATCCTCTGTCCCCTGCAGATCCCATCCTCTGTCCCCCTGCAGATCCCATCCTCTGTCCCCCTGCAGATCCCATCCTCTGTCCCCCTGCAGATCCCATCCTCCAGCCTCCCTGTATCCTTCATCACCCTTGCACAGCCTGACACCCTCGGCACCCCTCTCTCACACACCTCTTGGGGGGGCGTTGCAGACTTACCGCGGCTGCCGTGTGCGTCTGCTGTAAGGAGGAGGTGAGGAGGGGCGGGCAGACTGCAAGACAGGAAGTCCCGTCTGCGTCCTCCCTCCTCTCCGGCCGGCACGGCAGCCGGCTGGCAGCACGGGGCACGGTGGCCCCCCAGGGGGCGGACAATGGGCCCCTGATGTCGGGGGGCCCGGGGCGCTCGCCCCCCCTGCTTCCCCGCTAGCTACGCTACTGATTAACACCCCTGACCTCCAGAGACCTGCCACGATGCCCAACAACATCCAAACCACCACACTTGACAGTATCCTTTTTCCCCAGGAAAGAACTTTGGACTCACACCACCTGGTTTGTCAGGAAACTTACAATGAAATTCAGCAATTAACTTATCGGCATATATGCGCCCTGTAGGGATCCCTAACCTCTCCTCTGACCCATAACCTTTCCAGTGGATTAAATGTTGGACGGGCTTTTGCACTTTCCTTCAGGGCTGTGGAGTCGGTAAGCGAAACCACCGACTCCCACTCCTCAATTTCCCTGATTCCAACTCTGACTCCACGACTCCAACTTAGACTCCCTTATACATGGCTCATGTTTAAGTGAAAAATGTATTGTAGTACAATGTGAACTTCACACATTTTAATCATTATTATGATCCAATAATCAATCTATTTAGATATAACATAATTCACAATAATAATATTCAGCACATACTGCATTGAACTATATTTAATTTATATAGCGCTAACATATTCCGCAGAGCTTAATTGTAAAGTGCTGCGGAATATGTTGGCGCTATATAAATAAAGTTTATTATTACCCAATTTATTATATATTTTAGGAGTCGGAGCCGGTCCATTTTCTACCAACTTCAGCTCCACCAAAATCGGCACTGACACCACGACTGTGACTCCAGAGTCCTGCGTTCCTGGAGTCAATGGTTTATTCAACTTCATGCTTCTGATTATCAGCCAAGACAAGACTGGGATTGGAATGAGATATCATGGCTTTTTGGGCTTTCTTAAGGAGAGATCTATGAAAGACATTGGGAATATTAATGCTGTAAGGAAGCTTAATCCTGAAAGTAACCGAGTTGACCACCTCTAATAAGATGGGAAAAGGTCCAGTGAACCTGGGGGCGAGCTTAAAGCAGGGTATTATGAGTTTTAAGCTTTTAGTGGACACCCACACCAAATCCCCATCCTCCAACTCTTCTCCCGGAGACCGATGTAATTTCAGCCGCCACCTTGTGGCTGACATCCGCCTCCTGGAGCTGCCAGTGAATCCCCTCCCATCAGTGGCGGACCTTTACCCCAGGAGGCCCTGGTGCAGCCACGTTGAGAAGCGGGGAGGGGGGGGTGCTGGTGGCGTCGGTGCGGTCCGGGGGGGGTTCGGTGCTGGTGGCGTCGGCGCAGTCCGGGGGCCGGGGGGGGCTTGGGGGGGTGCTGGCGGAGTCAGTGCGGTCCCGGGGGGGTGCGATGTGGTGCTGCCGTTTGCGGCGGCTCTCCCACCTGCGCGAGTGCGCTCCTGGGAGCCGGAGGGGCAGAGGAGAGGGGGGGGGGGCGGGATCAGGCAGGGGAAGCAGGAAGCTTTCTGCTTCCCTTGCCTGACCCTCCTATCCTCTGACGGCAGCCTGCGGGGGTCGGCTGAGGGCCCCCCTGCAGGCTTGAAGGGGCCCCCTAGCTGGTCGGGGCCCTGGTGCAGCTGCACCACGGTAGTTCCGCCCCTGCCTCCCATACCGTCTTCAGTCTATTAGTGGTTTCAGAGAAAGGACCTTACTAGCCTGAGCTGACCATGGCATTTTACT